>CM076990.1:211110589-211710589 GCA_039090855.1 Macrothele yani
TCTCATGATATGTTCACTCACCAGAGGTGCATATTCTTAAGACTGTTATAGTTTATATTGTATATTTAATTATTTTACTTAGTGTTTCTTCCGTTGTAGTGAGAAAATGTTATCCGAGTAGCTATAAATCCGCAACTCATGTTTCTTTAAAACATTGTAGGTTCTGAGTAACACAGCACTGAACACTACTATTATATGGCTATCCTCATATTGGAGTGTTCTCAACCTCACGAAATGAACCGAAATGCAAACGTTTCCCCCAACCTTAATAGTGCCAACAATTCGGTCAACACATATTCTAATGCCAAAATCTAGGAAGAGATGGATCTTTTGACTTTGAACTTTATTCGTCTTCTGCAAACTCCATAGAAAAACTTAGGAAGACAACGATTCTGGTACAATCGACATGAACACTTCACACGTTCTCCGGAATTCAGTCTAAGAAATGTTTAGAAGACATTGGAAAGTTGTGAAAGCCTTAGGATGCAAACCAGCTCTAACCCGAAGGACACAACTCACACATATGATGTGCAATGATTATCTCATGACTGGTAACAAAATCCTAAAATTCTGGAATAAAACCGAAGTTTTAAAACAGGGTGATAGTTTGAACCTTTAACAGTAACAGGTGGATATGAGTAACGGACATCGCCATTGAAAACACTTGTGCCATCCTGGTGAAGTATAATATTCTATTCGCAAGCTCCATTCGTTCTTGATGTTATATGCGCATTCGTCCAAGGTGGATCTGGGTTCGAATCCCTGGGAGGGGCACGAATGGTCTGTTTTAAGGCACTGGCTTTCTTCCCTGGGACCAGTGGCCCCAAATTAGGGACAAGCGACTGCTTTATAGCCCATTGAGTTTGTTAACGGTGGTCGTTAAACTCCCAAACGAAAAGGTAATACCTGCCCGTTTGGGAAACCATTGTCAGAATGCCTAAGTTCCGGGGTGTTTGACCTTCGGAAAACATGATTCCAGTACTCAAAAGGCGCTACTGAAGGCAGGTTATATTCCTTCTAAGCGCGCATAAGCCAATTCGCAATCACTTCACTCAGAATCGTCAACTTATTTTCGATCCGACAGAAGGTTTTAATCTCTATTACATCGATCGAAATTTGTGCTTTGCAAGGCTACAGCGAATTAGAAGTTCAACCGAGGTTTAGAAAGCTACGATTGCGAAACGATATTCCTGTTAAGGCTTAAATTAATGAAATGCATTGGACACTTAACATCCCTTAGGATAAAGAAAGCCCCGATTCGAGCCAACGTCACAAGCATTATTGCTCAATTCACAGCTATAGATGATGCAATCTTTTCGGATGAAGTAGAATACTTGAAGGATAAATTCACTGAGGCTTTG
Source organism: Macrothele yani (assembly GCA_039090855.1). NCBI lineage: Eukaryota > Metazoa > Arthropoda > Arachnida > Araneae > Macrothelidae > Macrothele > Macrothele yani. The sequence goes on from CM076990.1 coordinate 211,111,951, forward strand.
AGCGATTTACAGAATTTGAATAATTCATTGAACCATTTGACGTAAGATGGAGAGTATGAGTCCGATCGCATCACATGTGAGGATTACAGGGATCCAATCCGAAAGCGGTGCTTCTGAAGCATGGCTCAACGAGCTGTTCAATTTACTTGACAAAAGGTCAACTTCTTATTTCTATGGAAATGGGTGACGCACTTTGTGATTCTTGATTCGATACCTGTGCCAAAGAAAGAATGTACCGAGTGATTCCATATTCTCATTCATTTACGGCTCTGATAGACATACCTGGCAACCACATCTCATCAGTAGACATCCGATTTTTCATGACCAGACACATCCCGTAGGAATTACTTACTTATCTATAATCAGCCATCTTGCAGATATCCAACATTTCTTCCATGCTCAGTATATGAGTACATGTATAACGGTACTGTAGCCTGTGCATAACTTACACTTTGTGAAAGAAAAGAAGGCACTGCAAAACGTACATAATACTACAGTATAGCCACTGTACCTTTCCGACAACTTTTTTTCAGTGACATCTGTCTCTCACGCGAACATCAAATGTGAAACTGAGTTTGCAGATTGTTGTATTGCACTTCTACTCTGGAAACTGTGCTCCGTAAGAACTAGATGTATATAAAATTTCGTTGAATGGGTAAAGCCTGCATTTATCTCTGGTTTCTCCATTGAGGATTTTGTTTGGGGAAAACAACTGATAGAGAAAATACGTATTTCTAAACCGATTTTTACATATCTTCCTCAAGAGATCCCGTGGTCATGGAAAATTCTTCCATTTGCTGCTGTTTGATTTCATTATAATTATTCTGCTCAATGTGAGGAATAAAAACTTTCATTTTCAGGAGATGACAGATTCTGTCTTGTTAGTACCCGGTTTTCTTTGCTCGGTGTTTTTTTACCATCGTTGTTTCGGGCTCTAAGCTTCACCAGTTCGTTGAGCATTAGCGGTTATCGGTTACTACTCAGCGAACTGTAGGTCTTTTAGTTTCCTGCTAACTTAAAAATATGTTCAGTCTCTCTACACTTCGAATGCATCTAATTTCTTCTTGCCACATTCGTTCAGAGTACTTCTTATAATGATCTGAAGACGCTAATTTTTCCCAGATGTAAATTTCTTGTTCTGGTGTCTTACAAAATGTTATTAATATTTGGTTACTGTCCGTTCGAGATGTGGCAGAACACGAACGACAATAAAATAAACGGCACGCATTAAATTAATTAGTTTATTTTCTACATATTCGAATGATAGACTTACTTATAAGGCACATGTTTCTGCCCATTGAAAAGAGCCAGGATCACATTCCCCAGGGCAGACAGAGACAGGCAGCCTCCAGCACCCCCATCACGTGACTTGCTCATCTTTTCGCAACTTCCAAGATCGAAAAGGTGAAGTCGACTTCTTCCTCCAGCAACTTCCGGAAAAACGTTAACAGCAGGTCAACCATCAATCACTTATTTTAATGAATATTTCTACATGAAATTCAAATTTACTAATGAAAATGAGGGGAAATAGACTTACGAAAAATACTTACGTTTTAGGCAATCTGCGCGTGGTAGTAGTCTAAAACACAACTCCCGTTTTTCAGATAGATTTAGTAAAGAAAAATATAAACATATGAAATACACTCTTTGCAAGAAAAAAGGAAACAAGAAAGATGACAACGAATTTTCGGGTGTAATAAGCACGTCTTTTGAATCCGTTCTGACGCAAATTAAATTTATCAAAGCTATTCAAAGTCAAAGGAACCGGTATGGAAAACAATAGTATCTGACGGAAGAAAGAAGTTTTTCAATCGGGTCTTTAATCCCTCAGATATTGCTGTAAACGGAATCGTGAGCTTACGAACTCTTAGAAACAGAGTTGTCAACAAAAATAAGATATGACTTTACGTCCCTTGGTGGGAAAACCATGCATTATTTTAGGAAGAAAGTATTCACAAAAGGTTTATCCATATGAGCGGTATCGGTCCAAGAAAAAAGTTTTAGTCGAGTTTTCAGGAGCCCAGATTTTGCTACAAATACATCAGAAGTAGAAAATAATACTTATGACCCCTGGTGACCAAACCATTCTTTACCAAACATTAGAAATTACGTGAAAATTATTTAACGTCAGGTCTTGTATGCGATACAGGAAGAATTTTTCAAATCGGAGTTTTAGGAGCAGAAAACGATATTTACCATTGTGCGCCCTAGCAGAAAGTCTATGATTTACTTGAAAATTTTGAATTTATAGGAAAAAACATTTTGCATCGGAAACACTATCCAACAAAGAAGAAATTTTTCAAATCGGACTTTTAGAAGTAGAGATATTGACAAAAATAAGATATACATCTAAGCCTCTGGCGTAGAAACCATGCATTATTTCAAGGAGAAAATGTTCCTAAAATGTTTGTCGACATGAGTAGTATCGGTCCACAAAAGACTTTTTTCAATCGAGATTTTAGAAGCTCATATTTTGCTGCAAATACATCAGAAGCGGAAATTAAGACTTACGCCACCTGGTGGCCAAACAATTATTTACAAAAATTAGAAATTACGTGCAAACGATTTCCCATCAGGAGTTGTATCCGGTGCAGAAATAATTTTACAGATCAGATATTTAGAAGCAGAGAGATATAGGGGAAAACGCAATTTACCTTTACGCCCCCAAGCGGAAAGTCTATGAACTACTTGAAAATTTTGAATTTTTAAAAAACACATGTCACACTAGAAACACTATCCAACAAAGGAGTATTTTTTTAAATCGGACTATCAGAAGTCGAGATATTGACAAAAATAAGATATACATCTACGCCCCTGGCGTAGAAACCGTGCACTAATTTAAGAAGAAAATGTTTCTAAAAGGTTTGTCGACATGAGTAGTATCGGTCTACAAACGATGTTATTTTCAATCGAGAATTTAGAAGCTCATATTTTGCTGCAAATACATCAGAAGCGGAAATTAAGGTTTACGCCCCTGGTGGCCAAACCATTTTTTTTACAAAAATTAGAAATTACGTGCAAACGATTTCCCATCAGAAGCTGTATCCGGTGCAGAAAGAATTTTTCAGATCGGATATTTAGAAGTAGAGATATAGGGAAAAACGCAATTCACCTTTGCGCCTCCTAGCGGAAAGTCTATGAATTACGTGAAAATTTTGAAATTATATGAAAAACATGCGACACGGACAACACTATCAAACAAAGAAGGACTTTTTTTTAATTGGACTCTTAGAAGTCGAGATATTGACAAAAATAAGATGTATATCTACGCCCCTGGCGTAGAAACCATGCACTATTATAAGAAGAAAATGTTTCTAAAATGTTTGTCGGTATGAGTAGTATCGGTCTACAAACGACGTTATTTTCAATCGAGAATTTAGAAGCTCATATTTTGCTGCAAATACATCAGAAGCGGAAATTAAGGTTTACGACCCCTGGCCAAACCATTTTTTACAAAAATTAGAAATTACGTGCAAACGATTTTCCATCAGGAGCTGTATCCGGTGCAGAAAGAACTTTTCAGATCGGAGATTTAGAAGAAGAGATATAGGGGGAAACGCAATTTACGATTACCCCCTAGCGGAAAGTCTATGAATTACTTGAAAATTTTGAAATTATATGAAAAACATGTCACATGAAAAACAATATCCAACAAAAAAGGAATTTTTTCAAATCGGACTCCTAGAAGTCGAGGTATTGACAAAAATAAGATATACATCTACGGCGGAGAAACTGTGGAATATTTTAGGAAGAAAATATTCCGAAAAGGTTTATCGATGCGAGTGGCATCAGTCCACGAAATAATTTTTTAATCGATATTTTAGAAGCTCAGATTTTATGGCAAATACATCAGAAGCGAAAATTAACATTTACGCCCCATGCTGGCCAAAGTATTAACTACCAAAAATTCGAAGTTATATGCAAAAGATTGTGCATCAGGAGATGTATCCGCTGAAAAGAAAAAATTCAAATCGGAGTTTTAGAAGAAGTGTTATCGGAAAAAATTGAATTTACCTTTACGCCCCTAGCTGAATATCTATGCGTAATTTGAAAAAGAAACTATATCCAAAATACTCTTCGATATAAATGGAATCGAAAGATAAAAGATTTTTTTCAATCGGATGTTTAGAAGCAAATATGTGGAATAAAACGTATTTTTGAATTCGATATCATCTGCATTTACGCCCTCTAGGGCGAAATTGTACATCGTAAAAAAAAAACGAAATAAAGGATCATCATTCGCATATTTCAAGCTTTCGAATGCAAAAAGAATTTTTCAAATCGGACTAATAGTTGCAGAGATACCGTGGGTACAGACGGACGGACGGACGGACAAACCGTTAACATAACACGATCTTTTTTTACAAAAGACGTGCTAAAAACCGAAACACCCAGAGCGAATCAACCAATCGAGATGAAAATTGTTATGTGCAATTATCCGATCGAGATGAAAATTGTTATGTGCAAATTGTTATGTGCATTGTTATGTCCAAGGAAATTATTGCAATTCCAGAGCAGTTGTGTCATTTATTCACATAAAACAGATGCATGAATGGAACAAGTCAGTGCGTCATAGAGCCACCTCTGGCTCGAATACAAGCTGTTTTCCAGCGTGGGGTAGACGCATACAATTCACGGATACTGGTCTGGGTACAGCAAGCCAGATTGTGTCCAAATTGCGGGGCAGTTAACCGACATTCCGGGATAGCCGTCGGTAGCGTTCCATCATGTACCATATAATGTTCGAACGGTGAGAGGTCCGGCAAAAGGGCTGGCCATCGAAGGATGTCTGCATTACGGAGGCAGGCCTAGGACAACCGTGCCGTGTGTGGCATGGCATTATTCTGTTGAAAAATTGCTCGGTCATGCTGTGACATGTATAGCAACAGAACAGGTCGAAGAGTGTCGTCGACGTACCATCCAGCCGTGAGGGTCCTACAGGGGACTACGAAGAGTGTCAGGCTATCGTAGAAAATGGCTTCCCAGAAAAGTCACTTTTTAGTCACTTTTTCAAGTTACAGATAGATTCTTCGCTAAGGGGTGTAAAAATAAACTGTGTTTGCCCCGATATCATTGCTTCTAAAACTCCGATTTGAAAAATTCTTTCTACAACGGATATAGCTCCGGATGGGAAATCTTTCGCATGTAATTTAAAATTTTTAGCATAAAACGGTTTGGTCACCAGGGGGCGTTAGTGTTAATTTTTGCTTCGTAGGTATTTCCATCAAAGTCAGAGCTTCTAAAATCTCGATTGAGAAAATTCTTTCGTGGACCAATACCGCTAATGTCGATAAACAATTGAGAATATTTTCTTTTTAAAATCATGTATTCTTTCTCCACCAGGGGGCGTAGATGTATATCCTGTTTCTGTCAATATATCTACTTTTATGAGTCAGATTTGAAAAATTCCTTCTTTGTTAGATAGCGGTCCTAGTGTAAAATGCTCTCATATAATTTCAAATTTTGGAAGTAATACATAGAGCTTCCGCTGGGAGGCGTGAAGGTAAACTGCGTTTTCTCTGATATCTCTGCTTCTAAAATTCCGATTAGAAAACTTCTTTCTGCATCGGATACAGCTGCTGATAGGAAATGCTTTGTCTATAATTTCTAATATTTGATAAAGAATGGTTTAGCCACCAGGGGGCGTAAGTGTTCATTTCTGCGTCTGATGTATTTGTAGCAAAATGTGAGTTCCTGAAAACTTGATTGAAAAAATCCTTTCGTTGACCGATACCGCTTACATCGAAAGATCTCTTGAGAATACTTTCTTCTTAAAATAATGCATTATTTTCTCGCCAGGGGCGTAAATGCATATCTTATTTTTGTCGATATCTCTGCTTCTAAGAGTCCGATTTGTAAAATTCTTTCTTTGTTAAAGATAGTTTCCTTGGGGAAATATTTCTCATATATCTTCAAATTTTTCGTAGTGCACAAGTATGCCACCAGAGGGCGTAAGTTCACGTTTCCGATTACAGCAATATCTGCGGGAATAAAAACCCGATTGAAAAACTTCTTTCTTCGGTCAGATACTATTAACTATGGTAACTGTGTGTGTATTTTCTTTCCAGAATAGTGCACAATTTCGCCGCTAGGGGCGCACATACTTACTCTGTTTTCCTCAATATCACGGCTTTTACATGTGCGATTTAAAAAAATATTTCAACACCGGATGCCATTTACCTTGTAGAAAACTTAATGCTAGCATACGAGGAATTTTGTAGTTCATAGTTCTGTCGGTAGGTGGTGTTTGTGTACTGTAGTTTGCAGCTATAACGCCACTTCTAAAAACGCTATTGAGAAATTTCTTCTTCACTGTATGCCATTCGCTACAACCGAGATGTGGAGCATTGTCGTCTTTAAGTGACGCAAAGATTTCTCTCTAGCTACATAAAAGTCGAATGCTTTTGCCATGAAAAATAATAATCGCCTATTTTCAACTTTTATGCTATGTAAAATTCTTCCGCTAGCAGACGTAAATTTATATCATGTTTCCTTTTTTACGCTTTCCAACCGTAGTTTGAAGAAGCGCATATGCTCCAGCTTTGTCCGTTTGTCCGCACGATAACTCGCGTAAAAATGGTTCGATTTCGATGAAATTTTAGTATGGGGTAGGGAACCACCTGTGGACGAACCCTTTTGAGAATGGGACAAATGGGGTCAAAGGTTACGACATAGGAGCGGGATCCATTCCATTGCCCTTATGCGTCATAACTTGCGTAAATACGATTCGATTTCAATGAAATTTTAGTATGTGGCCGGGGACCACCTGGGGACAAACCCTATTGAAAATGGGTGATGTTGGATCAAAGGTCGGGACATAGGAGAGGGATGCATTCCGTTGCCCTTATGCGTCATAACTTGCTTAAAAATGGTTCGATTTCGATGAAATTTTAGTATGTATTAGGGGACCACTGGGGACGAACCCTATTGAAATTGTACGAAATGGGGTCATAGGTCACAGCCATAGGATCGGGATCCATTCCATCGCCCTTATGCGTTATAACATTTAAAAAAAAAAAAAATGAGACAAAACTTTATCATGTTGTTCCGGAAGTATACTTTACCGGTTCTGTTGAATATCATCGAAATGGGGTCAAAGGTCAGGTCATAGGAGCGAGATTTATTCCATAGTCCTTATCCTCATAACTTGAGTAATGATTTCTGGTGTGTTGGAAAGCGTATCATAATCAATGCATTGCATGATTTTACTAACTTGTTTATATTTCTTCTTTTAACTGTTCGATTTGAAAATCTCTTTCTCTCTCTGGTACCTTCTTTGTAGTATGAGAAACTTTTTGTTCACTATTTGTGAATCTTCGTAACATACTTTTTAGCCGCTGGTGGAACTAAATAGATGTTTCTATTTTTGGATGTTTTATCGATTGTTGGAACCAGCTGATTTTTTTCCAAACCGGTTCCATTGATTTTGAATACCTTTGATAAATTTAATTCGCGTTAGAACGGATTCAAACGCCGTGCTTATTACATCCCAAAATTCGGTGTCATCTTTCTTGTTCAAAGTGACGGTAGTATGTGGAAGCGAAAAATATCAGAAAGACGGTCTTTATATTACTTCAAGGCCTCAGCGATGAATATCAGAAAGACGCCCTTTATATTACTTCAAGACCTCAGCGATGAAATTCAGAGATGATGGTTGAAGTAAACGGGTATTTTTTAAGCATTTTTTTTCTTGCTTTTATTTAGATAAATTTAGTTTCGAAACTTATCATGGCAGTTTTACAGGACAGGCTCCTAGAACTTTGAAATCCACAGCACCTCAGGCACTACTTCTACCAGCAGCGTGAGCGAAGTAAATTGCTGTACATGGACCAGTCAGCGCGCCTGTATTTAAATTTTTACGATGACTTAACAGATCTGATACAGACGACAAGGGCATTAAAGAAACTTACTTACTTTTGGGTTCGGGTTCATGTACCGGGACTGGACATGGACGTTGGTTTTGTCCTTCGTCAAGAGTTCTCGCACATCGTTGGAACGAGTGACTGCATTAAGGTTTTGCGACGCTTTATGACCTTTGATACCCGTGGGGGTCGTTAAACCACGAAAAAAGTGGGGGAAAAACATTACAGCGGAAATCTACAGGAAACGACAATTTCTTAAAAGTATACCGTATTGGATTAAAGATTAATCCAAACCAAAACTAGATCTACATGTTACAAGACTCGAAAATCATCTTCCACAGAAAACAATGGCTGAATTGAACTTTCGTGACATAATTTTATGCATTCATTGATCTCTAATGGTGCAATAATGGAAGAAAGTTACCCCATTTAATGCGAAACGAAATGCAAAGCTCGAAATCTCTCTCTCTCTCTCTTCATTTTTTCCATGGACTTCTGTGGTTTACGGCGCTGGGTGCAAATCTTTAAGCCGCCCTGCTGGAGCATTGGTCTAAGCGATGGCCTCTGATCATTCGTCCAAAAGAGCTCCGGGTTCGAATCCTGGTAATGCATGTATGTTGTGTTTGTCTTACGGCACTGACTCTCTCCCTTCCCTGGAACCAGTAGCCCTAAATTAGGGACGGGCGACTGCTTATAGCCCATTGAGTTGCTCACGGTGGTCGTTAAACCTCCAATCAAAATAATACATATATCTTTCGTCCGGGATGGGCCTGAGCTGTATTCGCGGATAAGGTATGTGTCGTGCACTTTTCCGATGACGCAGGTTCGGTTCCTTCACTGCCCACCACTGGAGCCAGCGGCTCCAAATTTGGGACGTAAGACCACGTATAACCAGAAAAGTTCCTCACGGTGATCGTCAAACCTCGAAAAAAATGAAAAAGAATATACAATGAAATAACTTGTAAATTTGTTGCTACTTGGTCTTCCGATCTGGATCCAGTTAAGTTAAACTGCTGGCAGGAATGGCGTGGGGACTTTTACCTGCTGGCATGTCTCTGTTTTTCTTTTTTCTGAGGCTGAATAGGAAAGTGTCCATCAGGACTGAGTGTTGGGGGTTTTTTTCGATGGTTCTTCTTTTGGTACGATGATACTGGAAATAAAAGCCAGGAAGTTTATATTGCTTGGAGGTTTAACTACCACCGTGAGCAATTCGATGCGTTGCCGGTCACACACCAACGTGAGCAACTCTAGAAGTCGCCGGCCCCTAATTTATGGCTACTGAATTCAGGAAAAGGAGAGAGCCAGGGCCGCAAGATGAACCTAACATACATGCCTCATTGGGATTCGAATCCTGAACCATCTCGGACGAGTTGTGAGAAGCCAGCGCTTAGACGACTGCGCCACCGGGGCGGCAAAAAGTGAGGAAGCTGAAAATATGTTATATATTATTCACTCGGTACCCACTGCGGCCGTGGTGAAGATAAAAGTGGAAGCATGTTCCAAACCCCCGTAGTAGCCCTAGGTTCTTTAAAAGCTCCCTTTTGATGCTTACTTAAACGCAAAAGTATTTTCCTAGAAATCAAGTGATGTTTCTGACTCTTTAAGACTTATCTACCCTTGGTCTGTAGAAACTATTGACAAAGTGCAACAAATTCTGGACGCAACGGAGCAACTTGTCTGATGTTAAGAATAATGATATTACTGAAAGGTATGACATTCGGAAAAGCACCTGAAGATATCAGTTTGTACATGAATGAGACAGCAAAGTTCAGGCATTTTTACTGGTATATATTTTTCTCAATTCGTGGAATTGTCCGATTGGCCTCGATTAATCGTCATTATTGCCTCAATATATCAGTCCGATTAATCGTCATCATGGCCTCGATAAATCATACGGAACCAATCCTATTAGCTGTATCAGAAATAATTTTTTTCCCAAATCCTGGACATCAGTACCACAAGAACTTATAGAAATGCCAAACCGGAAACACACTTGCTAACTCACTAACATGTTCCCCTCCCACTAGTACATTTTCTTCCTTTATTTTAACACAAAACATTTAGGCTAACCTTAAAAGTAATTCATTTAGATGAGTACGTTTAGCATACACACCCAATTGCTTACATTAGAAACATTAAAGCAATATAGCTTCCCCAAAAGGTGTAGGTGCATCAAACAAATTACATAAAATGTTCACAAAAAGTAGTTACATACCTCCTCCTCTTCCTCCTTTCTCTACTCTATACTGGTATACATGAAGAGTAAAGAGAAAATGAGCGTTTCTTGCATCTTCATCACATTCTGAAACAGCAAAATAATTCTAGTTGGTAAACAGAAAGTTGATGTGTTTATTTTAAAGGAATTATAGAAAAATATACATTCACACATTCACCACAATTTGCGAAATTCTATATATAACTTAAAGCTATCTCAAGCCCGATTTAAACCTGGATTCCTTCTTAAAATATGATTGGGGTTATGCCTGTGTAACCCCAAATTAAAGTTGTTTGTAAACATAAACAGAAAACAAACATTCTTGCCAAATTTATTTGCATTGATTGCCATTTCTAAATCATTAAAGAGAGAACTGATTTGTTCAAAAATTAAAAAAAGCAGATAACTACAAAAAATTAAATATAAGGAAGTCTCCACATTCATTCAGAACTTTGCTACCGCAATAGCCCAATAATAGAACCAAGACTCACAGACAGTGGCATTACTGACGAGAAAGGAAGTATTCACAAATGTTCAGTCAAACAATATTTTCATAGAAGATGAAAACTTATCATCATCACGGTTCAAGAGTATGTGCATTTAAATGAATGTATTCATCTGTGTCTCAGGGTTACATTTGTAAATTGATTAAAATCAAGAAACGATATCGATGAAGTCACTGTTTTTATCAATTTAGTGCATATCAAATCAAAGAGAGGGAGTGGAAAGCATTTTTTTCTTTAAAATTTACCTAAATGCAGGGAATAACAAAACTTAACAGAAATCGGCATCAAAAGTTTGAGCACCCATATAGTTTCAAATTAATATGCATGTGACTCCATATTTCGGTGCATTAGATAAGCCATGTCAAGTTCAACTTTTTGCCGTCCCGGTGGCGCATTGGTCTTAGCGTTGGCTTCAGATCATTCGTCCGAAAGGGGTCCGAGTTCGAATCCCGATGAGGCATGGATTTTACGTTTGTCTTACGGCACTGGCTCTCTCCCTTTCCTGGATCCAGTGGCCCTAAATTAGGGATGGGCGACTGCTTATAGCCCATGGAGTTGCCTCCAATAAAAAAAAAGTTCAAATTGATTCGGAGGCATCTTTTTGTCACCAAAGTGTAATTTAAATATCACCTTGACTTTGAACTATCCCTTCTACAGACGGGACATGATGGATCCAATAAATACACACACACAAACGTGCGCACCAAATGTTGAAGAAAAAATTTCTTTCCTATCCTTAAAGTAATTTTTTTTTCTTCAACATTTGGCGCATTAGATTTGAATCCCATGGTCGATGAAACGACCTGAAAACGTTAAAATGTTACATATTTTTTCTTTTAGGACTGTAACTCATATGGTATTCCATATATACGATGCCTTGCTTTTTTTTTTTCTGTTCAACAGTCTGCATAACATATGAAATTAAATATAAAGCAAAATTCATGACGCATATTAATATTCTCAAGTTGGAAAATGAAATTGATTTCAGCAAAATAACGCTTTTATCGAATTCTGAAAATGTTCCAATAAAAAAAGGAGACTTTTTGCAATAAATTTGAACGAACAATTAGAACGGAAATAATTATAATGTTTGGTGCCCGACAATTTTACATATTGGAAGATTCATTTGTTAAAGATGATAGGCAAGTATATTAAAATTGGTGATTCAAGTAGCAGTGCTAGCGAAATTAGCGAACAGTCGTATGCTTAATATTTATCTGCAAGTGGATACAGTCAGAGCGATTAGAGCGCAAGGGCAGTAAAAATGGGTAAACTGCGATAGTGGGCAATGATTTAGGAGCATAAAAAACGCAATTTATGACAGGTGATAAATGGAATAATGATACGTAAGGAGATCTTCGGCTAATGGGCTTGGGAGACAGCTTCACAAATTAGCTGATAACTGGCGACATACAAATGAAAACTGCATTGGGTGACAAATGAAATAATTACCTCAAAAGAAAATTGAACCAAATGAGCCATACAAATGCTTCGGAAAAACAACTTGGGAGATACGTAACTACCACCGAAAAATAAAAAGCTGAAACTGCCTGTGTAAGGAAAGAACCGAACTTCGATAAATGAGGCTTGCGAAATGGTCGGTGTTCTGATCTCTGGCGCAACAGGTCTTAATTTCAATCCAATGTCATTTTGACCTTTCTTTTTATTCCATCATAAAGCAGTAGCTTCTCAATATCTAATTTCGTGGTATATGTAAAATCCGCCTTTGTAGGTAGTTGACGTAGAGAAGCAAACACAATAACGCAAACACGCAACTGCTGAATACGAAGTGTTTGAAAAAATCAATCCGTATTTGATTTCGAAAGCACATGGCAATCACAAGATCGTTAGTACTTGTAACAGTGATGCCGTCACTAAATAAAATAAAATAAAATAAAACTATGCCTTGAAGTGGTATCATCCCGAATCTAGGACTATTTCCTTTTTCCTTTCCAGAACGACCCATTGCTCAAGTTTTCTGAGTTCCCCATATAGACAATATTTTCCCAAAACTGAAGTTTTAAACTCACTTTTAGATGCATATAGATTATCGTTTTATGCCATAAATACTACCTGGGTGTGTGTGTTGGGGGGAAGGGGATACTGAAAATCAGTTAGTTAGTTAGTTAATTGATTTTAGTGGCGCAAGGGCCAGGTTTGGCCAAAGAGCGCCAGACACAGAACTATCAGTTAAAGATTTTTAAAAGCTGGGTGACAGACAGGCTTGATAAAAAGTTAGAAAAGAGAATGATGAAAGCTGTGAAGACTAGTTAGCCACCCGTAGCTCAACCATGCTGAAGGGGGAGTTATACTCAGTGTTATAAAAAGGCGCAAAGGAGATTTTCTGGCATTCCGCGATTGTTTTAATCCTCTGAAAGGACGGGAGATACGCCTGAGAACTAGAAACTGAGGCAAACGCTTCGCCTAAGCAATCCACAATCTCCCCTACTTCAGCATACGTGCAGCCGTTATTCTCAAGAATTGAAATTTGGCGGGAACTGTAGTTTTCCCGGATCTTACGAATTTATACTGAAAATCAAAATAAACTTCAGATGAGTTTCTTCTGAGGAAAATCTTACTAGAAAGGGCCTACGGCAACATGAATCTATTCGACTGATTTGCTTTGTGACAAAATGCTTCATATTTAATTTAATAGTTTAAGTAATACGATTAGCTTCTTCTTAAATATTTATTTTCCAAACATGAGGGAAAGGAAAAGACGTTACGCGCGAACTGCTCTGCTGAATACTAACTCTAGAAAGCATCAAAAAACGGGTTTGATTTATCGTAAATTCAAATTATTTCTTTTATTATAATTACACATGCTTGCAAGGAACGTCTGAATTCCTTAGAAGCGAAGGTCTAACGAACGACAACGCACGGAAACACTCAGGTAATGAAATCAGAGTCATAAAACACATTTGCTTTGAGAAGTGAAAGAATGAATCAAGACAAAGAGGGAGTTCAAATGAGATCGACTGACTCAAGACTAAGAAGACAATATCGGAACGTTAAAAGGGAAATGTAGAAACGGATCGAACACAGCAAAATCCTGGGGAGAGGAGATTGGCGGAAGATTGCGGTGGTAGCCAAGAATCATAAAGAGCCATTGTACTAAAAAAGTAGACAAATATTCGCCAATAATTTTCATTTTCAGAATTCTTGGAAATTTGGCAAAAACAAAACAGCTGATGTTGAACGTGTTATGATCTACGTTTTGTCGTACAGCAACCATATGTGAGACATTTTCTTGCCTGCAGCAAATGTCGTTTTGATGCATAACTCACCTAAACCTTGTAAGTTGTGCAGCTGTACTGGGGGAATCGCACAAACATCTGTTTATTTCCTTTCTAACAGGATAACAGTTTCAGAATCAAAGAACAATCAAGGCATTTCAAACCTATATAAGCATTTCACGGTTGAATCATAATTCAAATTATAGTAGTAAACACATTAATCTTACATTTTTGCTCCTAATATTCATGACAGTTACTGTACCATTCCACGCCTAATCAAATAAACTGTGAGAATCTCCATGCATCAGGTAATTTAATATGGTCCAATTTTCATTATATTTTACATATTTTGTTTCTCCATGCACAAAGGAAATGCAATATGATTTAGTTTTCGTCATATTTTGCATATTTTGTTTCTCCATGCATAAGGCAAATTTAATATGATTTAATTGTGATCAGATTTTGTGGTGTTGCATGAATTTTGTCAGTTAATTTTTCATTATGATGACATTTCAATACATTCTCTCACCGTTTAACCTGTTGGAACGAAATAATTCGGACTTAGCGAAATGCGCTGAAATCAGTTCGAACTATTATATTCGCTGCAACAAAAGTAGGCCGAAAGCGGCTGGGGTGAGTGATACCGTACCGCGCATTAGAAAGGGTTGCATTCCCCTCAGTTTTGTTGCTTCAAATGGTCATTTAGCGAGATGATTGACACAATTATTTTTTGACTGATTGCTTGCTAAAAGGATTATGACAGTGGTGAAGAACCTAAGAAACGAGCGCGATGGTTGAAGCACTTGTTCCTCCTACCCAGCGGCATGATGTACATGTCAAAGAGACCAGGTCTTCCCCATCATGCTTTGGGGTCACGGAGCAGAGAGTAAAGTACTCCACCTACCACAGGCTTATGAATGGTACTGTTGAGATGAGAGGTGGGAAGAAATCGTTTTGCAGTGGCTTTTGTAAAACCCGGCCGCTATCTTAACATCCATTTTGGGAGCTAAGAAATTTTTTGAACCATTTGGTTCAGGTTTATCGGCCACCTAAACGGTAAAATGTACCATCTCAAAAACATTACATATTGCGACATAATGACTTTGCTAAAAACAGAAGCACACATATAACGAAGTAAATTTCTCCGTCATTTTTGTCCACGCCAGGATTCGAACCCGGGTCCCCTCATTCCGGAATAAGTCACTCTACCAATTGAGCTACGCGGACGTTTGTTCTGACTACTATCTGCCTTTATGTCGTGTGCGTCCTGCTGGCAGGTACGACACATCTCCCCCCGAAAGAGGGCCGGGGGCATGGCCCACGGTTCAGCCGTGACCATGAATCGTTGCAGGCAGCCATCCACTGTAGAACGCGCACTTGAGAACTCCCAGTCAATCTGGTGTGTGGAATGCAACGTCACACACATTTATTTTTCGAAGCGCTGGAGATGGGATTCTCTGATTTTTCCTATCTCGCGGTGTGGAAAGGACATCACACCAATGCGAGATTTTGAACGGTCGGGTCATCCGGATAGTTCGGGCGCCATCATAACGAAGTAAATTTCTCCGTCCTTTTTGTCCACGCCAGGATTCGAACCCGGGTCCCCTCATTCCGGAATAAGTCACTCTACCAATTGAGCTACGCGGACGTTTGTTCTGACTACTATCTGCCTTTATGTCGTGTGCGTCCTGCTGGCAGGTACGTCACACACAGGAGAGTCAGTTCTAATTTTAATTTTCTTAAACAAAAAAGGGAATAAAATCTTTCTGGCATTTTTGCTCACAGATACGTATCTTATGCATGCAGAAAGAAAAGCGAAAGATAGGAAATGTCATAAATTCTGTAAATGGACAGAATACGTGAATTTCCCTGCTCAAGGAATGCAAGAATTTTCTCTACACAACGAATCGCCTTCCATTAGTACTATTGTCTGAGCTAGAAGCCCTAGTAAACACACACACACACACACACACAAATCAAACCAAATCAGTCAGTGGTATCTCAGTCCCCAGCAACCTGTTACAATAATTGTATGGCCAAGCATCATAGCCAATGTAAGTTAGCTTTGAATTAAGAATACCCCTTTTTTATTATTCTGAACGGTAACGAAGTACCACGTGATATCTACGTCACGTGCGGCTACTATAAATTGTGCACACTTATCCTCTATAGGTAATCGGGCCGCGGGTGGCCTAGTGGACAACGTTCGTGACTGCTACGGAAAGACCCTCAGGTTCGATCCCAGCAGGTATGAACGCTCGATCCACTATATATCCGCCGTGCGTCGGATGGGCACGTTAAACCGTCGGACCCCGGGTACTAGTTCCAGGGATCATAGCATACTTCTGGAAAATTTTAGGTAGGAATTTTAGGAATTTTTAGAAAAATTTTAGGAAAATTTTAGGAGTGTATTTCAATAAAAACTAGATGTATATTTGTATACATCTAGTAAAACAACTTTGTATACATTGTAAAGAGTTTGCTTCACACCCTTCAACCACATATACTGATAGACTGCGCATGACATCAAAATTTCTGGCTCCAACATAAAATCACATGACAACAGTCAAAAAGATGGGTTACACCTGCTGTGCTTATGGTTGCTCTGAGCGATATAGTAAAGAAAGTTCTATGATTTTTCATGGGTAAGAAACGAATTAAATACCTAAGTCAATAAAGTTCAACTACTTAACCAGAAACTTGCAGCTATTGATATAAAAATATAGTAACTTAAGAAAAAAATGGAATGCATGTTCCAAATTCTTCGCAAATGTTCATCACATTATAAATCACAAAATGTAAACAACCCGATCATGCATGTATATAGCTCATAAGTAAACTTACCTGAAGAGTTTTCATTATATATGAGGCGCATTCACATAATACACCGAAAACACTGAACTTCTGCAGCGTAAATTAGTAATCATAACAGCATTTTTACACGAAATTTGGAGTCTGATGATGACGTGCCCAATGTTTGAGCCATGGCGGCTTTGATGCAGCTATTGCCAATGTGCAGTCCATTAGTATATATGGTCGAAGTTAACACCCAAATTTTTTGCATAACGTCTAATGTCTAAAGTTTAAGTATGATTTACTTCTAATGTCCAGTTCTTATCTTTTCACGTGTTATTATCATATTCAAGTATGTTTACCACATTCAAGTTTCACTTTGAACATTAATATGCTGTTGAACCAGAAGCAATTCACGATTTTCACAGTAAAGTTTTCAGGTTTCACATTAAATTATAATATCCTAAAAAGGTAATTGAAAACCAAGAACTATGTACAATTGTTCACTGAATTACTTTTTTCATATTATTGTTTTAACCTTTTCCTGATTAGCCTATCTTTTTCTGCTTCTACCACAACTAATTTACTTTCAGTTTTCTTTATTTCAGCTGAACCTTGTATGATCAAGTTAGAGGCAACTGCTATTTCAACAGTATTTTGTTTTTCTACAGCTTTTCTCATTCTTTCTGTTCCCTCTTGAATTATTGCTAGGGAGGCTTCTTTATCGTTTTTAAGTCTATTTATTTCTGCATCATTTTCTTTTATTTTGTCATCAAACTCAGCTTTTCTTTTTTCTCTAGCTGCTTTTCCTTATTTTCCCTCTCTTTCTGCTTCCTTTCTTTTACCTTTTTTGATTCTTCTTCCTTCAGCTTATCAACATACTCTTTATAAAATTTATGTGAATCACAAACACTATTTAACAAATTTCTTGTTATGGGAACTTTACTTACACATCCATAGTGTTTAATGGCCCCTTTAACTATTCTTAATGATGTTATAGTTGAGTCTTTTAAGTTAGCCTTGTCCTTCCTTAACAGAGCAGTGTTAACCGAAAATCCCCTTTCTGCATCAGCATTACCATGAGGTAAAACTAAAATTGACTTTATGAGTTTAGCAAGATTTGAGTATTTTTCTTTTCCGCTAGAGTCTTTAATACTAAATATATTACGCCAGTAATGATCAATCCGCACTGGAATATGCCCTTCCTCTGAAAATTTCACTAGTTCATCTAGAGTTGGCTTATCGCAATTTAAAAGTTTCCACTCTTCTCTTACTCTATCAATTTGTTCCTCAGAAAGATGCAAAACACTTGAAATTCTGGTTATTTCCGAAAGTCCTTCAGTGACTGAAAGTTGAGTTGACTCTTTCTTTGGTTCTTTTACCTTTAAAACTTCTATGTCTCTTAGCTTTTGATTGCAGAATGGCAAATTTGACTTTAAATATTTTGTGGTTGCAATTAGTGATGATCTTACATCTAAGAGAAATAATTTCTGCCTGGTCTCCTGAACATTCCTGAGGAGATTTTTTGTCTTCATACCAACTTCTAACTCCACTAGTTTTTTCCATGAATTTTTGTTTTCAAAATCTACATTCTTTAGGTCTTCTCCAAATTTCCCTGCTATAACATCATCTTGGATAAACTGAGCCATAACATTCCTCATTAAAGTATTTAAATCAGAATATAACTGGTGTATTTTTGGTTCTTCACTCTGATAACATAATGAAAACTTTTCAAAATTTTGGTGTGAAAATGAAATTAATGCTAAATAGCAAGGAGTAAGCTCATTTTTCAGGAAACAGTGAATTCTTTTATACCTTGCCGAATTGCGCAGTTGTTTTTCAAATATTTTTTGAGATGGCAAGAAGTTTAAAAAATATTCTGTAATATTTAGCCATTGATCCAAGAGCCTCTGGGCTACAGAACCAACGGTTAACCATCTGTTGCTGACATGACGCAAAAGAAATTTGGCAGTGACCAATGTTATATCCTCGACAGATTTATAATCCTCTCGTCTTGCAGCACTACTCTTTAAAAAGTAATGCATATCAGTAGCAAATTCGTTAAAATCTATATTTAAGCTTGTCAAAAAAATTTTAAATGCATTACTAACAACATGCAGGTTGCAAAAACCTAGTTCCAAAGATTTCTGGCCTGTTTCTTGTTTTACAACTTCATTGAATTTGCGTAAAAAGCACTTATTTACATTTGGGCTGTCCATGGATACACAAATAATTCTGTTCAACGAAATATTGAAGGATGATAACACATCAAGAATTTCTTTTAGCAAAATATCTGCTGTTGCATGACCCAGAAAAACGCTTGTTAGGTATCGGCAAGAAACTGAATTTATTTCTGAAGACCAGTACCTGAGATACACATCCAACTGCCGTTTCACTTGTGTATTTGTAGTTTCATCAAATGCTATAGTAACCTTTCCTGGGCTACTAGATGCAATGTCTTTTTTCAAATCCTCTTCAAAATATTTTGACAATCCATGTGATATCACATAAGCAACTTTTTTTCTTTAAGTTGCATTTTGGCTGCAATAGCAGAATCAGGAAACATTTCTTTGAAAAGTTCAACTGTTTCAGTGCATGAAACAAAAGACATATTGTCCTTAGCAACTTTCATGGCCCATAATGCTTCGGCTTTAGCCAACTGTAAATCATGACTCAGTACTTCACTAATATTTGTTTTGGGCTGAAGATCCTGTCCTCCAAAGGCTTTCAGGATGGACTTATTTTGAAATTTACTTTGAAATTTCTGCAAATGTTTTTTTCCTTTATGATGCGCTTTTACTTGTGAAAAGCCACTATTAGAAATGTTGAAAATTCCTGAACACAATATACACTTAGCAGAAAATATTGTTTCAGTTGCAGAACACCATTCTTTCAACTTCACTCCGTCCAATTCTTTGGCGAGCCACGCATCTTGAAATTTCGTTTTGGATTTAGGCATCTTAAACACTTGTATTACTAACCAGAAAATGAAAGGGAAGTACAAAAACACGTTCCAATATTGCAAAACCAGACAACTTCCCGAAATTTGGCTGCGAGGATGTCAGAAGATATGAAAAAAAAAAAAAAAAAGCAGGTCACCACTAGAGAACTGAACCTGCACACAGCACAGAGAACACCATAAAAGACGTAAAACCAGAAACTATCATACGCATCTCACGCAAGTTCAGTCAAAGCGAGTCGGAGCCGAGATATATTGCGCATCGAAGGCCGCTGTCGCCGACGCATGATCGAAGGTCAATGATCACGTGCTCTACTGCCTGCCAAGATAATACTCAGCTACCATCCCATCGTCATTACCGGAGGTTACGGAAGGAGACCACATGTTTCCTCTTTGCTTCCACCCACCTGCGGTTTACAATAACAAAACATCAGCAGAAAGAGGAGGTTCCACAAGGCATGTACAAAAATAAAGTACGATCTTCTGCGTGCCACGGAGTTCGTCTGCAAAGCGCAAACCAGGGGTGAAAATGACCCCTCCCCTTTTCCCTTAGATCTCTTGTTACTCTCGAAAACTGTTCGAAGGCAAAAAAATGGAACTCCCGCCCCGAAGCAAGTGCATCTCGATGGCGTCATTTTTCCCTCCCTTCAGCAGCACAGCATACAGTCTGTGTTTCTACAATAACAGGTCTTTTACCTTACCGTAATGGTAAATTTATTGGCGTTAATAACGGTTGTGTTTTTAATAAAAATAAGCTTACGAAAATTTTAGGATGAATAGCAAATTTTAGGTCTAATTTTAGGAATTTAAGGAGGGTCACAAAATATTAGGAATTTTAGGAATTTTAGGAGGAATGCGATCCCTGTAGTTCCCCGGTAGTAAATAAGGGCGTCTTCTACCTCGCTTCCGTGTGACTTTCCTATCGGGCACTCTAGCCCAAATCTCCTAGCTTCCTATTTATAAGGGTTGTTTAAATAGGAAGCTAGGAGATTTGGCTAGAGTGCCCGATAATCCTCTACATATGATCTGATCTGATCCGATCTATACGTAACCAGTAAACGTTTGCCATTAATGGGGAAGCATGGTGAACTAAGCCAATTTGACCGCGGCCAGGCAGTTTAGGCCCGGAGGGCGGGTGCCAGTATTTCGGAAACAGCCGCGTTTGTTGGCTTCTCCCGTACTACTTTACCAAGGGTGTACCAGGATTGGATTAATCATACATAGACATTCATCAGAAAGTCTCACATTGGTCAGCCACACGCGGTTGTTTTTCGTCGTGATCGTCGGGTGTCATGACTGGTGTCTCAGCAACGACGTGCAACAGTCACCCAGTTCACCCACCAGTACAACAGCGGTGCAGTTCGATCTATTTCCACATGCGCCGTACCTTGCTTCGTCTGGGATTCCAGAGCCGAAACCAATGAGGGTACCCATGATAATGCCTAGTAATCACAAACAACGCCTCGCATGGATGCGAAACGTCGGCAATGGACCCTCCACAGATGGAAGATGGTCGTCTGGAGTAATGAGTCCCGCTTCCTCCTGCACCATGCTGATGATCGGGTTCGCATATAGCATAAACAGCTTGAAACCCCATCCCCTGGTTGCAAAGTTGGGGTTCAACAGAAACGGCGGAAATTGTTTTCTAGTCTAGGAAGCTTTACCCCTGGCAAACCCAAGGTCGGTCGGTTATCATCCCACAAAGGCTGAATGGTGGACGCTACATGAACATGTTAGCTGACCATCTCCATCAATAACTGCAACCCTTTAACGACCATGCCCAAAATTCTTGTATCACTCTGAACACCATAACGCCCGCACCCGTCTGTTGGTTCACTTCTTTGTTTAATAGCAACAATAGTGACTGAGGGTGACTCCTGCTGATCGCTCATAGGTTGAGAAAATTTGAAGAACAAGTAAGGATAGGAAATCTGACTTACTCTAGACAAGCGTTTCGGGCGGATATGGCCGTTTGTACGTAAGGGCGTTATGGTCGTTAAAAGGTTAACCAGAACACAGTACCACCTTTCAACAGGACAATGCACTGTGTCATTGGGCTCGTATAACTACTGAGTGGTTGGAGGAACACGACAACGAATACGCCACATTGTTTAGCCCCAAACTCTCTTGACTATAACACAATTGAACATTTGTGGGATATGCTAAAAGAGGTGTGCGAACTGCTGAATCTCCTTCATGGCAAGAGCGTGATCTGACGAAGCTGCTGCAGCGGACAAGGGGTCAAGTTACGCATGGAGGATATTCGACACTTTGTAGAATCTGTTCCTAGGCGTCTGCGAGCCGTGATTGCATTTGTAGGTGCGCCAACGCGTTATTAGGCTCGTGTTCCTAATACAGAGCTAACTCAGTGCATATATGTGTACATATACAGAGATACGATTTTGAAGGTTTTCTTCTGTTCTACTTCACTGCTGCAATAACAATTCTCTCGCAATATGCAAACAACGACGCTTTACGTTTTGCGGCAAATCAACTTACATCCAGCCGAAAATAAATTCGATATTCAACGCTGAACTAATGACGAAGTTGGTTCAGCGTTGAATATGGAATGCTAAGTTTAAGCTAGCACGAAGTTTGTGCGCTTCCTGAAAAGCCACCCATATCTTGTTTTCCCTTATCTTTCAAACTACTCACTTAATAAGATTTTGAACGCCACGCCAGTGAACGAGTGGTCAGAGGCATAAATGTCTGGCTAGTAGCCCGAGATGGGCGCTGCTTCCAGTACCAGATGAGGCATGGATGTTGTACGTCTTACGACCCTGGCTTTCTCCGTTCCCTGGAACCATTGATCTCAAGTTAATGAAGGGCGACTGATTACAGAACTTTTTGCCCATGGTGATCGTTGAACCCCTTCCACTCACTCCCACCTCTCCAAAAAAAAATCTTGTCACATTTGTTCATACCTCATACATCCTGAATATGAGCCCTAAATAATGTATTTTGATCAATTACTGTTAACTTGCATGTCTGTCACGTGTGCTATATTTCACACATTTGCAGATTAAGCATTTACGCTGTATATTTTAGGAGTTGCAACTTGAATTAAATTTCCAAAAAATCGCCTGTGATAAGCGTACATATATCACCGCTCTTGTAAATGATAATACAAACAATTACTAGCCGATTTACGGCTGGAACGGTGAATTTTGATAAAGTGAATCGACTTTGACAGGATTCTTGATGGGCTTGCATTCACCAGCATAGCTATTTCGACAGATTGAATGCGCTTATTTCTTTCTCCTTAACAAACGACTACTTCAGATCGGCTATGTTTTGGAATGGTTTTTAATATTCCAATTCAGACTTGAGTTTCAGGAAGAAGACAGCGTGCGTAAAGTGAGCGATGTCTTCGGCCATAGATCGATGCATCCTTCTTTAATTATGTGAAGCGGAAAATTTCTTTGTGTCTTTTGCTCATTCTCTGTTTCCTTTCGCTTCCGTCTGAATTAGTGTCGCAGGCGTTCTCATTGATTACCTGGAGTCCTGGCAGCCAAGGCAGCATCCAGGAGGTAAGTAGCTCTCTCTGCAGTCGGAGCCCGGAGTTCGCTGTGGTTCATGAGCTGCGTTCCGAAGACGGGGTCGTCATTCAAGTACACTCCAGGACCGCTTCCTTCAGCACCTGAAAACAAAGGAAGAGCTAAGTCAACATTTGCTTCAGAAACCCTAAGATTACTTTCCAGACATCACTTTAAGATTACTTTAAAGAAAGGTAACAGCTCGCATGTAATCATAAAACGCCGAAAGCATATGTTAGCAGAACCGGTTTATAAAGGTCTCTACTCATCTTTCTAAACACTGTGACAGTAGGACACAAAGGTAATGAACGCTCGCAAAGTACACCAGTATAATTTGCGTACGCAAACTGAAGAATGATATTAAAGGTTCGTGAGTTCGTCGACATAGCACCTTGCATTTCAAACGGTGAAGAAATTTCGTTCTCGTAAAACATTTTTTTTCTTCGAATTTCAGGGCGAACTGTAAATCAGCCACCCCGACAAACACAGATACATAGCAACGCTCTGTAAGTGCGTGCACATTTTTTTATCCTGCTCCTGAGAAACGTTTTACTCAACTGTTCTTTAGACAGACTTGGCCACAGCGCTTTCGCAGCCCTAAGCAGAGACTGTCTGGGCGGCCCCTAATAGCATTTTTAGCTGAAAAACGAGCATGTTCCTTAATCGTTAAAATATAAATTTTTAATCAGATTTGCATAATATATGTTTTCCGTAATGGCAGGAAAATATGTATAATGGAAAATGCATATACATTATTGAATATATCAACTTAAGCTCCCTCTCTCTCTCTCTTTGTCTGTCTGTCTCTCTCTCTCTCTCTCTCTCACACACACACACACGCGCGCGCGCACGAACGCACACGCACAAACTCCTGTAATCTGAACTCCTCTGAATGTTGCCTACTATACACTGAAGAGCCAAAACATTATGACCACCTACCTAATATTTTGGTCTTCCATATGCCGCTAAAAGAGCTCTTAGCCGGAAAAGCACCGACTCCACGAAATTTGCATAGTGGCTCGTATTTGGTAACAACACGTTACTAACAGATCCTTTATTTCTTGTAAGTTACTTGGATGAGATGCCACAGATCGGATTTACAATTCCAACACAAACCACATATAGATGCTTGGTGAGATTGATGTTTGGGAAATTTGAATGCCAGGACCACTGGCGTATCTTGGGTCAGAGACCTGGAATCTCTCCCCCCCCCCCCCAATACTGTTTTTTTTTTAATTGCGAAGTTTATTTTTTAATTGTTAAGTAATGGAAGTAATATTTGTTTTTCTAAATTTTAGGTACATGCTATTGCTAGCATGATACCAAATAATTATGAGGATTAGGATTTGAACACTTATTTGTGCACAAACTCCATTCTTCTTTCGTTTTGTGTGAACTTGAGTGTTACGTTTTCTCGAAAATGTTTCTTCCGAGTACTTTTACATATTTAAAAATATTATTTTTCTCTATTAGCCAAGTTGCTCGAATGTGCATGTTCTTGTCTGGCTCTAAGATATAACTTGATTCTTTTTAACACGAAAAAACTTATTTCGGCAGTTGCAGATGTTGATGAACAGTTTAATATTGTTCTGCTAATTTGTACACATCAATAAACACTATGTCCAATTACTCAACTTTATGTAACAAGTAATGTCTCTTACCGATTTGTTTTGTATTTATCAAGGGAATAAAACACCTTCAGTTCATTTCTTAATCGAGCTGTATCAAAATTTGAAGCATAGAGTTCTTTAAGCTCTGAGAGTAGATGCTCAGGGAAGTTTTCACAAAATTTCTCAAAAAAGTTCGAATCGAACAAAGCCACGAAATGTAAGATACAATATCACTGATTTTAATTCATTGACACTTCACACAAACTGAAGCAACTCTCGCGAAACACGCGCTGGAAGCATGGAAGGACTGAGCTAGGACGAAGGCTACGTTTTTTCGGAGCGAACCCTTGGCCAAAACAATGGCCATTCACGAGCTCCGTAGCTCTTTCATGTTGTCATGGAAACGCTAGCAGGTTATAGTATTGAAGCTCTTCGCATCAGAACAGTGAAGTCTCTCGAAAACCTACTTGCGCTGATGCCGTTGATCATCACTCGCCAGACTGATTCTCATAATCGAAAGAAGAAAATCTGCTCGTACTTTTCTCGCACTAAAAGCATCGACATATTTTAATACCGTTGATAATTGACTTTTATTTGTGTCTATTTAATTCAGTTTTACTTGTGCATTCTCTGGGCTCAGCAGCTAGCCTAGCTAGCCTCGAATATACGCTACTGGCCAGGACAACACTTGAAAGTTCTCCTCATGTTCCACGAACCATTCTCAAACTCTTCGAGTAGTGTGGCATGGCGCATTATTCTGCTGAAAGAAGGTAATACTAGAGGGGAATACCGTTGCCATGAAGGGATATACCTGATCTGCAGTGATGCTGAGGTAGGTGGTACATGTCATAGTCTCCTGCACATGAATGACTGAACCCAGGGATTTACACAAGAATATTACCCAAAACATTGGCTGGTTTTCGTCCCACGGTACATTTTAGTGCCAACACTTCCAAAGGTAAACGACGCAGCTGTACGCGGCCGTCCACATGGTGCAACTGAAACCGAGATTCATCGGATCAGACAACCTTCTTCCATTCATTCAAGGTCCAGTTTTGTTGCTTGCGTTCCTCATTCTTGGCGAAGGTGAAACAAGGTTAGCATGGGCACTCGGAGTGATCTGGGGCTAAAGCACCATTTTCAGCAGGGTGCGCTATACTGTGAGTTGTGACACATTACTCCCATCACCAGCTTTCAAACTGCCAGGAATCTACGCCGCAGTATCCATTTTGTTGGCTCTTAATTACCATACTAGCTGGCCTTCTCTCATCTAAAGCTTCGATGAGCAGTAGTCGGCCCACACCTATCCGGAAGCTCGTGGGTTGTCCCTCCACGAACCACATTTTGAAGTAATAACCACGGCTGACCATTAGTACCACACAATCCTTGCCGTCACAGAAATGCTCCGACCCCGTCACCTGGCCATTACAATTTGGCCTTTGTCCAACTCGCTTAACTCCGATGCCTTTTCCTTCTGAAAAACTAGAATGACACTGATTAACATAAGCCAGTATCAGGTGTTCTTTTTAGATTTCATGACCTTCACATGTGCCGTCGTTTACCTGCAGTTGCTTTGATTGCATAAAAAAACGCTGGTCATTATGTTTTGACTCTTCGGTGTATGCTTGGTTGTAAAAAGGTTTTGCTCTTCGGTGTATGCTTGGTTGTAAAAAGGTTTTGCTCTTCGGTGTATGCTTGCGCTTAAACAGCATTGTGTGTTCCTTTTCGGTGTAATTTTGCTTGTAAGAAGCTTTTGTTCTTCGGTGTATGCTTACGGGTAAAAAGCATTGTGTATTGCTCTTCGGTGTATGCTTGCTTGTAAAAAGCTTTTGCTCTTCGGTGTATGCTTACGTGTAAAAAGCATTGTGTATTCCTCTTCGGTGTATGCTTGCTTGTAAAAAGCTTTTGCTCTTAGGTGTATGCTTGCGTGTAAAAAACATTTGCTCTTCGGTGTATGCTTGCGTGTAAAAAGCATTGCGTTTTCCTTTTCGGTGTATGCTTGCTTGTAAAAAACATTTGCTCTTCGGTGTATGCTTGCGTGTAAAAAGCTTTTGCTCTTCAATGTATGCTTGCGTGTTAAAAGCATTGTGTATTTCTCTTCGGTGTATGCTTGCTTGTAAAAAGCTTTTTCTCTTCGGTGTATGATTGCGTGTAAAAAGCACTGTGTATTTCTCTTCGGTGTATGCTTGCTTGTAAAAAGCATTGTGTATTCCTCTTCGGTGTATGCTTGCTTGTAAAAAGCTTTTGCTCTTCGGTGTATGCTTGCATGTAAAAAAAATTCTGTATTTCTCTTCGGTGTATGCTTGCTGGTAAAAAGCTTTTGCTCTTCGGTGTGTACTTGCGTGTAAAAAGCATTGTGTATTGTTCTTCGTTATATGCATGCCTGTAAAAAGCATTTTATATTGTATGACGTGCCTGCGCCGCAGGACGCACATGAGATAAAGGCAGACAGCAATGAGAGCACATGTCCGAGTAGCTCAGTTGGGAGAGCGACTTACTCCGGAGTGAGGCGACCCGCGTTCGAAGTCCGGCGTGGACAAACCTGTGTTTTCATATTGGCGCCCGAACTTCAAGGATGACCTGGCCGTTAAGTTTCTCGCGATGGTGTGATGTTCTTTCCACACCGCGAGACAGGAAAAATGAGAATCTCTTCTTCAGTGCTTCGAAAAAATAAATGTGTAGGATGTTACGTTCCACACACGTTCTTCAGTGGATGACTGCCTACAGCGACACATGGTCCTGGCTGACCCATGGACCATGCCCACGGCCCTCTTTCGGGGGAGGGTGGAGATGTGACGTGCCTGCGCCGCAGGAAGCACACGAGATAAAAGCAGATAGCAATGCGAGCACGTGTTCGCGTAGCTCAGTTGGGACAGTGACTTACTCCGAAGTAAGGGGACCTGGAGTTCGATGCCCAGCGTAGACAAACCTGTGTTTTCACAATTGCTCTTTGGTGTAGGCTTGCTTGTGAAACGCGCCGGCGGCCCATTGGTCTAAGCGATGGCTTCTGATCATTCGTCCGAGATGGGTCTGAGTTCGAATCCCGGTAGGCATGGATATTGTATTTGTCTTACTGCACTGGCTCTCTCCCTGGCTCTATTCCTTCCCTAGAACCTGTGGCCTTAAATTACAGCTCATTGAGTTGCTGACTTTGGTTGTTTAACCCCCAATAAAAAAAACATTGTACATGTATATATTGCTTTCGTGATTACGATTGCATATTGTTCATGCAATGCTCTTATAAGATTACTTCAGTTAAAAGAAAAACTTCATGCAATGCTCTCTTAGATTTACTTCAGTTAAAAAATCTGTGAGGAATCTGGAATCCCGTTAAATTAGTAAATCTGAGAAGTTCTGCTTTTCAGTCAACTGAGAAATCCCACGTTAAGTCCTGGTTTCGTCTGCAGTTTTGTTTATTGACTAGACAAACAGAACTGTCTGCCGGACTAGATAACAACCATGAACCTCCAGCAAAGTGTGCGCCATTATTTGCAAAGCAGGCGAAAAAAATGTCAACCTTTGTAAGAAGAAAGAAAAGTGAAAGTTGTTTTCATACAAATTCACTTAATAGCATCCATATAAAAGAGAAGGAAAAGCGCATTTAGATTAGCTTTTTTTTTTTTCAAATACAATACCTATTAAATATTTGATGCTGATGAATGCTACACGAGGGGTGATCAAAAAGTAAGGTGAATGGAGACGCCCTTGCTGCAGAAGCAAGGGAGAGGTGCCTGACGTAAGTAGTCATTAGCCCTCAGCCCTCGCATGGTCGCCTGGCCAAAACTAGTTTTGCGTCAAATGCCACTGGCCCTCCTGACAGCAGAGTGTAGACTAGTGTTTCTTGTTTGTTCAACGCTGTCAGGATACCGAAGTCCGACAATACGCAAACATGAAACTCTGTTTACACCTTGGATATTCGGTGAGAGAAACGCGTGAAAAACTGTCAACTCTTTATGATGAAAGTGCTGTGACCTGAAAGACAGTGTTTAAGTGTTTTTTCAGATTTAAAGATGGCACTTCTTCCATCAGAGATGAATTTCGTCGTGGAAGACCATCAACGGCGGTAACCGATGACAAGGTCATGGCTACCGCCGTTGATAGTCTTCCACGACGCTATGATCGGGGAGAACCAACACCTCACCAGCGGAGACTGGTTTGTTGTTTGGTTCTGTTCAAATCATCCTCACTGACAGATCGAACATGAAATGTGTCAGTGCCAAATTTATTTCTCGTCTTCTGAAAGACGACCAAAAACCATTCGTGTCAAAATTTCGTTTGAGCTGTTTCAACGTGCAACAGCAGATGGAAACGTTTTGCGGACGATTATGACAGGTGACGAAACCTGGGTCTATGGTTACGATCCTGAAACAGAGGTCCATAGCTCTCAGGGAAAACCCCTTCCTCCCCAAGACTCAAGAAAGCACGTTAGTGTCGATCACGCATTAAGTTCTGGTTTTGTCATTTTTCGATATCGAAGGATTGGTGCATTGGAAATTCCTATGATGTGGCTACACTGTTAATGCTGAAAGTTACTTGGAAATCCTTAAACACCTGAGGACTGCAGTCCATTGTAAGAGACCGGAGAAGACCAGTGGATGGATGGTTCTTCATGACAAGGTGACACTGCTCTGCCGACTTCAAAATCAATTCCGATGCTCCATCATCCCCCTTATTCACCGGACTTGCGGACTTGGCAACAAGAGGCGTTTGGCTTGTCCCGAAACTCATGGCAGTTATGAAAAGCAAACGTTTTGACGCTGTGGAAGACATCAAAGGTAATGTAACAAGGGTTTTAAAGGGCATTCCGAACAGGACTTTTACGGGTGTTTGCAACAATGGCAGAACTGCTGGAATAATCGTGTTTGTGCCGAGAGGCATTATTTTGAAGGAGATTAATTTGTGTAACTCTACTACTAGATTTCCTCAACCCTAGAATTAACGGCCCCTGTCAGCCACTATATTGCTTGTGCCAAAAGCCGGCCCTGTCCTTAGAAGTTCACTTCGTAAAATAGGCTGATTAGGATGCCTTCAGACAGACACATGTAACCGCTATCATTGTAATAAAACCTATCAACCGCTATCATTCTATTATGCTGTGCAACTACGATACGAAACGAGTTAAACGTAGACTCTGCATTTCACCGTGAGTTAATGTTACTGTAGCAGTAATAGGTGAGAAAGAAGGTGTTTATGCGCAGCACTGTGCAAAACCTCAGCGTTTCTTTGTGTACCACCATTTCTGCATCTCTTTTACGGTGCTCCAAGTTAGAGGCCTTAAAAATTTCTTTTATCCCCATTTCTTTTTATCTCGCAAAACGTCGAAAACGCCAGGTTAATAGTGGAAATCGTATAGAAAAATCAGCTGCTTAAATCCAATTAAGGGCTGAAATTTGAAGTGGGATACGTAAGGAAGTGATAAAATATTTTAAAGTAATTTTATTTATTTCTAATAAAAATTCTGTTTTTTTTTTGTTTTTTTTTTTTCAGGATGGTCTACTACGGTTACCTGTGGTTCGCACGCAATGTGTTTATCAGTACTGTGCTGTTAAATTAAGTGAATTATTTCCACTCAGTATAACTGCTAAGAAGGCATTTCGTTCTGTTCTGATATCTTTATTAGATCAGAACGTGACGTCTTCCAGTAAATGCACGAAGGAATACCGTTTAATAACTGAGCTCAATCGAAAAATCGTGCTTTCTATTTAGAAAGTTCGCCGGTCGGACCCGAAATTTTCATGTCTATTTGGGCGATCCGTGAAATGTAATAAGCAACGATAACGAAACACTGGAGTCAAAATTGCGAAAGTAATTAAAATATGTTAAGGAACTTGAACAATGAAACAACTGATAAGAATCTAAATACGAAAACAGGAAGGAAAATACGAGCGGGATTCATCGCAACTCTCTTCATTTGTTTTCCTCTGAAACATTCAAACATTTCATTATTATTAAAAATCATCTAGTACTGAGTAACGCACATACTACCTAACCATTTTAACATTTTAATGACCAGGCATCTAAAATCTTGGGTTGCTCAGAATACCATAAATTGTCCGTTCCGAATTTTTGTTCACGATTTTACAGGTAAATAAAAGAAAGATTAGCGCTGGGTCACCAAATTAAACTTCCGACCTGTAGGCTTGATATGCACCAACTTTCAGACATTTTCGGAGTAATCACTGCATTGTTCCACGGAGAAGTGCGATGTCATGAGAGTGAATGATATCACCCGGGAGAAACTACTTTTCTCCCTAGCGAGAAAGGTGGTTCACTTTTTGTTCAGTGATAACAAAGGTGACTGACGGTGACCTCTGCTAATCACGCAGAGGCAGTGGAAATTCAAAGAACAGAAGTAGGCAAGAAATTACACTTACTCTGGAAAGGCGTTTTGGCTAAGTCGGGGTTTGCATGTAGGGACGTTTTTGGAGTCATGGTCGGTAAAGTGTTAAAGGATTCAATCGTCATATGTCCACAGCAACGAATACTTTTAACCGTTAAAGTATTATAAGCACCATATTTGGAAGGAACAATGCACAGATACTGCACTGGACTTGACATATTCATAAAACGCTGAAATACGGCAACAATTATTATTAAATTGCATGGATGTGGGGATTCAAACTTCAGAAACCAATTTCTCAGACATAGGCGGATTTCTACAGGGATTCTGAATTAAAAACAGACAAAAAATGCTGTATTCCTATGTTTGTATAAGTGTTGAATTTATAATGAGTTTGCTGTCTTTTCCTACTTTCAATCAAATTTTGGAATAAAATCTATGAGGAAAAATAACGCTTAAGTATATTGACATCTTCCCACAATTAAGATTTTAAAGGTTTCATGTGAGCATATGCACAGGCGCAGGGGTCTAAGCGATGGCTTCTGATCATTCGTCCAAGCTGGGTCCGGGTTCGAATCCCGGTGAGTTTGTTGTGATTGTCTTACAGCACTTGCTCTCTTCCTTCCCTGGAGCCAGTAGCCCTAAATTAAGGACTGGCGACTGCTTATATCCCACTGTGTAGCTCATGGTGTTCCTTAAGCTTCCAAACAAAATTAAAATACACACACAGGTTCTCTGTGACTTAAGTGAGAATATCAAGACTGATATATAAAACGAAAACGCAGAAGTACTCTACAGCGTTATAAGTCAGAACTATACCAACAAAATGCTAGTTGTAAATCTGTTCCAAGACGCATTGTAAATCGGGTGCATTTTGCTGCAAGAAAACAAAACAAAACATGATAAACAAATAATTCATTCTGGTTTTCGAATCGAATAATTCATTTTTTTATTAGGTTGCACAAAAGACTTACCAGCAGCATAATCAGCAAGCAGATCCCTGAGCTCTTCAACTTTCCCCGATACTTCAACGGCAGAAACTCGTACCGAAAATCTTGCTCCAGTCCTGTGTTTCTGCTCGTTGATGGCACGAAAAAGCCACCAGATGGCGCAAGGAATTATTCCTAGTTCTTGAGCGGAGTTGCTGCTGCCTATCATCGTAGTGGTTTTTCCTGTCAATGTCAAAAACGCGGTTTAGTAGAAAATTAAAGAAACAAATTGTAAAGTCAACAGCAAATTCAAATGATACCATAAACATGGATCCAAATACACAAGAACTATTTTTTAGCGTTACTTCACTAATGAATGCACATCAAAACATGAGGTGTGTGACGTGTCACGGAGATGACGCATGCATCAAAACAGCAAGTTGGAGCGATAAGCCGTGCCGGCATAGTTCAGAGAGGAGAATAACCTGCTTCAGGGTAGGAAAGACGTGGATTCGCAATTGACCTCCGGCAAAATGGGCTTTTCTTCACATTTGCGCCCTGACAGAGATAAAAATAAATCTGATGGCCATGCGGCTCGAAAACACAGTATGTGTGATGATTCTTTCACACATCGTCTGCAATTAACAAGAATTCTTTCTTCTACAGTGAGCTCTTTCAAGCATGGTTTGTTGGAAGACCCGAAACCTGCGGTTTTGCGTGCCGGCCTTTCTAAAGGCAGAGAGGGATATATGTGACGTAACACTAAAGTAACGCATAAGTAAAAACGGCAAGAGAGAATATCCTACTCCAGAGATAGAAAATGTGGGTTCGAATCCTAGCACGGTAGAAAGGGCTTTCATTCAGAAGTGCTTACACTATTCGGTTGTCATGATATCTCCGTTTTAATAAGTCGTATAAAACTACTTCATATTTTCACAGCTGCACCACGAGAATGATGATACTATCATCTCTTCTGATGCAAGGTTATAGTTCTCGTAGTTTTTTGTTTTGTTTTTTCCTTATAATAGTTTTCTCACCAAGTCGGGTAATATAATTTTGCATTGGTTTCTTATTTACAATTCTAAAGGTCGGAGTGATTTTCCTTTCTTTGGTTTAAGCTGTCAACAAGTTATTAAAATTGCTGTTAGAAGAAGTCGGTATACTTTCTAGTTCATAGCAAAACAAGCGAAAAAAGATTTAAGTTGCTAAAAATAGTTTATTTTGTTTCTGGGTGTATCAAACTGACTATGTTTTCATATGAGCTTTCTCTGCTGATAATATATATCACGAAACATAATTTCAATAGGCGTAAATTTCCTGTGTCGTAACAACATTTCGTAACTGAAATGTTGTGCGGTAAATTGATGAAAGACAGTTGGTACCTGATGAAAGACAGTTGTTCTGGAGTCCTTGTAGTGAAGACATTGCCAACGCTTATGTTTACTGTGGTCATAAAGTTTTCAACTGGGACATTTGTTGTGTATGACAGCGACATACACATCATCAATTGACGAATACAAAGTGTACGAGGTAATAGGATCGCAGAATTTCAACAGAAATTATTTGTCTCACGTTGAAGCTATCGATACGTTTCAGAAAGCTCCGGAACACATGATTAATCCTTTTAGCGCTGCAATATCATGAAATCCAAAAGCACGCTGCTGTGTCATTCTTCAGGATCAACGATCGCCTTGTACGGTAAAGAGGGGTTTTTTTTTTTTGATTGGAATTTTAACGACCACCGTGAGCAACTCAATGGGCTATAAGCAGTCGCCCGTCCCTAATTTAGGGTCACTGGTTCCAGGGAAGGGAGAGAGCCAGTGCCAGTGCGTAAGACAAACACAACATCCATGCCTGACCGGGATTCGAACCCGGACCCTTTACGGACGAATGATCATAGGCCAGCGCCACCGGGGCGGCAGGTAAAGAGGTTGACGAAGTACACTTGCTGTGATAACGCTTCGCAATGGAGAACCAACTTTGATGTGACTTCTGTAATTAGAGTGGAACAATTAGATTTAAACAAACGATCCGCGTTAACTGGGCTCTAGTCTTCAAGCTCACAGATAATTTCAATGTAAGGCACAGAACCGTTGCTAGAGGAAAACATTTTCATTCACTCTAGGACCACTAGCGTCACGAATGGAGATGTAGTTGCGCCTTTGGGATACTGCGGTTATCTTTTTTCTTTTTTCTTTTCTTGGCAACTACTGAGAAATTGGCGGACAAGATTCGGCAAGCCATCAGTTACGTCACGTGATTGCCAGCTGCCGCTGCCGGGAAACTAGTGGACCACATTAGGCTAACCGTCATTTATGGCACGTGCTTGCAGGGCCGCTTAAGAGCCCTTTGTGGCAGGCACTGCCAGTGATGGAAAACTGATGGCCCTGTTCTGGTATATGACAACTGATGGGGTGCCAACTGTTGGCCAGCTGCTGGCCTATGTGGTGGCCGCCGGGACATTTATTGACGGTTGGGCAGCGGCAACATAGTGCTGTGCCACTGCAAGCTGCCAGTGCTGGCTTGAGTGCAAGCCCAGCAACACTGTTTTTGCTGGGTCATATCGCCTCCGAGGATGGGATATTTTCAGTAAATCCTGGTATAATGCACACGAGTGCCACTAGTTTTATTCGTTTGATTCTAATGACCTGCCTGACATATTACCGAAATTTAATGAAATTTGGAGCATACCTTCTTGGTGTTACATTTCCAAATTTCATTTCCGCATGGGGCCGTCTGGTTAACGCTGTAGTGGGTCACCCCGTTCAGAGCTATGCTGGGTGAAAACGGCAGACGCTATGCTCGGTGTATGTACTTGATCCTTGAATAAATTCTGCAGTTCAAATAATTTCTGACAACTCAAACATTTTGTTTTTTCGTTTTGTATTCCTTCACCTTAAACTAATTACTTACTACCTTCTGGAGCAAAATTTCAAATTAACATGCATTTAACCGTATTTTAGTTTATAACTTTTCGAGACTAGTAACCAAAACCAACATGAACGAACACGTATATTTATCATCATTTTGTAAGCAGTTCGACTTTGTTCAGAAAAACTGGACAAAGTCGAAATGCTAATGTATAGAATACTCGTATGAGGAAAACTTCTGATAATCTACATTGGACTCCACGGCCAACGGTAACTGCACTCCCATCACCTTCATGATAAGTTCTAGGTGTTTCATGAATGTCCTATTAAATTATCTCTAATTAGTTTGTTATTGTTAAAGAAAGGCATTTCTCTTGATACCTAAAAGTGGTATCTAATGAAGCTAGTTCACCGTTTCAAATGACGCCATTACATTCACCGAGGGTGAGTTGAAAGTTTTGTAATATTTGAATCCCTTTATATCTTTATACGTACCATTACGACGAAAGCTGATTAGTATTCAAATTATAGGCCACGGTGTTGGACCATCTTTAGCCATGTGTCAACCAGTTCTTCGATTCCGCGGCGATACCAGTTCTTGTCCTTCGAGGCGAAGAAATCCTTCACCCCAGCTGCCGCCTCCTCCTGGTTGTTGAAGTGCTCTCGCGAAGGAAGTGTGTCATGGACCGGAACAGGTAATAATCCGACGGGGCAAGTTCCGGACTATATGCTGGGTATGGCATCAGTTCGATGCCCTCAAGTCCCAAGAGTTTTGCCAGAGTGGTTCGCGCGATATGAGGCCAAGCGTTGTCCTGCTGTAGGAGAGCACGCCTTCTGTTCACCAGTACCGAGTACCTCTCCTCCAAAATAGCGTATATCCACTCCAGCTGTTCAGAGACTAGGCTGGCGTTGATGGTCCGACTGTCTGGAACAAATTCGTAATGGATTATCCCCTCGAAATTCCACCAGACGCGGAGCATCACTTTGTGCTCGAAGCGCCGACGTTTTGCAACAGGTTTTGGAAGCTGCCCTGGCTCAACCATTGCCGTTGTGTGTTAGGATTACGGAAATAGACACACTTTTCATCTCATGTAACAATCCTCTTGCTGAAACGTACGTCGCGCAGGTTTTCTACGAATTTCGTGCACACTTCCACTCGGCGGTTTGCTTCAGCTGGCATCAGTTCGTGAGGGACAATGCGGCAGCTCCTGTAGACCTTGTCGAGGTCTTCAATGTGACGAACCACAGTGGTCTGCGATATGCCCAGCTCGCCTAATAATCTCCGAGTGCTGGTTGTCACATTTGCCTCTACGGCCTCCGAATCCCCGGTTCGCGTCATACCTGACCTTGGCTGATCATCGAGGTTTCTGTCACCTGAGCGAAATTTCTTGAATCATCTGGTTGCGGTGCTGTGGACCACGGTACCTTTCCCTTTCGCATTACAAATGTTTCGTGTTTCTTGAGCGGAGTTATGGGCGAGTTCAAACTCGTATAGTAAAAGTTCCCTAATTAGCCGGTTGTGGCTGTTCATCTTTTAGGCGTCCAAACCACAGACAGAACGACGACATGCAGTGCTGTTCACAGTAACGAATACCACTTTATATCCGTTACCTGACTGCAGTGCGTGACTTGAACTAGTTTAAACACGTGACATACCCGCCGCAGCATATACGTTTATGCAAATATTGTAAAACTCTCGACTCACTCTCTGTATTTACATTCTGGTTGTTTGGCGTGCAAAAATTAAGGACGAGACGGTTTTTCGAATGTAACGTCAGGCACCTCAGCCGCGCAGCATAATTCTTTCCAAAAAAATATCACGTAAGTAATTTCCATTAATTTTCGTCGAAAATGTTTTATAATATTTTTTATGGAAACTACGTAATTCCGTGAAATAGACATGGCTGTAAAAAAGTTCCCTTCTTGGTATTATTTACCTACGCATAAACCAAAAACTAATCTTGAAGCCTTTAAGGATTTTGGGAAATGCGCTATTTCCTCGTCGTTCTTCCGTGCTTTTTTCATAAAATTAAATCTTAAGTTCGAGCAAAGTAGTTCAGAATAAAAACCTAGTGAGAGAAAAAAAGCTATTACTCTTAGAAAAAATTGATAAGATAATTTACCGAGCTTCGAATGGCCGTACACAAATAGGCAACCATCGTTCCCTCCAACGACTGAGCTGATGACGTCACATAATGAAGTGGAGCACACCTCCGCCTACGCAATAAGAAAAGAAAAATAATCGGTTCAGAAAAACAATGAATTTTATTCTCATTTTTTCATCAGGCATATGTAATTTATAAATGCTCTCATATACAACTGGTGAACAAGAGTTTTAAAATTTTCAGAAAAGATTTCTTTTCTATGTCTTAAGTCTGCAAAATTCCGTAAAATTGCAAATCACAGAGCTCACAATTTCAGGGCGAACTTAAACGAAAACAATATTCGCATGGAAAGTGACGACACAGTTATATAATCGATGACAATAAACAATCATAAATTTCATACAAAATAATCACACCATTGAGTTCATTGAAAATAATCTCTGCGAAATGTAACAAAATTGTGATATCATTCGCACCATTTTTCGGAACGTATTCCAAATTCCCTCCTGTGTTCTGTTGAAAATTTTTATTTAATGTCCTCAGTTTCATCAACTTTACTTTTCAATATGGATTCCACTCGGGGAAATATAAACTCTAGGTGAGGGATATTAGTTCATCGGAAATTATGTATGATTCAAATTTACATTCCATGCCTTACTCAAAAGTGGTTTCAAACCAGTGGGAAATGGAAACCCATTTTGGTAAGTTAGATATTGGAAATCGGGAGATATTGCAGAATAAATGCTTATGCCTTTTCTCACGATATACACTGGCGTGCAAAAGTTAAGGACGAGACGGTTTTTCGAATGTAACGTCGGGCAGAAGGGATCCACATCGACTCAAATCATACCATAAGATCCCCAAGATGTAAGAATATGGGACAAGTAAGCGAAACCGTCCAAACAAGGAATCCAAAGGATACGAAGGCACTTTATTGAAAAGGTAGCTTCGAGCACAACTGGGCAGAAGACAGAAACGGCCATGTGACAGGCGGCCGCCAAGA
This sequence comes from Macrothele yani, assembly GCA_039090855.1. Lineage (NCBI taxonomy): Eukaryota > Metazoa > Arthropoda > Arachnida > Araneae > Macrothelidae > Macrothele > Macrothele yani. The sequence goes on from CM076990.1 coordinate 211,149,915, forward strand.
AAAATCCAGTCTTTAGTAGGGGATATGATAACCTCTGACTGCGCTGCAGGATTTACAACGTCTGTCCATGCTGAGGACGAGGTTGTCAACAAGCTCTTGAGTCACCGCGGCCCATTTCTCTTGTAGTGCCAATCGCAACTGCGGAATCGTTGCTGGCGGCTTGTGACGTGCTGTCAAGCCTCTCCCGAGAAGGTCCCACGCGTGTTCGATTGGATTTAGGTCCGGGGACCTTGCGGGCCAATCCACGTGTTGGATATCTTCACTCTCCAACAGCTCTGCGACAGCCACTGTAAGATGAGGTGTACCGTTGGCGTCCATGAAGAGGAACTCAGGACCCACAGCACCTCTAAACAGACGCACGCGAGGAAGGAGAACCTCGGTACAATAGCGGACACCAGTGACTGAACCTCCTTGGAAGATGTGGAGGTCATTACGACTACCAAGCATGATACCGCCCCAAACGATAACTCCGCCACCTCCAAACCGGTCCCTTTTTATGCTGTTGGAAGTGTGATTGCGTGTTCCCTGCTCTCTCCAGATGTGTATACCTCCAGAATCGCTCGTCAGCCTAAATCCGCTCTCATCCGTAAAGCGAACTCGACCCCATTGCAGATGTGTCCAGTTCTTGTATTCCTGTCACCACAGAAACCGCCGTCTCCGATGAGCAGGCGTTAATGGCACACATCGTACTGGTCGTCGTGTAAATAGACCAACTTTGTGCAGCCTCCTGGCCACGGTAAAACGCGATAACGGACCTCCAGTTGTCTGTTGCATGTGCCTTTCGATTTCTCCGGCTGTCTGCCGTCTGTCTCTCTCGCCTGTAGGACAATATAACGGTCGTCCGCTGCCGTGGTTGCTCGTGGACGACCACTGCAAAACTCTCGGACAGCTGTTCCTGTCGTTTGAAATGCTCTCCAAGCTCATGAAACGATGCTGTGAGTGATCCCGAACTCCTCGGCCACACTAGTCACACTTCGACCTACTTCCAACTTCCCAATGACGCGACCTCGGGTAAAGTCATCCAGATGTCGTCTACTGGATTGCCTGTTGGCCATATCACACTGTGACAGCAACTCTACGTCGTTCAAACCGATGTACACCGTGCAACAGCTTTCGCCGAATTGCTAAGCGTACACCGCCCATATGCTTTATACCTTCCGATAATCCCCCCCTCCCTTACGTCCTGCTGTATATATGCGCATGCCCTACCGTACCGGACCCTAGTCTATCTCCTGAATGGTCTTTCGGTCCGTTCTGCCTGCTCGTTCCGCTGTTATGCTAATTGCTCCTCTTCCTCCTTAATTTTTGCACACCAGTGTAAGTCCATATACAGGAACAACGGCTACTTTAGTCGTATATAAAAATAAATTAAAAACTGAATTCCATTTGTGCTAACATCATAGAATTGGTTGCTCATTCTGCATGTTATAACGTCACCAAAACCTTTACTAAACCAATGCACCTAAATTTGAACACATCAATCACATATAATTCAACTGTCTGTGTGGCGTATACTTCCAGCACTAACTTTACCTTTGAGTTTTCTTTCCTTTATAAGCTGTGTTATCTCCTGGTTACATTCTTCACTACTGAACGCTACGTTCTAAACCTCAAATTTATTTGTTACCTTTGACAACGATGACAATTGGCCAAGTGAAAGGTCGTAATACGGAAGTGATAACCAAAATCCTTTGAAGTAGTACAAGAATTCAGGGAATTTTGGTGGATCGTTGGCTTTTGAAACATACTCTACGTTAATCAGCCTTGCTTCCTACAGTTTACGAATTGTGGTACCCCTTTGTTATTATTGTGCGTAATTAACGCCTGTTCTATTATTATAAAAAGTTATATTTAACTGACCAACATACTGGTTCAACACTTCTGTCATCAACAGGAATTTATCTGTAAGTGGAGAGCTGCATGCATGCATATATATCTTTATCATCACAATCATCATTGCCAACCATTACCAATCCACTTCTGGATGAAGATCTCGCCAAGTTTCTTCCAAAACTGTATGTCTTGAGCTTCTCTCCTCCATGTTACCCCGGTATGTTTTCGAATTTCATCCATTCATCTCCCATGTGGTCTTCTTCTGGGTCTTTTTCTGTTCCTTGGTATTTCTTCTGATAGCATGTCCAGCCCATTAGCATGTATACACCGATCAGGAGAAAAATAAAAAACACCTACTAAATATAATGTTGGTCCTCCTCTCACCACCAAAAGAGCGCTCACCCAATGAGGCATAGATTTAACGTGATGTTCGTAGGCGTCTCTTAACATTTGGTACCATGACTGCAACAGAAAATCCAGCAGTTCCTGTAAATTATGATGCTGCTCGTACCTGTTTCTCCGACTCAAGCAACAAATGCTCGATAGAATTCCCGTCCGGCGAATTTGGGGGCTATGGCATTAAGTGGAATTTATCTTCATGTTCTTGGAGCCATTCTTGAACCTTCTTCGCTGTGTGAGAGTCTTGTTGATAGTCGGCATCTCCTCCAGGGAATACAGTCGCGATAAAAGAGTGTACGTGGTCAGCCACGATGTTCAGGCACGTGACAGCTGTCAGAGTTTGCTCTTCAGGGATAATGGGGTTCCGCAAGAAAGTATTTCTCAGATCATCACACTCCCTCCAGCCGCCTGGATCCGTCCCACAGTAAATCCACGTGAGAAGGCTACCTTTGGTAAATGTCGCACACGAGCTCGTCCGTCGACATGGTGTAACAGAAAACGGGATTCGTCTGACCATGAGACATACAGAAAACGGAGTTTGTCTGGCCAGCCTTCTAATGGTCCAATGCCGAAGATTCCGTTCCCACTGCAAGTGCTAACGACGGTGAACGACTGTGAGAATAAGCACACGAATGGATTTGCGGCTGCGGAGACTCATATCCAAGAGCGTACGGTGAACAGTGCTTACGGACATATTGTTCCCTTCACCACAATTGGCATTATGGGTAATGTTAACTACAGTAGCCCTCCTGTTGCTGCCCACAAGATGAGATAGGCTGCGCGGACATCTGGCGTCAATGAGGCGCGGCTTGTACACGCGTTTTCGACGCCTGGAAGTGTCAAATGCTTCGGACCATCTTTTTTTTTTTTTTTTTTTTTTTTTTGATTGGAGGTTTAACGACCACCGTGAGCAACTCAATGGGTTATAAGCAGTCGCCCGTCCCTAATTTAGGGTCACTGGTTCCAGGGAAGGGAGAGAGCCAGTGCCGTAAGACAAACACAACATCCATGCCTCACCGGGATTCGAACCCGGACCCCATTCCGACGAATGATCAGAGGCCATCGCTTAGACCACTGCGCCACCGGGGCGGCTCGGTACCATCTTTGATAGGTACTAGTGATAACTACGGCATAGCGTGAACAGCCTACCAGCGTCGCTGTTTCGGAGATGCTCTTACCAAGTCGTCTTGCTATAAAAATCTGGCCATTGTCGAAATGAGATAAACCCTTCGCTTTTCCCATGTTAAAAGGAAACGAAATACTGATTGAGACAACTGCGACCCAGGTATTATATATATCATTTGCGACCATGGCACGCCAAGCTGATTCGTTGCACACCGGCTTATGTGTATACCGCAGAGGTGGTGTTAATGTTTTGGCTGATCTGTGTATATGTATCCTCATTCTCATCATTGTCAATCGTTAACAATCGATTGATGGAAGAAGATCTCCCCATGTTTCTTCCACAACGGTCGGTCTTGATCCAATTGTCATCCGGCATGCTTTCGAATTTTTTGTCCACCATCTCCCACAAGGTCTACCTGTGGGATACATACTTACATACACTCAGTAGACAAACATTAGAGATCGGCCTGGCTGTTGACATGGGCATCGCATGTCAACAGCCATAGTGGAACAGAAGCAAACCTAACGCAGGCGATAAAAAGCCGGACAGCCGCCCCGATGGCGCAGTGGTCAAAGCGATGGCCTCTAATCATTCGTCCGAAAGGGGTCTGGGCTCGAATCCCGGTGAGGCATGGATGTTGTGTTTGTCTTACGGCACTGGCTCTCCCTTCCCTGGAACCAGTGACCCTAAATTAGGGACGGGCGACTGCTTATAGCTCAAACAGTTGTTCACGGTGGTCGTTAAACCTCCAATCAGAAAAAAGCCGGACAGCAGGGCTTCTCAACAGTGTATCGCAATCGACAAACATGGATAAACTTGGTGAGCTCAGCTACTTTTGTCGTGGACTCATTGCAGACGCAAGACATGGGCCATTCTACAGCTCAAGTGGTAAGAACCTGAAGTTAACCATATCAAAGGTGTACCGCGAGTATTCCATCGACGTACGTACCTGAGCCCAGAGAGCAAGCGGTAGCCGACAATGCGCAGGCGTCGACGTAGATTATCCAAACTAGTACAGACCGACTGCTTGGAAATGGCGACGCAAATCACGCCCAGGTTAAATGTCGGAGGCCCACCGATTTTTATTGAGGCCGTTTTTTACTTGTGTAACTCTGTGTTTTACATCCTCCAAGCTCTGCAAGCACGTTTTCAGCAAAAGTCAACTCGCAGTGACAAAGTAACAATAGCTCAGCCAATAGGAAAAACTTTCTTCCCTGATTGGCGCTTCAGACTCAGTCTAAAAAGCCGACTCCAGTTTGAACCCTGCGCAACCGGCATTTCAGTAAACAAATGCAACTTTTTAATTTCAGTTTCGAATTTTGGTCGACTAATGTCAGAATGATTGTATGATGACTGGTGTGTGTGTGTGCTAAGTGTTGTTGTTTCTGTTGATTTTCCTGTGTGTGTCTTTTTCTTTTTTCTTAGGTTCACCTTCACCGCGGCCTTCTCTGCGTTTCCGGCGGCTGGACATCGGCGCGACGGGCGGGTTGCTCGGATCAGGCGGCCGCTGTGGATACTCAGGTAAGTATATAGGTTAGATTATAACTTCAGCACTTGACGGGAAACCGTTTACTCTTAAAACTCAAATTTTTCAGTACTTTTCTTTCATCACTTTCCTATCAAGGCACACTGCTCCCGATTCAAATTGTTTTTCTCTTTTTTTCACCTGCCAATAGTCCAGCGCGCTGTGCGTTCAGGTCTCTAAACCTCGATTAGGAATTCCTCGATCAGCGTCAGCAAGCGAACGACACAGTGCATGTTGTATACCCTCCGGAAGTGGAGCCGACGTCCTACCCGTGCACCACTGTTGACTGCTGGTCACGTGAAATTACGCCACGCCTGGCGCCAAGAACATCAAACCTGGACTTCCGCAGAGTGGCGCCATGTGGTTTAGTTAGATAAATCCCATTTTCAGCTGTACCGAGCGAATGGTAGGGTACGGGTGTGGCATCGACAGAATGAAGCCATTTGCTCGTCGTGCCAGATTGGCTTTGTTCAAGGCAGTGGTGGCTCTGTGATGGTTTGGAAAGCTTTGTCATGAGACACATTAGGTCCCTTAGTGTGCCTGGAGAAGTCGTTAACCACTGCGAGCTACCAGCATGTGCCGGCTACACGCTTTCGTGGTCTTCGCGCATCCTGGGACCGATGGTCTGTTTCAGTAGGAAAATGCGCAGCCCCACTTAGCCGCAGCAACCCAGGCCTATCTCAAGGAGCATTCATTTGTGTTTGGAACCATCCAGTGTCCCCCAAGGTCTCCGGATTTGAATCCTATGGAATCTATGTGGGATGCCGTGGAGTGGAACATCAGATCGACAGATCCTAGACCGGCGTTTCCGTCGTAGTTGCTGACAGTGCTGCAGAAGGCAAGGTTGGCATTACTTCTGGAAACCGCTCCGGCAGATGGGGGTTCCGGAGTAGTCCGGAAGTATTTTCCGGAACTAGTCGATGCCTAGGCGTGTACAGGCTGTCATTCTCCCTAGAGGAGGACCAACACCCTATTAGGTTGAGTCCGTGGAGTGTACACACTGAGTGGCCACTTTATTATGACCACATGACAGTTTTAAGCAAATGAGCTATGGCTGCACGCTGTTGCCGCCAGAGGGCGAGGTTAGGATAAAAAGGGAAAGCTTAATGCTTGCGACAGTAGTAGAAGTGATTTTTGGGTGACGAGATGGGTAAAAAATGCGATTTGACGGGACTTTCAACGTGGGATGATTGTAGGAGATCGGAGCCATTGAGCGAGTATCACCGAAACCGCCACATTCGTGAAATGTTCCAGAGCAGCTGTTGTTAAAGTGTTAAAATACTGGACTGTCATCCAAAAAACTGGGTCTCTACGTGCAACGTGTGGTCGTCATCGACTAGTGACTGCTCGGGCGGAACGGAGTGTGTCCAGATTGGTAACAAACAACAGAAGGGCAACAGTGCAGCAAATTACAGACCATCTTAATAAAGCACCCCTCAAATGATCTCTGCACGCACTGTTCGCCGTACACTGCATCGGATGGGATATGGCAGCCAAAGGCCTTTTCGAAAACTTTTGCTGTCTGCAGTTAACAAGAAGAAAACGTATCCAGTTCGCATAGGAGCACAAGGGTTGGACAGTCGATAATTGGAAACAAATTATATGGTCCGATGAATCACGTTTTCAGTTGCACCATGCTGATGGCCGAGTGAGAACTTGGCGGAAACAGCACGAAAGCATTGACGCCAAATGCATTGATACAACCCTTCAAGCTGGTGGAGACAACGTAATGGTTTGGGGAGTGTTTTGCTGCCATGCTTTGGGCCCTTTAATTCGTGTTGACAACGTCTGACTGGAACATCATATCTAAACATCGTTGAGGACCAAGTGCATCCTGTCATGGGGATGGTTTATCCCAATGGCGATGGCTACTTTCAACAAGATAATGCATCCTGCCATAGTGCTCATATTGTACAGGATTGGTTTCAGGAACATGCCGGAGAGTTTTCTTTGCTTAGGTGGCCCCCAAAATCTCCAGATCTCAACCCCGTTGAGAATTTGTGGGATGAAGTTGAACGAGCCATCAGACAGCTGGATCCACAACCCTGCAATCTCATACTCCTGGAAAGTGCTATTCATCAAGCATGGTCTCAGATTCCACAAACCACCTATCAACATCTAGTGGAGTCCATGCCACGAAGAATCGACGCAGTATGAAGGGCAAAAGGTGGCCCGACGAAGTACTGACCGGGTGGTCATAATAAAGTGGCCACTCAGTGCATATGACATCCACCCGTGCCTCATCAGGGACTCAATCCCTGGCCCATTTCTGACGAATGATCAGATTGCGGCTATTCTGACCTCTCAGCCACTGGTTCATCCATTAGATTTATTTTGCTTCCATATTTCGCATTACATAAATCGAGTAAAACCTTATATATGAAACACAAAACGTCTGTTTGTCTGAAGCAGCAAAAACTCTCGAACGCCGAACTCTGGCATCGTGAAATTTGCATCGCTTATTAATACTGAAATTTCTAGGTCAACGCAACTATTTAAGATCTCTACGTTGTTCCGTTCGCGAGTTATGAATTAATTAATAAGCTAATCAATAAAGTCAGCGTCGTTTGCTACGTCATCGTTATCTGAAGGCACGTGACTGCATTCAACGCCGCAGCACATCCACAGGTGTTTCTATTCTTTGAGAATTGTGCATAAAAAAGTGCAAAAACGAACTTTGCGAAATCTTAACGAAACGGGCTAAAATTTGTATCAACACCGTGAATTGATAATAAGAGGCGTCCCTCAAAATTTCACCGGAATCCGTTCAAAACTTTTTAAAATAGGCATGGAATTTTTAATTCAGCGGTAAACAGAAATATATACGCAGAAACGGTTAATAAAATTTTGACGGCTAATTTAAAAAGTTATTTACCCATTCAGGCGAAATTTGTAGGTGATGTTCCTATTAACGATTAGTGGTGTTCATTAAAATTTCAGCCAGTTTCATAAAATATTCGCAAAGATACGTTTTTCACTTTTTTATCCCAGAGATTCAACCCTCAAAGACGTCTGAAACGGAAAGCACGTGATGCTTCTCACATGGACAGCTGTATGTTAGAATGTCAAGAGCAAAGGATCCAACAAAATTATATACTGTATTGTCGCCGATGAAGGGGAAACCAAATATGTTGTGTACGGCCAAGTGCTCAAATAATCACACTATGAATAAATAATTTGTAATGACCGAATTTGTGAAATCAGTTTTTTTCTTTCTTTTAAGCATCAATTTTCCCCAATTTTTTCAGTAACATATAAGGGAATATGAAATTAATAAGCCTAAATCCCTGGCAAAGCCAGGTAGGTAAGCTAGTAGATATATAATCAACCATAGACAAAAATGTACGTCTCTTTTGCATCAAACATTTCACACTATATTTTTATTATAGATTTAACCTCCGAAAATCGACTTCAAAATTTTGTGCAAGAATATCAACATTAAATTTCTAATCAGTATTGAACAAGAGAAATTTAAGAAAACTAAAAGAAGACCTTGTTCGTACTTGTTGCTGATTGGTCTTTGTAATCCCTGATGTTTGGTCTAACTGCGCTGATGCAAGTTATGGTAGCTCCAGCTAACAAAAGTTTGCATATATTTTCCTCCCATTATTAAGAAATTCCAAACATTCTGTAGAACAGTTATTTCATTATAAAGCACATACAGTAGACATAACTTTCAGACCGTAAGGACAAAGAATATTTCTTTTTCAGATACAAACAACGCCTTATACAGGGGTTGGACAGAATAATGTGAATACCACGGTCAGAGACGTAACTTTTAATGCGGCTACGTACGTCGCAAAACACAAAGGTATCCACCACTTTTTAGTTGTAATAGCTTTGTTTTGAACCTCAAGGTGCTGTTTAATGCAACTAAGGGCCGCGGGTGGCCTAGTGGGCAACGTTCGTGACTGCTGAGGAAAGGACCTCAGGTTCGATCCCAGACAGGTACGAACGCTCGATCTACTAAATATCCGCCGTGCGTTGGATGGGCACGTTAAACCGTCGGACCCTGGGTACTGCCCCCCAGGTAACAAATAAGGGCGTCTTCCTCCCCCTTTTTACTTCGCTTCCGTGTCACTTTCCTATCGGGCACTCTATCCGAAATCTCCTAGCTTTCTATTTCTAAGGGTTGTTTAAGACCTGGGTTCAGACACTCCCTTTTTAAAATCCTCTACATATGATCATTTAAGGGCAACTAAGACGCCTGAGCCCAACATTACGGATTTTTGAACTCAGATGGTGACATATAAACACACATAGCGCCGTGCATTGTTGGCACCGTAGCAACGCACTCGTCTAGTTATCGAGAGATCTGAGGTACGATCCCAGCGTTGTCGAAATACAATTTTTCGGTTGATGTGTGTTAATTAAAGAAAAACGTGGAAAGAGCGATGACTTTGTCTACTTATATTCCAGTGTGGCAGTAATTACAAAAAGAAAATCGGAGAGAAAGGGTTTTGGCAAAGTACAAATTCCCTGATGAAACTTTCCCTGATTTTTACGAAAAACTGCAGTTTTCCGTGATTTTGGGGACTATTCCCAAATTCTCTGAGAACTCCATGGTTTTCTTGTCTTCCAGACTGCGTGGGGGCTCTGATTCAATTCCACTGAAGCAGTATTATCCCAATTCTGTTCAGCTTTGCATGTAGTCTAACTCATCTTATATAAATGGAAAAAAACTTTCTGCTTTCCTGTGTCTTGTTTAAATAATTCCTTCAGCATCTAACGCGTCGCTCGTCGTTTATTTGCAGCCACTGACTCCAGCCAGGGGATATGGTCCGCATCATTTCACAGATGCACTACCAGCTCCTTATCCACAACTCGCTTCGACGATTATCCAGAAATCCTCTCCACTGACTACTTGGCCACCGCGACGTAAAAAAGAAAAAAACTGTACGGGTGGGAATTTCCTTGGAACAGTATCATGCAAGAGGAATAGGAGGGTAGTAGAATGTCCTCACTTTTTTCTCTTTGGTCTTTTTTTTTGCTGAACTCATCAAATAAACAACTTGGAATACTACAGTAAATTCAAAGTTCTACGTTCCGTGGGATGGAGTGTTTGGAAAAGGTCCTACTGAAACCCCATTTTCTATTTTCAGGAGCTACATAAGTTCAGCAGCACTGACCGAGAAGGCAAGCCCGTCAGTTCCAATCTATCAGTGTCTTGCATCAACATGGAATGCATTACGTTAGTGCTTTGTCGTGCGAAGGCCTATTAACTTAATCCTTAAAGCAACGATCTCATTAGCTTAATTGCCTTCATTCCATCATTCGGTGTTAATAAACAATCAAATCCCGTTCGCTTTCGAGAAGTTTGTTGGACGTCCATTTTGGGAATTGTATTTAACGTCCCTTCAATCATTACATAATTGTGAAAACAAATGAGAAATGGAAATGACAACGCAATAAAAAGTTGCCGCGTTCAACATTGTTCAGAACAGTTCTGAAATTAAAATCGCATTTTCAGGCATAAAAGTGAAATCTTATGTGGGAATGTTGATCTATTTTACTATGGAGAAAGAGGCTATGGCTTGAACGGTGTGTTACCCAAAACCCTATTGAACCCAAAGTGTAGGATAAGGGAATTACTTTTTAGCAGGAAATGCCACAAATTCCTGTCTGACTTACTTATTTCTCTTGCTGCCTTATCATCTCTTCCAGTAGGTTCATCCGTCAATTAAGAACCAACAGTGTTTAACATTTCGGATTGATATCAACCTGTCGATCAAGACAATTACTAGGGGTACACAAAAGTTTCCGCCGTTTTAAGGAGAAAAGAGACAGGAACATCAGGAAACCAGTGCACATTTATTCAACAAAATATTGACCGTTAGCATTAATGACCTTTGCCATTTTTCAGGCTAAAAGAGAATGCCCCTGTGATAGAAGGACTCAGGTTTTGAGCTGAAGAACTCAGTGGCGACATTTTCCACCTCTGGAACTGTGGTGAACCACTCTTGGGCTAGGGCATGTTGCATACAGAGAAACAGATGAAAGTGAGGGTGCAATGCCGGGTGTGGTAAAACCTCCCAGTGTACCTATTCAAGAGTTGATTTCGTGGTGGCACCGACATGTAGTCTGGCATTATCGTGTAACAGGATGACTGGGTGGCGTCCTTTACGTGTCCACGGGAGGTTTTGCTCGATTGCGACGTTCAGTTTCATCAACTGATCGCTATATCGTCGTGCAGTAATTGTTTCGCCCAGTTTCAACAGTTAAAAGTACAGCACCCAATGCATATCCCACCACAGACACAACAGCCCCTTTTTCCCCGGTGGGTATAGTGTTTTGCAGTGGATGTTGATGGTTGGCCTGGGTTGACTCAGGATCGCTTGCGCACGGGGTTATCGCAATAGACCCATTTTTCATCCCCAGTGACAACCTTCCACAAGAAATTCTTCCCTTGAAGCCTCTTCAGCAACAACATTCAGATTCCCAATCATTGATTAATATTATGCTTCGTTAAAGTATGCGGAACGCACTTACCAATCTTCTGGATTTTCCCTAAGGCCTGTACACGCCGTACCACCGTCGATTGAGCCACTTTCAAACGTTTCTCCAGTTGTGTGGTCGATTGTATGTCATCCTCTTGCAACACCGATTCTACCTCCTCGTCCGCGAGTTCCTGCAGTCTACCTGCACGTGGCTTGTCCTTCAAGCTTGAATCACCTTTCTTAAATCTGGCAAACCATTCTCGATACGTCCGCTCACCCATAGCCGTTTCGCCATACGCCTTACATGTTGAACCGTATGCTTCACTCGCACTTTTCCCTAAATTGAACATAAATGACAAACAGTGCCGCAAATGAACTTTATCGACAGCCATGCTTCGCTTCATGTACGAACTGACAGCACGAGTCGACCACTTATACGAATCATCAGCGAGTGCATGAATTGCTTCGCGCGGAGAGACGAGTCCCAATCCGTGAACTTGTTGCACAACTGGACTGTGAACGTACAGAAGAGGGTCGAAGACTTAGGGTTTCGAAAAGTGTGCGCAAAGTGGGTACCTCGGCAATTGACTCCCGATTTGAAGGAGAGAAGGGTGGGTATCTTCTCTGATCTGCTGGAAGCGTTTAAAGTCAATAAAGACACTTTTTTCCGATCTGGTGACAGGGTGTGTAACGTGGACGTACCTTTACGTTCCGGAAACGAAGGATCAATCCACAGAATGGCGTCACACCTCTTCTTCTGGGCTTAAGAAGTTCAAGAGCCAGCGATCGGCACAGAAAGTCATGGTGACTACTTTTTGAAATGACAGGGTATCATTCTCCTTGATTTTCTGGAACGCAGCCGTACCGAGACCAGTGGTACATTGAGACACTCAAGAAACTTAGAGAAGCCATAAAGATGAAGAGACCGAACAAGAATCTGAAAAGGATCTACATTTGCCCCGACAGTGCAAGACCACAGATATCTTTGGCAGCAAATCAAACAAACAGCAAATTAGGCTGGTCGGTGGTCCCCCATCCACCGTACAGCCCAGATCTAGCGCCCTGCGACGTCCCCTGTTCGGTCCAATGAAGTTTTGTCCCCTGGGACAACGATTTAATGACACAGACTAGGTTGAAAGTGGATATGAAGAAGTGTGTGCAACAGTCCACACATGAATTTTTTCAAAGAGGATTAGAGAGTTGGGTTCAACAGTGACACAAAGGAATAGCTTGTGATGGAGACTATGTTGAGTAGTACCTTTGTATAGAGACAGAGGCATGTGCAATTCGATCCACCAACATGTGCAATTTGAACGACCTCTGTCAGTTAATAAAAACGTTATGCGCACTTTTGCATTACAATCGGTACAACCCTCGTATTGTAATATTCCGAGAATGTGGCACAAAATCTTCCACGGTGGTAGTAGGCAAAATGCTCTTGAAGAAACGGCGGTGCACGACTGGATGAAAAGATGTAATGAAAGCAGAATATTACCCAAAGTTGCTCCAAGATAGTGTTGGCCGATTTCGATTTGCAGACAAGAAGCCAAACAATGCATCCAAGAAGCCTTACTGCAGTCTTGCAGCGTGAGTGTCAATGACCTTTCCACACAAATGAGTATGCCTCACACAGTTGCTTATATAGAGCTGATGGAAGATTTAAGCCAAATGAGTAAACTAGAGACGTGGATACTGCGTACTACATAACTGCGACTCAGAAGTAATTCTGTCACAAAATTGCACAGAGTAACCTTGTGCGGTATCATCGCAATACCTGAGTGCTCAGAAGGATCCTCTGTTTAGATGGAAGTTGGGTGGAATTTCACGCACAAAGGCAAAAGCATCATCACGGTTCTGGGTTGAACCCGGTACTTCCGCTGTGTCATTAAGCAGTGCAGAATTTCGTGAGGGTAAAATCTTAATAGTCGTTGGCCAGCATACTCACGGTGTGGCTGTTTGAAAAATATATAATGAGAACATCAACATTACATCGGAGCGATATACAGGATGTCCGAGAATTATTGGACACATTACAAAATTATGTACAAAAAAACTATGAGCATTGTCTGTTTTTCTATGTCACGTATTACTAACACGGTTTCTAAATTTTTGTTTTGCAGAGTTGTTATTCCCAGAATCCGATAGATGGCGTTAGGTGTGGCCTGATAAGGAATGTATGAGAAATGCGTAATCAGTAGTCATGTCATCCGTACAGCAGAAGGCGGTGTGTGTGTGTTATGGTTTGCCAAATTAAAGTATATCATTAAAGTTAAAAGACGGTACCATTTAGAGTATGGTCGTAATCCTCCGTCAACGAATTCAATTAAGCGGTGTATGAAACAGTTTAAAGAAACTGGAAATGTGGAACATCGCAGAGGAGCCGGTAGGCCTAGCGTTAGCGGTGAGACGGTTGATCAAGTTTATGAAAGTTTCAGACGAAGCCCCAGGAAATCCGTTCATAAAGCAAGCTGAGAACGGTGACCAATGCCTCCGCATTGATCACCGTGTGGCGGTCTACTTACTAGCATATCAACCTTTTTTTCATATTTTAACACCAGCCACTTAAAGGTGTATTAGGTCACCTTTAACTTCGTAAATTACGAGAAACTTCTGTTGGGACACTAGATCAGTTGGACCGTGAGAAAACAGCAAAAAGGAACTTCTAAGATTGTGACATGTATTAATTGCCAGACGTAATAACCAACCAATAATTTGAGCTCAACCGCCACTACGATACCTGGAAGCTTGCAAAAATCTGATATCATCTGTTTATACAGAATGGACCAGCAAATCATGAAAGCTTAAATGCATCATCCTGACAATTCGAGAATCTATTGTTAGATTCAAACTTTTGAGGAATAGCACATTACCTCTACTTCCGAGATACTGCGACGCTGCTAAGGACTTCTGTCATAACTAATTATCACCTGCTAAGAAACATGGATACACTTCGAGCAACAGAAAGAAAAGGGGTTAAAGGAATATATAAAGAATATCAAAAGCAAGTATGTTTTGGTGGTAAAGAAATAATTTCAATAGATTCAAGTTAAATTTTTTCATAACGAAGTGCAGGCCTTATTTCCCTGTGGTGTTGGGTCACACGAAGCACCACAGAGTCACATGGTTCTTTAATTGGGGTTTGGCTTTCGATTGAAGTTTGGTGTGGTGCAAAAGTTTTTGTCCTCGTATGACTACGTGAAACCGTCTTCCGGTTTTTAGCGCATTTAAAAACTGATAAGCTTCTTACAAAACACCAACAATTCGCTTGACAATAATTCCACTAAATTTTCATACGTAGCACTTACAAGTTCGCGCAGATTCAATGGCAGTGGATCCAAACATCTGATATACTATTCGGTTTCATCCCACGAACCCTCCAAAAGAGCAAAGTCTGGAAGCTAAGGTGACCAACGAGGCTAGAAAAAGTCTTCATCACGTTCGAGTAACGACTCCGCCCCTGTGTGGCGCAGAGGTCTGAGCGCTGGTTTCTGGCCATACGTCCAAAATGGTTCTCGGTTCGAATCCCACAGATGCATGGATGTCATGTTTGGCTTACGGGACTGGCTCTCTAATTTCATAGAAGCAGTGGCCTAAAATTTGGGAAAGACGACTGCTTATATCCCATTGAATTGCTTACGGTGGTCAGTAAACCACCAAATTAAGAAAACAAATATGGTGAGGTTCATTATTCTTGTGAAAGCCTTGGAGGTAGACAATGCTCATAGATAGATTGATTTAATCGGGAACGATTTTGAAATCTTCTTGACAATTTAGGAGTGGGAACTCTCGAATAAATGGTCCGAACGCCTACCACGGAAACATGGTCCCCATAACGACACTACTTCCCCCATCATGGACAGTCTTGACTATGCAAAATGGATCCACGCTCTAATGCTGTCATCTGTAAATACTGAACCTCCAATCAAGAAGATGCAGTGCGCAACGTGATTCATATAAGATCATAAGACCAATTTCCAACAATTTCGAGTCCACTTCAAGTGCTTCTGATTGCCAAAGGTTTGTATTTGTTGCTACACAGATAGAAATGGTGTACGGGCGGTTCCTTTACTCTTGTAATCCAAACGGTTACATGCACTACGCACCGCATGCTACATGCCATTTAGAATTCTTCACAATAAAAATCCTCTGTTATTTGGCTCACTTTTGGCAATCTATTGGCCCGAGAAAGAAGTTCATACATTATACTCAACCCCAGCGTTGACTAGCTTTATGCGACCACAGGGTCCATGCGCACTACCCACCAGTTTTTTGTTGTGTCAGCAATACTCTGTACGTTCCCAGTATTGCAGTTTTTCCTCACTCCAAATGGCATCAGTTTCCCTGATACTGTCACAACCAATGATATACTGTTCCCTCCCTCAATTAAAGTATATTAAATGACGTATGAACCTTTCATAACGTATTCAAAATTGCTACTGGAAGTGTTTCTGTTCATTTGATCATAGAACTATAGTGACGTTAAGTTCAGCGGATCACGTATCAGCCTATTTGCGTAAAACGATCTGATGGCCCTGGTACAGTAACCGAGCAGGAGTGACGATACATGCATGATAATGGAGCACGACGTGCAGTTTGCGTGACGTGAGAACAAAACGCGATCACGAAGCTCAATAGCATCAGTTTCACGGGTCACCGGACGGCTACGAAATGGCCGTCGAGAACATCTTGTGGATGTAAAGCAGAAACCCACATTTTGGTCCGTGTAGAGCAATTAAAACTATGAACTGTGTCGCCCACTGACGAAGCCATAGGTGATAGCTGCCATCTTGTTCTGCAATCATTCCTTCTGTACTCCTAGCTGAGTTATCTTGTTTAAGTTTGTGAATATATCTTTTTATTTTTTTAGACTTTTTTTGGGTTTGTTAATTTGTTTTTAGTGTATTATTCTTCTCTTTCTGAGTACACACACATATACACTATATTGACAAAGGTCACTGGACACCTAGAAGAGAAACACAACATAACATTTATTGACATACATTATTAAGGTGTCGGCCCATATTTAGCCTTAATGCATGCACTGACCCTTCGAGACATGCTTTCGACAAGATTTTGGAACAGAGCGATAGGTATGCGCTTCCATTCAGTACATAATGCTGCCGC
The DNA here is from genome assembly GCA_039090855.1 of Macrothele yani. NCBI lineage: Eukaryota > Metazoa > Arthropoda > Arachnida > Araneae > Macrothelidae > Macrothele > Macrothele yani. Next base: position 211,166,359 of record CM076990.1, read on the forward strand.
TACCTGTTGCTTAGTAGTAGGCCTTGGTTCCAAACGTCTTATGCGGCGCTCTAATTCATCCCATAGGTGCTCTATGGAATTACGATCAGGGCTCTGAGCTGGCCAGTCCACACACGACACAGAATTATCGTCAAAGCACGCCGTAACAGTCCTTGCTTTATGGCTCCAGGTCTTCTGCAGTACTCCGTCGATTAGCTATAACGACTCTCCTGAGGCTTCGACGTCCTCTATCACTGATTTTCTTTGGTCTACCGGTACGTTTTGCTGCTTCAGGCACGCCATGTGTCTCCCACGTATCCAGTTCATCCAAAACAGTTCACTTGTGTATGTTTTAACGCCTCGTTGTTTCTCTTATGGACGACACACTAATATAACACCCAACAATCTTTCCTTTCTTAAATTCAGTTCTCTCCCGACGCGATATTTGCACCCAACCTCACAGTACGATATGATGGTGGTCAGCTGCAGCCTTGTTTTTATTGCGTTTGCAGCTGTACCGTGTATATATATATATATATATATATATATTCGAAACCGGACTCGAGGTATGTCCGGGTTCGTATCCCGAGAAGGCATAGATATTGCGTTTTTGTTATGCTACTGGCTCTTTCCCTTCTCTGGATTTACTAGTCGTAAATTAAGGACGGGCGATTATTTATAGCCCATTGAGTTGCTCACGGTGTTCGTTAACACCCTTTCCCCCTAAAAAACACATAAAAAAATAGAGAGAGACAGAGAGAGAAGTAATGGCATGTAATGCAGAAACAATTATAGAGAAGTAATCATGCAAAGGGATGTAAGGTCAGGTGATGCGTAACATCACAGCCTCTCCTTGACAAATATCAACCCCGCCTTCTCGTGGTGCATCCTGTTCCCACTAAAGAGGCTCTGACGACCGCCAATAGCGGTATAACTATACCATCGGGATTAGAGGAAATGCTATCCCACACTCACCAGCCCGCTTGGCCAGCGTGGTGGTCTAGCGGGTTGATGAGTGTGGCCAAACCCCTCCAAAATGACTCCACAACTTAAATCTTGGCCCTCAGTCTACGGGAGCTGGAATGTACTTGGCCAAGGCAGCGGCCAGTGTGACATGCAGGCAGAGGGTGATAAGAATCACCGGAGGACCGGACTAGGCTGCCATCTGATGGTGACCTTGGCTACGTATAATGGACGCTCCCTATCTTCTGATTCAAGCCTTCTTAAATTGGAAGAAGAGGAACTACAAGGGATCAAGTGGGACAACATCGGGCTAAGTAAGGTAAGGAGAAAAGGAGAAGATCTCATTGAACTGAAAAGTGGACATCTCTTCTACTACCGTGGGACAGATACTGGCAGAACTAGTGGTGTTAGATTTATAATAAACAAGAAACTGAAGGATAAAGTTGTTGAAGTTGAAAGTTCCTCTGACAGAGTTGCACGACTCGTTATCCAACTCTCGAGAAGATACCAGGCTCAGGTAATTCAAACTTATGCACCCACCACAAGTCATCCTGAAGAAGAAATTGAAAAATTTTATGAGGAAATTCGTCATCTAAATAATAAAGGTAAGCAGCATTTGAAGATAATTATGGGAGATTTCAATGCAAAAATAGGGCAACGGCAACAGAATGAAACTTCAGTAGATAAATTCGGTCACGGCAACAGAAACCAGCGTGGAAATACTCTCGTTGAGTTTGCAGAGGCAGAAGCGTTTTTCATCTTGAACTCCTTTTTCAAACAAAACCCACACAGGAAATGGACTTGAAGACATCCAAATGGAACGACAAGTGAAATTGATTTTATTATGTGTAACAAAAAATTCGTCATAGAAGACTGCAGTGTGCTAAACAAGTTCAACACAGGTAGTGACCATAGCTTGGTGAGATGTAAGATGCACCTCAACACTAAACTTGAACGTGGCAATCTCATGAGACAAACAAAATGTATTGACATAACCAGCCTTAAAAAACACTATAATACCTTCAAGTTGGAACTGAAGAACAGATTCTTCGCTTTAGAAGGCCTAACATCGGAAGAAGTGGATATTTCTGAAGTCAACAAAAAAGTAACCAAAGCTCTTATGGAAACAGCAACAAAATTAGCTGGGTCTAAGAACAAGTTGCATGTAAACAAATTATCAGGAAATACCAAAATGTTGATGCAACAAAGAAGAGAGATGATGACAACTAAAGAAGATGTTACTTCCAAAGTGGAATATATAGAGATATGCAAGACAGTACGAAAAAGTATCACTGAAGACGTAAGGAAATTCAACTCTGAACTACTGAGGAAAACAATTGAAAACAACCAAAGCCTAAAGATAACAAAGGGACATCTCAGTAAGGGAAGAAAACAGATTATGGCACTGAGAAAAGAAGATGGTTCTGTAACAAGAAATAGAGGCGAAATTTTGACAAGAGTGAAAGATTTCTACTCCAAATTATACGAAAGGGATGATACATGTACTCCAGACATCATGCAAGGTACCAGAGTTCTTCCAGTCCCCCAGCAGAAGTTGCACATGCAATCAAGGACATGAAGCGGGGAAAAGCTCCAGGAGAAGATGGAATTACTGTAGACATCATACAAGAAGCAAGTGGAGAAATCGAAACAGTACTCGCCCAAATTTTCACTCGATGCCTTAATGAAGGGAAGATTCCTGAGGATTGGAACAACGCTACAATGAACCTGCTACATAAAAAAGGTGACATTGAGGATCTCCGGAACTACAGACCTATCAGCCTCCTATCAGTGATTTATAAAATCTTCACTAAAGTTCTTTCACACCGCTTGAAGGTGACACTGTACATGGCTCAACCGAGAGAACAAGCTGGATTCAGGAGTGGCTACAGCACAATAGATCATATCCATGTACTGAGAGAACTAATTGAAGGAGCGAGGGAATATGAACTTCCATTGTGCATGGCTTTTATCGATTATGAAAAAAGCCTTTGATTTGGTGAAACCATCAGCAGTTACAAAGGCTCTGAAATCGTGTGGTATTGAAGATGCATACATTAATATTATTATTAACATCTATGAGAATGCAAGTGCAAAGATTCGGCTGTTTGAAAATACAACACACGTAAAGATTGGAAAGGGAGTGAGACAAGGTGACACCATATCTCCGAAGCTCTTTAATGCCACATTGGAGGGTGTTTTTCAGTTGCTGAGCTGGGAAAACAAGGGGATAAAGATTATTGGAGATTATCTAACCCACCTTCGTTTTGCTGATTACGTAGTCATTTTTGCAACTAACCCATCAGAGCTGCAGAGTATGATCCAGGAACTTGCTGACAAGAGTAAAGAAGTGGGATTAAAAATGAACTTTCAGAAGACAAAAGGGATGTTCAATGCTTTTACAGGAAATGAAGATTTATCGATTGATGGAGAAAAGCTGGAGATAACAGATACGTACGTTTATCTTGGACAGCAGATATCAAGTGAGGGTCACATTGATGAAGAAATTAATCGGCGTACAAAACTTGCCTGGAGAGCTTTTGGAAGAAACAGCATAATTTTCAAGAGCAATATGCCATTATGTCTTAAAAGAAAAGTGTTTGATCAATGCATCGTTCCAGTGCTTACGTATGGTGCAGAGACGTGGACCTTAACTAAAAGAGACATACAAAGGCTGCAGACAACTCAAAGGAGCATGGAGAGGTGCATACTTGGTGTAACCAGGAGAGATAAGAAGAGGAACTCGTGGATCCGAAAAATGACAAGAGTGGAAGACATCATGATCAGAGTTAAATCCCTGAAATGGCAATGTGCTGGACATACTGCCAGAAGGACAGATCATCGATGGACAGCCGAAATTTTAGATTGGATTCCAAGGGACAGGAAAAGACCCAGAAGAAGACCACATGGGAGATGGGTGGATGAAATTCGAAAGTATGCGGGGGGGACATGGAGGAGACTGGCATAAGACAGACCGTTGTGGAGGAAACTTAGGGAGACCTTCATTTAGCAGTGGATTGATAATGGTTGACAATGGTGATGATGATGAATCATGCAAAACATGAGGAAATAGACTGGCGTGCAAAAATTAAGGAGGAGAGAGTTTTTCGAATGTAACGTCGTCAGACGTACTCCACATCGACTCAAATCATACCATAAGATGTAAGAATATGGGACAAGTGAGCAAAACCGTCCGAGCAAGGAATCCAAAGGATACAAAGACACTTTATTGAAAAGGTATCTTCGAGCACAACTGGGCAGAAGACAGAAACGGCCATGTGACAGGCGGCCGCCAAGAAAAATCCAATCTTTAGTAGGATATATGATCACCTTTGACTGCGTTGCAGGATTTACAACGTCTATCCATGCTGAGGGCTAGGTTGTCAACAAGCTGTTGAGGCATCGCTGCCCATTTCTCTCGTAACGCCAATCGCAGCTACGGAATCGTTGCTGGCTGCTGGTGACGTGCTGCGAAGCGTCTCCCGAGAAGGTCCCACACGTGTTCGATTGGATTTAGGTCCGGGGACCTTGCGGACCAAACCATACGTTGAATATATTCACTCTCCAACAGCTCTGCGACAGCCACTGTACGATGAGTTGTAGCAATGTCGTCCATGAAGAGGAACTCAGGACCCACAGCACCTCTAAACAGACGCACGCGAGGCAGCAGAACATCCGTACAATAGCGGACACCCGTGACTGCACCTGCTTGGAAGATGTGGAGGTCAGTACGGCTACCAAGCATGATACCGTCCCAAACGATAACTCCGCCACCTCCAAACCGGTCCCTTTTTATGTTGTTAGAAGTGTGATTGCGTGTTCCCTGCTCTCTCCAGATGTGTATACGTCCAGAATCGCTCGTCAGCCTAAATCCGCTCTCTTCCGTAAAGAGAACTCGACCCCATTGCTGATGTGTCCAGTTCTTGTATTCCTGTCTCCACAGAAACCGCCGTCTCCGATGAGCAGGCGTTAATGGCACACATCGTACTGATCGTCGTGTAAATAGACCAACTTTATGCAGCCTCCTGGCCACGGTAAAACGCGATAACGGACGTCCAGTTGTCTGTTGCATGTGCCTTGTGATTTCTCCCGGCTGTCTGCCGTTTGTCTCTTCTTGCTTGTAGGACAATATACCGGTCGTCCGCCGCCGTGGTTGCTCGTGGACGACCACTGCTGAACTCTCGGACAGCTTTTCCTATCGTTTTAAATGCTCTCCAAACTCGTGAAACGATGCTGTGAGCGACCCCAAACTCCTCGGCCACACTAGTCACACTTCGACCTTCTTTCAACTTCCCAATGACACGACCTCGGGTAAAGTCATCCAGATGTCTTCTACTGGATGTCCTATTGGCCATAGTACACGGTGGCAGCAACTCGACGTCGTTCAATCCGATGTACACCGTGCAATAGCTTTTCCCGAATTGCTGAGCGTTCGCCGCTCGTGTGCTTTGTACCTTTCCGACACTCCCCCCCCCCACTACGTCATGATAAAAATATACGCATGCCGTACCGTACCGGATATATCTCCTGAGTGGCCTTTCGGCCCAGTCAAATATACGCATGCCCTACCGTACCGGATATATCTCCTGAGTGGCCTTTTGGTCCCTTCTGCCTGCTCGTTCCGCTGTAATGCTAATTTCTCCTCTTCGTCCTTAATTTTTGCACACCAATGTAGCATGTCCAAAATTTATATACAAAAGTGGGGCATACGAAGCGTTAATGTTAAACAAAACATGATTGTCAGAAGATCTAACGCTATGAAACAGAATATACACTGAAATGCCAGAAAAACTGGTACACCAGTCTAATACTTGGTAGGTCCCCCACGAGAGCGCAGGACTGCAGAAATACGACGGAGCATGGACTCCACTAGCTGCTTGAAATATGCTGTAGGCAATGCACACCATACTTCCTGCAGAGCTTTCCACAATTCGGGTGTATTCCGAGGTCTCGGATTCCTGTGTTCGAAAGCGCGTTGCATGGCATCCCAAATGTGTTCTATTACGTTCAGATCTAGAAGATTGGGTAGGAATGTCAACATTCCAAACTCAGATGAATGCTCCTCTAACAATATTGTGGTGTCCCGACACTTGTGTGGAGGTGCATTGTCCTGTTGGAACAGGCCCAACCCATCAGGATGAATGCAGGACATGAACGTGTGTGCCTCGTTAGATAGGATGCGCAGATAGCGTTGGCCGGTCACAGACGTTTGTAGACGTACCAGGGGTCCTAGTGACGTCCAGCTAAACACACCCCGTACCATTACTAACCCCCCACCAGCCGGTATAGTTCCCTGTTGACAGGCGGGATCCATGGCTTCATGGAGTTTGCGCCACACACGAATCCTTCCATCTGCCCGATACAGTTGGAAACGCGACTCGTCAGACCAGGCTACTTGTTTCCAGTCATCAAGTGTCCATTGGCGGTGTTGCCGTGCCCAAGCAAGGCGCATAGCTCTGTGTCGTGCACCCATCAAAGGGACTCGAGTTGGGCGTCGGCTCCCAAAGCCCATATCCTGCAGCGAACGTTGCACAGTTCGGATGCTGATGCTTGTTGAGGCTCCAGCATTGAATTCCAATGATACCTGCGAGAGATTTGCACGCCTATCGCGTGAAACGATTCTTGACTACCGACGATGGTCACGTTCACCCAATGTCTTTTTACGGCCACACTGGTATCCTAGGTTGGAGGTTTTGCCGGAATCCTTGTAGTCACGGTACACCATTGCAATGGTCGTCCGTGAAAATCCGAACTTCGTATCTACCTCCGAAATACTATGGCTCATCTCATGAGCGCCAACTATGACACCGCGTTGAAAATCGCTTAAATCGTTATTACTTGTCATTCTCATGCCGAAAACAGCTCTGACTGCTGGTAAGGATGTCTATCGCTTTATATACGCACTGGTGAACGCAACCGTGTACGCGCATAAGTGAAATTGCTATACATTTTACATAAGCTCGTCTGAACCAGTTTTTCTGGCACTTCAGTGTACATTAAGTTTGTTACTATAGTGTTTATAAAATTAGTTTGTTACTATAGTGTTTATAAAATTAGTTTGTTACTATAGTGTTTATAAAATTAGTTTGTTACTATAGTGTTTATACAATTACGGTGCTTTTTCAACATATGCGTTAAATTAATTTCTTAAAAATGTTTCTTACTCTTCATATTGTTCACATTCTAGTAACAGTTTTAATTTGCTGGTGAGAGCTTCGATGTTTACATGAGTGCGCCCGATAATCGAATACAGGTTGCAGCCTCTGATTCATTTAAGTCTATTTAGTCATCCACTGCGTTTTTCATAATTTTGTTTTGAGCTCTGTGTTTTTTACACAACTTAACCCTGGAGACGAACTTTGACTTATTGATATCAGGTCTATGTTATTTAATCACAGAATATTTGGTCTTGTGTACAACAGCGTTGCTGAACTTTTGTCTGCCAAACATTACTGCAAGTTCCTACAGCGAGTGTACAAGATAAAAATATTTTCCCGAAGTAAACAACGATGTAACATGCATGGGGTTCTACACAAAAAGAAATTAAAATAAGAAGCAGATGAAAACGTAACTAGGACACAGTTTTGAAAGCGAGAAATCTCCATATCGTTTGATATAAAAATTAGATTCCGCAGCATCAACAATCTGGATGGACTAATGCAAGATAATGTAATTTGAAAATTGAATTCATTAAGTGAAATGAGGTACATTCTGGCGATATCTAAGAAAAGAAATCTATGCTAATGTATCTTAATGTCGGGCGAAATACAACAGCTGTTGAGAAGATACGTCATACGTAATTAATCTTATAAAACGTTGGCTTTTAATGATGTGTTCTTAAATATGTAAATTGACCAGCATTCTATTTCTCCCAGGAAATGAAGCTCTTTTGGGAAAATGACTGTCACTTTTTGCCGTTGGAAGACTTTATTTTCACTAAAACTGTCATTCCGGCAAACGTTTCCAGGAAAGCTGTCTATTTTTCAAGTAATTACATAGTACTGTTGAACAAAACCACATGGAAAGTGTTTCCATATCGGTGACTGAATCGAAAATCCGCCCTTCTTGGAAATTTCAGCAACTGATTATTCATATAAAAGCAAAGATCTTGACCGCTCCTTTTTTATGAATGACATGACCTCTTGCCTATTATGATTCATTACTTAACGCCACTCAATGTTTCGCCCCACATGTTCGTTTTACTCTCCAAAACAATGTTGAAAATATTGGTCTGTTGTATTATATTCTTAAAATCCTTTGATTTGGAAAAAAATGATAGAAAATCCAAATGTTAAAAGGTTCAGGACATTCAAAATGTAGTCTCATAACGGACCTAATCAGAAACAGCGAGTTACCGTAGAATTTTTAACAGGTGAGAAAAACGTGATGTACAATGGTCGTAAACTACGAAAAACTTCTATTGAGATACCAGATCAGTTGGACCATGAGAAAACAGCAACGAGGAATTTCCAAGATTGTGATAGAAAATAATTGTCAGACGTAATAACTTATCAGGAGTTTGATCTCAATCTCTACTATGATACTTGGAAGCCCGCAAAGATATGATATCATGATCTGTTTGATATAGAGCGAACTAGTAAATCATGAAAGCTGAAATGCATCATCACGACTACTGGAACATCTGTTGTCAGATTCAAACTTTTGAGGAATAATACACTGATTTTCCTTCCGTGATGCTACGATGTAGCTAAGGACATCTGTCATCGCTAGTTATCGCCTGTTAAGAAACATGCATACACTTTGAGCAAGAGAGAGAGAGAGAGAAAATGGGTTAAAGGACTATACTAAGAATTTCAGAAGCAAGTATGTTTAACAGGCAAAGAAGTAACTTCCATAGATTCAAGATAATTTCTGTCATAAAAGAGTGCAGGCTCTATTTCCACGTGGTGTACAGACACAACAAGCAGCATAGAGTCACATGGTTCATTGATTGGGGGTTGGCTTTTTCAATTGAAGTTTGGTGTTCGTTGCAAAAGTTTTTGTCCTCTTATACATTCACGGACAATGAAATTTGCGCGTCTAGAAGAAAACATGCTACAACCGCGAAACTTTGCAAATAGCTAGGGTGCGTGCTGGTATGCAAATGATCCACATTTGGTGCGAGTGCGCATGACCGCACACCCTGTGGTAGCGCTGCAAACACTAACCGGCAGCGTTTTAAACCGGCGTGTAGTCGATGCCCCATGAAAGCGAAAAGCACCGGTCTACGCAAGGAAGAGCACAGAGGGACGAGTATGCCGGGTAGACGCCAGTGACGTCGATTTACGCAACTTACGTGCTTTGAGAGAGGCCGGATCATCGGACTGAAAACAGAAAGGTGGCCGGCGCGCCGTATAGTCCACCACGTGGATCGTTCTGACCATATCGTCCGACTGTGTTGGGTGAAGTGAACACGTGACAGCACTGCCACACGGCGTAGCTGCTTCGGACGGACCAGGAGGATCACCGGTAGAGAGGATCGACGGATTGTGCGCCAGGCACGAACGGATCCCATGGAGACCCGGTCCGCTATAAAGGCTGATGTAGAGGGTCCTGTCTGCCCATGAACCATTTCCCGACGCTTCGCGGAAGCGAATCTGCGATCCCAGCGCCCCTTACGTGTGCTTTCATTAACACCGGAACATCGCCGGCTCCGTGTCTAGTGGTGCCAGGCCAGAGCAATGTAGAACGCCACAGACTGGCGACGTGTGGTATTTAACGATGAGTGTCGCTTAGTTTTGGGGGCAGATGATCATTGTGCCCGGGAATGGAGGTCCCAGAGTCAACGGCATAATCCCAACCTCGCTATCGAGAGCCACACCTCCTCCACTACAGGCACTATGGTTTGGGAAGCCATTGCCTACGATTCCTGGCCGGATTCCAGGTGCGCTATACCAGCAGGATAATGCTCGTCTGCACACGGCTCTGGTTGCCCAGGACTGCCTACGTGATGTACAAACACTTCGATGTGATGTACAGACACTTGCATAGCATGCCCGCTTCCCGGACATGTCCCCTATCGAGCATGTGTACGATCAGTTGAAATGCCGGCTGGCGCCGTGCCGAACAATCCGGAATTTGGAGCACGCCGTCCAATACGTGTGGGTCAGTGTACCGCAAAACAACATCAAGTGTCTGTTTGTCTCCATGTCGGACCGTATTGCAGCATGAATCGCCGCACGACGCGCTATTGAAGATGACCGGACTGCGTGCCACAGATTCCTCTGTAATTATCCTGCAGCTGTGTCTTTCCCATCATGTGTATCATTCATTTGTATCAATACGTCCATAAAATTTCAGTTCAATCCGATGCCTTCTTGGTGCGCATATTTCATTCTCCGTGAGTATATAAACTAATTGAAACCGTTTCCGGCTTTTTGTACTTAAAAATTAATGAACTTCTTACTCCGTTTTCTGTGACAGCCAGCGATGGTGTTGAATGATCGAGTTTCCATTACGAACTGTTCAAATGTTTAGTGGTATAGCAAAACAAAGGGAATAGACAACATACAAAGCAAGTGTATTTGTCAAATTATGGACAACATATGATGCTGAATACAAAGCAGACATGAAATGGTCAGAAAAAAGATGCAATTTAGTACAGTCGCCGTTCAAACTAAAAAAAGCCCCACTGACTCAGGTGAAAGGAAAAATACACGACACTTACCTCGGTCTATCAGTATGTTGTGGCACATCCATCGTTGTTCGAAAGCGCTTGACACTTCCGTATCATTACGCAGATGAGATAGACTGGCTGGCTTTGTGGTAGAATTACTGCCTTCCAACGTCGACGCAAAATAGTTGAAAGTTCTTAAAATAGCATAGGGGCAAGGGGATTCTCCTTCCAAGCTCCTAGGTAGTTTATCGAAGACGTGATCAATGGATAAAGAACTGCTTTAAATACACTCTTTGCCAAAAACAAAAACCGAAACACCAAATCGGTATGCGGAATGTACTGGAAATTATTGCAGTTCTAGAGCAGTTGGGCCATTTGTTCAGAAAAAATTATTAGAAGCGTGGAGCAAGTCAGTGCGTTGTAGCGTCACCTCTAGCTCGGATACGAGCAGTTACCCGGGGTGGCATAGAAGCATATACAGTCCATGGATATTCCTGAGGTATAGCAAGCCAGATGGTGTCCAAATTGCTGGCCAGGTCGCCGACATTCCGGGATGGGTGTTGTGGCTTCCCATCATGTCCCAAACATGTTCGGTCAGCAAGAGGTCGGACGATCGGGCTGGCCATGAAAGATTGTTAACATTACGGAGGCCGGCCTGGGAGAGGTGTGCCGTGCGTATCCAGCCAGCATTATGCTGTTGAAAAATTGCTCGGTGATGTTGCGACATGAGTGGCAACACAACAGGTCGTAGAATGACGTTGATTTACCGATTAGGCGTGAAAGTGGTACGGAGGACTACCAAAGATGTCCGGCTGTCGTAGAAATTGGCTCCTTAGACTCTCACTCCCGGTGTGTGAGCCGTATGTCGTTCAACGGTAAACGCAAGAACCGTGAGCTGGCCGTTTCGTTTTCAGACACGTATACGCTGGTCATCGGCACCAAGTGCAAATTGTGACTCACCACTGAAGACAACTCGACGCCACTGGACACTATCCGACGTTCATAGAGCTCGATACCACTGCAACCCGTGCCGACGGTATTCGATGGTGAGTGGTTAGCGGCGGAGTCGCTCCTCGAATGTAGTCCCCGTGCAGCATGTCGTCTGGCAAAGGTCCGGATGTCCACTTCCGTACCTGTAGACGACGAAACATGGCCACGGATGGTTCAGATCCGTACCTGTAGACTCCGCAACATGGCCACGGATGGTTGAGATCCGTTATTGTAGACTCCGCAACATGGCCACGGATGTTTGAAATAAGTACCTGTAGACTCCGCAACATGGCCACGGATGGTTGAGATCCGTACCTGTAGACTACGCAACATGGCCACGGATGGTTGAGATCCGTACCTGTAGACGACGCAACATGGCCACGGAAGGTTGAGAACGACGAATTCGGTTCTGTTCGTGCGGCTCTCACAATAACGCGATCCTAAAGTTCTGTTGTTGCCCTCGGCCGTCCACTGCCCGCTTGCCGCTGAGTTGTGCCCTATTTGACCCATTGGCGCCAACATCATCCGCTTGCCGCCTCTTCCGACCCAAGCGCCTAGCCATACGGAGATAAGAGCAACCGGCCTCTCTCAGCCCAATTATACGTCCTCTACAAACTCCATCAACTGCTCATATTGTTCACGGATCCGACGTCGGGGCGTCCTCGCCGTCCGTAGAGATTAACGCAACCGCTTGCGCTGTCGCAATTGTTCCTGCGTACGATCTTTATTCTTGATATACATTCCTTAATGTGCGATTCCCATGCTCTATGGCGGGCCACTGTACAGTATAGTCCTTCGTCATTATTTTTAAATCATTTGCATATTCGGCCCTAAGTTACTTGCATGCGCAGTTTCATTTGAATAGAACGACTTTCTCGGCGTGCTTCGGGCTTCTTTTTTCTTTTTTACAAAGAGGGTATATTTCTCAACTCAAAAAGCAAATAATTCCGTCATGCACGATTTTTAATAACTTAAAAGTTACCACATATTGTAAAATATATATATACAGTTATAAACGCATTAGTACTTTCGGATTCACTAGAATCCTTCATCAGATGTATGTTAAAAGCAAAATGGTACTGAAAGAAACCTGCAAGTCACATGTTCTTTATATGCAACTGACGCCATACGTCTGTTAGTGCTTGCATTTTAATTCCAATCACCTTAGGTAGAAGGGGGTAGAGGTTGCAATGATAAAAAATTGTTAATTTTTAGAATTTGTTTCCACGAGGGGAGGGGGTATTAATACACACGGGTAAACATAATTGTAATATTCTTGTTTTAATTGATAAATTAACAGACTTTCTGTTAATAATAAGTGGGACTTAACCTTGGGAGTACAAAAGATTTTACTGTTTTCCCACTGCGGCATATACGACGTCTAGACATAATCGTACTAATGCCGTAGATGTTGATGCAGTTTAAAGGCTATATTTGTGTTCTGCCAATCTGCATTTTGAAGTTGTAGAAGTTGAGCCCACATAAACTCGGTCCAGTTCTTCCTCGTCTTCCGCTTTCAGTGGGATTAAGTACACTTCATATTTCTTGTCACTGTTGATCTCATCTCGGTCATTCTTAATTTTCAATAAATATTCAGGGCTTTTGTCCCAACCAAAGCCCACATTATTCTTCTTACATATTGTTCTTAAAGAGTTATTTATCTTTGGTAAGTACGGAAGGGAACTAACAAAACCTTATTTGTCTATTTTCCCTTTGGGGGGTTACATTATTCCTTTGAATTCGGCCATGGAGCTGTTTTACTGTTGTTGCAGGATAACCATATTCCTCTGCCAGATCACCAATATATGACAGTTCCTTCTTTCTGGCCAGGTGATCCTAGGAATGAGTATATGCTCTTTGTAGCAAAAATCGCAGCGAGGCTTGTTTATGGTTTAAAGGGTAGGTGGAAGCATACAGTATAATAGTGGTGTTTGAGTCCGGCTTCCAATACACAGAAAATGAAAGATGATTAGTATTTGGGTTCCGATGGAGAAGGCTGTCCAGGAAAGATAAGATATGGTCTCTCTCCTGTTTGCAGATGAAATTTATGATAGAATATATGGAGGAAAAACGCTGAACAAATTTATCCAAAGATTCGGGGGTTGATGTCCAAAAAAGCAGTACATCATCTACATACCGTTTATATAAAAGTGGTTGGGTGTCAGCAGTAGGAATAATTTATTTTTCAAGTGCCTGAAGTAAACAAGAATGTGTCAATGGTGATTACTTGTGTGTACCCCCCATCCCCCCAGTGGAAAAAAATTCTAAAAATTAACAACCCTTCATCATTGCTACCACCGCTCCCACCCACCTAAGGTGATTGGTTGAACTTTAAAATGCAAGCACTAATAGACGTATGGCGTCAGTTGCGTATAAAGAACATGTGACTTACAGGTTTCTTTCAGTACCATTTTGCTTTTAACATACATCTGATGAAAGATTCTAGTGAATCCGAAAGCATTAATGTGTTTTTAACTATATATATATATATATACCATACACACTCACCAACCCGCTTGGCCAGCGTGGTGAGTTATGGCCAAACCCCTCCAAAATGATTCCACAACTTAAATCTTGGCCCTCAGTCTCCGGCAGCTGGAATGTACCTGGCCAAGGCAGCGGCCAGTGCGACAGGAAGGCAGAGGGTGCTAAGAATCCCCGGAGGACCGGACTAGGCTGCCATCTGATGCTGACCTTGGCTACGTATAATGGACGCTCCCTATCTTCTGATTCTTCTTGAATTGGAAGAGGAACTACAAAGGATCAAGTGGGACATCGTGGGGCTAAGTGAGGTAAGGAGAAAAGGAGAAGATCTCAACGAACTGAAAAGTGGACATCTCTTCTACTATCGTGGGACAGATACTGGCAGAACTAGTGGTGTTGGATTTATAATAAACAAGAAACTGAAGGATAAAGTTGTAGAAGTTGAAAGTTCCTCTGACAGAGCTGCACGACTTGTTATCCAACTCTCGAAAAGATACCAGGCTCAGATTATTCAAACTTATGCACCCACCACAAGTCATCCTGAAGAAGAAATTGAAGAATTTTATGAGGAAATTTGTCATCTAAATAATAAAGGTAAGCAGCACTTGAAAATAATTATGGGAGATTTCAATGCAAAAATAGGGCAACGGCAACAGAATGAAACTTCAGTAGGTAAATTCGGTCACGGCAACAGAAACCAGCGTGGAAATACTCTCGTTGAGTTTGCAGAGGCAGAAGGGTTTTTCATCTTGAACTCTTTCTTCAAGAATAAGCCACACAGGAAATGGACATGGAGACATCCAAATGGGACAACAAGTGAAATTGATTTTATTATGTGTAACAAAAAATTCGTCATAGAAGACTGCAGTGTGCTAAACAAGTTCAACACAGGTAGTGACCATAGATGGGTGAGATGTAAGATGCACCTCAACACTAAACTTGAACGTGGCAAGCTCATAAGACAAACAAAATCTATTGACATAACCAACCTTAAAAAACACCATAATACCTTCAAGTTGGAACTGAAGAACAGGTTCTCTGCTTTAGAAAGCCTAACATTGGAAGAAGTAGACATCTCTGAAGTTAACAGAAAAGTAACCAAAGCTCTTATGGAAACAGCAACAAAATTAGCTGGGTCTAAGAACAAGTTGCATGTAAACAAATTGCCGCCCCGGTGGCGCAGTGGTCTAAGGCGTTGACCTCTGATCATTCGTCCGTAAGGGGTCCGGGTTCGAATCCCGGTCAGGCATGGATGTCGTGTTTGTCTTACGGCACTGGCTCTCTCCCTTCCCTGGAACCAGTGACTCTAAATTAGGGACGGGTGACTGCTTATAGCCCATTGAGTTGCTCACGGTGGTCGTTAAACCTCCAATCAAAAAAAAAATGTAAACAAATTATCAGGAAAAACGAAAATGTTGACGCAAAAAAGAAGAGAGATGACAACTAAAGAAGATGTGACTTCCAACGTGGAATATATAGAGCTATGCAAGACAGTAAGAAAAAGTATCACTGAAGGCGTAAGAAAATTCAACTGTGAACTAGTGAGGAAAGCAATTGAAAACAACCAAAGCCTAAAGATAGAAAAGGGACATCTCAGTAAGGGAAGAAAACAGATTATGGCACTGAGAAAAGAAGATGGTTCTGTAACAAGAAATAGAGGCGAAATTTTGACAAGAGTGAAAGATTTCTACTCCAAATTATATGAAAGGGATGATATATGCACTCCAGACATCATGAAAGATACCAGTACCAGAGTTCCTCCAGTCCTTCCAGCAGAAGTTGCACATGCAATCAAGAACATGAAGCGGGGAAAAGCTCCAGGAGAAGATGGAATTACTGTAGACATCATACAAGAAGCAAGTGGAGAAATCGAAATAGTACTCGCCCAAATTTTCACTCGATGCCTTAATGAAGGAAAGATTCCTGAGGATTGGAACACCGCTACAATGATCCTGCTACACAAGAAAGGTGACATTGAGGATCTCGGAAACTACAGACCTATCAGCCTCCTATCAGTAGTTTATAAAATCTTCACTAAAGTTCTTTCACACCGCTTGAAGGTAACACTGGAGATGGCTCAACCGAGAGAACAAGCTGGATTCAGGAGTGGCTACAGCACAATAGATCATATCCACGTACTGAGAGAACTAATTGAAAGAGCGAGGGAATATGAACTTCCATTGTGCATGGCTTTTATCGATTATGAAAAAGCCTTTGATTCGGTGAAACCATCAGCAGTTACAATGGCTCTGAAAACCTGCGGTATTGAAGATGCATACATTAATATTATTAATAACATCTATGAAAATGCAAGTGCAAAGATTCGGCTGTTTGAAAATACAACACACATGAAAATTGGAAAGGGAGTGAGACAAGGTGACACCATATCTCCGAAGCTCTTTAATGCCACGTTGGAGGGTGTTTTCCAGTCGCTGAGCTGGGAAAACAAGGGGATAAAGATTAATGGAGATTATCTAATCCACCTTCGTTTTGCTGATGACGTAGTCATTTTTGCAACTACCCCATCAGAGCTGCAGAGTATGATCCAGGAACTTGCTGACAAGAGTAAAGAAGTGGGATTAAAAATGAACTTTCAGAAGACAAAAGTGATGTTCAATGCTTTTACAAGAAATGAAGATTTATCGATTGATGGAGAAAAGCTGGAGATAACAGACACGTACGTTTATCTTGGACAGCAGATATCAAGTGAGGGTCACATTGATGAAGAAATTAATCGGCGTACAAAACTTGCCTGGAGAGCTTTTGGAAGAAACAGCATAATTTTCAAGAGCAATATGCCATTATGTCTTAAAAGAAAAGTGTTTGATCAATGCATCCTTCCAGTGCTTACGTATGGTGCAGAGACGTGGACCTTAACTAAAAGAGACATACAAATTCTGCAGACAACTCAAGGAAGCATGGAGACGTGCATACTTGGTGTAACCAGGAGAGATAAGAAGAGGAACTCGTGGATCCGAAAAATGACAAGAGTGGAAGACATCATGATCAGAGTTAAATACCTGAAATGGCAATGTGCTGGACATACTACCAGAAGGACAGATCATCGATGGACAGCCGAAATTTTAGATTGGATTCCAAGGGGCAGGAAAAGACCCAGAAGAAGATCACATGGGAGATGGGTGGATGAAATTCGAAAGTATGCAGGGGTGACATGGAGGAGACTGGCACAAGACAGACCGTTGTGGAGGAAACTTGGGGAGACCTTCGTCCAGCAGTGGATTGATAATGGTTGACAATGATGATGATGATGATGATGATGATGATATATACCATAAAGAAGAGACAGAAGCAAAAAACAATTTTTTAACAGGAACTAAAACAACAAAGAAAAACATTAATTTATCTTCGTTTTGCTCATACACGTTTGTATATGTGTTGTTCTTTGTTGTTTTAGTTCCTGTTAAAAAAATTGTTTTTTGCTTCTGTCTCTTCTTTATAGTGTGTGAATTCTGAATAATCATACTGGCTGCGTTGCGCGTAATGATCTTCACGTTTTTTGCAAATTAGGTTTTAAATTTTTAGGTTTAAAATAAAAATTTTGGCTATGACTCTGCTCTTGGGTATATATCATCATCATCATCATCATCATTGTCAACCATTATCAATCCACTGCTGGACGAAGGTCTCCCCAAGTTTCCTCCACAACGGTCTGTCTTGTGCCAGTCTCCTCCATGTCACTCCCGCATATTTACGAATTTCATCCACCCATCTCCCATGTGGTCTTTTTCTGGGTCTTTTCCTGTCCCTTGGAATCCAATCTAAAATTTCGGCTGTCCATCTATGGTCTGTCCTTCTGGCAGTATGTCCAGCCCATTGCCATTTCAGGGATTTAACTCTGATCATGATGTCTTCCACTCTCGTCATTTTTCGGATCCACGAGTTCCTCTTCTTATCTCTCCTGGTTATACCAAGCATGCACCTCTCCATGCTTCTTTGAGTTGTCTGCAGCCTTTGTATGTCTCTTTTAGTTAAGGTCCACGTCTCTGCACCATACGTAAGCACTGGAAGGATGCATTGATCAAACACTTTTCTTTTAAGACATAATGGCATATTGCTCTTGAAAATTATGCTGTTTCTTCCAAAAGCTCTCCAGGCAAGTTTTGTACGCCGATTAATTTCTTCATCAATGTGACCCTCACTTGATATCTGCTGTCCAAGATAAACATATGTATCTGTTATCTCCAGTTTTTCTCCATCAATCGATAAATCTTCATTTCTTGTAAAAGCATTGAACATCACTTTTGTCTTCTGAAAGTTCATTTTTAATCCCACTTCTTTACTCTTGTCAGCAAGTTCCTGGATCATACTCTGCAGCTCTGATGGGGTAGTTGCAAAAATGACTACGTCATCAGCAAAACGAAGGTGGGTTAGATAATCTCCATTAATCTTTATCCCTTTGTTTTCCCAGTTCAGTGATTGAAAGACATTTTCCAATGTGGCATTAAAGAGCTTCGGAGATATGGTGTCACCTTGTCTCACTCCCTTTCCAATTTTTTATGTGTGTTGTATTTTCAAACAGCCGAATCTTTGCACTTGCATTTTCATAGATGTTATTAATAATATTAATGTATGCATCTTCAATACCGCAGGATTTCAGAGCCGTGGTAACTGCTGATGGTTTCACCGAATCAAAGGCTTTTTTCATAATCGATAAAAGCCATGCACAATGGAAGTTCATATTCCCTCGCTCTTTCAATCAGTTCTCTCAGTACGTGGATATGATCTATTGTGCTGTAGCCACTCCTGAATCCAGCTTGTTCTCTCGGTTGAGCCATGTCCAGTGTTACCTTCAAGCGGTGTGAAAGAACTTTAGTGAAGATTTTATAAACCACTGATAGGAGGCTGATAGGTCTGTAGTTCCTGAGATCCTCAATGTCACCTTTTTTTATGTAGCAGGATCATTGTAGCATTGTTCCAATCCTCAGGAATCTTCCCTTCATTAAGGCATCGAGTGAAAATTTGGGCGAGTACTGTTTCAATTTCTCCACTTGCTTCTTGTATGATGTCTATAGTAATTCCATCTTCTCCTGGAGCTTTCCCTCGCTTCATGTTCTTGATTGCATGAGCAACTTCTGCTGGGAGGACTGGAAGAACTCTGGTACCTTTCATGATGTCTGGAGTACATGTATCATCCCTTTCATATAATTTGGAGTAGAAATCATTCACTCTTGTCAAAATTTCGCCTCTATTTCTTGTTATAGAACCATCATCTTTTCTCAGAGCCATAATCTGTTTTCTTCCCTTACTGAGATGTCCCTTTGCTATCTTAAGGCTTTGGTTGTTTTCAATTGCTTTCCTCACTAGCTCACAGTTGAATTTCCTTACGTCTTCAGTGATACTTTTTCGTGTTGTCTTGCATAGCTCTATATATTCCACTTTGGAAGTCACATCTACTTTAGTTGTCCTCATCTCTCTTCTTTTTTGCATCAACATTTTGGTTTTTCCTGATAATTTGTTCACATGCAACTTGTTCTTAGACCCAGCTAATTTTGTTGCTGTTTCCATTAGAGCTTTGGTTACTTTTCTGTTAACTTCCGAAATATCCACTTCTTCCGATGTTAGGCCTTCTAAAGCAGAGAATCTGTTCTTCAGTTCCAACTTGAAAGTATTATGGTGTTTTTTAAGGTTGGTTATGTCAATACATTTTGTTTGTCTTATGAGCTTGCCACGTTCCAGTTTAGTGTTGAGGTGCATCTTACATCTCACCAATCTATGGTCACTACCTGTGTTGAACTTGTTCAGCACACTGCAGTCTTCGATGACGAATTTTTTGTTACACATAATAAAATCAATTTCACTTGTCGTCCCAATTGGATGTCTCCATGTCCATTTCCTGTGTGGCTTTTTCTTGAAAAAGGAGTTCAAGATGAAAAATCCTTCTGCCTCTGCAAACTCAACGAGAGTATTTCCACGCTGGTTTCTGTTGCCGTGACCGAATTTACCTACTGAAGTTTCATTCTGTTGCCGTTGCCCTATTTTTGCATTGAAATCTCCCATAATTATCTTCAAGTGCTGCTTACCTTTATTATTTAGATGACGAATTTCCTCATAAAATTCTTCAATTTCTTCTTCAGGATGACTTGTGGTGGGTGCATAAGTTTGAATAATCTGAGCCTGGTATCTTCTCGAGAGTTGGATAACGAGTCGTGCAGCTCTGTCAGAGGAACTTTCAACTTCTACCACTTTATCCTTCAGTTTCTTGTTTATTATAAATCCAACACCACTAGTTCTGCCAGTATCTGTCCCACGATAATAGAAGAGATGTCCACTTTTCAGTTCAATGAGATCTTCTCCTTTTCTCCTTACCTCACTTAGCCCGACGATGTCCCACTTGATCCTTTGTAGTTCCTCTTCCAATTCAAGAAGCCTTGAATCAGAAGATAGGGAGCGTCCGTTATAGGTAGCCAAGGTCAGCATCAAATTACAATATGTGGTAACTTTTAAGTAATTAAATACCGTGCATAAGACGGAATTATTTGCTTTTCGAGTAACAACAGCACGAAGTTTTGTAGTTTTATGTCTTACGGAGTGTATATTTTCTTGTATCTCCTTTAAGATATTCTATTGTTGAACATTTGAGCGCTATGGTTTTTTCGGATGACCGCTACCTTTTAATGCTTATTAACACTCTATTGACCTGTACTATTTGTTATTATACGCAAGGTGCTTGCGTTGTGTCATTTTAATATATTTTGTTTTATTTACGATTTTAATAAAGCATGGTTATGCATGACAACAATTTTGCACATGGTTATGCATGACAACAAAGCGGAACCTGACATTTGAATTCCGTTGCGTTCAGTGCTCTTCCGGCTAACATTCTAACCTGGCAACATTTGAATAAACATGCGCAGGGATTCTAAATCGTAATATCTAGAGCCTTTTCTAAGCATTTTAAGCGTTCGCCGTATCATAGACAAAGCTGCGTTAGAGACTTTACCGTGAGGTTACGCACCAAGCCATTATGAAAGAATAGAACAGTTATTGCCAACAAAGAACATGTTAAATGCCGTAGTGATGTACCGTTGGTACGTAATTACACTAAAGAAAAAATCTAAACACCCATCCTAGGGAGATATCAGAGCTTAAATTCTGCAGAAAGTGTACGAAAACTACAACATTTTTACTTTGATTCTATAGTGAAATATAAATGTTTTTGTGGATGACGAAATTTTCAGTTCAGCAAAATATGCCAAAAGCGAGATATTTGGGATCAGATTACTACCAGCTCCGAAAAACAAAGAACACCGAAGAGAAGATAATTCGTCTCTACATCACATGCGCATTTTATAACACATTTCATACAGACTGAAAAACGAATGATATTCGGTTATGTTACTAAATGTTCGTTAAACTTTTGCCATATTTTTGAGTTTACAAACTTCTACAAATTTGAAAAAAAAACAAAATAAAAACTGCTGATTCGAAATTTCTGTTAAAACAGATTTACAGTGAATTGATGTTTTCCTCAGAGTAACTTTCTTTTAAGGATATTCATTATTAACAGATTTATAAGAAAATTACAGCCATCATGATATTTTTATTCATAGCGATATTATTATTATTAGGTTTGTCCTCCGTAGTCTTTTCGTGATGCTTACGTATGGGTTTAATTTTGAACCATCACATTTAAAAGCATACGTGGAAGAACAAGGAGTTACATACATTATGAGGTGATGTATGTGTAACTACAGGCCTTGTAATCCAATATAAATCTGTACTCGGGAGGTAGTGAGAATTCATAACTAAACACATTGTAAACAAATTTCACATGTTGATAAGAAATCCAAAAAAAAAAAAAAACCAAAGTTCTCCGGGAGTGTATAGGGCTCCACAGCCTATAAAGCTCCACATCCTATAAAAATCTCCATATCCAAGGCTTTGGAATTCTAAAGATGACGGGTAGTCTCAAATCAATAAAGTTTTATGACCGTAGACGACATCTTCCTAACGCACTGATCAAACCGGTTGAGATGAGTCATAAATTACTGCGCGGCATGGAAGGAAAGTGCACTGTTTCATAGGCGGTGGGCGATTTAACAGTCTGGAACACGTTTTGTATGAACATAAGGGAATGAATGATAAAATATATCTAAAATATATCCACCCAGAATCTGTAGAAGATATAGCATCTTACTTAAGAAAAATGGGAGATTTCCCTCTAACAGCGACATATTTATACTACCGCTCTTGCCAGCAATGTCTGGAAGATTTAAAAAAATTCCTTTCGGAAAAGGTAATCCGGTAGAATTAGAACTCACATATCATCCACTCCGTTGAATTTGAAGATTATTATTTTTTAACTTACGGAACAGATAATTATCTTCAATAGATGCTACATTAATGAATGAAATGCGGGATTACACCATTGTACGATACAGTTTTGGAAGATGTGAATCCGTTTATTGATGTAAATACGTATGACATGGATGTTAAATCAAATAATATCCGAAAACTTGAAAGTTAAAAAAAACGGATTGTCATCTTCAAAATTTGTATTGTATGGTGTAATCCCGTATTCCATTCATGATTTATCAGTTGCTCCAGGCAATCACGGGAAGAATTCTTAAAATCCGGATTCGCTAAACATGAATGCCGGTTTCTCCCGAATCCTGTGATGGTTATATTCAAATTAATCGGAAACTTGAAACTTGGTCGTTCTGGATGGTGTAGTGGTTAGCATACTTGGGCGCTATCCGGAAGACGCGGATTCGATTCCCGCTCCAGGACGACGAAATTTTCAAGTTTTCGGATATTAAATGACTTAACATTCGTCTCATATTTACACCAATAAATGGATTCACATCTTCCAAAGTTGTCATATTGTTTTAAATCTGCAGCAATCGTAATTCACCGATCAGTGTAATAATTTCCTTTATTCTGCTTTACAATATTTGAAAGTTAATAAACAACTAAGGTGGTCTGTCTTAAACCATTAACGATTTCTAAGTCTTCAGCCATTTCACTAGCCTCCTGAAATTTCATACTACAGTACGCAATACGAAACTACTGATACAAATTTTTTACTGATTAACCGTCGTGCACTGTGTTTGCTACTTTCGACTGATATTTGTTCCACCTAAAATGACTGGCCCAACTTCCCATCGTTTCATTCATCTAATACCGAACGTTATGAACATTGGTCCAGGTTTCTGATTTTGATTTTTACTCAAAGCAAATTCCACTGCTCTAGGACAGACTGCATTCCATACGTTACAAAAGCATTGAATATGGAATGGGTTTACAAAGGACTAAAACAATGAAACAAAATGAATATACGGGTGGACATGCGGTAACACATAAAGAAACAGTTATGGGAGTCGTCACTAAGCGGGTTTGTTTTTCAGAAATACCAACCCAGTAACAAAGTTTATTATTGTCTGCTTGTTTTTTCAACTCTACGTTTCATGCAATGTCGTGCTTGATGTTTTTCTGACACAGCAATAAAATTGGGTAAGTCTGATCAAAGAACGCACCATTCGTTATCTTCTTTCGAAAACTCATTTGCGTACGACATAGCAATACAAGCCTTCAATCTCCACGTTGTTTGGAAAATACAAATTTCTGAAAACACAACCCACTATAGTCAATAGTACTACTATTGCCTTGTGTAATAGTAGAAATCTTCTTGTCTATCAAAAAACGTAAACTGGAAGGTTTCACAATCAGTATTTAGTAAGCCAATACTGTAAAGCATCATCATTTATTCAAGGTAGAGTACACATGTAAATATCATACAAGATTAAATCTCTTCCCCTGATACAATATTTTTAATGGCACGGAAATATATTATTCGAACTTTAACCGTGTCGTTCATTTCCTAACGGCTGACATGGCAATTAACTTTTCTTATCTACTTGCTGACCTTGGAGATGTATAACTTCATGGCTGACTCACGTAAATTCGTAGTACGTGAACTTTCACTACGTTTGCCTACTGAGCTCACAACTGCGTTTTCACGAAATATTCAATGTGAAAATTTGCATGCCATAAACTACATTTTTAAACGCATAGTTCAGAAAGGCTGAGTTGAACTGGCAAGCGGAAGTCTTTGCTCTTACTTATATAGAGTATTTCTGGAAAGAATTCGAGCATTGGATCGAGAGCGGACTGAAACAATATTCCGGTTACCTACTTTAAACTATTGTGGAAGCATACCCTTAATGGTGGAAACTTGCATCAAAGTCAAGGTACTCAACTTTTAGTAATGTTCTACATATCTCCCGATTTACTCACAGTAGGAGATTTTAAAAAAGGCGCTTTAGTCAAAGATGGAAGACTTTTAGCGGCGTTCTGCACATCCCCTAGTTAGCTCTCATTGAAAGATTTTAAACGCACTCTTTAGTAACAAGTAATACAAAACCATTTATTGGAAGATTCATTAAAGTACAATTTTATAAATCGATTCATTTCGGTTTGGGAAAAGGAACTGCATGTTGTAATCTATAACATATGTCTCCTTAATTAATCTCGGTTGCCGCAGAAATCTTAGGAAAATCAATCCATTTTTCTGCCACTAGGGAAGCTCTCACCTGGTTGTCATCGGGAGAAAACACAGCGTCAAAGGCAAACATTTTCGGGGTGGCAACACCACCGTGTCGATCTTCAGATGTTTCTGGACCGCATATCGTAGGGTCATAGAGAGTGAGCTGTTTCTTCTTACTGTCGACAGTCATGTAGGAGGAATCAGCGCTTGAAGAAGCCTCGCTTGATGGACAGATACGAAGCATCACCTTCACCTGCAGAACAAGAAATCATTAGTCAGAAAAGGGGAGTAAGCAACTTCTTAATTCATATATGCAATAACAGAAAATGAAAGTGTTTGATCCAAAATGAAATAGTAAATTCGTACAACTGATTTTCTTTTAACTCACGCTTCGAAATTTAAGCGCAGATCATATTGCACAATAAGCAGAAATGAAGTTCTCCTAATAGAATGACAAGCCTGAGAATATCTCAAAAGACGCATACACTGAGATGCCAGTTTATTAAGTATACCTTCCCGTTGTCACGTATATGGCTCACTCAACGCGAAACATGGCACGTGAGCGGGGTGTGCATAGCATAAGTTAGAAAGAGCAGCACATTGAGCATCAGTTTGCGTTCAATTCACAATGGGCGAAACAAATGATTTGTGTGGCTTTGAACATGGCGCGATAGTTGGCCTAAATGAGCCGGTTCGGGTAAATCGCAAAGGGTTGAGCTTTCCACGTAGAACCATAGCAAAGATTAGCCGTTTGTGGTGAGACAAGAAAATTTTTTATCTTGTTGGCTGAAACATCTCGTGGATCAGTCAGAACAAAGAGGACTCGTGTGCAGAGGATAAGCGAGCAGACAGGCCACAACAGAACAAATCCTAGTAGCATTCAACATTGGTGTGCCAGGAGACATCTCCGAACGCACCACGTATTTATTTTATTGAGGGTTTAACGACCACCATGAGCAACTCAGTGTGCTATAAGCGGTTTCCCGTCCCTAAATTGGGGACACTGGTTCTAAGGAAGAGATACAGCCAGTCTGGAAGAGACTCGCAGCATTTCTGCCTCACTGGGACTCGAACCCGAACCCATCTCAGACGAATAATCAAAAAACAACCTCTTAGACATCTGCGTCACCGGGGCGACACACCACGACATATTGTACCATGTCGCGAAATGGGCGGCAATAACCGACAATTAGTCGTCAGTCTGCTTTGACCCTCTAATCCACCAACTGTTGTCGTCCACAGAATGGCCGATTGGTGGAAGTTTCTTGGTTGTCGCACCATTCACAGTAAGCTTTTGCCATGGTTTTGTGCGAAAAGCTCAGGAAGATGGACAAACCGGAGTTCCTGGTGTCAATTATCATAACACGTTCAAAGTCGTTTAGATCACTTATTTTTCTCATTCGGATCCTCAATCCAACGCTAACTAATGCTTGATGTACTGGTCTGCCTAATTCATATCACACAGTGAGCTCATGTTACGTTTTGCAATTTATGTGACCAGGGCAGTTGTACCTTTCAGAATGTTTTGACTTGAACTCTCAAATCCCGGTTAGGCAGGGGTGTTGCGTTTAACTTAGGACATTGGCTTTATCCCTTCCCTGGACCTAGAAGCCCTAAATTAGGTTCGGGCGAATGCGTATAGTCCATGTATTGCTCACGGTAGACGTCCCCCACCCCCACCCCGTTCCCAAATAACCTTTCGCAATGATCAGTGGCGTTTAATTCTGTTCAGTGAAGAGCCGTAGTACAGCTTTCAGTCTGAAATCAATGAGACCTCATCTATCGTGATCACAGAACACACGACAATCCCTCTTTTTTTGAGGGTTCAATTTGGTTGAGGTACAGCTATGGCTTGGGAGCATCAGTATCTAAGAGCCTCCAGACCTACACCTCATCAAAAATGAAATACATTTTTCTCTTTCTTTTTTGTTTTGGAGTCTAACGACCGCGGTTGTAACTCTAAGGATTATATACAGTAGTCCGATTATAATTTTAAGCCAGCGGATTCATAAGGAGAGAGAACAAACACCGTACGTCAAGAACAACACCATGATTCTTTCGGGACTCAAATTCAAGTTCATCTCGAACGACTAGCCAGAAACCTTCACCTCTGGCGACTCGGCCACGGGGACGGCCATATATGGATCTCTGACATGAATGAGGCCCAAAAAACAGTATATCTGGCCCACTACTTGTCTCTAGGAGGTTGAAATCGAAGTCACATTCATCTTCATGGACGTTAACGCTCGGCTTCATAGGAACAGCTGCTTATCGTCATGCTTGCTGTGGATGACACTGAGCACATGTATTGATCTGGATGCTTTGCCTGACTTCATTGCTATTGAAGATATGTCGGGTTTATTATAAAAACACTTGTTGCAGCCGGTCAAACAACTCAAATGCCCTTTCAGGAGATGGATCATGTTCTTAAAGACTGACTGTCCCCCTCCCCAAGAAATCCACAATAAACTAATTTATCGACGGCACACAGGTGTACTGCTGTGTGTGCAATTTTAGGTGATCCAAACAACCTAATAAGTATCCTTGATTTTCCAGGTCCTACTGATTTGCGTTCATCGTTGTATCATACGTTAAAAAAAGAAAACAAATCCACAATAAACTAATTTATCGACGGCACACAGATGTACTGCTGTGTGTGCAATTTTAGGTGACCAAACAACCTAATAAGTATCCTTGATTTTTCAGGTCCTACTGTTTTGCGTTCGTCGTTGTATCATACGTTGATGCCTTTCACTTAAAGTGAATTAAACGTGAATTAATTTTTTTTGGTTTACTCTTCTTTATGGTTCATATAACAGTTGGCTGACAATCATGATTTAAATTCAACATCATCAACTACACATCTGTTCACTTTTTTTATCGTGCCATCCCTTGACTGTTTTGAGCAATGTGCTCAGACGACACCTACAGAGCATGCCAGTTCTCTACTACGGAGTTCGTGCAGGGCTGAATGGGAACAACGTATCGGAGTTGGTAAGGTGCCAACCAGAATCTTAGGAACCACAAGCCTTATATATAATAAAGGCATTGAGGCAATGGTCGGAAGAGGGACACACATACATCCAATCAACGAGCAAGATAGGGGAGATCATAGTTGGTTGACACTCGTGATAAATGACTGTTGTCACGAGCTGTTCTGGACAACAGACGGCTCACGTTCTTTCAGTTAGCAAATAGAACGCGCAGAGAAACGTTTTTGAGCCCATAATCCACCGGGCGGACCTAAGAAGTAGCCGGTTCGCTCATGTACACACACTGACAAACCGTCATCGATAGCTTTGTTTGTAGTGTCATAGAAGCAATCTGGCTGCGCACTGGACGACTGAAAAAGAGTTGCCTGGTCTGATAAGTCCAAGTTCCATACTTAACATTCCAATGGATGGATTTCTGTTCGATGCCACACTACTGAACGTCTGTAATCATACTTCATCGCTGGACAGAAATAGGCAGGAGGCAGTGGCATCATGGTATGGGAATCACTTTTTATGGAAATCAAGGAGTCTTCTCAGTCTGTGGAACACGAATATCCTACCTAGCCTTTGTTTCGGATCACGTGCTGCTCTACATGGTAAGCCTGTGTCTTGATGGAGTTGGACTCTTTCAGAAAGACAACGCCACGTGTCATTAGGGGGCGCATTCTGCGAGAATAGCTCTAGGAATATATTGCAAGCATTCTGTGTTTTTCCATGGCAGCCAAATTTCCCAGCCTTGAATCCTCTCGAATATTTGCGGAACTCCATGGAACGCAGCATTCTCCAATCCACGCCTGTTTATTGTTCACTCACTGAACTATGGAACTTCATTATTTCCACTCAGTGCAGATTAATCGCCCGCGGTGTAGTGAAAATGATACCACTCTGGTTCCAATCCGTTATCGCTGCGAAGGGCAGAGAAGAACTATGAAGTATAAACTACGAAGTAGTACTCTTTTGATGAAGTATAAACTACTGCAGTATTTGGCTTCACCGTAAAGCTCAATGAAGAGTTCCGTGTCACATAACTTCGTGCTCGCAATAGCGTAATTAAACACGCAGAGTTCAATAGGATCTAAATAGCACTAACGGCTAGTTTGAAAAGAAAGTCTTCTATTTACAATATCAAATATTCTTTTTTAGTCATTAATTCGGACATGCAGAGCATTCATTGCAGAAATATACAGCTCCAATTTGTACTTAATCAACTAGAACTTCGATATCTGAATGCAGCGTATGTTCGTAACACAGAAGAGTACTCTTCATGTCGTACTAATTCCACAACAACTAGAGACTTCATTATCAAAGAAGGATAAAGCTCAACGTAAGTGGTTCAATCAAACCCGTATAACATCTCCTCTCGTAAAACTCCTATCAGCTCCTTCATCTTTCCCTCTCCGATACAATTGTAAATAGCATCTTGATTACTATCGTTCACATACATTATTCATTTTTTACGCTTTCCAATCGTAGGTTGAACAAGCGTATATGCTCCAGCTTTTTCCGTCCGTCCGTCCGTCTGTCTGTCGGCACGATAACTCACGTAAAAATGGTTCGATTTCGATGAAATTTTAGTATGTCGTAGGGGACCACCAGGGCACGAACCCTATTGAAAATGAGTGAAGTGGGGTCAAAGGTCACGCCATAAGAGCAGGATCCATTCAATTGACCTTATGCGTCATAACTTGCGTAAATATGGTTCGATTTCGATGAAATTTTAGTATGTGGTAGGGCACCACCAGGGGACGAACCCTATTGAAAATGGGTGAAGTGGGGTCAAAGATCACGCCATAAGAGCGGGATCCATTTCATTGCCTTTATGCGTCATAACATGCGTAAATATGGTTCGATTTCGATGAAATTTCAGTATGTGGTAGGAAACTACCTGGGCACGAACCCTATTGAAAATTGGCAAATTGGGGTCAAAGGTCAGGCAGGGCATAAGAGCGGGATTTATTCCATTGCCCTTATGCATCATAACTTGCGTAAAAATGGTTCGATTTCGATGAAATCTTGGTATGTGGTAAGGTACCACCTGGGAACGAAACCTATTGAAAATGGGTGGAATGGGGTCAAAGGTCAGGACATAAAACCAGGATCCATTTCATTGCCTTTATGCGTCATAACATGCGTAAATATGGTTCGATTTCGATGAAATTTTAGTATGTTATAAGGAATCACTGGACACGAACCATATTGAAAATGGGCGAATGAGGTCAAAGATCAGGCAGGGCATAAAAGCGGTATTTATTCCATTGCCCTTATGCGACATAACTTGCGTAAAAGTGGTTCGATTTCGATGAAATTTTAGCATTTGGTAAAGAACCACACGAACCCTATGGAAAATGGGCAAAATGGGGTCAAAGGTCAGGGCATAAGAGTGGAATCCATTCCATTGCCTTTATGCGTCATAACATGCGTAAATATGGTTCGATTTCGATGAAATTTTAGTATGTGGTAGGGAACCACCTGGGCACGAACCCTATTGAAAATGGACGAAATGGGGTCAAAGGTCAGGCAGGACATAAGAGCGGGATTTGTTCCATTACCCTTATGCGTCATAACTTGCGTAAAAATGGTTCGATTTTGATGAAATTTTAGTATGTGGTAGGGAGCCACTGGGGACGAACCCTATTGCAAACGAGCGAAATGGGGTCAAAGGTCAGGACACTGGAGTGGGACCCATTCCATTGCCCTGTGCATCATAACTTACCAAAAAATGTTTCGATTGCGACAAAACGTTATCATGTTGTTCCGGAGGTATAGTGAACCGGTTCTGTTGAATACCAACGAAATGGGGTCAAAAGTCATTGCAAAAAAGCAAGATTTATTCCACATCCATTATTCTCATAACTTGCGTAAAACTGCTTCTATTGCGACAAAACTTTAGTATGTTATTCTTGAGGTGTACTGAACCGGTTCTGTTGAATATCATCAAAATGGGGTCAAAGGTCAGGACACAGGAGCGAGATTTATTCCACAGCCATTATCCTCATAACTTGAGTAATAATTTCTGGTATGTTGGAAAGCGTATCATAATCAATGCATTGCATGATTTTACTAACTTGTTTGTCTAACGTCAGGTTGCCAAAACACATTCACTGAGGGAGAAAATGTAGCCTTAAGATTAGAAAATGCCTAACCAGAATGAACCAAAATTTACATAACAGCACAGAAACCAAAATAAAATTTAAATTAAAGTATCCGTTACAAAACCCTGTGTGGGAATTTTTCA
Source organism: Macrothele yani (assembly GCA_039090855.1). Classification (NCBI taxonomy): domain Eukaryota; kingdom Metazoa; phylum Arthropoda; class Arachnida; order Araneae; family Macrothelidae; genus Macrothele; species Macrothele yani. Next base: position 211,197,126 of record CM076990.1, read on the forward strand.
GGGTAAGGCAAAAGAAACACAAGCTCTACGACATGCAAAAGAATAATCCTATCTACAAGTTAAAATGTATAGTTCTTGAGTAAAATAAAACATGCGTCTCTAAATGATACACATATATTTTAAAGAAAAATTAAAAATATAAAAACACAACTGATACGATATTTTAACAATTCCCCAAATATCTCTGTGTATTTCTGCCACGCACAAGCTACTATGTGGCTATTAAGTCACGGAAATGATAAGCACGTGATTCTAGGAAAAATCTGAGAACTTATGTTGAAAACAGACTGAACTTCTCGAAGCGAGAGAACGACCGAAGGACTCAAACTATCATTTTGATTTACGATTTACGTTTATGGTGATGAATGCACACAACGGGCTCTCTCTCTCTCTCTGATAGAAAATTACTGTCGTGATGTAAGTTATTTCCTACTCGTAGGTGAGCAGGAAGGATACAAATTTGTTCGCTGATTGTTCACAATTCATAAAGAAAGGAGCACTTTCAGAAGCGGAAATCTTTGAGTGACCGATGAGGAAGAAACGTTGTCCAATTTATCATCGCGCATGAAGCAAGTTAATATTTACATGCTTATGCCACACAAAGCTTAAATTTGCATGTTCGTTGTTCTTTCACAATGCAGGAAGACACAAAGCAAACTGAGAATTTAATTATGCTAAAGTAAATCCAAATTTATTCCGAAATCCTGTACGGCATACAATTGTCTTGTTTCATGTAAATTTTTTCTTACTTCTGTATAAGGCGGAAAAATTAAATGCCGTACATTTTGTTGCTGACTTACAAAAGGGGAAAGAAAGTTGCGGAAACCTTAAACTTTTAAAGTAAATCTCTCCAAAAAGTTATATATTTAACTTTTTAGAGTTGTTGCTAGGCGAATTGGCCATAAAGCCAATTCTGCTATTTATGGTTGTCTATAAACTGATTTGTTGCAAAGATGGAATCCTATGACCGTGTGCCGCCCCGGTGGCGCAGTGGTCTAAGCGATGGCCTCTGATCATTCGTCCGAAAGGGGTCCGGGTTCGAATCCCGGTGTGGCATGGATGTTGTGTTTGTCTTACGGCACTGGCTCTCTTCCTTTCCTTGGAACCAGTGGCAATAAATAAGGGACGGGCGACTACTTATAGCCCATTGAGTTGCTCACGGTGGTCGTTAAACCTCCAATCACAAAAAAAAAAAAAAAAAAAATGACGGTGCCACGTTGAAAGTCACTGAGCTCGGCCGTACGGTCCATTCTACGATAATCTGTGGTGTTTTCCAGGCTATCTGCGTCACTTTTACACCTGTATGGGCAATAGCTGTGAAGTACTTGTGGCGTATATGGGCAAATCCACTACTCAAAAGTTGTGACGGGTACATTTTACCATGTAGGGTATGTAACACACGCTCATTATTTTTCAACGGAGTGAAATCTTTCAGATGTATACATTTTTATTTACGTCATTAAAAATCAGACAATAAGACTGATATTACTGACCAAACAAGTTTGTCGTTTTTACAATAGTACGGAAATTCGTAAGCAACGCTGCGAGTACTAAATGCACCGATTTTACCCACTCAATAACAATTAGAACACTCAGCTTAAAAAGAAAGGCTCAAAGCATGCAACGTTTACTGCTTTGTGCTCTCGTACTTCTAAAACCCGAAAGCCAACCAAACTGAAAATTTCAAAATTTCCAATCTTTGAAAACAGCCATTCTTAATTTTTCCACTGGAGAAGTTGAAATGTAGAACAGACTTTCATACGAATAAAGAAGAAATGTGTCGGAGGCCCTGAATCTCTGAATGTCTTGCGGATTCTCTATTCCTACAAAATGCGGGACAGTTCAAGTACATGTATGTATACATTATTTACTGAAGGAAAAAAATCCCAACACCACGAAAAAATAGTTGTAGAGGAATGAAATGGCGGCAATACATTTGTATAGGTAACATATTTAATCGATTAAGGTTTCAAGATCACAGGTTATTGTAAGCGCGAGAAGAGCCATTTTAAATGTGAAATGCTGGTACATTAATAACCGGTGTAACCGCCAGAATGTTGAATGCAAGCACGCAAACGTTCATGCATTGTGTCGTACAGGTGCTGGATGTCAGTTTGTATGATGGAGTTCCATGCCTGTTTTACTTGGTCGGTCAATACAGGGACGGTTAATGCTGGTTGGGGGTGACGCTGGAGTTGTCGTCCAATGATGTCCCATACGTGCTCGATTGGTGGAAGATCTGGTGATCTAGCAGGCCACGGCAACATGTCGACACTGTGTAGAACATGTTGGGTTACAACAGCGGTATGCGGACGAGCGTTATCCTGTTGGAAAACACCCCCTGGAATGCTGTTCATGAATGGCAGCACAACAGGTTGAAACACCAGACCGACGTACAACTGTGCCGTCAGGGTGCGTGGGATAACCACCAGAGTGCTCCTGCTGTCATAGAAAATTGCTCCCCAGACCATAACTGTAGGTGTAGGTCCAGTGTGTCTCGGCCGCAGACAGGTTGGTTGCAGGCGCTCACCTGGCCTCCTTCTAACCAACACACGGCCATCACTGGCATCCAAGCAGAACCGGCTTTCATCAGAAAACACAACAGATCTCCAATCCGTCCTCCAATGAGCCCTAGCTTGACAGCACTGACGTCGCAAACGGCAGTGGTTTGGGGTAATTGGAATGCACGCTACAGGGCGTCTGGCTCGGAGCTGTCCTTCAAGTAACCGATTTGTAACAGTTCGTTGTGTCACTGTGGTGGCAACTGCAGCTCGTATTGCTGCCGCAGACGCGGTACGATGCGCCACGGCCATATGCCGTACACGGCGGTCTTCCCTCTCAGTAGTACCACGTGGCCGACCGGAAACCGGTCTTCTTGAGGCAGTACCTTCCCTTGACCACCGCTGCCAACAATCATGCACAGTGGCTACATTCCTGCCAAGTTGTTCTGCAATATTGCGGAAAGAAAATCCACCTTCTCGTAGCCCTATTACACGACCTCGTTCAAACACCGTAAGCTGTTGATAATGGCTTCTTCGTCTTCTTAAAGGCATTCTTGACTAACATCAACACCCTACGTCGAATCTCAACGATAACTAATGCTCACGAACGTTACAGCGCGTATTTACAGCAAACCTGCTTTGCATGTTTCGAGGGGCGCTACTAGCGCCACACGTATGCGCCGAGCGCGAAATTTGCATAGACGTCATGTTACAGATGTACTCTCACCGCCTACCAACTGTCGTTTATATAACACAACCCCTTCTTGGTGTTAGGATTTTTTTTCCGTCAGTGTATTCACAAACGTCACCGGACACTTAGAGCAGAAACACAACATTGCATTTACTGACATACATTAGTACAGTGTTTTTTATAAAGGGCTGTACGTGTTTACACAGCAAATTGTTTTTTGTGACACTCATCTTGCATTTTTTTTTTCCTACATTGACGTTCAAGTTAGTTCGTCTTTAGTTTACATTTTGAGTATAAATATTGCAGTTAGTCATTAGCATAGTGCTGTATAAACATAGATATTGTTTCTGCAGTGTAGTTTTTTGTAATTTTGTTCTATTTTGTTTCCCGAACATGTTTGCACTGTGCTGTATAATTGTACATAGTTTTCAAAATATTGCGGAACAAGTAATCCATCTTATTTGCATCAGAATGTCCAAGTTTAGTTATTTCCTGTTATTAAGCATTCCAATGATTTGTCTGATAATCAGTTTTTTAAATTGCATAGTACTGTACATCCTTGTAAATATGTTGTGTTAAAACTCACTGTCATATCGTACCTTCTTTCAAGAGACATGTTGACTAATGATTCTTACTGTATTTATTTTTGCACAAGTTAGTCAATTGCATGGTGTTGTACTCATGAGTAATATATTTTGAAAAACATTTTATCTATTTTGTTCTTTTGTGTGAGGTGATGCTTGGTACTATCATTCTTCTATCACTACATATGGATAGTGAGAATATGTTAAAGCTTTATTCATCGTGTGTTTTCTTATTATACTTACATTTTCTATCTGGTCAACAGAATAGTGTTACATTTCTGTATATGGTCCGATTTTGATTTATAACATGTTGACACTGTGCTGTATATCTGTACATTGTTTTTTTTTAATATTGCCGAACAGGTAATATATTATATTTACACCAGGAAGTCCAAGTTTGTTCTTCTCCTGATATTCATCATTTCATTGATTTGTCTTATGATCAGTTTGTCAATTGCTTTGTACTGTACATTCTTGTAACTATGATGTGTTACACCTTACTGTCTTATTGTATTGTATTTTTTTTTCTTTTTTTTTTTTTTTTGCAAGAGAAATGTTGTCTCCTGAAGCTCTCAATTTTCTTGAACAAGTTTTGTTAATCGCACAGCAATGCACTTATGAGCAATAAGTTTTTTTTGTTAAAATACTTCCTCAATGCCCAGACATGCTTGTCGCTGTTCATTTATCACGAGCTGTAATTTTGCTCCATTTTTCAACTTGTGCACTATGCTGTATATTTTTATATAGGTTTTAGTAGTTTAACGATCTTTGATCGTATTTTATTTGTATTTAGACGTCCTTATTAGTTCGTCTCCTGATTTCTACCTTGAATAAAGATATTTTGAAACCACCTTTGGCCTTAATGCATGCACTGACATTTCGCGACATGCTTTCGACAAGATTTTGGAACACAGCGATAGGTATGCGCTTCTCTTCAGTACATAATGCTGCCGCTAACTGTTGCTTAGTAGCAGGCCTTGGTTCCAAACTTCTTATGCGGCGCTCTAATTCATCCCATAGGTACTCTATGGGATTACGATAAGGGCTCTGTGATGACCAGTCCACACACGATTCGGAATTATTGTCAAACTACGCCGTAAAAATCATTGCTTTATGGATCAGTGCATTATCCTGCTGGTACAACGAGAATCGGTTCCATAGTATTGCCAAAGAGTTGGTAGGGCATAATTATCCAGAATATTGACGTAGACGTGCTGGTTAACAGGTTTGTCCACGATAACCAATAGGCCGGGATCATAACTCGCAAAACACCCCCATACGAGTGCACTGTCAGTTCCAAACTTGACCGTAGGAACAGTACACTGTGGTAAATAGCGTTTCCACGGCTGCCGCCATACCCACACACGGCCATCAGACTGATGGATCGTGTGTCTGGATACATCAGTCCGTAGGACCTGTTTCCATTGGTCTACGGCCCACGATAAATGTTCTTTATACCATGCTAAACGACGAGTAGCATTCCGAGTGGAGATGAAACGCAAGGTTGCTGCGAATGGTACGTGTACATACCGAGGTTCCGGCAATTTTACTCAGCTGTACCCTGAGGTCTTGTACAGCACTCCGCTGATTAGCTGTAACGAATCTCATGAGGCTTCGGCGTCATTTATAACTGATTTCCTTTGTTCTTCCGTTACGTTTTGCTGCTTCAAACACACCATGTGTGTTCTACTTATTCAGTACATCCATAACAGTTGACTTGGGTATGTTTAAACGCCTCTGGGTTTCTCTTATGGACAACCCACTAATATGAAATCCAACAATCTTTCCTTTCCCAAAGTCAGTTCTCTCCTGAATTCGCCAACGTCCATCCGTTCGATGAAGCAGAAAATGTGACTCATCGGAGAAGGCAATACTCTGCCAATCAGCAGAGGTCTAATTCCGATACTGCCGTGCAAATGTAAGCTTTTTCTGCCGATGCACCTTCATCAGCATAGGTGCAGTAACCATCCGTCTTTATGGGAGACCGATGCGCAGCAGGATTCGCTGAACTGTCCTTTTAGACACACTTCTGTTATCCCCCTGGTTCATTCGGCCCGTGAGTTGATGCATTGTCGCGTGTCGATATGTCCTAACGCACCTTTGAAGCCGACGTTCACCTCTCACGTCAATAGCACGTAGTGCTCGGCAGTTTCCACATCGCTTATTCTCAATGGTGCCATTTTTCCAATCACCATACACTTTAACCACAGCAGCACGTGAACAGCTCACAAACTGCGCTGTTTCAGAAATACTACCACCCTTGGCCCGAAAGCTGATAATCATCCCTTTTTGAAAATCTGATAAATCGCTCCTTTTACCTATGACAGCAACGAAGGATACGTTTTCGGAAATACCTACAGCACGTCTTATATACCCTCCAAGACAATTCACGCCACGTGCCTTCTTTGATTGGCTACGCGCAGTTGACGTCAAAAGTAGGAATTGGTTACAATAATGTGAGTCAACTGTTTGTATATATATATTACATAGACAAGCGTGAGCGGTATGTATTTAAGCATGAACAGTATATATATACACTGCTGGCCACCCAAAATGCATTACCAAGAAGGAAGCATCCGATTGGCCTGAAATTCACAACATGCGTCATCCGCGAGAGGACATGCAAACGATTAGCATTGCAGGGCATATGCAAATCATGTGCGCTCGACACGCCACCGATAAACACTATAAGAAGGGTGTACAGAAGGCGGGGTGTAAGTAGTGAAAGTGTCTTGTGCTGCCGGACCTGTGCGAGGGAACTTTCCTGATGCCTCGTCGCAGAATACGGTGTCTTTCCAGCACGTTTCGGAGTTTGACAGAGGACGAATAGTGGCTTATCGCGACAGCGATTTATCGTACCGAGACATCGGCGCCCTTGTGGGACGACATCCAGCCACAGTGAGGCGAGTCTGGATTCGGTGGGTGCAGGAGGGACGGACGGACCGACGTGAGCGATTGCCGCAGCCGCGGCACACCACCGAACAAGAGTACCGGCATGTTGTGTGGCGGGCATTGACAGCTCGCACCGCCACATCACGAACGTTAGCGCAGGAATTAGGGTGTGTTGCGCAACAACCTGTGTCAGCACGTACCGTTCGACGTCGTCTGCTGGAGCGGGTACTTGTCGCACGGCGCCCATTGCTCTGAATACCATTGACGTTACACCACCGGCGAGTGCGGCGGCAGTGAGCCGTTGAACGCCGCACCTGGAGTACAGAATGGTACGACATTGTGTTCTCCGACGAATCCCGCTACTGCCTGCAACACCACGATGATCGGATCCGCGTGTGGCTGCACCGCGGCGAAAGACTGTGTGACGCCTGCGTTATGCATCGGCAAACCGGTCCGTCGCCTGGCGTTATGGTTTGGGGCGCAATTGGATATGACACCCGCACCCCTCTGGTACGCATCGCCGGTACACTCAACAGCCACCACTACATCTCCAACGTTTTGAAGCCTGTAGTCCTGCCTTATCTGCAGGACCTGCCAGCGGCCATGTTTCAAAAGGACAATGCGCGCTCGCACGTGGCACGCATCGTGCAACAATTCTTCACGGCTCACCAGCTGTCACTGCTGTCGTGGCCCGCCTGTTCTCCCGATATGTCGCCCATCGAAACACGTCTGGTCGCTGATTGGCAACCGAGTGGCCCGGCAAACACCACCCGCGGCTACGCCTGATGAACTGTGACAACGTGTGGAAGCAGCGTGGACCGACATACCCCAAGCCCACATCAAAAGCCTCTTTCGTTCGATGCCGCGGCGTGTAGCGGCCTTTATTGCCAGCCATGGGGGCCACACGAACTATTGATGTCTGCGTGTTCCGCAAGTCGCACGGGCCTGTAATCTCAAATCGTTTCATCTTTGTATCTGTTATGTGTCCAGTAAATCTGGCTTTGCTATCTCGTGTCCTTCTTGGTATTGCATTTTGGGTGGCCAGCAGTGTATATATATATATACTTAAGAGCAAAACTGAAGACTAAGGAAAAACTTTAGAATATATATATATATATATATGTATGTTTTTAAGGCATAAAGATTAATGGAGATTATTCAGCTCACCTTCGTTTTGCTGATGGCATAATCATTTTTGCAACTAGCCCTTCAGAGCTGCAGTGTATGATCCAGGAACTTGCTGATAAGAGTGGGATTAAAATAGAACTTTCAGAAGATAAAACTGTTGTACAATGCTTTTGTAAGAACTGAAGATTTATCGATTGATGGGGAAAAAGTGGAGATATCCGGTACCCACATTTACCTTGGACAGCAGATATGAAATAAAAGTCACATTGATGAAGAAATCAATTGACGTATAAAACTTGTTTTGACAGCTTTTGGAAGAAACAGTACAATTTTTAAGAGCAATACGGCATTCTTTCTTAAAAGAAAAGTGTTTAACCAATGCATCCTTCCAGTGCTTACGTATGGTGCAGAGACGTGGACCTTAACTAAGAAAGAGATATAAAGACTGCAGACAACTGAAATAAGGATGGAGAGATGCATGCTTAGTTTATCCAGGAGAGATAAGAAGAGCAACTCATGGATAAGGAAAATGACAAGACTGGAAGACATCATGATCAGAGTAATATCCCTGAACTGGCAATGGGCTGTACATGTTGCCAGAAGAACACACCACTGATGGACAACGGAAGTTCTAGACTGGATTCCAAGGGACAGGAAAAGACACTAAATAAAACCACATCCACATGGATGATGGGTGGATGAAATTCCAATACATGCAGGTGTGACATGGAGGAAACTGTCGCAAGATAGACAGTTGTGGAAGAAACTTGGGGAAACAATCATCCAGCTGTAGATTGATAATGGTTGTTCTTAATGATGATGATACATATTATAATATATTCGTTTGTATACGTAGTGCGATCAAAAAATTCCGAGACGAGGTACGTAGCACGCAACATATGGCAGTACGCCAATGCGCGATTAGCTGTCGAGGGCAGTGACCTTCATGAGTCATTGTGCTGAGTGGCGTCGTTCTGTGAACATCGGGGGCTGTGCCACAGGATATTTGGGGACCAGGCGCAGAACACATGTGCGACTTCGGTGTGAACTGCCAACAAGAGCAGCGAGCGAACATCAAATTCTGCGTCAAACTCGGCAAATCGGGAACGAAGACGCATGGAATGTTGCGGCGGGTTTGTGGCAATGAAACAATGAGCCGTGCGGAATGTTTTGAGTGGCACTCGCGCTGCCAGAGCAGCAGAGCGGCACTGGAAAACGACGAGAGGTCAGGGCGACAGTCAACGAGCAAACTTAGGGAACTGGTGCATGAGGATCGTCGGAGAACAATTCAAGACGTTGCCACCATCGTCAATGTGTGGTGTGACATGGAGGAATTCCATATCGTGTGTGGACTAGCTAGCATACAGCCCTGATCGTAATCCCATAGAGCACCTATGGGATGAATTATAGCGCCGCATAAGAAGTTTGGAACCAAGGCCTACTACTAAGCAACAGTTAGCGGCAGCGTTATGTACTGAATGGAAACGCATATCTATCGCTGTGTTCTAAAACTTTGTCGAAACATGTCTCCAAGGGTCAGTGCACATGTCTGCAAGAGTCAGTGCATGCATTTAGCCCAAAGGTGAACCGACACCGAACTAATGTATGTCAATATATGGTATGTTGTATTTCTCTTCTAGGTGTCCGGTGACTTTTGTCATTATAGTGTATATACTATAGAATCGCATAAATCGAATAAAACTTGGCAGCTTTTGGATGAAACAGTACAATTTTTAAGGGCAATATGCCATTATGTCTTAAAAGAAAATTGTTTAATCAATGCATCCTTCCAGTTCTTACAAATGAGCAGGGAGATGGGCCTTAAATAAAAAAAACATGGGCTGCAAATGCTGCAGATAACTGAAATAAACATGGTGAGATGCACATTTGGTGTAACCAGGAAAGATAAAAAAATGAACTGGTGGATAAGGAAAATGGTAAGAGTGGAAGACATCACAATCTGAGAAATATCGCTGAAATGACGATGGGCATGTCATATTGCTAGGAGAACTGTCCACCGATGGAGAACGGAAATTCTAAACTGGATTCTAAGGGAAAGGAAAAGACCTAAAGGAAGACCACGTTGGAGATGGATGGATGAAATTCGAAAGCATGCGGGTGTGGCATGGAAGAGACTGACTGAAGACAGACCGTTGTGCTAGAAACTTCAGGAAATTTTTATCCAGCACGAACTTCTTGTAATTGATCAAATGTTTTTCGTATGACATTCAAACTGAATAAATATTTGGCGAAGAAAGCATATTGCCTTTATTACTTGATAAAGGATTAATATATGTTCCTGTGAGTGAGTAGAGTGAATTTATACTTTCATTGTTATTTACCTCTAATGTAACCCCAAAACGAAAAATACTGCATTAAATACTAAAAAAAAAAAAAAAAGAAACATAGGGAAACAATTTTCACTTTCCTTTTTCCTTATTTGTGACAATGAGTAACACGAGAAAAAATGTGCAATTTCTCATAGCGCAGTAAATGCCTTGAAAGGAGTTCCTAACTATTTCATGTGGCTCCAGAATTTTCTTGCCTATTTGTTGAAATATCGACCGAAAAGAATGTTTGATATACGCAAATTCGCAATAAATTCTAAATCTCTCCTGGATAGAAAATGTATGGCATTAGCCCTTTTAACGTTGCCAGCGCTGTCTGCATCTTGACAGTTTCTTCTTCATCTAATTTCATGCGATCTACCAGATACCATTAAACTGAACTATCTCATAATGCAAAATACTCCTTTCTAGACATTTGATTTCCTCCACTTTGCCTTAACAACGCAGTGGCTGCTCTAAACGGTGAGCAAAATCATTCATCCGGTTTCCCACGAATACGACATTATAATAAGCTGATAGTTTAAAGCTCTTATAATGATCTTCCAGCGATTGAACACAACGAAAGGATTCCAACGTACTTGTCTTTTTCTCGAGATGCCTCAATTTAAAGTGAAGTTTAACGATCATTTCCCCACTTTCGAATCGAACGAGATTTCCGGTGTGCGGTCTTTCATAGATTTCAATCGAGTGAATTTCTTTTACCCTCAACAGAATAAGAGTATAATGGAATAGGTCATAAATCATGTCGACAGCCTCGCCATATCGGACTTGAATTTTGACTATTGGAAGTAATGGCATTTGGGTAACACCAACTCTATCCGACTCTCGGTCATATCTGCCGACATGTACAATGGGTGATATTCGGTTTGGGGATCATTGAGTTGAAAGCTATCACACATGAAGGAAAAGGAGTGGAAAACGAGTTCCAAGTTTCAGGCTTTCATCTGTACCCGGCTTGAAAATAAGACTCATTCAGAATATCACGACTGTTTTTATTTTTCTCTCTTTTCTTACATTACTGTGAATAATTTATAGTAGTTAAGTAATTCTTTATATTGTTCTAAAAATCTGCCTTGTTCCTCCTTCACCATTTTAAATACTTAATTTCTAGATATTAACACCTTATCACTTCTATAAATACAGATCGATTCCAAGCTAAAGATTGGATTTTTATAGAATGCTTACAGATTAGTTTCAAGAAGACTATAAGCATTATCTTACCAGAAAATAATATAGTAAAACTATACAAATAATCCGATTTATGGGCGTAAAAGAATTGTGTTTCCAAGTTTTTGCACATCAACCAGATGACGTTTTTCAAGAAAGGTAAATAAAAAACCGCAATCTGAGTTAAAAAAAACGCTTCAACAATTTGAACGCAGTGACTTGGCATTAATGGATACAAAAGTAATTTTTATTCAAAGACACGAAGCGTCACATTGCTTAGGCATGCGGTACCTTGAAAGGAAAATTGTGTTTTTTGAAGAACTAGTTCAATATTCGTGTTAAACTCTAGAGAGATTGTAAGTCTCTTTGTTGATATAGATCTCCAAGGTTGCTCGAATGGCTGTGGACTTAGACCTGCAGTTGGAAGCTATTTTTTACATCATCCTACAGAGGAATAGCTACTTTTGCGTCTCTTTTTATGTTCGATGATTCTAGTTCTAAATAAGCGCTTGCTCATTCCGATATAGTGTATATTATAGGAGATCGCATAAACGCCCGCCTCGTTGTACAGAGGGGGTTTGACAGCATTTCTCCTAAGTATGGTTCGTAGAGATACATAAAACCTTATGCAGACATCGTATTTCATCTTCCTGAATGCGTTCTTGAATTTGTAGGAAACGTTTAGTAGTATGTACGGAATTGAGCCACGGTAGCGCAGTTGCAGCATAGAAAAATTAGAATGCTTGATTTTTGATTTTCCGATAAAGTTATGTATCTGGTTCGAATTATATCTTGCCTCAGTTGACAGTTCAATGGAGCTTTTTAATAATGTCGTCTGGAATGGGCAACAGAGGAGAATTGTCTGGAAAGTGCAGCAGTCTTTGATTTAGAAGGTTCTTCTAAATCGAGAACGGAAGATAGCAGTTTTGCATTTTGCGAAACAGAACGATCAGCGGAGCCTCAGGTTGAGGACGGACGAGGGTTTGTAGTAGACTTGTATACAAAAGCGGTTGTCAGGCCACTTGCCCAGTAAGACATCCAGATAAGGTAAGAGTAAGACGCTACTGTGTTCAAGCTCCATAGTGAAATTGATTGTAAGATTCATACAGTATCATTGGTTTTATCGAGGAAAAACGGAGAATCTCCTTTCCACAAGGCCATATGAAAAATACGTTGTCCGCAAATCGTAGCCATGTGATAGGACGTGGGGGATGCTAGAGAAAATATCCTGCTTAACTGGGCGAAGGATTGTATTTGTGAGAATGGCTGAGAGCGAGGATCCCATTGGAGCGCCGTCAGTCTGTTTATAAATGTATCCTTGGAAACTGTAAAAAGGTTATAAATTTGTCGTTGGAAACTGTAAAGAAGGTTATTTGAAACGAAGTCTATTAACTTTGAAATGCTGAGGTAAGACTCCTACGAATAAAAGCTGAATTAGCTATCGCCTTCTTTAAAGTTCTGATGGCTTCCGGCACGAAGATCGAAGGGTAAAGGGAAACCACGTCGAAGCGGACGATAATATGGCTTTGTAGGCCAGTGAGTTGCTTGGGTTTCGTGATAAAATACAAAGTGTAAGTTATTATAAAGTCTGATTCAGGGAGATCATTCGCCAGGAAGCTGGATTGTGCTTACTCTAAATGGTACGTCGGTACAGACTTCCTGGATACGATGGGTTTTAATGGATTGCTGGCTTTCTGGTTCTTACATATTCCGAAAAGCTTTGAGCTCTGGCGGCATGAGTACGTTGGCGACATTCTTGATATCGTCAGGAACAGCTGGTAATCTGGCAGCAATCCAAGGATTTAGAGGGTTAATTCGTAGGGGAATAAATCCGAAATTGGAAATAAAATCTGCGATAGTGTGCTGCGTTCATAATCGCTATCTGGCCAGATTTGTCCGTTAGTGTCAACATTATATACTGGTCATTTCTAAGGATTAAAATCGGTCTCAGAATTTTAAAGTTAGGCGTTTTTATAGAATTATACCAGAATCGTAACCCAGCAGAACAGAGTTGGCGTAGTTCAGCTTTAGCGTCTTCAGCAACTAGCGATATTACGTTCTCAAATTCAGCAGTGATGCTTTTTGGATTCGATATCGTTCAGAAGCACAACTTTGATCTGTGCTCCATAAACTTTCTTATCATCTAGGAGAAGCCCCGGATAGAAATACTGCTGAGCGAAATGGTAAAGTCTTATGGTTTCGGAGCCTAGGAAGGTTTCAAGTAATCCAATTTTTTTGCTGTGTGTGGAGGACAAGGAATCTACGAGTCTTTAGACGAGCATGTCTACACGGAATATTAGGTTGTTGAAGGTGATCGGGCATATTTTACATATGCAAATATAGTTTTATGGTAGCTACACTTAGAGTCCTATATGCTGTATCACAACAAGATAAAAATCACATACCAGTTGTTTCCAATTTTACATATGATTTAGGCATCGTTATTGTCATCATGCTATAACAGATAGAACAGCAGCTCTACCATTGGTTTTAATTTTATCTTGGTTGTATGACACCCCTACCGCAATGATCTCTCAGTGAGTAGTCCGAGCGTGCCGGCAAGGAGAAAGGTCATGATAAATATTCATTTGTTGCTTTTGATTCGAATCGGGTTCTACAGCCCGAGAAACACAAAGGCAGTGGGCTAACGTATTTAAGACATTAATAGCTCCCTCTTAATAAATATTTATTCGGTTTAAATGTGCTTTTCTTTGTTTTTGCTTGAAAGATGGAACGAAATGTTATAATATTTTTCCATGTTGAATTAAGGCAGATTTCGAATATACTCAACTGCTGGATTGCATCCTTTGCTCTTACAGCATGTCCATGAGAGAATAATTTCCCAAAAATCTCCTAGTGCCTAAAAAATCTAAAAGGTGTACTAATGCTGATTAGTAATAGGTTGCACTCATGCTTCAGCATAATAAAACTCCTATACCACGAGGCAGATCTGTGCGATCTACCCTGAGAGAAATAGTCCCTCACTTAGGCAAATGAATATAATTGCTAAGTACCATAGTAAGGTGTTTACGAATGTTCGAAAGAACCACAAGCTGTTAAACTACAAGGTTGTTTTTCGGAATGTTTTTCCTACAGTGCAAAAATCAGAACTGGTCTGGGCAATACAACTTCGCTCGTATCCCCCAACCGATGAAAACGAAAAGTGCGGGCATTGTAAAATCGCATCAGAATTTATCACCGGAAATAAAATCGTACAAGAGGACTCCGATTTCTTTGCGTAGATTACTCAATCCCCAAATGTTGCCACAGCAAACAACGAATAGTTACAGTTCTGTCCTTTCTGCGATCTCCAGTGGATCACTATGTAGTTAACTATCAAGTTTCATTGCAAAAAGCAAAAAACCACCCATACACACAAAAATCACGCATATCAAGGCACACACGAGAGAGACCTCCTGGATCATGTATAATTAAGCACCTGTCCTGTTTCTTTCTTTCATTATTGAAAGAAGTGTAACGACCACCGTGAGCAACTCGATGGACAATAAGCAGTTGCCCGTCCTAAATTTAGGGCCACTGGTTCCAGGGAAGAGAGAGAGCCAGTACCGTAAGACAAACACAACATCCATTCGAACCCAGACCCTTCTCGGACAAATGGTCATAAGCCGGTGCATAGACCACTGCGCCACCGGGACGACCACCTCTCCTCATGTGATGATGTCTTCAACAGAAGACTCGCATCTCTTGTGCACATTTCCCACCCTTGGAACTACTCCGTAGGAAATACTCATTCAGCAAATAGCAGTAAGCTTCCCATACTACCGGAACGTCCACGAAAGTATGCCTATCCATTATTGCTGAAAAACTTTGGTATGACCGTGCCGAGAAAAGCGCCGACGATTTTCTTAACAAGTAAAGGCAATTGGCCGTGAAAAACGGAAATCGTGCGTTTTGTAATTACGTACGCTGCCATTTGCTTCAGTAGACAGACACTGTAATGAATAATTGCAAAAAGTCATGTAACTTTTCGACGTTATGTCATCTACTATTTATATGACTGCCTGAAGAATGCCAACTTTGCGATTTGCATACAAATATTGTGCGTTTGATCATTTTTACATTAGGGAGTTGCATAACGCGCTTTTTCGGCAGACAAATTGATTATTAGCTGTCTGTGTGAAAATACAAAAAAAATAAAAAAATACAAAAAAAAAAAAGTCATCACTTCCTTTCGAATATCGCTGGAATACATTTACAAATATTGACCTTCAACATATACACTTTTCCTTTTCTTTCTGGCATGTAGCTTATTACTCCTTTAAAGTCTATATAAAATTTTGCTTTTTAAATCACATTTAGCCTAATACTTTGCACACTTCATAATGTAAGGCTAACGCGCTCGGCTAGATATCGAGAGATTCGGGATTCGATTCCCCGACGGCGGCCGAATAACAATTTTTCGGTGGCTGTGCGTTGCTTAACGTGGAAAGAGCGACGGATTTATTTATTCAACACTTCATCATACTATTGGAAGCAATTTCACACGAACCTCTTATCCACGTCCACCTTCTTGGGAGTCAGCATCATAACAGCAAATAACTGAAATTATTATATTTCTCTGTGCAAAAGATCCCGTTCTTATAAAATTGAATCACACATTTGTGCAAAGAAAAGCTAAAACACTTTCTTGAATTTACGCATAAAAGTGAAAGCAGAGGTGATTTACAACCAAAATCGATTATTCCACAAGCGAATGGCATCAGATATACAAATACCTTTCCCTAATATTAATTCCTAAAATGGAACTCAAAGTCTAATATTATTTGACAGGGTTCCCACTCAAAAGTAATAAAAAAATTCCCTGACTTTTCCAGGTTCTCCAGGTGGTTTTTAAAGTTTTCCAGAGTGGCATGTTGCAAAGAATTGTTACATTTCATTCCATTCCATTCATTTTTCTCACCAAAGCACACACTTGTAAATTCTTTAAGTAATTGATCTTTATAAAATTACCTGCTTTTCATAAATAACAACTAGCTGTGCACATATTTTCTGTACCAAAGTTTCGTGAATACTACCACATGGAATTTGTAAATACGTTCCCATTGAAACAGGTCACATGTACAAAAAAATCTGTCAGTTGAATAGTTTCAGTTTTTCTATAACACAATGCAGCTAAGCTTAATGATGGAATGGCTCTGTTCAAAGAAACATTGTTTCAAGAGAACCAACAGACAAGGGACTTTAATCCATCATTTGGTTGTGTCTCTTGTGAAGTGTTTCTTCAAGCAGGAGCCATTGTGCCTAATTGTTTCATGTTATAACAAATGCCTGCAGAAATTGAACAAAAGTTTAATAACTGGCAATTTTAAAAATTCAATTTTGCATCTTATTTTAGAGAATGAAGGAAATACTTAATATAACTGAAAGTAAGATCTACCAAATTCTAGGCAGGCAGTAATTGCAAGCAAAAGTTTGAAATCTTGGCAAAATAAAGTATCCATTGATTTTTACAAATAAAAAAAAAGAGTAATTTTCCCTGATTTTTACAAAAAAGGGTAATTTTCCCTGAGTTTTCCCTGATTTTTGGAACCATTTTCAAATTCCCTGAGAATTCCAGGTTGAGTGGGAACCCTGTTTGATATTTCAAGGTGGGGGATATTCTTCTTTTTTTTTTTTTGTTGTGTCAGTAATTATTGAACACCCTGGGCAACTGTTCGGGTAATAATAGGTGTTCGTCCCTTATTCTGAACGACTGGTTTCAGGGGAAGGCCATAGCAACTAGAGCCATTAGACAAAAATATCAACCTATACCTCATCCAGAACAGCCCTAGCCCATCTCAGACGAAACACCAGAAACCAGCGCCTCAGACTTCTGGACAACCGGAACGATTTTAATGCATATACATTAAAATTATTTCTGATTTCAAACACTTCTGTTTCTGGAAGTGAAATCTCTTCCATAAGTAATCAATGCTTGGAGTCATCGCAGTGGCGCTGCTGCATCAAAGACTCGGAAATGAATGACGTCACTCTTACAACTCTCGCGAGGTTTTTACTTTTAAGCAAACACGCATTGCACTGCACCATCACATCTCCCGCTCAGTACGCCAAGGATGCGAAAAATTTTCTAACGGGTAGAAAATGATGTTCGTAATGAAACGACAACCTAAGTTTCGAAATTAGAGTAAATAATGTAATTTACCTTGCCAATTCCAGCCCCATCTTTTCTTCCGCTTATTCTCAGCAATCCAGGAGGAACTGGTGGAGGGTGCAACCTGATGACTTCACTGAAGTTCGTTCTAAAGACGGGCCGCTCAGGGTCAGCAGGAGGATGAACTCTTCTTTTCTTCTTTGTGGACAAATTCAATCTCTGAGCGGCTCTAAAAATAGAGAAGAAAAAACTCCGTGAACGTTCAAAAGGCAGCACAAGAATTGTAATTCACTTTTATACACACAGCAATGGCCTCGCAGTGAACAAAAAGAGAGCTGTTTAAGCTTTGATGGCAGGCCTGAATTCTTACCAGACATTTATTATATTTGACACATAGCGTTTAACGAAATGCAAAATATCATTCTTTGAAAATGAACTACAATACATACACTGAAGTGCCAACAGTCATGGGACAGGTACCTAGTAGCCCGGAGAAGCGCACCAACTTGACGTGGCATCGATTCTACAACAGGCCGAAAGACTTCTGGAGAGAAGTTGAGCCATTCCGTCTGAACAGCCGTCCATAGTTCCCTGGAATTTGTAGGCGCAGGATCTTGGAGCCGAATGGATCTTTCTACGACTTCTCGTAACTGCTCTATTGGGTCCATGTAGGGCGAACATGGTGGCCCCACCATCCGTCGTAACTGTCCAGGATGCTCCTTGAACCAATTTTAGAAAACGTGGGCCCGATGACATGGTGCACTGTCCGCGTGGAAAATCCCATCGTTGTTGGGGTACATGAAGTCCATGAAGGGTTGCACATAGTCACCCAGCAGAGCAACAAAGAAATTCCGGTTAATGACGTGTTTACAATAACCAGACGACAGAAACCGTGCCACGTAAAGACACCCCACCCATGTATGGAACCACCAGCAGCTTGCACAGTACCTTGTTGACAGCTTGGATCCATGGCCTCATGGGTTCTGCGCCACAACCGAACCCTGCCATCAGCTCGTAACAACTGGTTGCGTGACTCATCGGACCACGCCACATGTTGCCGGTCTTCCAGGATCCAACTACCGTGTTTACGGTCCCAAGTGAGGCGCTGTGTCCGATGTCGTGGTGCTAACTAAGGCACTCTGATAAGTCTTCTGCTCTCAAGGTAAACTATGCTGCACTGACCTGACGGATATATGTCTCTGGTGCCTCCTGCATTGAATGTGGATGTTATTTGAGCCAGTGTCGCTTGTCTGTTAGCATGGACAATCCTGGTTAGACACCGCTGGTCACGGTCATTCAGCACCCGTGTTCGGGTGCTGCGCTGTCCACAGTGGGTGGTAATGCCTTCCATGAGGTATTCTCGGTACATACGTGACACCGTTGATCGAGGAATGTTGAATGTTCGCACAACTTCGAAAAGTGAATGTCCCATCCGCCTAGCTCGCACTACCATGCCTCGTCCAAACTCCAATAACTCACGTCAGCTTGCCATAATCCTATTGGAGGGTTTTCAACCTGACCTACTAGATTACACCTCGCAAATGATAACAGTCGTGGCTTGCGTCGAAACCTTTATATGAAGGCAGTGCTAATTAAAAATTTGCATACTGGTATCCCATGACTTCAAGGTATTTTAGTATTTTGCGCTTAAAATAGCAAAACCAGTTAGTGTTCTTTATTATTCAGAAATACCCAAAAGCAGCCGAAACCCGTACTGCTCAGACCTGTGTACAGTATAATGCTCATAAGCTCGTGTTAGTTATTCACTGTACATCCGAAAAGCAGGATGTAGAATAGATTTTCTTTAGTAGATTCCTAATAGTATTTCACAATAATACATTTCGAATCTAATATTACCATTATCATTATCTCTTGTTCTTTTTGCGAAAAAGCAGGCAGAACCTAAGGTTTCTATTTCGCGTTATACACTGGTACGTAAAACTTAAGTACGGGCCAGGTTTCCACCTTTAGCGTCGCACAAGAACGGCCTGGATATGCGAAATTCAAACCATAGGAACTCCATTACTTACCGAAATGATGACGGAAACAATACCGACACAACTGTAGATACTAAAGAATATAGTGAAACTTTATTTAGAATTGACTACAAAATCTGGGTGCTATGAGATCGCTTTAAATATGCAAACAACATCATTCCGGGAGCCCAGATGCGTGGGCCGGTGTTCTTTTAACAGACAAATCGAGATTCCTTCTACAAACGGACTTTTGTCGATATTTCATCTGGAGGGAATAAGGAGTCCGTAATAATCCTGCAAACGTTCGTGAACGAGAGTCCTCGGTTGGCGGTGGTATGCTCTTGTGGGGCGGCATTATGTTCAACAGCCGTAGACCACCCCACGTGTTCCCAGGACGCACTGTAAATGCTGTGCGTTATAGGGATGAGATCCTTGAGCCCTACCTATATCAGAATTTTTCTGGAAGCTGGTGGTCCTCAGTTCCTTTTAATGGATGATAACGCTCGCTCGCACAGGGCTCAGCTTGTCGACGATTTCCTGCAGAAGTAGAATATTTGGCGTACAGACAGGGCAGTCAAGTGTCCAGATCTGCACCCTGTAATGCTCTGGAATGATAGGTAGCAGCTTCTCTCCCAGAACCAATCTACGCAGCGCCCTCATCGAGGAATGGAAGTCTTTGGTTCAGAGTTCAACAACAACCTGGTGATGAATATGTATCGTCGTTCTGAGAGTTGTCAGTCCGTTCGAAGTAATCAGATTCTTTTTTAGGACATTTTTAGGCTCCATTCTCACATCTCACCTTGGGGATATTTTCGGATGTCGCATTGTATGCGCAAAATGTGTACTTATTTGTCTGTTGACATAAAATGTTTACTGCCCTTATGTTTGCATCTCTTTACATGCTAAACGTCTGTACCTGATGTTATGTGTTTTCCTTTTTATTTCTGCGAGTGCCTTTCTAGCGCAGTTGGTTAAGTCGCTATGCACTATATGGGAGACGGACGTTTCTGGCGGGTGTTCGAATCTCGGTCCTGCCGACCATCTAGTCCGGGGTTTTCCGCAGACTCCCTCTGTTTGGGGCGCAAATGCGTAGATGGTTCCCTCTGAAGTCGGCATAGGGCGTACTTTTTCCTTGGATGCCTGAGTTTGCCAGACGTGTGTCTGTAGTAAACCAATGCAACACGAATGAAAGCTGATGGCATTAGGCACTTACGGGATCTGTACTTATGTTTGTTGATGATGATGAATACCTTCCTGACTTTAATTTGGACACCACTGTAAGATATTTTGATCATATTTCTACTTATTCACAATTCTGTAATCAAAGGGCTTACATTATATTTGAAAGAGTACCTGAGATTCTAAACTTCGCTTGGAAAAAGTCTTTTCTTAGTAGAATACGCTTCATTATTAAGAATATTTTACACATTTCCTTTAAATATTTCACAACTTTCCCGCTACGAGGCGTACAGTTATATCGCGTTTTCCTCAACATCGCCTTTTGTGTTAGCTCGATTTGGAAATTCCTTCAGGCTTGGATGATGTCCACTATGTGTACAATTTGTGATTTTTTTGTAACACACGTTTTTGCCGCTAGTTAGCGTAAGCTGTTCATTCTATCTGTGGGTGTTTTCCCGATTGCAAACGTCAAATGGATTCTTTTTTCCGTAAATAGCTCCACTCATTGTGAAGGACTCGGTCTCCGATAAAGAAAGAATTTTTCAAATTAGAATTTTAGAAAGCAGAGTTATCGACAAATAAAAAGATATACGTCTATGCCCCCTGGGAGGAAGCCTATGTACCATTTTGTGGCGACGGTATTCTCAAAAGGTTTTCCCAGGTGAGCGGTATCGGTACAAGAAATATTTTTTTTCAATCCAGTTTTCAGAACCTCAGATTTTGCTGCATGTAAATCAGGAACAGAAATAAACACTTAAGCCCCCGGTTGACGAATTATTCTCTACCAAAAATTAGAAATTCTACGTAGATCATTTTCCACCAGGACCTGTATCCAATAAAAAGACAGATTTTTTTATAGGACTTTTAGAAGCAGAGATATCGGGAAATCGTAATTCCGCTTTGCTTCACCACCGGGAAATCTAGTCATCACTTGAAAAAGAAACTGCACCTAAAATAGTCTTCGTTATGAACCACATCGAAAGGAAGAAATATTATTTTTCAAACGGATATTTAAAAGCGAATATATGGTATAATATATGATTTGAATTCGGAAGCATCTGCATTTACGCCCTCTAGAGGTGAACTTATTCAACAAAAAAATTCGGAGTCTTTTTTGATCGTTCCCACATTTCACGCTTTTTAATGCAGAGCGAATTTTTTAAATCGGACTAATAGTTGCAGAGATATGTTGTTCACAGGCGGACGGAGAAAGTGATACTGTAAGCACGTACTTTATTTACAAAAGATGTGCTAAAGCAGAATGGGTGATAGAGCATCCTGAAGTTTTCGTACCGCAGAAAATAAAAAAGTAGTTCACAAAGTTCTCGGTGTTCTACTTAATCAATTGGACGAAACATCAACGCTTGGGAGAACGCTTTTTGTCGTGCAATGCACACCTGCTGGAGATGTCTTTTGCCAACCTTCCACCAAAGCCACAAACCCATGGCGGTAACAATCGGCAATTTTCGACGACAAGAACTGTCTGATGCCAGATTCCACATCCATCATTAAAGCAAAGTGCCGACCTTGTAAGAAATGGGTCATGGAGCGAAACAAATGGTAGTAAAATGGGGCAAGGTCTGATAGGCACTTTCTCACTCTCTTTCAATTCCTACAGTTTTCCCCGAACCACCTTGGAAGTGTGACTTGAGGCATTATCCACTTGCAGCTTCCTATTAAAGAACTGTAGTTGGTTCGGGTAGCTCTACGCGAACGCTAGATAGCGTTCGCGTAGAGCTCCCTGAACCCACTGCCGGTCTTTGGCATTGAGGTTTCCGTCCACAGTCCGTCCATCTTGCTCGCGTTCTCAGTACACAGGACCCTCTCAATTTCATTAAATGGACAGTATGACGTACCTCTGGAGCCGCCCTCTTTGCAGCACTGTCTGTGCTCCCAGACGTGGCCGAAGCCGTTGGTTTCCCGTCCACAGCCGGATCATTTAAAGAGAATTCATAAAGCATGGGAACCTCACAATCCCACCAAACACACAGCATGACTTCCATCTCGAACTTCCCTCTTTGTGTCACAGGCTGTGCTTGCTGTCGTGGCCTCGGCCACCGGTAACCAACGGTAAGATAACGTAGGAATTTCTCCTTTTCATTACATGTAACGATACAACCCCTAAACCTATTATCCTGTAGATTTGTCAACAATCTGCGACAGAGTGCAACACGTCATTCCGTCTACTGGGGTGTCATTCATGGGGATGATATAGCGTTAGGTGCACACCAAGCCGGTGCTGGCGACAAATGATGGTGGATTGGGAAGATCCCACTTTAAGTGCCATTTGTCGCGTAGTGGTGTCTGATTTCTCTGTCACTGTTTCGACCAGAGTGTCGTCAATATTGGTGGGCGTGGGAATTCCTGACATTGACTTCTCTTCGAGACTGGTGTGCCCAGCTTTGAGACAACTGCAAAATCACTTTCGTGTAGATCAACTGCAAATTTTTTCTCGCTGCTGGGTTAACGCATTGTTACTATACTGGCGTAGGAATACCTGAATATCACGTTTATTGACCTCCATCCTCTGCTCACCTGGAAACGCAATGTGTTCTACATCATCGCGGTACCCGGTCGCCGCTGATACGTTACGCACATAAACTGAAGCCCAACACTATGTGTAGCTCAAAACTGGGCGAAGTTTTGACTCTTCCGTTTGTGGACGAGTCAAAATTTGAGTCAAAACTACGACGAGTCATAAAAATTCCACGCGTCAAAACTTGAGTAACCTTGGATTAAAACTTGAATCAAAGTAAACTTGAGTAGTAAACCTGAGTCAAAAATTGAGTCAAAGTAAACTTGAGTAGTAAACCTGAGTCAAAAATTGAGTCAAAGTAAACTTGAGTAGTAAACCTGAGTCAAAAATTGAGTCAAAGTAAACTTGAGTAGTAAACCTGAGTCAAAAATTGAGTCAAAGTAAACTTGAGTCAAAACAGTAAAGTTGAATCCAAAATCTTTGACACGTCCTCAAAACTGGACGAAGTTTTGACTCGCCTTGATATAGGGCTAATTCTTATAAATATAATTATATATCTATATTAAAACAACGCGGAAAGCTATAATCTACATTCCTAAAGAGTACTATCCTAACCAAAGCTGTGGGTGAATAAACTGAATAAACACGACACTCGTGGACATTGAGGAAATATTCCTGCAGAGTGTTGCATTTCTTAAGCAAACCTATTCACCTTCATCTTGTAAATACTACAAAATTATCCTCATCTTAAACAAACATCACTTTGTCAGTGCAGTTTTACGAACGATACGTGTCAAGTGTCTATGCTATTACCTGCTTTTTTATTTGTTTTTTGTCCTTTTACCCTTATCTCAGTTTTTACCGTTAGTTCACTACTGACGACTTCCCTTGACTCTCGTTCTGACGTTGGCAACAGGCAAAGCGAATTTTTCCTGGGTAGGATTCTTCAACGATGTTCCTAACTTAAAGATTTTCCTTAGGGAAAGAAACCGAAAAGAAAAAAATCGACTTCCTTTCCAAGTCGGAAGAAAAACCAATAGCTCCGTCGGCTGAAACTAGAGAAATTGGGTTTGTTCTGTTCTGTCAGTCTCCATCCCTCCCTGCTTCTCCTCCACCCGTGCCCTAAGAAGGGTCTTACCGTTCCTCCCCTTGCTCTTCGCATGAAAAATTTCGACAAGGAATGTCTGGGATAAAATGTGGTGCACTTGAGAGTTTTCTCTTAACAAGGTCAAATGTTGTTATAGTAGACCAGAGAAAGTGGAGAGATAAAAGAACTAGGGAATAAAAAGGGACCAAAAGGTGGAAAAGCAAATAACGTCTGTTGTTTTAAAGTTCCACCAACGTAATAACAAGTAATAAAACATGCATGCGCATAATGCATAAAAATTTGCGTAGTGTTAAGAAAGAATTCGTGGAAAGAAAACCATTCGCACACATGACGTTTTCACAGTGTGAAAAGGTAGCATATTGAATTTCGCTTGAGTGTTTCAGTAAGAACCTTTGTATAGACGATTGTTTTCTGTAGTGCTTTCTAACAAATATTTGCTGTTCCTTTACCTGTGTTGATAATAAAATTATTTCCTACAACGAGAAGTACGCGAAA
Source organism: Macrothele yani (assembly GCA_039090855.1). Classification (NCBI taxonomy): domain Eukaryota; kingdom Metazoa; phylum Arthropoda; class Arachnida; order Araneae; family Macrothelidae; genus Macrothele; species Macrothele yani. The sequence continues at coordinate 211,221,783 of CM076990.1, forward strand.
ATATTTACAAAGCGCGGGCAAAATTGTTGACGAACTCTTGCTGTCACAATTACAAACAAAACTTTAGGATCAAACGCCACCTCTTTGTCGATGCCGAAATTGGGCTGAGTAATGTCCTAGAACTCAGCGAGAGAGCATGATTGGTTTGATTTAACTGGCAACTAACTGACGTACATAGTTACAGATACTGCATTATACAGGGTGTCCCACTCGCTACCGAACCCGCTATCGAACCCGGCGTTTCTTTAATAATATTAACACCAATGAAGATATTGCAACGAAATTTAAAGTGGACTTACCCCATTTTGTGCAAAATGTGATGACATCACAGCATGTGCTGGAAGTGGCCGCCATTTGCGTCCCGACATTTTGAACCCGGCGCACAATATTGTGGAAAGTCCTTGCCAGTACGTCCGCCGTCACTTCCTAAATTTCTTCGGTGTTGTTTGCTTTCAAGGCATCTATGGTTCGCGGTTCCTTTTGGTAAACTCTTCCTTTTAGATATCTCCATAAAAATTAATCAGAAGGAGTCAGCTCGGGCGAGCGCCGTGGCCATAGACCCTTGGAAATGACTCGGTCGCCGAAAAAGGACTGAATTTCGGCCATACTCGTGTATGATGTGTGTGATGTCGCTCCATCATGCTGGTAATATCCATTGGAGTCTCGTCCAATTGATTTACAAAGGTGTTGAAGATTTCCATATATGCAACTGTTGTGATGGTTGTATCGAAGAAGATGGGACCAATTATGCTGGGCCGGGTCATCCCACACCGGACACCAATTTTCTGGGAATGAAGGGGTTCTTCATATATCGCACTGGGATTTTCACTGGCACAAATACGGGATTTTCGAGAATTGACGTATCCAGAAAAGTGAAACCACGCCTCGTCCCAAAACCACGTGTAGTCCAGATGCCCGGATTTTCCTGAAGAAATGTCTGAAACCATCGACAGTATGTCACGTGGTCAGGCTCTTTCAGTTTGTGGACCGCCGAGATACGGCACGCATGAAGCTTCGCTTTTTTTTACAGTACGCTGGCAAGTGCTTTTGGACAACCCTGTTTTCTGCGACAGTCGGCAAAGTAACTTCCAGGGAGACGCAAGTAATCGGCCTTTTACATTCTGGGTCGTTTTCCCGAACATTTGTGGTCGACCTTCTCCTGCATGGTCGTCTAATAGTCCCGTGGATTTCCGATTTCTTCGACAATGCCCAAATGCTGGACTTGCTTGTCGGATGTCTGCCTGCAAGCCTCTCCAGGAATTGCTGCTGACAAGACTTTATCGATTCTGCTTTTCAATAAGAGCGAATAATAAACACTAACTTCTCCAGAGTACACCGATACATTTTCACACGTACGCGAACAGCCACGAGCATGAGCACTCACTATCAACAACCGTATTGTGTAGACACGCTCAGAGAAATAGTATAACAAAGCAGCAGAGGCGCGTCCGGCTGGCTGGCGGACAGCGTCGGGTTCAACGCTGTCTGGACGCAAATGGTGACCACTTCAGCACATGTTGCGATGCCATCGCATTTCTCACAAAATGAGGCAAGTCCAGTTCAAAGGTCGTTGCAATATCTTCATTGGTGCTAATATTATTAAAGAAATGCCGGGTTCGGTAGCGAGTGGGACACCTTGTAGCACTATTAATTTCTTCTTCTATGCGGTCCTCACTGGATATCAATTGTCCAAGGTAAATGTACTGGTCGGTTACTTCTAGACATGCCTAGTCAACCGCTTCAGTTTTTGTAAAATCACAGTACATCAGTTTTATTTTCTGCAAATGCAGTTTTAAGCCCACTTTTTAAACCAGTGTCGGAAAGTTTCTGAACCATATTCTGCAAGTCTGAGAAGACGCTTACAAAAGATGACAATGCCATTAGCATACCGAAAGTGGGTTAAGTAATCTCCATTAATCTTTATCGTCTTGTCTTCTCAGTTCAGTGATCGAAAGACATTCTTTAATATGACCGTGAAACGTTTGAGTGATATGATGCCACCTTGTCTCACTGTCTTTCCAAATTCTTTTGGTGCTGTATCCTCGAACAGTTGAACCCAGACACAGGCATTTTTATCAATGTTTTTAACAGTGTAACTTTACGCATCTTCAATACCATAGAATCTAAAACACCGTATAACGTATATAATGAGAATACATGCTCATTCGCTATTTCAATAAGTTCTCTCAGTACATGGGTATGATCTACAATGCTGTAGCAATTTATGAACTCAGCTTGTTCTCTCCATTGAGCTATGTCCAGGTTTACCTTCAAGCGATGTATTACTACCTTAGTGAAAATTGTATAAACAACTGATAGGAGGCTACTGTGTCTACAGCTCTTGAGATCCTAAAAGTCTTTCTAGAGGAATCAATGTAGCATTCTTTCAGTCATCAGTGACCTTCCTTCGTTGAAGCATCTGGTAAAAACTTGGACGTGTGTTGTCTCTTATTTCTTCACCAAAAACTCCAACTTCTCCTGCAGCTCTACTCCATTTCATGTTCTTAACTGCAAGTGCAACTTCAACCGGGAGGGTTGAGGGAACTGCTTTATGTCCGTGATATATGTATCATTCCTTTCATACAGTTTTGTCCACAACTCTTTAGCTTTAGTCAAAATTTTGCCTTTATTTCTTGTTAGAGTTTCATCTTTTCTGTGTTCTTCCAACACTCAGATGACCCTTTGATTTCTTCAAGCTTTGGCTGTTTTCCACTTCTTTCTAAGCTGTTTCACAATTAAATTCCTGTATGTTTTCAGCGATACATTTTCGCACAGCCTTTCATAGCTGTACCTATTCCAGTGTGGAAGTTAGTTTTTCTTTATCACAGCTCTCTTCTTTTTCCTTCAGCATTTTTGATTGTTTTGATATTTCTTTCATATGCAATTGGTTCTTAGTATCACCTATTTTTGTTATTGTTTCCATGAGAGTCTTGGTAAGGTTTTCTTAACATCAGAAATATCCACCTCTTCGTTTGTTAGACCTCCTAATGCGGAGAATCGCTTTCTCATTTCCACTTCGCAAGTTTTATTTTCTCTTAAGGCTCATCATATCAGTACATTTTGTTTGCGTTAAGAGCTTCTGAAGTTTAACTTGTGTTAAAAAGCGTAAGATCCTATTGCATGATAAAAAAACTTAGCTCTTAATTTTCCACTGTGACTGAAATCGGTCATAGAAAATTATAGGAGGATCAGCTAGGATTTTAGTCATGGCTAATGACGATGAATAAATGCTTGACGTTGTATTTTTACGCATTACGTGTAGCTTGCTTTCCTGATTTTAAACTTTTCTGTTGTGCGACAATCATTGTTGACGGTTATGCTGCAATCCGTAAACGTAACAGGCAGGAGACGCAACGGTCTAGTATCCAATAAAAAAATTCACATCAGCGATTCTTATTAAAAATTTGTAACCAGTTATTCGAATTTTTTTTTTTAAGTACGATAAAAGACCACTCCCTTCGCCATTTTCAACTATGATCCATTAATTTCAATAAGAATTGGCAATGCTTCCTTCAAATCTACAAAGTGCACAGTGATGAAAAATCCTCCGATATTAAAAAAATTATCTTCCATCGCCCGAAACACTGATTCCAGAATACTGCAAGGCTGGAGTTTACACTATAACTTGTGATTGCAATAGATACTATGGGAATCAAACCCGAAGAAACCTCTCCGTCCGCTTGAAGGAACACAAACTTTTAAGTCTTCAGAACACAAATTTTTAAGTCTTCTTTGTTTTCTCATGTCAACATAAGAGAGTCGTTACAAATATTCAAGAACAAAAATCAGCTTCTAAACAGGGATTTGCGCCCAGCTGCAAGCATTCTGAATTTCAAGGAAGCTATTCCTGGATGATGAACACACCTAATTTAAGGTGCGATCGTTATCCAGGATTCGGCTCCTCAAGTTGAATAATTACGAGTCTATTTCTATAGTTTCCTTTTGTCACAGTGATGTTTCGCTAAGTGAATGTATTGTTGGGGCTGCTCCTGATAAAGATATAACTTTAGTTAGGTCGAATAAATCTTATAATTTAAGTTTATGTCTTTATCAGGGAAAATCCAATAAATGTTGGATTTCCTTCTGATGAACATTTATGATGAAGACATAGCTCTTGTTAGGTCGAAACATGTTGAGCTTATAATCAAGTTGTCTTCATCATCAATAAGTCCAACAATTGTTGGCCTGCTCCTGATGAACATTCATGATGACATAACTTTAATTAGAGAAAACATGTTAAGCTTATACAGTAATTTTGTAAGTTCTTTTCGTTTACAGATGATCTTTTGTGTGTAAAAATAAAAAATCGTCGTTTCCAAGCAGAATTATTATACAAACAACATGGTGTTCTACACTTCAGTTATTTTACCTGCTTAAGATCCGTTCGGTTTTCCTCAAGACATTGAATCTACTTAATCTTGCTTAAACATTCTGTGTGTTTGTCGTATTTCAAACACAAGTAGATGCAAAAAAAATGCAGCCCGAAAGTAAATAAATGATTTTTCTAGGGGCAGGGATTTTGCGACCACCGTGAGCACCAAGGACTTTCCACTCCTAATTTGAGGTCAATGATTCCAGGGAAAGGAAAGGGGGCAGCACCATAGGATAAACACGCCATCCATGTCTAATCCAGGACTTGAGCCTGATGATTAGCTGGAGCTCACGGCTCCAACCATTCCACCACGGGACTGCTAACAAAGGAATTTCGGTGCTAGATTGAAACACAATATGAAGCATCATTGTTGTATTTGTTCTTTGGTTTTGGATTCTTCCATTCCCTGGAGTCAGTTGATTTAAATTAGGGATAAGCGACTTTACTCCTAGGTTACGGAAGTTGTTAATGTACGCTCCTTCCCAGAAACAAAATCTTATCAATTAAGCACTCAACTGAAAATTCTGCATTTTAACACCTAACAAAAGAATGGCTTTTATTTAGTAGCAACATTTCTTCTCTTATTAATGCAGTACGCGGTGAAGCATATTTTAACACAAACTATTCCATAACGCAGCGAATATTTTTTATTTGGCGCCTTATAAAGTAATTGTATCATCTCTAGAAACGTTAACAAACGATGCCATTTATGAAACTAGGCTCTTCCTTTCTAAAGTAATTGCTGCGTCATTTAGAAATTCTTGAGTAATAACTCCGATACACTTCCTCTGTTCTTATTCACTAAATATGCAGCCTCTTTTTGTTTCCTTTTCCTTATTTTGGAACGAGAAATGGGATAATTATCTGGCTGCCGGATTACGATGCTATCGAAAATTAACTGCCTCTTGGAGAAAAATTAAGAATATTTTAAGAAAATAACTTTCCACAAATCAGTTCGCGTTCTGACATGGGACGTGGAATGGGAGCTTCCAATTTACCGCTTCAATTCGGGAATTGATTGAAATTTACGGCATTCCTCTGCGATAATGGCGAGAATGAAACTCGGCATCGCTCTTCATAACTTTATAATGGATGCAGGCTTGCACGAATACGAACGAGATGGCACTAATTCCGAGAGAACACAATCACACACACACACACACACACACACATGCACGCAAGGAATTATTTATAATGAAAGTTTGCGAACAATATTCTTTGTCACTAATCTTACGCGACTTGACGCAACGCGCAGAGAAAAATTACGAGCGCTTTAGATGACAAAGTTGCTATACGAACCATATTAACATTAAAAGAGAAGTTCAAACTATTCCGTTCAGAGACTAACACTGTCCATTATGAATAAAGGTTTCAAAAAGTCAGGAATAATGAACAAAATTAATCCATTTGAATTCGTGTATCTCTTTGCCAATGCACAGGAGCACGGCTATTAAAATAGTAATTTAATTTTATGATAAGCTGTTGCTCAAAATGAAATGAGGAAGGTGATGGAACCAAGACAACCATGCCCATTTAAATTAAATGAGACACCGTCACGAACAAATTTAGAATATCTTGAAACATTCTTGCGTTCTTCTGTCAAGTGGAAACTTGGCTACACGAAGATGTCACGTCCACAGAAAATAAGAAAAAGAAATCCTTCGAATCTTTCTTCGGGAAACAGGAAAGTCAAGATAAATAGAGTCATTATTTATGCCGCCTAACAGGGAAGTATATACACAGCTGGCCACCCAAAATGCAACACCAAGAAGGACACGAGTTAGCAAAGCCAGATTTACTGGATACATAACAACAGATACAAAGATAAAACGATTGAGCTTACAGGCCCGTGCGACTTGCGGAACACGCGGACATCAATAGTTCGTGTGGCCCCCATGGCTGGCAATAACGGCTGCTACACGCTGCGGCATCGAACGAAAGAAGTTGTGGATGTGGGCTTGGGGTATATCGGTCCATGCTGCTTCCACACGTTGCCACAGTTCATCAGGCGTTGCCGCAGGTGGTGATTTCCGGGCCGCTCGGTTGCCGATCAGCGACCAGACGTGTTCGATGGGCGACATATCGAGAGAACAAGCGGTCCACGGCAGCAGTGGCACCTGGTGGGCCGTGAAGAATTGCTGCACGATGCGTGCCACGTGCGGGCGCACATTGTCCTGTTAAAACGAGGCCGCTGGCAGGTCCTGCGGGTGAGGGAGGACTACAGGCTCAAAAACGTCGCAGATGTAGCGGTGGCTGTTGAGTGTACCGGCGATGCGTACCGGAGGGGTACGGGTGTCACATGCAATTGCGACCCAAACCATAACGCCAGGCGACGGACTGGTATGGCGATGCATAATGCAGGCGTCATGCAGTCTCTCGCCGTGGTGCCGCCATACACGGCTAACTGCCGCCGCACTCGCCGGTGGTGTAACGTCAAAGGTAATCGGAGCAATGGGCGCCGGGCGACAAGTCCCCGCCCCTGCAGACGACGCCGAACGGTACGTGCTGAGACGTTTGTTACGCAACACACCCGAATTGCTGCGCTAACGTTCGTGATGTGGCGGTGCGAGCCGTCAATGCCCGCCGCACAACATGCCGGTCCTCTCGTTCGGTGGTGTGCCGCGGCTGCGGCAATCGCTCACGTCGGTCCGTCTGACCCTCCTGCACCCACCGAATCCATACTCGCCTCACTGTGGCTGGATGTCGTCCCACACGGGCGCCGATGTCTCAGTACGATAAATCGGTGTCACGATAAGCCACTATTCGTCCTCTGTCGAACTCCGAAACGTGCTGGAATGACTGCCGTGTTCTGCGACGAGGCATCAGGAAGCTTCCCGCGCACAGGTCCGGCAGCACAACACACTTCCACTACTTACACCCCGCATTTCGTGCACCCTTCTTATAGTGCTTATCGGTGGCGTGCCGGGAGCACATGATTTGCATATGTCCTGCAATGCTAATCGTTTGCATGTCCTCTCGCGGGCGACGCATGCTGCGAATTTCAGGCCAATCGGATGCTTCCTTCTTGGTGTTGCATTTTGGGTGGCCAGCAGTGTAGATAAAAATTCCACAGTGTCTGTATGATGTAATACCGCCTGAAGAATTTTCCGTTCATGTTAACAATAGGATAAACTAAATCGGTGAGCATATTAGTACTTTACCGAACGAAATCGTCATTTCATTTCCAAACGCAGAGGACTTTCTATTAGAAGTTGTATCGACTGCCTGTATTTTTCTCCGCCACAGACAGAATTATACTGATATCACGACTGATGTCGTTCATGTCAACTATACAGTACTTTTACTTTGGTTTCCAGTAAGTGTTCGGATATAAATATAAATTTATTATTATGTTATCTGAAAACATCTGAAATACCTTTCTATTAATCTGAAACGAAAGATTTCCAATAATCATACTCTATTAGCTCCAGATATTGTAGAACAAATGCAATGTGTCAGCTACAACGTGGAATCTCAATATTTTTACAACAGCTTAACCCACTCATTTGTGGCTAAACATCAGCTTAACCCACTCATTTGTGGCTAAACATCAGCTTAACCCACTCATTTGTGGCTAAACATCAGCTTAACCCACTCATTTGTGGTTAAACATCAGCTTAACCCACTCATTTGTGGCTAAACATCAGCTTAACCCACTCATTTGTGGCTAAACATCAGCTTAACCCACTCATTTGTGGCTAAACATCAGCTTAACCCACTCATTTGTGGCCAAACATCAGCTTAACCCACTCATTTGTGGCTAAACATCAGCTTAACCCACTCATTTGTGGCTAAACAGCAGGACAGGGATTCCTCAGCCTTCAAACTACCACAATCATTGACGGGCATACGGCATGTGATAGAGTGTGTCCCCCCCCCCCTCAGATTGCCATAAATCCAACAGTCGTCTGCAATTACGCAATTTCAGTTGTCTACAAATACGCAATTTCAGTTTCTACAAATACGCATTTGACTGGGCTGCAATTCGAAAGTTAAATTGAGGTCAAGTATCGTTTACATCCTGGATCAAAAAGATCTTCAACAAAGGAGTAAATTGAAACTTTTTCAAAACGGACATACTTTCGGAAGCGTGAATTACCATATGATTTATTGACTTAAAATAAACTGCATATTAGCTCACTTTAAAGACAATTTTGCTGTTGGTTTTGAAAATACCAAAAATTGAGAACTCTAACACACACATAATTATTTATCGATTAACTCATTGTTTTCTAAATTTTAGAAAATAATATTATCAGCTTAAATGTGTGGCAACGGAACTCCATACACATCTGCTAAAGCCAATTTGATCATCACCAAAAATTATTCTGCTGAATGAAAGTCTTCCTAAATCGCTTCTTAAGAAATTCTCTTCCCTCCGGCGTGCTTTCGAACTTCATCTGCCGATCTCCTACGTGGTCTTCTTCTGTGTCTTTTTCTATCTCTTGGTATCGAGTCAAGTATTTCAGTTGTTTAATGGTGGACAGCTCTTCTACTCCATTACCATTTCAAAGATTTTACTTTAATGATTATATGGACATACGAAAGTAATATATGGGCAGACAAAAGTCGTCTATTGGCAGACCGAAGTGATACTAATATAACAATATACACTGAGAGCCCAAAATATTATAACCAGCGCGTCTTTATGCAAATCAAAGCAACTGCAGGTAACCGAAGTAACTTGTGAAGGTAATGAAACGGCATAAATAACACTTGTACTGAACTCTGCTAATTAGTGTTATTCTTTATTCAGATGCGTAAGGTAGCAGACTTAAGTGAGTTCGACATAGGCCATTACAAGACTAGGTCAGAGCACTTCTTATTCTGCAAGACTTCTGGGCTGCTCACAGTCAGTCGTGGTTGGTACCTTCAAAAAGTGGTTCGAGCAGGTAACAACCACGAACCACCAAAAAGGTATAGGCTAAGCACGGCTCATTGGTGCTAGAAGCGAGCTAAGGCTATTCCATATGGGACCACCGAACAGTAGAGCAACTCGTCGGTAATTAGAGTGCTGGTGACGAGAGTGATGTAACACAACACACAGTACATCACACTCTGCTGAGGCTGCGTAGCCGCCGACCGCTCCGAGTGCCCACGCTAACCTCGGTCCACCATCGAAAACGATTATAAAGGACACACTAGCTAAAAAACTGGACTTTGAATGATTGGAAGACGGTCGTCTGGTGCGATGAATCTCGTTTCCTGTTGCAACATGTGAACGGCCGGGTACGCGTGCAACATTTACCTGATCAAGTGTTGGCTTAAAGATGTACCGTAGGACGTAAACAAGCCGGTGGAGGAAGTACAATCATTTGTGAAATGTTCCGCAGGAAAACCCTGGGTCCAGTCATTCATGTGCAGGAAACTATGACGTCTCACTACCTACCGAACGTCATTTCAGACCAGGTACAGCTTTTCATGCCAACGGTTTCCGCCTCTAGTAATTTGTTCTTTCACAGCAAATGCGACATGCCACACTGTCCGGATTGCTTGTGAATGGTTCGCAGAACATTAGGAAGACTTTCACGTACAGGGGTTGGACAGAATAACGTGAACACCACGCTCAGGGACGTGATTTTTAATGCAGTTGCTTACGTCGCAATACGCAAAGGTACCCACCACTTTTTGGTTGTAATAGTTTTGTTTTTAAGTGCATTTACAGCGTCTTATTGCAAAATTTGATTCAAGGTGACAACGAAATGAGCGACCTAACGGACTTCAAAAGAGGGCTAATTGTTGGTGACCGGCTAGCTGGTGCCTCCGTGACAAGAGTTGCCAGGGTAGTGTGGTATCGAGGGATACTGTGTCTAACGTCATGACAGCATACTGTGTTCGTGGGAAAAACCTTGTCTGCGAAACACAAGAGCGGCCGGAAAACGACCCTGACTGATAGAGACAGGAGAACATTAAAGAGGATTGTTACGGTAATAAGAAGCCACTGCGCCAAAAATTAAAGCGGAGTTCAATTTGCATCTCCAGACTCCAATATCATCGAAAACAATGCGCAGGGAACTGCATAAACAAAATATTCATGGCAGATCTACTACTGCAAAACCTCTGGTGAACCGGATGAATTTACAACGGCGACGGCAGTAGTACGAGGAGCATACAACGCGGATTGCAGATGCATGGAAGCGTATGATATGATGGAATGAATCCACTTTGACACTATTCCCTACCGCAGGACGTGTTCACTTGTGAAGAACGCTGTCAGAAGGACGTGTTCACTTGTGAAGAACGCTGTCAGTGCAGCAGTTCTTCACAAGTTCACTTGTGAAGAACTGCTGCACTGCTGGGAGCAGACTGTCTGCTCCCAGCAGTGCAGCATGGTGGTTATACTGTCGTGCTTTGGGCGGTGATATCGTGGTTTTCAGCAGGTGCTTCGATCACCTTGAAAGGACGGATGACTTGCAGGGCGTTTGAAACCATTTTGGCCGACTAAATCCAATCAATGGCTCAGGCATTGTCTCCTGCAGGGGGTGTCATCTATAAAGATGATAACGCCCCAATTCACAGAGCTCGGGGTGTCCGATCATAGTTTGATGAGCATGTGGACGAACTTTCGCACCTTCTTTGGCCTCCCCAGTCACCAAACTTAAATATCATCGAGCCATTGTGGTCTCTGTTTGAAAAAAGAGAAAGATCCCCTTATCCTCCTCCTGCATCTCTCAAGGACCTGGAGCAGTTACTGCATGAAGAATGGTGTAACATCCCACTAACCACCATCCAGGATCTGTATGCGTCCATTCCAAGGAGGATTCAAGTGGATTTGAATGCCAAATGTGGTCCCACACCCTATTAGGTACGTAAAACCTTCTTTTCCTAGGCGTTCACATTATTCTGTCCAACCCCTATGTATTTCCCTGTCCTCCACATACCCTAGACATCAATCTAATCTAGTATGAATGATTTGTGTTGGAACAGCAAATCCTATCTGGAGGCAGGTCAATCACGTAACTTACAAAAGATAAAGGATTTTCTAGTAACGTGTTTGTACCAGATAGCACAAGACACCCTTAGAAATCACGTAGGGCCGTACTGTGGCGTGTAAGAGCTGTTTTGGCGGCACGTAGAGAATTAACATCACATTAGGCAAGTGATCACAATGTTTTAGTTCTTCCCCATTCTAACAAATATGGTGATACAAACGTATCTTTAACATTCCTTCTGTAACTGCCGTGCCTTTCTACACAGAAAACTAATTTTTAGAAACAGAAGTACAGAATCTACAAACTTACAGAAACACAGAAAAATTGAATTGAAAATTCTTCATTGCAGTAATCTCTGTGCGGACAAAAATATTTTTCCCAGTTTGATTTACAGAAAAGGAATGTCGTAAAACAAAAGGAGATTTGCAATCCGTATCAAACAAAAATGTAAGAAGAAAAATCTACCAAATATGTAAAAATCTTCGATCATCTTTTCAACGAAGAGTAATTTACCCTATCCATCCATACATACATACATACAGTATATATACATATCACTAAGCTGTTCACTGCGTTTCAGAAGTTATCTCCACAAAGAAATGCAAACTACCCGATAAATTTTTACTTACTGTTACCGTATTAAACTTCTCCATTTACAGCGATCTTGACACACAACTCGGGCTTCACTGACATCCATCACACGACGTACACAAGACCTTCTATACTTCATGCTCATAATCTTTTTCTCATGCAGACGCTCCTGAATCTGATCTTCCCATGATTTTCTTGGCGTTCCTCTGCCTTTCCTTCCTGCCACTTGGGCTAAAAAGATTTTCTTAGCAAGCATCTCATCATTCATTCTTTCAACATGGCCAAACCACCGAAGCATATTGCTCTCCACCTTGCTAACAACATTTTGCTTCACATCACACAACTGCAACACACCTTCATTCCTCACACAATCAGAACGTGTCCTGCCACCACCCCCGTAAGTAACACATTTATACAGCACACAAACGACTTATATGTTTCTTCTGTAGTACCCAGGTTTCACTGCCATACATCAGAGTAGGTACAATTACACTTTCATACACAGCCACGCGGGCCTCTCTTGAGAACCCATCATTCCTGTGAAACCCTCCCAGAGCACCTATGGTTTTCAATGAAGAATTCACTCGCCTACAAATTTCACCATCTAATTTGTTCTTTCTGTCAAACATGTTTCCGAAATACCAAAACTCATTCACCGGACAATCCCTGTGTCATTTAGACTTATATTACATTCAGTGCTAACAGTTCCTCGCTCAAAAACCGTAACTTTGGTTTTTTCCTTATTTATACTAAGTTTGAATTTCATGCAAACTTCGTACATCCACGACAGCATACTCTGCAACTCGCTTTTGCTCTCTGCCAACAGAACTCTGTGTCATCAGCATACAGCATTCGGCATACGCAGATATTACCCAGATCTAAACCAGTATTGTCCATTTTGGCATTACCCATACTCGCATCCATAAATATATTAAGCAGCCATGGTGACATTACACAACCTTGCCTGACTCCTGCACCTATAGAAAACCATTTTGATAAAAACACCCTTCACTCGTACACAAGCTCTACTGCCAGCATACATGGCTTTTACACTAATAAGTAGATTCCCAGTAACCCAATCCAATTTCTCGAAATGAAGATTTCGTGCACACAGATGAGAAGGTAATTTAAAATGCAGTGTAAACAAACTTTTGTGTCAGAACATGGCCTAAGATACTTTATTTATTTATTTTGTATTTTAATAGCGAAATTTTGTGCAGTTCGTATCAAAAACAGAACTTCTCGACTTAAAAACGTAGTGCTGATATTACTTCTGGTACAATAATACCAGCTTCAGGTTACCTACGTTACGAAACAAAACAAGTAGGATAAGAACGCTCTGAAAATTCAGCGAAAATGTTTCTGGTATTCTAAGCCATGCACATTTTAGAAAGATTAAAGACTTGACTTATATTTTTACATTCACAGCGTTCTATCTGGCCACAGCCATTACTCACAAAATAAAAGCCAGCAACAGCGCAGGTTTATAGAGGAAGTGATATTATGGAGTGAATATATGCGTTCGGAGAAACTTCATTCCTAAGATAACGTCTTTTGACTGATGTCGTAACGCTACAGCGGAACACTTTTGCACAAAGTCTGTTTAGTTGTTGGCGTTTGCGCATGTTTCGAATTTCGTATGCTCCCGGAAAGAAAACATGGCGCCATTAAGAGGCACATCCAAATATTTAACTGATCTAACCAAATTACTGCAAGTCACTTAGATCACTTACACGTATGAAATTATCTTATATTAAGGAAAAAGCAAAACAAATTTTGGGAAGAATCAAACAGTATTCTTCAAAAGTACTTGCCTGACAATAGTTCTGCTGAAAATTTTCCAAAAGCTAAAACTGTATGCCTAGTAGTCAGAAGCACGTATTTTTATTCTTCTCGTGTAAAAGCAGACGGATAGTATTAATAAAAACAAATATGACTAAGTAAATTTCTCCATCATTTTTATGCCAGGGGCCGAATTCGAACCTACAACTCTCGGTTCCGGAGTGCTATCCACTATACTACACTGGCATGTGCTTTCACTGATATCTGCCTTCATCTCATGTGCGTCCTGCGGGACAGACACGTCACATTTCTCCCCCTCCCAGAACAGAGCCGGGCACATGGCTCACGGGTAAGCCGGGACCATGTGTCGCTGTAGGCATTCATCCGATGAAGAACGTGCATTTGAGAATTTTTTTTTTTTTTTTTTTTTGATTGGAGGTTTAACGACCACCGTGAGCAACTCAATGGGCTATAAGCAGTCGCCCGTCCCTAATTTAGGGTCACTGGTTCCAGGGAAGGGAGAGAGCCAGTGCCGTAAGACAAACACAACATCCATGCCTGACCGGGATTCGAACCCGGACCCCTTACGGACGAATGATCAGAGGCCAGTGCCTTAGACCACTGCGCCACCGGGGCGGCCATTTTGAGAAATTCTAGACCATTTGGTGTGTGGAACGTAACATCACACTGATTTATTTTTTCGTAGCACTGAAGAAGAGATTCTCATTTTTCCTATCTCGCGGTGTTGAAAGAACATCACACCATTGCGAGAAACCTATCAGCCAGGTCATCCCTGAAGTTCGGGCGCCAATATGACGAAGTAAATTTCTCCATCATTTTTATTCCAGTGTCGAGATTCGAACCCACAACACTCGGTTCCAGAGTTCCGAGTGCTATCCACTATACTACACTCTCACTGCTATCTGCCTTTATCTTATGTGCGACTAAGTAAATTTCTCACAAATAATCTAAAAATTTGCAAGTCGGTGGCCAAAAATATTACACGAATGCTTAGCTGAAGAGTCTTATTTTTGCTGTATATCGACATGAAGGACATTTAACGGTTATGAAGATATTGCTGAAGCTTCCGTGGAGAAGTTATGATGTTACTATTTGAGATTCCGTAGAAAAGTTACTACTAGGTTGATTTTGAAGATTCAGTGGTAATAAAACATTACATTCCTTACTGAAGTCATTGGCTCCTTAGGTCAGCTTCCGCAGGAGGAAAGCTTTCGCAGATCGTGTGGTCATCGGCATTATCTACGAAATATTCTACTAGGAATACGTGTTCAGTTTCAGGCAACACATTTTCATATTTGATAGAACAACTATGAGGGATATTTAAACGTTTCCGACGTCTTAAGGAGAAAGGACACAGGAATAATCAGGAAACCAGCACACATTATTCAACAAAATACTGGCCGTTAACATCAATGAACGTTTGCCATTTTTCAGGCAACAAATGAGTGCCCCTGTAATAGAAGGACTTGGGGTTTGAGCTGAAGAACGCAGTGACGAAATTTTTCACCTCTGGAACTGTGGTGAACCGCTGACGGGCTAGGGCATGTTGCATACAGTGAAACAGGTGAAAGTCTGAGGGTGCAATGTCCGGGGAGTAAGCCGAGCGTGGTAAAACCTCCAGTGTAACTGTTCAAGGGTTGATTTCGTGGTGGTATCGACATGTGGTGTGGCATTATCGTGTAACAGGATGACTGGGAAGCGTCCTTTGCTGTCCATTGGCGTTTGTGCTCGATTGCGGCTTTCCGTTTCATCAACTAATCTCTATATCGTAGTGGAGTGATTGTTTCGCCCGGTTTCAACAGTTCGAAGTACAGCTCTCCATGGGCATATCCCACCACACACACACACACACAACAGCACCTTTTTCTGCTGGATAACCTGTTTTGCAGTGGATGTTGATGGCTGGCCGGGGTCGACCCCGGATTGCTTGCATACGGGGTTGTCGCAATAGATCCACTTTTCATCCCCGGTGACAACCTTCCACAAGAAATTCTTCCCTTGAAACCTCTTCAGCAACGACATGCAGATGCCCAATCGTTGACCAATATTACGCTCCGTTAAAGTTGCAGAACCCACTTACCAGTCTTCTGGATCTTCCTCAAGGCCTTAAACGCCGTACCACCGTCGATTGAACCACTTTCAAACGTTTCGTCAGTTACGTGGTCGCTTGTATAGCATCCTCTTGCAACATGGATTCCAGCTCCTCTACTGCGAGATCCTGTGGTCTACCTGCACATGGGTTGTCATCCAAGCTTACAATACCTTTCTTAAACCTGGCAAACCATTCTCGACACGTCGGCTAGCCCACAACCGTTTCGCCATACGTCTGACATATTGAACCGTATGCTTCACTCGCTTTTTTCCTTAAATTAAACACGAATAACAAACAGTGCCGCAAATGAAATTTATCTACCGCCATGTTTGGCTTCACGTACGAACTGTCAGCACGGGTCGTTTGCCTGTTTAGACCCCTTCAGCGCCCGCCAGCGGGGGCGACGGAAACTTTTGCAGACCCCTAATAATTACAGGTACTACATGTAATACAGTTCCTTCTGTAATTACAGACAGCAACAAATCACATGCTGACGTATGATCTGCAACTACCTTCAGCGTTTAGATTTCATCTCCATCAGCTTGATTTTTATTTAATTTCGCTTTTCTCTTTCCGGAAGCAAACTTTGAAAAAGGAACGTGTTTGTTAATAGAAAAAAGCCGGAACATTAAGAACTGTCAGCACGGGTCGTTTGCCTGTTTAGACCCCTTCAGCGCCCGCCAGCGGGGGCGGCGGAAACTTTTGCATACCCCTAATAATTACAGGTACTACATGTAATACAGTTCCTTCTGTAATTACAGACAGCAACAAATCACATGCTGGCGTATGATCTGCAACTACCTTCAGCGTTTAGATTTCATCTTCATCAGCTTGATTTTTATTTAATTTCGCTTTTCTCTTTCCGGAAGCAAACTTTGAAAAAGGAACGTGTTTGTTAATAGGAAAAAGCCGGAACATTAAGATTTTACATGCTTAGCGAACACAAGGCACTTGAAATAATTACCTTGCCTTTTCATATAACTTTCTTTAGGCGTGATTTCCATCCAAAAAATTTATTTTTGATTCTTTTTTTGGGTCACCTTTAAAGCATTTTCAAGCCATATACTCATATAGTATAATTATGACGGTTTTGGAATATGATCAAATAATTCTCATCTTCGTATGTGTCTCTATTGTCACTGTTGTTCGCTGTAGTAGTAGTGTTGACATACATACACAGTTTCCATAAAGGGTTTAGGAAGCACGTAGTCCAGTAACTTGTTTAGTTAGGCAATTGTATCTGCCTCATTAAAAAAGGAATTCATAATATTTCAGGTATGTTTTGTGTTTCTCCAGATAGAATTTCAAATCTTAATTTTAAACCTTCCTTAGTTTTAATATGTGTTGATAATTTCGAACATTTAGAATCAGTGTAGCAAGTAAACTCAGCCGAAGACTAAAATATATGTATTGAGAAATTGTCATTATTAGTGCCAAAATAAGTAGACCAGTGACTCAGTTCTGAAACTTCATTAGGAAATGATGCATTTTGTTTGGAGTGTCTGGGTCGTGTGGTAACAGTTCGCATAAAACCGCAAACTCAGACATCAGGTATGATGCGATAACTCAAAATAATGTGAAATTCCACTTGCGCTAAAAGACAGCTAAGCTGTATCAGGTAGAAAATAGTAAAACTATGCTAGTAATTCGATTTATTAGCGAAGGAATATATAAACAATCGTTTCCAAGCTTTTGCACATCAACCAGATGGCTTTTTTCAAAGAGGTTAGACAGAAGCCGCAATCTGAATAATAGAACGCTTTAACAATTTGAACGCGGTGACCATACGTGAGACTGCCGAAGGAAAAAAAAGCTGAACTTTTTAACTGCACGGGTGAAAAATAAGAACGTGCTGTGAAACAGCGTGAATATAACACGGCGAGAGCAAGATAAAATTGTTCACTGAAATTAATTATGTAAATATTAAGCTGGAGCACATCACTGTATTCAAAATATATAATTTTCTTTTTTCCCCCATTTAACAGCAACACAAGATAAATGTAACATCGCGGAGAAAAAAGTTACGATTAAGCGAAATCTACGCTCTGTCCAACTTCCATTTTAGAAACGTTTTCCTCCATTTTGAAGCTGCAAAACAGGTATTTATTGAAGAAAATTATATTTAACAACACTACTGGGTAGAAGATACATCGCCATGAAAAAAGGATTACGATTACGGGAGAAACCTGCACTTTGTCTAATTTCCATTTCTGAAAGTTTTGGAAGTCGGAATTTCGCCCACCGACGGAAAACGAACCCACCACCATCACTACCACCACCAATCTCTCCCAAACTTCTGCATCGATCTCGGAAACGATCGAAATGACGATGGAAAAGGCAGAATTCATCGAATCCACTAAAGAATCTCGGAAAATTTTCGCGCCAATTTCCGTTTTCGGAATTTTTCTTCCATTTTCGAGCTGAAATGCTAATATTTATGGAATAAAATTATATTTAACAATAATACTGCGCAGAAGAAACATCGCGAGAAAAAGAAATCACGATTACGGGGAAAATGTTCACTCCTTTAACTTCCGTTTTCGAAAGTTTTGAAAAACGAAATACCATCCCCAGAACAACCCCCCCCCCTCCCAATATAACCCTCCAAAATTTCTCTTCAGTTTTTCATCGATCTCGTGCACAACCTAAATGATGACAAAAAAAGGGAATTCCGCGAATCAGGGGATGAATCTCACGTATGGGTGACTTGACTTGACAATAAATAGATACGACGTAATATTCATTTAAAGACAGGAGGCATCACGTTGGTTATACACGCGATATCCTGGTAAGAAGAAGGCTTTCCTTGAAGAACTGGATCCACGGCCCTATCCAGAGAAGTCAAATTCAAGTCCGTTACTCCTAAGTGGGATGATATAAAGAAATTACCTACCTACTTTACCCCTAAATATACAGCTATTCGGGAAACCATGGAGATAATTACCTACAGTGATACTTGCAATGATAGAGTCTCACTGGAGTTGACAAGAATTTGGAGCCAGTTCTTCAAGTAACGCCTTCTTCCCACCAGGACACCACGTGAGCAACTAACGTGATGCCTCGTGTCTTTAAATGAATATTACGTCGTATCTATTTATTGTCAAGTCACCGCGTTCAAATTGTTATAGCGTTCTATTATTCAGATTGCGGTTTCTGTCTATCTTCCTTGAAAAAGCCATCTGGTTGATGTGCGAAAGCTTGGAAACAATTGTTTACACATTCCTACGCCAATGAATCGGATTACCAGCATAATTTTACTATTTTCTACATAATTAGTGTATAATGCCTCGTTACTAATTTGTAGCAGATAGCTAATATGAATAAAATTTATTGCACTGTTTCTTATTCGAAACTGCAATAATTTTTGCCACTCGTGTATGGACGAAGTCGCATTTTATTAGGTGTGCAACTTAATTCTCGGAAACAGGCACGACACGTTGACAGCAAATTATAGCAACTCGAATACGTACCTATAATCAGGGAAATAATCCCCGTCGTGTTGGATACATTTGAGCCATTGGTCAGGGAGCTGCCGAATGTCACTGCGAAAAAAAGAGGGCTGTTTCGAGTTGATAAAGTCATCAATACTTGTGTGGACCTCCTCGATAGAAGTGAAATGCGTATCACTCAGATGATGTTGCAAGGAGCGAAAGAGGTGATAATTCAACGGGGCGAAGTATGGAGAATACGTCGGGTGGTACAAAATCTCCCATCCCAAGTCGGTGATCGTGTTTGAAGTCGTTTTCGGGGTGCGATGAAGCGCGTTATCCTGAAGAAACCGGACCGACCTTCTGTCCTTGCCGGTGTATGGCCTTTTTCGCCTTCAGTGCGTCACTCACACGAATGAGTTGCTGACAATAACGCTCGGCATTGACCGTTTCACCAGCTTTGAGCAACTCATAGTGTACGACACCGCGCTGATCCCACTATATGCACATCAACAACTTCCTGGCATGGATATTCGCTTTGGCGGCACTAGTGGCAGGCTGACATGGATAAAGCCACGATTTGCACCGCTTAAGATTATCGTAGAGGGTCCACTTCTCATCACAGGTCAAAATCTTGTGGAGGAAATCCTTCTTCTTGAATCTGGAGAGCAAGGACACAGCAACATCGTAGTGCCTAGACTTGTTCGCAGCTGTGAGTTGGTCGGGCACCATACGGCCCTCCTTGTGAATCCTTCCAAGTTTGTGCAGGCGCCTTGTAATGGCTTGCTGTGTTACTCCGAGTTCCTGGGCGAACTCTGACTGTGTGCGACAGAGATCCGCGTCCAACAGCTTTTCTAGTTCCTCATCGTCAACTTTCTGCGACTGTCCCGGAAGTTCTGCATTACGGAGATGGAAATTACCCTGCTTAAACTGCTGGAACACTTCTTACACGTACTGTAGGACACAGCAACCTCACCCAAAGCAGCACAGATGATTTGCTGGGCTTTCGCGGCACTTTTTTCAACTCAAACGCGAACAGGAGGCAGTACCTCAAATGTTGCTTATCGAAAGACATTGCTTTCACCGTCAACTTTCGTCCCTTCTCTCACTACAGATGTGAGCTGTTACGGTTGCCTGGAAAGCTGTTGGATGGCGCTGCAATCAGCCATTATCACACACAGCTATTTACATTTGCCGACGTTCTATGATCGCTTACGTTTAGGGGCCGAGAATTAAGTTGCCCACATAATAACGGGAGTCCACACAACTAGAAATTCACATTACCAGGATGTAAAAAATTCACCAAAAAAAAAAAAAAAAAAGAAAATCCGGGTTTTATGAAAGCTGCAACGCATAACAGCTGCTACGACTACGTTTTCCAAGGTAATTAAAGAGTCATAAAGCTCAAACACTCATTATCAGCTGTCAGCAATCTTCTCCAAGATAATTAAAGTGACATAAAGGCTAGAAAAAAAAGGTGCATGGCATTTATTGCTCCTTACAAAACCAAGGATCTTTTCCAAAAAGTAACTGACAGGCAGATGTTGGCAATAATACATCAAAACAGGATTTGGTGCCCCAGGTTTGGAGTTATCAAAGCGATCAAATCATCAAAGAAGCTAAAGTAGGTAATAAATATATGAAATGCTTCTGAAAAAAATATTGCAGACAGAAAGTGTGCAGGGCTCAAACTATTCGAGGGGAATCACTATTTCCCACTTAAAAGACGAAAATTTATATGAAAATGACTGAAAGAGCGCAGATGAAAGTGAAATGGAGAATTTGCTTGATTCATGCAAAAGGATGAAGAAAGACGAGCTGTTAAACTTTCAAAATATTGAAAAAAATAACATGTTACTTTCCAAACGCCATTCTGAGAAAAATAGGTTTCATTTTAGCACAGAAGTGCCTCCGTGGAAAATACCTCAAGAAACATCTTAGACATAAACCGATTAACTATTACATTATGACCACCGTCAGCCCAGAGAAATGAGCGCGCCTGAAAAACCGAACGGTGGCGCAGATGAAGTTCACAAAGCAGTATATATACAGCCTGAGGACTGACTTTCGGTTAGTAGAGTGTTCGGAGTCAGAATGGGAAAAGCTGCCGATTTATCGGAGTTTGATAAAGGACAAATTGTGATGGTCCTGTGCCTCGGAATTACGATCTCGGAAACGGTGCGACTTGGAGGTTGTTCACGTGCCGCTGTAGTGAGTACGTACCAAAAATGATGCACAGATGACCAAACGACGAACCGTCGTCCAGTCGTGTGTCGTACAAGGGAGCGGAGAATGTCGTGCATTGTTCACAACGACCGCAAGACCACAGTGCAACCAATCACCCGCAGCTACAACAGATCAGGGGATGTTTCATAACACACAGTTCATCGCAGCTTTCTGCATATGGCCCTGCGTAGCCGAAGACACAATCGGGTCTCCATGCTCATTGCACGTAATCGCCAACAACGCATAGAATGGGCATAAGATAATCGATATTGGACCGTGGATGATTGGAAGAAAGTGATCTCGTCTGACGAATTAAGATTCCTGGTGCATCACGTAGACGGCCGAGCGCGGATACGCCGATTACCAATGGAGGTTATGGCACCTGGATGTACTGTTGGGCGGAAACAGGCCGGCGGCGGTGTTATGCTGTGGACGACATTTTCTTGGGACATTTTAGGCCCCATTATCCCAACAGCACAATCCCTGACAGCTGTGAGGTATCTGAACATTGTTGCTGACCAAGTTCACCTATTCATGGCAATTGTGTTCCCTGCTGGTGATGGCCATTACCAACAGGATAATGTGCCATGTCACACTACCAGAATTGTCAAGGAGTGGTTCGAGGAACATGCTGGTGACTTCCCGTTAATGCCCAGGCCTCCATGTTTACCTGACATGAACTCAATCGAACATTTGTTGTTTGACTCGGAAAAGCGGGTTCACGCTAAATCCATCACCCCAAAATGTACAGGAACTGGAGGATCTGTTGTTGGCATGATGGTATCTGATACCCCAGGATACCTATCACCACCTCATCGAATCGATGCATCGCCGAGTGGCCGCTGTTTTGTGGGCTAAAGAAGGTCCTACAGCTTATTAGGTGGGTGGTCATAATATAATGGCTTATCGGTGTATATCATTAGGAAACGAATTCTCTTGAAAAAACCAATTTTTCACAAATACATAGAAGAGAATACAAATGATTATCGACACGAAGGAGCCGTATTTTTTAATGTTTCCCAAGTACCCATCTCTTCAGAAAACTTGAACACCTTGTTGTCCTTTGTGGTGTAACTGTAAAATGCTCAAACTGAAATCGAGAGATACGGGTTCGATTCCCGATCCAGAGCTACGTCACGTTCAAGTTTTCCGAAGAGGTGGGTACTTGGGAAACAATGAAAAATACGGCACCATTGTGCAGATAACAAACTCAAGAAACTTGTAGTAAAAGGTTGCGCTTTGAAGTACGAACCGAGCACAATTTCTTTATTTCTATCCGACTACAGCAACCGTTGAACTATCTAAGTCAACGTGTTTTGAACCAGCAGAACAACGTTATGATAAATCATAAGCTTTGAATAGAAAACGGAAAATGCTGTGCTCGCCGCTCCAGCAATAGTCAGTCCCAACATGGTCCAAATTCAGTTTCATCTCACGGAAATCCGGAGATCCAAATTGCGTTACTCCTTGAGGTCGATACTTTCAAGACTCGACCTATTTTGCTAAAAATAAAGGTAAAGCACTCCATGCAAGACATTCGGCTACGTATGTTCGCAATGCCGTTGATGTTGCAATACTAGCAACTTCGATTCCGCTTCATTGAGCGCGATGCAGGAATAAAACCAATGATCCTTCACCACAATGATATACCGTATATTATTTGTTTGTTGTTTAGGGGAGGGAGGGGGCTTATCGACTACCGCGAGCAACTCGATGGGCTATAAGCAGCCGACCGACCCTAATTTAGGGCCATTAGTTTTATCGAAAGGAGAGAGTACAACACCCTTTCGAACCAGGATCTATCTCGGAAGAAGGGTCATAGGTCAGCGCTTAGACTACTGCGCCACCTGGTCGGCAGAAAGCAAGTTTAATGAGATTTTATTAGAGAAAAATGACCAAAAACATGTTTAAACAAGACAAAATCTGTGGAACCGACGCGATTATAAAGTTCCGTAAGGTTAATGCAGATGAATCGAAATTTCAAGATCTGTTTAAATAAAAGTATTGGTTGCTCGGCTCTATAGAACTGATTTAACCAAATTTTGAAAAGGTCCAGGTTTCCAGACAAATATTTCTTTTCTAATACAATATGAACGCTTACGATTGGGCCACTGTTTCAGAACATCCTTACTTTTCATTCTTATAATTCACGTCGTTATTGACATACAGCTTCTCCATCTCATCTGAAATCATTTCCTACTGTTCTTTCGTGAAAGTTCCGTTTCATGAAACTAAGTCCCACGTACCCTTAATCTGTTATCGGTACACCACTTGTAGACAGTAAAAGTGACCACCAGTTGGCGCTTGCTGTCAGGGACAACTCTCACTGTCCCTTTACTAATGGTAAACTACGACCGGGACGCACACACTGATATTTCAGAACACACCATCTAGAGGACATTCTTGGGGATGGGCGTGAGAAGTCGGACACAAGTTCGTATGCTCAGGTTTACTCCTCCATCTTCAGTGCGGGGCAAGAGAGTATAGTGTGTGGACACTAGGCAGCTAAAAAAAGTCGATTGGTTTAATGAATCCAGGTTGCAACCCCTGATTGTCGATGGACGGATCCATATTCAAAAGCGTGCGGTTGAACAACTTCAAACAGACTGTAAGGTTTGATAGAGCATATCGTGGGAGGGAAGGACGTTATCAGATCGGGATTGTTCTCATGGGCATCACTTGGTACCATGCTCCACGTTGAACGGACCCTCGTCGCCTGATCCTACGCAGGTATTCCTTCGGGCCATGTATTCCCCCACATGGTGACCATGTATTCCCCCACATGGTGACCATGTATCCGTTTCTCACCGGATTCTTTCAACAACATAACGTCTATTATCACATATTGTGCGAGAGTGGTTCAATAATTATATCTGAGCACTTGATCCGCCCTCCTAGACGCCAAATTTCCCGGAATTTCGAATCCCATTGAGCATTTGTACCGCGCAATGAAACATAGAACAGCCCAATAGCCATCTAATTTTTCGGGAAGAAACAGAAAAAGTAAAAATTAAATCCGGAAAAATCATCAAATGAGGAAACAATTCTTTGAGCTTAAAAGGCAATGTAATGGCAACAATTTGTTAGATGGCGATGTTATGCAAAACATAATTAAATTGGCCACTGAAGCAGGATACACATCCAACCAGATACAAAATTTTATCGAAAAAATCCAGATCCAGACATGTTAATCTTTCCGTGCCGCAACTAAGCTACCTGGGCTTAATTCCCTACATACTAAATGTTTCCTATCAACTCAAGAACGCCCCCGGGACGACGAACTTCGGTGTCGGCATAAGGTCTCCGGCAACTTTATATACCATGCTTAAAAGAAATATTGACAAGCTCCATCTATTCAACGAGGCAGGTGTTTATGTCATCCTACTACAATATTCGGACGGCTCCAAGCTATATTACATCGGAATGACCAAACGTTTGTTTAGAATTAGACTTAACGAACATAAAAGAGACACAAGTGACAGAAAAGTACCCATTGCCCGGTCCAGAGAAGTCAAGTTAAAGTCCGCTGATTCCATGTGGGATGATATAAATAAATTAGCTTCCTACTCCACGCCTAAATCTATTGCAATTCGCGAAACCCTAGAGATCATTACCAACAGTGATGCTTGCAATGACAGCGTCTCCTAGAACAACCACGAGTTTGGAAACAGTTCGTCAAATAATGCTGCGTTTTCTCCCATGCTACCGCGTGTCCAATCAATGTGACGCCTCGTTTCTGTGAATGAATAATTACATTCGCATATTCATTTATTGTCTAGTCAAGTCACCGCGTTTAAATTGTTGAAGTGTTCTATTATTTAGTTTGTAGTTTGCTGTCTACCTTCTTGGAGAAGGCCATCGATGTTCGAAAGCTCGGAAACTTTGATTTCTATTCTGAAATTCGAATCGCTAGTATAGTTATACTATTTTGGATTATTTTTGTTTTACTTCATGACTCCAACAAGTAAAACGAAAAAATAAAACTGTATTGCAGTATCCACAGGAAAATATGTACTTAGTAATAGTACATTAGAATGCATAATTTGCATACGTACGTACGCATCCTACTACCTTGTTAACAGGAGCGCTATCGCCCTAAAACTTGAAAAAAATCTGATGGGTTACAAATGAATTTTCAGAAATGCATTATTTTCCCATTTTTCTATTGTCAAGGGATATACATTGGCTCACCAGATAACGTCTCGTACAGAAGCCCATGTCCTTTATATATATATCAATCCAATCAGTAAATGCCGTGAACTGTTCGAGTTCTACGTACGACGTAATTTTCTTGGCTGTTTCCACGTAAGATCACACCATCAATAAGTAGATTACGAGCACAGTAAAGAGATTAAACCATCTCAGTAAGAATTCCTCCAAGGCTTGATACGGAGAAGCGTTTGAAATCTTTCCTTTTGACGATGATAAGCCAGTTGTTTCAACACCAGAGGTGATCAAATCTCGATCTCCTACGATAGTATTAAAAGCAAAGGTTGCTAAGTTCAGTCTTTTTTCAAGTTCAGCATGTAATATTTTTCTGCCTGCATTTTCTTAATCTTTATTTTCTAGCTCAATATTTAAACCTTACGACCTTTTACTGTAATTCAGAGGCGACTAGTTGACCTGATCACGCAAAGTGTCGCGTTATAAGCTCGCTAATATTGGCTCCTATTAAAGCGACACTTTGTTATCCGTTTTCTGCAGAATCCCTACACTTTTATGCGTTACGTGCATATGTGTGTGTGTGTGTATTTTGTGGAAAATAAAACCTGAGATACCGAGAATTTGCTTAACAATTGAGTTCATTGCATCCACGTTACAAGATGCTGTTCTCTTTCCCTATTTGCTGGGGAGAGGTGAAAACAGAAAACGCACGATGGCTTTGATGGTTTACGTCATTCTTGTTTAAACTGAAAAAGAAAGAGCGCTAAATTCGAGATGGTAAAAGCTCAGGGGCTAAAATATAGGAACGTTAGATGCGGGAAAACGTTAACATCGAAATGCAATATGCGGGTTTTTTAACGTCATGCATACTGGGAAAAAGTTGGAAATTTCAAAGTGTTGCGTTAAATGTGGGAAATGGTTAAATCTGGGAAACATTAGATCACGATTCGACATTTTTTGTCGTTCCACACTAGTGCCTCACGCCGTAGCTGAACTCTGGGATGTCTTTCTGAATTCGCGCGCGCGTTTCTCTCTGTGTGTGTGTATGTGACTGAAGTTAACTTGATCAAAATTTCCTAATTCTCTAAAAGCAGCATGTTTTTAATTGGTGAAGAACATGCATATTTCTTGCTGTTTGTTGAGAGCGTACTGCAAAATTTCTTTTTCAGTGGATAGAGGTGTGCGTGCAAAATGCTTTCTAGTTCTTCTTAACATAGAATTTCCAATGTACATACAAGGTCGTATCAGAATAATATGATCACCCCCGGAATCACAACGCAGCAACCCCGTCGCTTCACAGAGTACACGTGACAAGGTCGACCATACGGAAATATAAGCGGCCGGTCAGGACAGATGAGCGATAGTGCGTGACGTGAGCACAATGGGCAGAGGTAGTGATTTGTCCAACATGAAGAGATGTGTGTAGTCAGCGAGGACGAACAGGTAGCCATTGGCGTATAAGGACCCATCCAATGGTACCAGAAGTCCCAGGTCATACCAAGAAAACATCCCCCACACATACACACTGCCACCGCCGGCCTGTACTCGACCGAAAAACGTGCCTGGGTTTCGACTATCGTGTGCCTGACGTAATATCCGCCACCGCCCGTCACTTCTGTGGAGTAGAAACCTCGATTCGTCGGAGGAAGCAACCTTTTCCCAATCTTCCGCTGTCCAATGGCGGTACTCCCATGCGATTCTTTAAATTCCTTGGTAGTTACCCACGCTGGTGATGGAGTCTACCAACAAGACAATGCGCAGTGCCACATCTCTAAGGAGTGCGTGACTGGTTCCAGGAGCACAACTGCGATGTCGTCGTTGTGCCTTGGCTGGCGAAATCGCCCGACCTCAATCCTGTAGAGCACTTGTGGGACTATTTGGATTGACAAGTTCGACGTGCCGACCCACGACCACGTCATCTCCGGGACCTCCGTGCTCTGCTGCAATACGAATGGGCACGTGTGCCTCGGGCAACTTTCCAGGGCCTCATTGCGTCCATGCAACGCCGTCTCTCAGCTGTCATTCGGGCCAAGGGTGCTTATTCCCATCATTAGGTAGCTGGTCACATTATTCTGATACGACTGTGTATTTCAATTATAAACATCATCTGACATATCCTCTGTGTTCGTTGCCTTAGTAACTTTACAGAAGATTCTATACGATCGTGGAATAAGGCAGAAAGTTCAAAGTTTCAGTGTCTCCTGCCAAAGTGACTAGCAGCATTATTCACATTTTCAATAAACGTACCTTTGGTAAAACGTACGCAACGTTTATATGTTTTGAATATGATTACTCGAGACTGGCGTTTAGCATATAATTAACGAACGCCTAAGCCATTCCCAGTTCGTCCGCTAAATAAGCCTAAAGGCATATATTCTCTGCTGAATAAGCACATTTGCTGGCTGCTTTAAAAAATGAATGAAAAAAGCTGAATGTGGATTCATATTGTCCTTATAATACCTAAAGGATCATAAACTGCGAAAAAGAAAAAAATCAGCTCTTCGAAGATATTAATGGTATTTGGAGCAGACCCCTGCTGGCATCATTGGTGATGGATGATTACCTGACCCCTTCGCCCATAGATGCAGCCATGAAGAGGATGCGGAGCAACGCTGAAGGAGGTTGGAGAAGGAGACTCAGAAACCATCGCCGACATATTACCAGAATAGGCCCAATGATTACTGGACTCAGTTCTTTTTCTTTTTCCCAGAATGATGCTTTGCAGGGAAGGTGTCAGACAAGGGGAGGGAGGAGCCTTGGAAGAAATATGGAGAGAAATCGTGTCTGACGCAAGAGGTGCTTTATGGGCAGTGTTTAGGGGCTATTTATTGATAAAATAGCTGTCATGGGTTAGGTACCCTGAATTATAGTTGGTGCTGTTGGGCTGGGTTAAATGCCGACTTTACGCTGCTCAGGAGCAAAAGTGATTTTTATCCCCTTTTTTCAAGCTTTGCGCTTTTGTTGCAAAAACACATTAAGGAAGTTTTTTTTCTCTTTCTACTCTCCTTTGATAAACAGACAACGCATCCATTTTATCCCCCCCCCACCACCACTACCACCACTGCGTTCATAAAACTCTGTGGATTTTGAATAGGGCGTAGGGTGCATTTAAACTTCTTGTCACTATTTACACCAAATAAAATATAATAATGATGATACTCCTTCATTTCTTAAGGCTAGCTCAACGAGGGTCAAAAATAATCTTCACTGACAAACTCACGTGTTGCCTGTGTTCAAATTATTATTACCTAACGAACAGAAAAGTTTTACTCAGGAATTATATTGATAAAATGTGGTTCGATGAAATACATGCGTACATAAGACTAAGCAGAAGTACCGTATTTTTCGGCATTTAAAAGAGTTTTATTAAGAAAGAAATGAAATAATTTCAGGGATAAAAACCGCAGCTTATTATTCCCTGAGATTTGTGAACTCAACCATGTGCGATACCGCTCATGAAAACAACGTAGAGAAACGCCATTCAGTGTATCAGCCAATGCTCAATGTGCATTGCATGATTTTTCCGTGACGTCACACCTTCACACAGCCAATGGCCTTGGTTTTTTGTTCGGATGGTCATCCTGGCCGCATGGCAAATGTATCAATATAAGATGGCCTTGGTCGAAGTCTATCGCCATTGTGTGGCATACAAGCAATACTTGGGAACATGGAATTGGCTTTTCCTTTATTATAAAGCTTAGCCAAAACCGTTTGAAATACAGTGTGTCCCACTCGCTACCGAACCCGGCATTTCTTTAATAATGTTAACACCAATGAAGATATTACAACGAAATTTGAAGTGGACTTACCTCATTTAGTACGAAATGTGATGACGTCACAACATGTGCTGGAAGTGGCCACCTTTGCATCCAGACAGCACTAAAAATCGGCGCTGCCCGCCAGCCAGCTATTGTCTCCTTAGTGGCAGACACATTCCTGCATGTGGCGCCACTGAGGAGCAGTCCGCCATCCAGCCGAACGCGCCTCTTTGCTGCTTTGTTAGGCCATTTCACTGAGCGTGTCTCCACAATACGGTTGTTGATAGTGAGTGCTCGAGCTCGTGGCTGCTCGCGCATGTGTGAAAATGTATCGGTACATTTTGGAGGAGCGAGTGTTTATTGTTCGCACTCATTGGAAAACAGAATCGATAAAGTCTTGTCAACAGCAATTCCTGGAGAGGTTTGCAGGCTGACATCCGCCGAACAAGTCTACCATTTGGGTATTGCCGAAGAAATTGTAAACCAAGGGGACTTTATTAGACGACCATGCAACAGGTCGTTCACAAATATCCGAGGAAACTATCCAGAATGTAAAGGGTCGACTACTTGCGTCTTCCAGGAAGTCACTTCATCGACTGTCACAGGAAATAGGGTTGTCCAAAAGCACTTGTCAACGTGCTTTGAAAAAAGTCGAGCTCCATGCGTACCGTATCTCCGTAGTCCACGAACTGAAATAGTCTGACCACGTGAAACGAGTGACATACTGTCGACGGTTTCAGACATTTCTTCAGGAAAATCCGGGCATTCTGGACTACACGTAGTTCTCGGACGACGCGTCGTTTCACCTGTCCAAATAAGTCAATTCTCAGAATTTCCGTATTTGGGCCAGTGAAAATTCCAACGTGATATATGAAGAACCCTTTCATTCACAGAAAATTGGCGTTTGGTGTGGGATGACCGGGCGCCGCATAATTAGCCCCATCTTCTTCGATACAATCGTCGCAACAGCTGCATGTATGAAAATCTTCAACACCTTTGTAAACAATTGGACGACGAAGAACTCTTCATTGGATATTACCAGCATGATGGAGCGACATCGCACACATCACACACCAGTATGGCCGAAATTCAATCCTTTTTCGGGGACCGCGTCATTTCGAAGGGTCTTTGGCCACCGCGCTCGCCCGATCTGACGCTTCCTGATTAATTTTTATGGGTATATCAAAAAAGGAGAGTTTGCCAAAAGAAACCGCGAACCATAGATGCCTTGAAAGCAAACATCACAGAAGAAATTCAGGCAGTGACGGCGGACGTACCGGCACGGACTCTCCATAATATGGTGCGCCGGGTTCGAAATGTCTGAACGCATATGGTGGCCACTTCTAGCACATGTTGTGATGTCGTCACATTTTGCCCGAAATGAGGTAAATCCACTTCAAATTTGGTTGAAAGATCTTCATTGGTGTTCATATTATTAAAGAGATGCCGGGTCCGGTAGCGATTGGGACACCCTGTACAAAATAACTTCAAAGGAGCGAACGGGATAAGCTCTAAATTTTGTTTGAGAACGTCAAGGAGACGAGACTGTCAAACATATCGGCATCTTCCGTCGTGAGATGTAAATAAAAGTACATTCCCCCAGTTAAAATTCAAGCAAATCATGCTCGTTTCACGAATGGAATTTTACAAGGATTGAGGATACAATGGAAGAAGTGTAGAAGAATAGCCATTGTGAGCTGAACCTAAAGCGATAAAATTTTACACTCAGTAGTCTTGATAGCAGCATTTATACCTATATCATCATATGGCGATAACAATGACCTTCGTTATACACTGAAGAGCCATTGAATGAGAGGTACCTGTCTAGTAACGTGTACCACCATCTTTCTCCCTGATGAAGGCGGCGATTCGTCTCGGCATGGACTCGACAAGACACCGGAAGCGTTGGGAAGCCATACGGATCCACGGCCCCTGAACAAACTCCCACAGTTCACGAAGATTTGATGAAGGGGGGTCAGAGCCTCGAATATCTCTCTCGATGGCATCCCAGTTGTGCTCGATGGAATTGAGGTCAGGTGACCTAGCTGGCCAAAGAAGCGAGGTCACGTCGGTGGTGTGCTCATCCAACCATTCGGATACAATTCGGGAGCGATGGCACGGTGCATTGTCTTGTTGCAGGATGAATTCCCCAGTGGGATGTTGAAGACGCACAAACGGGAGCAAAAGGTCGTCCAGGATATCCCAGTAACGTTGACCTGTGAGAGACGATGTCACACGTACAAGGGGTACCATTTCAGTCCCCGTAAACAGTCCCCAGACCAGAATGCCATCTCTACCAGCTTGAAGAGTACCCTGCTGGCAAGAAGGATCCATCGTTTCAAGTGGTTTGCGCCGTACTCGTATCCTTCCCTACGCATGTACCAACGTGAATCTCGACTCATCAGTCCAGGCAACATTTTCCCACATGTCTAGGGTCCAGTGGCGATGTTCCCGCGCCCATGCTAATCCTTGCCCACTGTGATGCGCGGTCAGCGGCGGTACCCTCATGGGACGATGGCTTCTGTACCCCATAGCGAGGAGATGGTTTTGGATGGTGTGGCTGCTTACACGTTTTTGTGCACCAGCGTTAAATTGCCGAGTGATTTATTGCACTGTGGCCCGTCTATCCGCTGTTACAATGCGAGCTAGCCTACGATGACCCCACTCATCCACACGCTGTTGTCCACGGTAGTTGGCCCTTGCAGGGATGGTTTTACCGGATTCAATGTACTCACAGTGCACATGTGACATAGTGGCTCGTGAAAATCCCAGTGCCTGCACGCCTTCCGAAATGGAGTAACCCATTTGTCGGGCCCCGACAATTTGTCCACGATCAAATGCGCTTAGATCATTCGTCTTACCCATACTGCATCCGACTCTTACTGATTCCCGTCGCATCACTTCTTATATTGTCGGATCCGTTTACAGGGCCTCCCACAGCGCCACATTTGCATAACGCCAGCTGTCTCTAATTCAATTGCTCTTCAGTGTACAAGACACACATGGATTTTGATACTAGTTATTTGGGGAAAAAAAGTACGTACTTTCTGAAGACATTTGCTTTTATTTACGCTTTCCAACCGTAGGTTGATGAAGGGTATATGCTCCAGCTTTGTCCGTGTGTCTGTTTGTCCGCACGATAACTCGTGTAAAAATGTTTCGATTTCGATGAAATTTTAGCATGTGGTAGGGGCCCACCTGGGGTAAAACATGATCAAATGAAATTTGTTCATGTTGTTCCGGAGGTATACTGAACTGGTTCTGTTGAATATCATCAAAATGGGTAAAAGGTTCTGTTGAATATCATCGAAATGGGTAAAAGGTTCTGTTGAATATCATCGAAATGGGTAAAAGGTTCTGTTGAATATCATCGAAATGGGATCTAAGGTCAGGGCACAGGACCGAGATTTAATCCACAGCCATTATTCTTATAACTTGAGTAATGATTTCTGGTGTGTTGGAAAGAGTATTATAATCAATGCATTGCATGATTTTACTAACTTGTTTTAAATACAGTGCAACCTCGGTTATCCGTTTTTCTGGGGGATTGTCTTAAAAACATTTAAACGAAATTTCGAAATATGAGATACTATTGCAAAATTTGTGCTTTAAAGGAATATAAGATTTCGATTAATAATGACTTATTTAAAGTCAGATTAGCGGCAAAACAAAAGTAAAGCGTTACAAATTATAATATATTTTTTTATCGCATTGCAAAAATCATAAAGCCTATGAAAATCAAACTTCTCTTTTGACGAATCTATCTGCCTATAAAAATCCTGGTTCTAAGTTAAGTGACATCCTGATAACTAAAAATCTGAGACCAGTGCTTCAATATGGAACTCGTGAATTAACAGTTTTCCTCTGCGGATCTGGAGCGCATCTATTTGAGACCAGAATGTTGAATATTGAGGATATACGAGTATTTAGGATTCTATTCCATTAAGCCACAAAGTTACCTCCCAAAGATTTATCGATTTTTAAATGGCACATATGAGTGTGAGTCATAAAATGCGAAATCAGTTCTTCATCCAAGCTAAAAGTAACCAACATACCCTTTTCTGGTGGGATCAAGGTTCAACTTTGGCTGCACCAAGCAGGAACACTGCAAAGCTGTCTCAATCAGAATTAGAAACCGGTCACGTGTCACTGGGTCGACAATTTCTAGCGTGTCAAACGAGCCGGATTAAAGTGTTCCTGGCCCGATTTCGAACCGGTTTTATTTCCACTTCATTTCTGAAAACACAAAAATATTTCAAATAACCCTTAAGAGGTCTTTGAAATATCTCACAGCTTCAGAGTATGATCCAGGAACTTGCTGAGAAGGGTAAAGAAATGGGGTTATAAATGAATTTTCAGAAGACAAAACTGAAGTAGAATGCTTTTGCAAGGAAAGAAGATTTATGGATTCATGGGGAAAAGCTGGAGATAACCAATTCCTACATTTACCTTGGGCAGCAGATATCGAGTGAGGGTCACATTGGTGAAGAAATTAATTGGCCTAAAAAATTTGGTTGGAGTGCTTTTGAAAGAAACAGTACAATTTTTAAGGGGGCAATATGCCACTATGTCTTAAAGGAAAAGTGTTTAATCAATGCATCCCTCCAGTGCTTACGTGCAGAGAAGAGACGTGATTCTTAATTGAAAAAGACATACAAAGACTGCAGACAACTCAAACAAGCATGGAGAGATTCATGCTTAATGTAACCAAGAAAAATAAAAAGAGGAACTTGATTATAAAGAAAATGACAAGACAAAAGACATCATGATCAGAGTAAAATCCCTGTAACGGAATAGGCTGGACATATTGCCAAAAGGACGGACCACCGATGGACAACCGAAATTTTAGACTGGATTCCAAGGGACAGGAAAAGACCCAGATGAAGACCACGTGGTACATGGATGGATGGAGGAGACTGGCCCAAGACAGTCTGTTGTTAAAGAAACATGGGGAGACATTCATCTAACAGTGAATTGATAATGATTGACAATGATGATGACGACGATGATGATGATATATTCGAATTTATAGCATAAAGAAGATTTGTCCGGGTCAGGTACTGGTCGGGTCTGGATCGGGTCCAATTATGTGACGGCAGGGTCCGGGTCGGGTCCGGTTCCAAAATTTCTGACCCGTTTCCAACTCTGGTCTCAGTGCTATCAAAGATCTAACATACCGGTTTACATATAAAAGAAACAAAGAACCGTGTATTTTTGACAAATCGAAATTCAAATTTTAACGTATAATCGCATTAAGTGTATAAATGAATTACGTATAATCCAGTTAAAAGAGCGTTAAATACGGCAGAAAGATATCAGTACTAGCGTAGAATTCCGTAAAAGTGAAAAACGTATACCTGAGAAACGCATAACCCACGTTCTACTGTACAGGAAATTTCACTGCTATCTGAGCATTGCAACATGTAACCTCCATTGCAGTATAAATATTCATCAGAGTTTCTGTGACATTCATTAAACTCTTCATACATCAGCATCACTTTCAAGCACGCTACATTGAAGTGCCAAAAGTCATGAGATACATGACTAGAATCGTGTAGGAACTCCTCTAGCCCAGCGAAGTGCAGCAACTCGACCTGACATCCGATTCTAATAGTGGCCGGAAGACTTCTGGAGATATGTTGAGCCATGCCGTCTGAACAGCCACTGACATTGCATTCAATTGCTCTTCAGTGTATTCAATTGCTCTTCCGTATTTGGAGGATATTCACTTTGGATCTCGCCCTTTGGATTTAACTGCTATAATTAATATATAGTCAGTGCCGTTAATACCCACCAGATGTAGACGTCTCAGTAACTGAACCCATCTTACGGATTTGTGATGTTAGAAGCTGACAAAAAAACCATACAGAGCGCCGTGGATTGTTGGCCATCGTGGTGTAAGGCAAACGCGCTCGGCTAGATATCCAAAGATCCGGGATTCAATTCCCCGGCAATGACTGAATAAAATATTTTCGGTTGCTGTGTGTTGCTAAAACGTGGAAAGAGCGATGTCTTTGTTTATTCACTGACGCCACGTATTTGGAGGATTTTCACTTTGTTTATTCAGCCGCCCACAGTTCTCTGGTATTTGCAGGTGCAAGCTCTTGGGTGCGAATGAACCTTTTCACCACGTCCCATAAGTGAACTATTAGTTTCATGTCGGGCGAACGTTCACTATATGTCGGAACTGTCCAGAATGCTCCTCTTCTGCCAGATGACATGGTGCATTGTCCGCCTGGAAAATCCCATCTTTGTTGGGGTACATGAAGTCCATGAAGGCTGTAAGTAGTCACCCAGCAGAGCAACACAGCGGTTGCGAGTTAATGACGTGCTTACGAGGACCAGAGGACCCAAACCGTGCCACGTAAAGACAACCCACACATGAATGAAACCACCACCAGCTTGCACAATGCCTTCTTGACAACTAGGGTCCATGCCCTCATGGGGTCTGCGCCACACGCTAACCCTACCATCAGCTAGTAACAGCTGGTAACGTAACTCATTGGACCACGCCACATGTTGCCAGTCTTCCAGGGTCCAATTACCGCGTCCACGAGCACAGGTTAGTCGCTGTGTCCGATATCGCGGAGTGAACAAAGGCACTCTGGTGGGTCTTCTGCTCTCATACAAATTGAAGGAAGCTAAATTACGCTGCACTGACCTGATGGATATGTCTCTGGTACCTTCTGCATTCAATGTTGACGCTATTTGAGCCAGTGTCGCTTATTTGTTAGCATGGAGAATCCTCGTCAGGTGCCGCTGGTCATGGTCATTCAGCACCCGTGGTCGACTACTGCGTTGTCCACGGTGGGTGGTAATGCTTTCCATGAGGTATTCTCGGTACGCACGAGACACCGTGCATCGAGGAATGTTGAATGCTCGCACAACTTCGGAAATGGAATGTCCCATCCGTCTGGCTCCTACTGCCATGCCTCGTTCAAACTCTGATGATTCACGCCGGCTTGCTATAACGCTACTGGCGGTTGTTCAACCTGACTCACGAGGTTACACCTCGCAACTGATAAAAATCGTAGCGCGCGTCGAAGCCTTTATACGACGGCAGCGCCAGTGAAAAATTTGCATACTGCTATCACATGACTTTTGGCACTTCAGTGTACTTCTCTAATCTGATTTCATTTACCCTCTCGATTCTGCGTGTGCATACTTCGCAGAATAAGTTCTATGATGTGTCAAATAATGCATAAAACTTTAAAGTCATATTCCAGATTAACAAGTTTGAGTGGAGTAAAAATTTCATCGCGTTGCAGATTTATTTGCGACCCACTGGTGCGAAGAATAATCAAATGTTACCGGAAAAGGCATATGCATTTTAAGGTGTATCTGAAGAATGTAAAGGTTAAAGAGGTTCATGAGAACGCTAATATGGAACAACACTATCGCCCACGTAAAATTATTTATATCCCATGGTATATCTGAACAGCACGTGGCTGTTCAGAATATAAATCAGAAAAATTGCGCGAGGAAAGGACGTCAACAAACTCTGAAAACCCTGGAGTCGTTAGATATGTATGCAAATATTCATTAAAAAGTCAAGAGCTTTCCCTGGTAGCGCATTTAACTCAGGGGAGTTCTATGAGAACCGTAATGATGATTTTGGAAATGTAATTATGTGGTAGGATAAAGCTACTTTCAAATTTAATTTTCGTTTGAATCGTACATTTACTTGTGAAGAGACCAGGCAATTCAGGATTTATTCTGGACAGAGATGTTTATCTACTAGAGATTAGAGCATGAATACGACTCCCTCTTCTCTCGTGAGCTAAACTACGTTTCAGATTCAGGGATAATTCTCCTGGGCAAAGCCATTTTGAATTCCTCATGAATGACACCTTGATGCATGCTCAAAATTGCGGTTCACCTCAATATTTCCACTCACTTGTTTGCAGAGCTATCTATACACTGTATTAACAGAATGGTAGAAAGGTTGGAGAAAGGATTTTTGTTGTTCTTCAAGTGACATTATCTCAGCTTTGTTGTATGGGAACTCCTGAAAGAAAACTCGTAGCAAAATGCCACAAACAATGAGAGATTTACAGGTAATGATGAAACACGAAGTAGACAACTAATATTGACATGTGTTGTACCTCCGTATGTAGAGCTGTTGAAAAATATTGCCTTTCATGTATGATGAACAATGACGATTATTTTACGAATGATAATTCTCTACAGTATCATAACTTCTATAATATATTTTACGCATTTTGACTTATTCTGTCATATATACAGGACCTAAATGCATCGTCGCTGAATCCGTGGAACCTAAAATATTGTATTAAAAATAATGGAAAACAGATATTCTCTAAAATCTTCAGCCCCCTGTATTTCCATTGTCTCTTCCACAACAATTCTGTACCAAACAAACACAAGCTGAAAGACCATAATTCATTTAAATTCATTCAACCGCTTGTTTTCCCTCTTTTCCGTGTTCAAATTTTCGGGATTTTTGATTCCACAGAGAGCTCACAGGTTGCCATAACTGGTGATAAAATAATTGTTTCGCTTGTCTTATATTACTTGTGATTAGCTAAAGTGTGTTGGATATGCTGGAATGATTTTACAGGTGCAACTCTAGGGAATACACGTGGTTGCGGCTTGCCTCTTTCCTGAAATTTAAACCCAGGCGGACCGCCAAAACCACAATAAATTCCAGTTTGTTCAAACGTTTCATGGTCGTCAGTGTTTTACTATTTCTCCTGAACTCATGTGACTGAGCTACAACGTTTTCGTTGCTTTTCATTTCCGATGGTTAAACAATGAGAGCGATATTTCATCCTAACAGAGACTCGTTCCTCTTTAGAAATTGAACAACACTCTAGCGTTTCTTCTTCAAATGCCAGTTACCAAGGCATTCCACATATTGCTGACTACAAGCGTTGTGATAATTATGAGATTAAGGTAAAGAACGTTATTTCCCAATTATTTTACTTTTTGTGTTAACCAGGGTTTCGTTGGATATCGACAAGCCGGCGACTGAATCCAGCTTGTCGATAAGTTTCATTTCTTCAAAGAGAAATCCATGATCGTATTCATAACAGTATTTAGCCATCAACGATTTCTTTAGGTTATAGTTCCGTATGTAAGTCTTGTGCTATTTCCGTCGACAACGTCAGGTCTTGTAGAAGAAACGCCATATTCACATGGGATTTGATAAATTCCCCACGAATTTGTATCTTCGCCATAGCCTTTTGATCCAAAAAATGCATTTGTTTACGGGTTTAAAAACCATCTTTAAATTAAAAGTTTTGAGGATTTTTGAGATTTTGAAGGCAAATTCACAGGAAATCGGAGCAATGGTAAACGTCTCTCGTAGTGGGCGCACAATAAGAGTTAACATGGAAACAAGCTTCGGTTTCCGAAATTTTGTTAGAGCCTTGCTTGTAATGAAAGGGTTGTATCCTCTCTGTGCTGCAACACGTTTAAAAAATAAAGGTTTTTTTTTTTTCAAACAGTATTTATCTAAATATTGGTATACCCGGATCTACCGCACGATATGCGTAACTGTAAAAAGCGCGGAGTGTTTGTTAGAAGAGTGATTGGACTTGGCATGTGGAGGTAAGAAAACAGCAAAAGACTTACGACAAATTGTATTTACGAGAGGTCCTTTTCAGCGTGAAACCAGGATGTCCAGAAACAGTAAATAACTGTTATTTCCAGTCTCATAGTTCAAGGAAATATGAGGATCAATGGAATTTATAAATTCTACTAATTTTGTAATTTCACAATTTTCACCTTTCCATTGGACAAAAATATCATTTATACATGGTATCCATAGATCAAATTTCACGAGCTGGAAAAGTTTTTCTTCAAATTAACGCATATGGATTTCGCTTGATGTACAACGGCCGTTCCATAAAAACTCAGAGTAAAATCACACAATGAAGAAATATAGGTACAACAAAGTATGTGTTATTCTTTATTATGAAAGTATCGTTCCTCAGATAATACCCAGCGGTTCCATCGTTCAGACCACTTTTCAAAGCATGTGGCGAAGGCACCTTTTGGAAGCTGCTTTAGCGACCCCTGTACAGCTTCCATAACGTCAGCATCTGTGTTGAATGTTGCGCCACGGAACTTCTCCTTCATTGTTGGAAACAACCAGAAGTTACACGGGACGAGATCAGGACTGTAGACAGGCTGTGGCATGATTTCAATACTGTATTTCGTGAGAAACTGTTGAACACAAGCAGACACATGTGGGCGGGCATTGTCAGGGTGTAAGGTCCACTTGCCCACGAGTTCCGGTCGCTTAATCAATATGTGTCGTAATACATGACAAGATTGAAATGTGATACTCAGAAATGTAATATACAGTAATTTGTGGAGGAACGGCATGCTGGTAGACTACACCTTTAGGATCAAAGAAAATTATCATCAACATCTACCTAGCTGATTTGGTTTGGCGGATTTTTTTCGGAGGAGCATTGTGTTTCCAGACACTCGTTGCGCTCTTCACGAGGGGATCGAAACAGTGGACCCATGTTATTTATACTGTGTTCAGAAAGTTTAGTGATGAGATAACCATCTGGAACTCACACGTAATTTGTTGCGTAGATTGCGAAATGCCGACGTTATCGAGACATTAGTTGACGCCGCTATGTCTTCACACGTCATTCGTCGATCTTCTTGCAGGTTTGCCCAAACAGTGTCAACAATACGCTCCGTAATAACATTTTCAGATCGACCAGGTCTAGGAGCGAGTTCTGCCGACAAACGTTTTGAAATCATGCTACAATCTAAAAAACGTTGACTCTCCAAAACATTTATCTTTTAAGCTTTTTTCATTAAATCTGCTGTTTCTGAAGCCGTTTTACCCAAACGATAGCAAAATTTTATCGCACAATACATATCACTTCTTAGCTCCGAATTACTCACCTCCATACCTGTATGGGGAAATACAGACGTACCTTAAACAACTGCGCAATAACAGAACCAGAATCGTCTGCCACGGCTAATAACCGGCGCCATAGATACAGATACTTCCTTAATCCAGTTAGTCGTCTGCGTGGTTATTTTTCCCTTTCGCACTGTTGCCAACTCAAATTAAATTATTCTCAGTTTTTATGGAACAGCCTTTATGTATGTGACGGCTGGCAAACATGGCTAGACTTTCCGTCTATTCATGGAATATTCCACGGAAAATGAAACTGTTTTGTTTTGTTAAAATTTCCACTAGTCTCATTATTTCCTCTACTGAATTGGAGAAAAACTTTTCCATCTAGTGAAATTTCATTTATGGATACGATATGTCATCATTATCATCAGTGGCTCAACAGCCCTGTGAGGGTCTGAGCCGTCTTAGAAAATTCCTTCAATTTTTTACTCCTACAGAACTAATATCTTGCATCACTCCATCTCCCGTCTTAATTTAGGCCTTCCCATTTTTCTTTTTCCTTCTGGCTTAGCATTAAAATCTTAACCATTCTATTACTATCCATGCGTATAATAGGTCCAGCCCAACTTAATCAATTTATTTTTACGCGTTAAATAATGTTTGGCTCATTAAATAATCTGTATAGTTCATGGTTGTTGTTTTTTTCCTCCACACACCATTTCTCTTGTACTGCTCCAAAAATATCTTAGAACTCTTCTTTCAAACAGAATAAGCAATCTTGCATCTGCCATTGATAATACCCAGTTTTGAGAGGCATAAGTTAACACTGGCCTTACAAGTACTTTGTATACGTCCTCAAATAACTGTCTTTGCACGATTTAAAGAACTCTCATCTAATACACCACCATTTGCAAGATTAAAATATATTTATTATTTACACTTAAAAACAGTATGTACAGATAAAAGCTTCGAAAACTAAGTTGGCGAGATCTTTCGGCTCCCCGGGAACCATTGTCAAGATTAAGAGTGCCACCCGACTGGAGCACGCAATGCATCTTATACAAGCAGAAGAGACACGTCATACATTCGTTACCATAGATACAATTATAAACAGCACACCTCTGTACAACAGAAGTTAAGTAAAGCATATGAGCAATTAATAAATAATTTTAAGACAGTACGGCATGGGAAACAAACTAGTAATTCACAGACTAGGAGGTTTTAAATGTTTATTATGTGGTTTAATGACTTATGCTGCAATGAGGAATTACCCACTAATATGCCACTAACTTGGCGGCAATATAATAAGATTTTAAAACCTCCTAGTCTGTGAATTAATAGTTTGTTACCCATGCCGTACTGTCTTAAAATTATTAATTAGTTGCTCACATGCTTTACTTAACTCCTGTTGTACTGAGGTGTGCTGTTTATAATTGCATCTATGGTAACGAATGTATGGCGTGTCTCTTCTGCTTGTATAAGATGCATTGCGCGCCCCACTCGGGTGGCACTCTTAGGCTTGACAATGGTTCCCGGGGGGGGGGGGGAGACGAAAGATCTCCCCAACTTAGTTTTCGAAGCTTTTATCTGTACATACTGTTTTTAAGTGTAATTAATAAATATATTTTAATCTTGCAAATGGTGGTGTATTAGATGAGAGTTCTTTAAATCGTGCAAAGACAGTTATTTGAGGATGTAAACATTTAGGCACGAAATAAATATCTGATGTAAAGTACTTTGTAGCCGATACTTTCTCTCTATGGAAAGGAAGAATGCAGTGCCAGATGATTAACTCAGAACAACTGATATACAGGTTGAGTGAAAAGTCATATTACCCCAAATTTTCACAATTCCTGACTCGATGCTTGTAGCTATGCAGGTTTTATATTTCGTTCGCGTGACGTCTCATGTTGCCTCTGCCTCGGTGCATACGTTTCTATGCTCGTTTCGGCAAGTTCCGTGGCATCTGTGGAATTACAGGACCTAAACCACACCATGGCTGAATTCTTTAATCCCTCAGTTGAACCACCTTCTCTCTCATAAAATCACATAAATTATTGCAAGGAATTGTCAAATCTTTGTAGCTAATTCTCTGGACAAGGAACAGGAATGGTTGAACTGCAACAATGCTATTATTCTACGTGTGTGCGCTTCTTCCTCTGACGAAGTGCCTTCTGGATACCAAGCGTGCCTCGACGAGTAACAGGGAATGCTTTGTTAACCCTACACGCACACCTTACATACATTTTCTTTTTCGATTGATTAAGACTCGTGTTGACTCTGCATCTGACAATCATGACACACTGCTTAAATGACTACGTCTAAGAAGCTTTGAGAGCATACAAATAACTGAGGGTTTTGGAGGGAACCCAAAGAGAAATATATATATATATATATAATAATAAATAAACAAAGACATCGCTCTTTCCACGTTTTAGCAACACACAGCAACTGAAAAATTGTTTTTCGGTCACCGCCGGGGAATTGAATCTCGGATCTCTCGATATCTAGCCGAGGGCGTTTGCCTTACACCACGGTGGCCAACAATCCACGATGCTATGTGTTATTTTCTGTCAGCATCTGACATCATAAATCCGTAAGATGGTCTCAGCTACTGAGACGTCTCCATCTGGTGGGCATTAACGGCACTGCCTATATATTATTTTAATTATAGCAGTTAAATCCAGAGTGCGAGATTCAAAGTGAAAATCCTTCAAATACGTGGCCGTCAGTGAATAAACAAAGACATCGCTCTACCCACGTTTTACCTACACACATCAAGCGAAAAATTGTTATTCGGTCACCACCGGGAAATTGAATTCCGGATCTCTCGATATCTATATCCGGTGACCGAATAAAAAATTTTCGGTTGATCTGTGTTGGTAAAACGTGGAAAGAGCGATGTCTTTGTTTATTCACTGACGCCACGTATTTGGAGGATTTTCAAAGAGAAATATTCAAGAAAATGACAGGACCCTCGTCAACACACAAAAAAGTTATATAAACATGCTGTCACTCACAGCACAGTTCTTGCGAAAAACAACTTTTCTCCGCTATGAATGCTAAGAGCGAAACAAACTAATTGATTAAGCAGTTACTCAAGAATCCAGTTCTCCTCCAGTCACTTCGTTTCCACTCCTGGGCAA
Organism: Macrothele yani; assembly: GCA_039090855.1. Classification (NCBI taxonomy): domain Eukaryota; kingdom Metazoa; phylum Arthropoda; class Arachnida; order Araneae; family Macrothelidae; genus Macrothele; species Macrothele yani. Next base: position 211,265,147 of record CM076990.1, read on the forward strand.
GGCTGAAACTCCATCTGCTTAGTACTCTTAGGTAATGCCTATTAATATTCAGGTTTAAAGTAATGAAAGATAGGAGTTGACTTCACTGCAGCATCTTGTGTTTTTCTCATTAATTCATACAAATTAACTGTTGGATAAAAGAGCAGAAAAATGCCATTAACAGTTTGTTTGCAAGTGATGTTTCGTGTCATGACCTAGAATAGGAAATTTACATGATTATTGTGTTTACTGATCATACATATTCATCGTCATTGTTGCCCAGATGAGTGAATTCTTTACAAGTCACGCCACATGGCAGCATCAATCTAATGTTTACTGGATCTTCGGTTGAGCAATGAAAGATAAATGGGGGCATAAACCAAAACGTTTGAAATGAAATTAGTATAAAAATAAAACATTTGTAACTTCCTTAATACGATCAGAAGCACTGAAAATAAATTAAAAGCCATATGTATTCTAAAATGCATTTACAGTCTAAGATAGACGAAACTAGTCAAAAGCACAGCAATAAAGACGAAAATTGAGAGAAAATATTTTTTTTTTTCAATTTCCGTTCAAGAGAGTAATTTCATCCATATAACGAGTACTTCTGCATGAGACCTGAGGGGACATACACTATATTGACAAACGTCATCGGACACCTAGGAGAGAAACACAACATAGCATTTATTGACATACAGTAATACGGTGTCAGTCCACCTTTGGCCTAAGTCACGTTTTTCTGAGCTCCGTGTTGTGTGCCTATTTAGTGTGATTTATCGTGTGGTTCGTCATTTTCCTTTCGTGTTCCTTCAAGCTGAAGGTTCGTGCTTTGTTTTGATACATCTCCCAAGTTGGTGAGTAGTTTATTTTTTCTGTTATCATCATTTGAATTGTCGACCTAGCTGGTCGATTTCTCAGGCAGCCCTCGTCATTAACAATGGCGGCGGCTGCTGCTGATAAGAGCGATGTCCACGCCCATATCAGCGAGGCATTTCCTGCCGCCTCCTCCTCCTCCTCCTCCTCGACACGAGACCAATCTCCTCCAATGCTTGTAGGTGACGTCACCCAACCACTAGAAGTGGAAAGTGACTCCTCAACTACAGCTCAAGCTTCTTGCCCTGCTTCGACCAGTGACGTCAGTGCAGCGCAACCTCTGTTGCTTTAAGTGAAGACATGGATGTGTCTGACAGCGCTGCTAATTTACCCTCTACTTCAACTCAGTTCAAACAGCCGGTTGCGTTGCAGCCCTCCCGCTCGAGTCCTGCTTCTAGGGCATACTCTGCCGCTCTTACTGGAACAAAAGCTCCTTCCAAGTTTGTTGCAGAAGTCTTACCAGACTCGTACGTCATTGTTGATGGCCTTACTGCCACCATAGATATTCCCGAAGATTCCCCAGCGGGAAAACAATTCTATTCTAGAATGGACTTCTGAGTGTGTTTTGATGCGCTCCCAGACACAAAGTTGAAAGAATATAGTATGGCTCTCAAGCAGATACTTCCAGCTGGAGCCAGTATTACTCACATGGCTCGAAAACCTCGAGCTGTGTTGGTGTACTTTGCTCTTAAAGAGCATGCGGATCTTGTCTTGACAAAAGGTTTGTCCCTCAAAGACGTCCATCTTCTACCAGAACCTGTCTCTCAGCGTCCAATCCAGGTTACATTTTATCCGGTTCCACCTGAGGTGTCAGACGTTGCGCTGTGCACTGTACTCAGTAAGTTCGGCCGAGTTGTTGGGCCAGTTACTACTCTTTCAGCCGCGCCGAGAGATCCAGACGATAAATCCATAGGAGGATTTCGCCGAAGTGCAAGAGTGATCTTTCCATCTGATGAACATTTGCTCGCCTGCCCAAAGGTGCTCAACGTTCGTTGTGGACAGCAACGTAGGAGAATTGAAGTGACTACCTTCCTCCACTGCACTTTTTGCCACGGAGAGAATCATTTACGTGTGCATTGCCCACATCTAGCATCACAGGCTCCTAATAATTCTCCTACAACTTCTGGCCCTCTTCTGAGCCGAGCAACACCTTCTTCCACTGCACAGAAAGCTTCAGAATCGAAACTTTCACAAAAGTCGACTGCAGGAGTTGGTCAACGCGTGTCTACGGACCCTTTATCCTTCGACCAGCAACTGGATTTTCCCTCACTTAATTGTTCGCTTCCCATGAGTCGTCATTCTGTAGCGGATTCCCCTTCAGGGGGTTTCTCCACTGCCCTTATCATTGATACTTCTAAATCTGCTGATGACGGATTTTCTGGCCACGAATCTCGAGTTAATGAGAGCTCAACTGAGCCTTCGCTGAAACGTCGTGGTTCTTCTCGAAGACGCCCACCGAAGAAGCCGACTTCCGCATCACCCCGCACCTCTCCCCGTACTGGTAGTACCTCTCGAAAGAATTCACCATCAAAGGCTGCTACCTCTTCTGTCCAGGCCGACGAAGAGCCTTCCTCTTAAATTTGAGGATCTTGTCGAATACCTTAAGGATGGCTCGGTTCCTACTGGGCCGATTTCATTTGAAGATTTACATCAATACCTGTCACATAAGACAGACCACTCCACAACGCATGCTTTACTCTCAAAGTATGCATCGTTTCTCCCTCTAGTGCATGATCAGATCCAAGTCCTTAATCAATGCATCTCCCACCTTCGCAAGGAACATCCGTGGGCTGAAACCTATTTTAATCGACTCAAATCATTTCCTCCTGTTGTGAAGGCTCTTCAGCAAGCATTAATGGAAAAAAGTCTTCAAGATTGTATCTCTTAATTGCAGGGGATTTGCATCCCCATTTTCTAATGCCTTGGTACATGAAGACCTCACTCCGTTAGGAGCTGATCTTCTCTTACTACAAGAGACGAATTGTCAATCCACTACGATATTCTCACGATGGCGCCAGTGGAACTACACATTTCACCACGCCTACCAACTATCATCCCATAGTGGTCTAGCTATAGGTATCCGCCATACTTTCAACTCCATAATCACCTCTTTTTCGGTTCGAAACTTATGTCGAGACCTATTACAGTGTGCATCATTCACCATAGCTTCCACATCTTATCATATATTTAATATTTATATTCCAAGCTCTTCAACCCACTTGACAATACTTTTTACTCGCCTTCGTCGTGCCTTGTCTCGCATTCCTCCCATAGATCATGTTTTAATTGGAGGGGATTTCAATTGCACTCTGAATCCTACCCTGGACCGATCTCCTTCCACCAGAGAACGCCGTGTTAACTTGGTGAATCTTCTTCAGTCAGTGGTCTCCGACAACTCATTCATTGATGTTCACCGTCACTTCCATCCTTCATCGACTGTACATACTTGGCGCTCGCAACATAATCAAAATCCGTACACAGCTCGCCTTGACAGATACTACGCCTCATCTACTCTGCTTACAGCTGTGACAGAATCTATTATCACTCCTACAGCTTCTTCTGACCATTGTGCCATCGTTCTTATTATTCAAGCAGTTCCTGCACAACCCCGTACAATTCGTCCATGGACTCCTGATGACACTCTTCTTACAGATCCAGACTTCTGTACTTCAGTACGCTCCTTCCTTGAGGACAAACGACCTCAACTTCAATCAGCTCCTTGTGGTCTGACTTTTTGGTTGGACATTAAACAGCAACTCGTTCTCCACGTTCGCAATCTTTCTTTTAAAGCAAAAACGCTTCAAAACATGCGTCTCAACCATGTCCGTTCCATGCTCTCCATCCTAAGCCTAAGTGATCCTCTCTTCTGCCACTATCAAGAAGAACTGCGATCAATCCTCCTTCCTCTGGCTCAACAAGCTCTACGACGTCTCCGGCTACAACATCTATCGCCAGACGCATCCAATTACGATTTCCTTACATCCATGGAAAAAACACGAACAGCATCGAATTCACTTCGGCACCTTCGCCTCGCATCTGGAGAGGTGTCTGATGATCCACTCACTCTATGTTCCCAGGTCCGAAAGTTCTATACAGAGAAGTTCTGTGAATCTCCTCCGCCATCCTCTTCAGCTTTGGCATCACTTCTTTCTAACCTACCACAAGTTCCTCCCCATCTTGCCTCTTCTCTCCTCCTTCCTCCCACGTTCTCTGAACTATCCTCTACGTTTTCTTCTTTAAACTCTAGGGCCGCACCGGGTCCGGACGGCCTCACTTTCCTCTTCTATAAAACCTTTCTACCTCTCCTTCTACCATTTCTCTTTTCTGCACTTTCTGCTGCTTTCAATCACTCCCCTCTACCGAGGCGATTCACAGTAGCATATGTTGTACCTATTCCCTAAGAAAGGTGATCTCCTTGACCTGGGGAATTGGCGCCCTATCTCCCTCTTAAATCTAGATTATAAACTTTATACTAAACTTCTTTCCCAACGCCTTAACCCCATTCTCACTCACATTCTCTCCCCAAATCAAACTTACACAGTTCCCGGCCGTTCACTTTCTCATAACATCCATCTACTAAATGATCTAATCCATCTTGCCCGATCTCGCTCTGAACCCCTCGCCCTTCTCTCTCTTGACCAACAATCCGCTTTTGATAATATCTCACATTCCTATCTATCGGCTACACTCCTTCACTTCGGTTTTCCTCCTTCCTTCGTCTCTCTTCTTTTCTCACTCTATCAAGACGCCGTTCTCCAGGTCAAGCTGCCCACCTTTCTCACAGCGCCTATTCCCTTCCGCCGGGGAGTGCGGCAGGGTTGCCCACTCTCCGGACAACTCTTTGCAATCGCAATTGAACCCTTCCTCCGCTCTGTACACCAATCTTTTAAAGCAGTTCTGCCACCACTCTCTGCCTGCACAAGACATCATGCCACTACCTCTGTTGCATACGCAGATGATGTCACCATCTGCATCCGTCATGACTCACAGTTTCCGTGTCTCCAACGTCTATTCGCAGCTTATGCCTCATGCTCCGGTGCAGCGCTCAACTCATCTAAAAGCACTGGTTTATGGTGCGGCTCATGGGCACATCGTGTAGACACCCCTTGGGGAGCAAGCTGGTCGTCCATCTCACAGCGCTTCCTTGGAGTTCATCTTGGTTCCTTGCAAGCTGCCCCCTCTACACGTGGAATGCTATTCACCCACGCTTGCTCAGGTCAACTGCCTCCTGGAGGAGAGCCCAGTTCTGCTCATCATTCTTCCAGAGAGCTCGCCTCTCTCGAACTTACCTGATTTCCTTGTGCACACACTCTTGGCTTGGTGTCAAGTCTCTACAACTCCGCCTTCATGAAATTACCCGATGTCTTACTTCTCTGATTTGGACCTGCCACCACTGGGTCAGTGTCACAAAGCTTTGCCTCCCTCCGGATCACGGCGGCATCGGACTCCTTGATACACAGGAGTACTACAAGGCCGTCAGAATCACTACTTTTCTCCGTCTCTTCACGTCGCCAGTACCAGATGCCGTTTTAGCTAGGGACGTCATCGCCTCCCCGAGCAACCCTCACTTTTCTTTTCTCTCCTTACTACTCATGGACCACCGACCCCGACCCCTCATTCGACTTCCCCCTGTTTACCGTGAAGCTCTAACTTTCCTTCGTTCCCTCCCTCTCTCTCGTTCTCCACCTGATTCCACAACTGAGCTCCTTGCTGAACCCCTCTTTTATTCTTCGATTATTCACCCCTCTCATCTTCCGTACTTTGCCTATCCTACCTGGCTCCGAGCAGGTGTGGTAACAGTTAAAGATCTCACTAACCCTGACCTTTCTTGGCGACCCTTCGCCAGCCTCCCTCCCTCTCTTCTCCTCTCCTCCTCCTCTCGTGACATCTACGACTCTATTCTTTCATCTATCATTTCTCAATTTCCTCATCTTGCTTCCCACTCAGGTATTTCCTTTGTTCCTTCTGCTTCTCTCCCATTTCCTCTTTTCTTGCTTACTTCTGGCTCAGCTCATCCCATTTCTTCTCTCTCGGTGTCAGCTCTTTATCGGTTCCTCGCTATGTCCCATTCTTCTCCTCCTCTCCCCATTCCTGATGTTCCCCCTGCTGCCACTGCTACGGTGTGGTCAGCCGCCCTGTCTCCTCTTTCTGCTCCTCTAGAAATTAATACCCATTGGCTTTTCCTCCATCGCCGCCTTCCTGTTCCCTCCGTTCTTTTCCGAATGTCTCTTCTCGATTCCCCTCTTTGCCCTTTCTGTGCTCCGGGGAGGCTGATGTCTCCCATGTCTATCAACACTGTGTTATATTACTCCCAATGCTGAACTTGGCATTTACTATCGCCCAATGTTCCATTACAGCAGATCTTACATTTGATGCATATCGGACTCTTCTGCTACAGAACTATCCCCCAGTCAAGCTCCCATCAGTCTGTGCCTATATTTTTATTTTAGCGAAGCATGTAATCTACGTGTTTCATCAACGCTGCAGATATTTGACTACTCCTCTGACTGTGCATGAAGCTTCTACGGCATTATTATGCCATTTCCGCGACCGTCTGACATCTCGACTTCGGCTAGAGTATTCTGTTGCAGTTACTCAGCGTCGGGAGAGCCAGTTCCTTGCCACCTGGTCACCGGCTGCCTCATGGTTTACCAGCTCGCCAGCGTCATTGTACCTGACGGTCGGCAGATTTGGTATTTGACCTTTTTGAATCAGAAATGCATATGTAAATATCAACAATCTGTTTTCAAGATCTTTGCACAGCTTGGAAATTTACCGCATGGGTTTTTTGATAAAGGGCTGTACGTGTTTGCACAGCTTGGAAATTTACCGCATGGGTTTTTTGATAAAGGGCTGTACGTGTTTACACAGCAAATTGTTTTTTTGTGACACTCATCTTGTATTTTTTTTTCCTACATTGACGTTCAAGTTAGTTCGTCTTTAGTTTACATTTTGAGTATAAATATTGCAGTTAGTCATTAGCATAGTGCTGTATAAACATAGATATTGTTTCTGCAGTGTAGTTTTTTGTAATTTTGTTCTATTTTGTTTCCCGAACATGTTTGCACTGTGCTGTATAATTGTACATGGTTTTCAAAATATTGCGGAACAAGTAATCCATCTTATTTGCATCAGAATGTCCAAGTTTAGTTATTTCCTGTTATTAAACATTCCAATGATTTGTCTGATAATCAGTTTTTTTAAATTGCATAGTACTGTACATCCTTGTAAATATGTTGTGTTAAAACTCACTGTCATATCGTACCTTCTTTCAAGAGACGTGTTGACTAATGATTCTTACTGTATTTATTGTTGCACAAGTTAGTCAATTGCATGGTGTTGTACTCATGAGTAATATATTTTGAAAAACATTTTACCTACTTTGTTCTTTTGTGTGAGGTGATGCTTGGTACTATCATTCTTCTATCACTACATATGGATAGTGAGAATATGTTAAAGCTTTATTCATCGTGTGTTTTCTTATTATACTTACATTTTCTATCTGGTCAACAGAATAGTGTTACATTTCTGTATATGGTCCGATTTTGATTTGTAACATGTTGACACTGTGCTGTATATCTGTACATTGTTTTTGAATATTGCCGAACAGGTAATATATTATATTTACACCAGGAAGTCCAAGTTTATTCTTCTCCTGATATTCATCATTCATTGATTTGTCTTATGATCAGTTTGTCAATTGCTTTGTACTGTACATTCTTGTAACTATGATGTGTTACACCTTACTGTCTTATTGTATTATTATTTTTTTTTTTTTTTTTTTTTTTTCAAGAGAAATGTTGTCTCCTGAAGCTCTCAATTTTCTTGAACAAGTTTGTTAATCGCACAGCAATGCACTTATGAGCAATAAGTTTTTTTGTTAAAATCCTTCCTCAATGCCCAGACATGCTTGTCGCTGTTCATTTATCACGAGCTGTAATTTTGCTCCATTTTTCAACTTGTGCACTATGCTGTATATTTTTATATAGGTTTTAGTTGTTTAACGATCTTTGATCGTATTTTATTTGTATTTAGACGTCCTTATTAGTTCGTCTCCTGATTTCTACCTTGAATAAAGATATTTTGAAACCACCTTTGGCCTTAATGCATGCACTGACAATTCGAGACATGCTTTCGACAAGGTTTTGGAACATAGCGATAGGTATGCGCTTCCATTCAGTACATAATGCTGCCGCTAACTGTTGCTTAGTAGTAGTCCTTAGTTCGAAACTTCTTATGCGGCGCTCTAATTCATGCCATAGGTGCTCTATGGGATTAAGATTAGGGCTATGTGCTGGCCAGTCCACTCACGATACGGAATTGGCGTCAAACCATGCCTCAACAGTCCTTGCTTTATGGCTCAGTGCATTATCCAGCTGGTACCAACAAGGCTCGGTTCCATAGTATTGCTACAGAGTTGGTAGAGCATAATTGTCCAGAATATCTAGGCAGACGTGTTGGTTAACAGGTTTGTCCACGATAGCCAATGGGCCGGGACTATACCACTTAAAACACCCCCACACGAGTACACTAATATAAACAATTTTATTTGTTGTAAAACACGGATAAAATCTTTTTTATTCCACATCTCTATGAATCTCACAATTGAATTTCAGTAATGATGGCTGAAATCTGACAGATTCCAAATTGACAGGAATTACTTCTGCTACTTACTAGTGAACTTTATACTCTGGAAGATATGATACAGGAATATGAGGAAGTTTCAGACGAATCATGTTGAAAAATAATTCAAATTTGGAAGCTGTGAATCCGTTTATTGGTGTAATTTTGGCATAGATAATTTCAAAAAACTTGAAAATTTCATCGTCCTTGATCTGGATATCGAGCCCTCGTCACTCGGATAGCGTCCGAGTATGCTAACCACTACACCACCTAGAACAACTAAGTTTGAGTGTTTCCGAATCCTGTATGTCATTCATTGAAAAATAATATTTTCATTCCTGTATCACGTGCAATTTTTAAAATATCACTTTTCATTTTACGTTAAAATATTATGTTTTATTTTATGTTAAAATATTGCATTTTAAGCCTGTACAGTACATGCGTCGCAGAAAGTAACCTGAACATCGCTAGTACATGTTTTAGCATTGTGGCAAGGGACACGTCAAACTTAACTTACCGTGTTTCCTAATAGTGGTTTAAATCTTGGTAACGTTGCTCTGTTTTGTAGGTTAACCTCAAAATTGGATGGTAACAAGCTCTGTGATCCTACAAACAACGCGGCAATCTCACGAGCGTGGGAAATTTCCGACATTTGCGGGTCACCTAGCCCATCAGAACGCAGATTTTCTTAATTGCTGCGGAACTTTCCACGTCTCTTGGATTCCACCCGATAACACTAATAGCCTAAGGACTGTTTGCAAAGTCTTTTCGATTAACGTAAGAAAAGCCTCCTTTAATGGCAAGCATTTACGTTACAAACTGCCGCAACCTTAATCGAGATCAAGATCTTCGGTACTGGTGCATAGCAGCTTTTCGTTCTTGTTTAGTTCGCTGTGCGGAAATACATTAACTTGTTTAAATAGAATCTTAGGAATTAAATTTTTTTTTCAAATATCTCAAAACTAATTTATAATTAAAAATTTTTTTTAATATTTTCTTCCATAGATATTAATGGATTCGGCATAAAATGAAATCAGAATCTGTCGCTAAGAAGTGGTTGTAAAATTACAAAAATATAGTTTTCATGCCAATGTTATTTAGTGGAGAATGAGAGAAAGGATATTGTTTCTTTGTTTGAGGTTTAACGATCGCGCGAACTATTCAATGGGCTATAAGCATCCTTAATTTGGGGTCACTGGTTCCAAGGTGGGGGAGGAAGTCCAATGCCGTAAGACAGATACACCATCCATCTCTCATTCGGGGTTCGGTCATAGGCCGCTCGGACGTATGATCAGAAGCCAACGCTTAGACCATTCCGCCACCGGGCGGAGCCAATAGGATATGCAACCAACTCACACCCCTCTTCAACGTTCGCTATGAGCCCTCATGCTGACTACAAAGATATGCATGATATCATTAGGAAATTATTTCTTTCCTCTGTGACGACAGTTTCAATCTGGCTCAGGACTATGCTCAGTGGAGGTTCCAACTTACAGTTCCTTTCCCCATAGGGTCTCAGCCTTGGTCAATTGAAAAAAGATCAGGGGACGTGGCTGGTAATCACATTTTTTCTTGAGATATTCATTTGATGGATGGAAACCGACATCTAACTAAAACCTAGTGCGAAGTCAAGCATGAATTCAAAAATAATTCAGTTGACACTAAAAAATCATCTCATGGGTTTCTCAGTTAACATTTGTGTATCGTTAAACAGTCACGATCCCACCATTGAGAATATGAAGGAATGTGTCTTTTTCATAATGCTAGCCCAAATCAGATTCCATCGCCACCAAAACAGCCACTTCCCCAAGTATTGAGAAGATGATATCGTGCGTCACTTTCACTCCAGAAACACCTTCGACAACTGCCCTTTGATCGAAACCCGGACTCATCTGAGAACAAAATTTGACTCAATGCGTTGATTTTTGACTTTGGCGCTTCCATTTATGCCAAACGAGCTGTCTTTTTTATAGAAGTCTACTGAAATGCAAATTACAGGTTTCGTGGCTTAGATGCATCTTGTGTAAGCCTCCGTGAAAATCTCACTGTAGTTGTTAACAAAGAGCTCCAAGAGAAGCCTGCTAATTTTACGCGTGGCAAAGAAAGTTGGCGCTCTTGTATTCTTCGAAGCTGCTTCACAATTAAAGAAAATATTTCTCTTTTGTTGGTGATATCTTCTGATGGCCTTCAATGATATGTTGCGCTCTATCTCTCTCTCTCTCTTTAATGGTATTGTTTTTAGAGAATTGAAGTGACTACCTACTGAAACGCTGAAGAACTTGTCTGCCACAGCACGTGACTAGCCTACCTCATTGTTTTGCGGCTACTCCTTCTCTTTCAAAATCACAGAGATGCTGTCTGAGTGCTCTGTTACTTGCACCTAACATACGCGTGTCCTCCCGTTTGTCAGCACCATATCTCTGCACCTACTCATCGAATTTGAGAAATTATTTTCTTCTCTTAGCAGTTAGGGAGAATGGACGATTAAAACTATGATCCACAAATTTTTGTTCTCTTTTTGAAGCGGATTTCTACCTCTAAAGAACTAAAGCAATATGTTTATTTTTCCCGGTGTTTATTTGATTTTATAGCAATTCCGAGAATCCGATTATAAAAATGTTTCTTCATCAGATACTTTTTCACTATGACTACTATTTTGAAACATGTTCTTCTTCAAAATAATGCACAATTTACCTTCTACGAGGCTGAAATATGTATTCTCTTTGTATTCCTATCAGCGGTCCTTGAAATTCTTTTTCTTTCGATAGCTGCTTTCATGAGAATGTTTACGAATATTTTATTTTCTTCATGGTGCATTTTTCCATTGAGGAGGAAAAGGAAATGAAATTTTCTCTTTGAACCCATATATTTGATCATAAATCGCGAGTAAAGAGTTTCTTTGTATCAGGTACACTCATTGTGTATTTACGATCCATAGCTTTTCGCGGGAACAAAATTTCATATTTCGTGTCTCACTGTATTATCGCTTCTAAAAAAATTCGTTTTTCATAAGACTGCATTGTACCAAAATTGTGTCAGCTAGTACAAGCCTTTGTTCATAAGATTTTATATATTAATAATGTTTGGTACTTCCCATATTCTATACTGAAGAGCAATTGAATTAGAGATACCTGTCTAGTAACCTGTAGCACCACCTTTCGCCCTGATGACGGCGGCGATTCGTCACGGCATTGACTCGACAAGACATCGGAAGCGTTGGGAAGCCATACGGATACACGACCCCTGAACAAGCTCCTACAGTTCCCGAAGAATTGATGGAGGGGATCAGAGCCTCGAACATCTCTCTCGATGGCATCCCAGATGTGTTCGATGGGATAGACGTCAGGTCACCTAGCTGGCCAAAGAAGCGAGGTCACGTCGGTGGAGTGTTCATCCAACCATTTGGATACAATTCGGGAGCGATGGCACGGTGCATTGTCTTGTTGCAGGATGAGGTCCCCAGTGGGATATTGAAGACGCACAAACAGGAGCAAATGGTCGTCCAGGATATTCCAATAACGTTGACCTGTGAGGGACAATGTCACACGTACCAGGGGTCCCATTTCAGTCCACGTAAACAGTCCCCAGACGAGACTGCCACCCCCACCAGCTTGAAGAGTACCCTGCAGGCAAGTAGGATCCATCGCTTCATGTGGTATGCGCAGTACTCGTATCCTGCCATCCGCATGTACCAACGTGAATCACGACTCATCAGTCCAGGCAACATTTTCCCACATGTCTAGGGTCCAGTGGCGATGTTCCTGCGCGCATGCTAATCTTTGCAACCTGTGATGTGCGGTCAGCAGCGGTACCTTCGTGGGACGATGGCTACTGTATCCCATAACAAGCAGATGGTTCTGGGTGGTGTGGCTGCTTACACGTATTTGTGCACTAGCGTTAAATTGCCGAGTGATTTCTTGCACTCTGGCCCGTCTATCCGCTGTTACAATGCGAGCTAACCGACGACGACCCCGCTCATCCACACGCTGTTATCCACGGCATTTTGCCCTTGCAGGGATTGTTTTACCGGATTCGATGTACTCACGGTGCACCCGTGACACAGTGGCTCGTGAAAATCCCAGTGCCTGCACGACTTCCGAGATGGAGTGAACCATTCGTCGGGCCCCGACAATTTGCCCACGATCAATTGCGCTTAGATCCTTCGTCTTACCTATACTGCGTCCGACTCTTACTGATTCCAGTTGCATGACTCCTTATATTGTCAGATCGCTGCATATGTCATGTCATTTCCGTTAACAGGGCCGCCCACAGCGCCAGCTGTCTCTAATTCAATTGCTCTTCAGTGTATATCACGGTACTTCCTTTTGGTCAAAACGTGTGGTCATTACAGCACAAAACTTGGTGGCACGCCTATTCACGACTAGCCACGGAGTGGGGTAAAATACGCGACTCGTCAGACCAGCACACTCACACTTTTTTTCAGCCCTCCTACGTCCAACTTGCATGATCTTTGCACCAGGCGAGTCTTTTGAGCCGATGAACCGTGTTTAGGAGATGATGTCCTCGGTGTCGTCTGCTGCTATACCCCGTATGTGTGAACATGTGACTCATGGTCATGACACACACTGTTCCGGGTTGGCCTTTGTTGTATTGGGTAACCAATTATTTTAGAGCGTTACATCTATTGACCTGTGCGAATCGTCGGACCGGGCGTTCACCTATCACATCAACATTTCTCTGTCCTGTGCAGGTTTGCTTCCGGGTCGTTGTTTAACCATTTTCCCGCCATCCTAATACACTTTAACTACGGCGGCTCGTACAGAAAGCTGCAGTGTTACTGTGCAAACAACCCACAAATTCAATCGTTTGGGTAATCGAGGCACCCCACTCTCCGAGCTCCCACAATATGTCCTTTCTAGTTCGATAAATCCTTCCGTTTAGAAATTACGGTCCAATTTTTTCTACTTACTGCTCCACTTACACCTTATGTATGCTATGTTGGTCTACTAATCGCGCTTTCTTGGAGATCGTGTAGTGAACTGGCCGGATCCACTTTCGATATGAGTGGTCATAATTCAGAGGTCATTCAGTGTGTCCACATTTCTGTGGTCTGTATACATGATTTCCCTATTGCCTTGCAATTTTATGGTGCTTATAGAATATTGTATGACCTCCTATACTGAAACCATATTTACGCAAAGGCGTGTTCACTAAACCACAGTTTTAGTAGCATCTGTCTTGTCTAATATTCTGTTTAGAATTGTTTTGGGATAATTTTGGTGTCATGTGAATCACAGTTTTGGAATCAAGAAATTTGGGTGAGGTTCGCACCCGTTTCTATGTGTGTGCAGCTAGATTGGTTTTAGAGCTGAATTTTCTTTCTAGAGCAGGGTATGCAGAGTAGCCTCGGTTGAGTGAAAAACTGCAGTTTTCTGTGAGGCGGAAAAGAATAATAAAAGTAGAGAAAGGAACGGAGTGAAGCAGTTCTGTAGAAACTACTGCTTTCTTAAGAGTGCATGTGAGGTAAGGAAGGCGAAGTTCTTCCTTAATCAGTGCAAATCCCTTGAGTGCAGGCCTTGATTAAGCGTTGGAAGAGGATAAGAAACATTGAGGGGCGAGATTAGAAGATATTGCAAGTGGGAAGGCGATCTGAGGCCTCTTCGTGTTAAGGAAGAAAAGTGAGTTTCCCTACCAAGTTTGTCGAAATACGAGAACACAATCTCAAAGGGAAGAGAAACGTGATATTCACCCAGATGATGCATCGATAAATAGATATTTCTTCTTTTCTCGGACGTGATCTGTTAGGATGACATGTTCTTCTCTTTGTTTTAAGAATGGAAAATTTTCTTTCAGTGTCGATAAGAATAACAAAGATGTTTCTTATTCAATCGAAATTCGAGAAAATGAAGTGCTCATGAAAGTACTCGAGATAAATATTTTTAAATCAAATGTTAAATATTTAGTTACTGCTTCAACAACAAACAGAATAAAGGAATGCATATTTTTTTATTAAGCTTCTGCTTCAATTTTTGTTTTCTTTCACCCTGAATGGATCAAAAAAAGGAATAAAATTTCCAGCGCAAAGTAGTATCATTTAGTTAGATTTACCGTTATTGCAGCATGCAACTCACCGCATTTTATCCTAGATTTTAAAAAAGCTTAAAGTGTTTTCAGAGAAAACCCTAGTGAGTGAGGAATTTTACGAGTTTGATGTAACAGGCATGTACGCTTGTCTTCCACAGCACTAGAGTGAAGCATACAAAGTGTGCCTGAAAAGATATACTACATACATTTCATGAAAAAAAAAATTCATTTAATCTTGTAGATCGTTTCTAACTCGATACGCTTCTTTACCCTGCCTTATGCCTTCTGCATTACTCTGTGGAACTGATCTCGTAGAGCCGTGTTTAACTCTCTCATCATTGTGTTTTAGGTCTTCAAAATTCTCTCAAAATGGTGCCATTGAGGCGGAATTACACTTTAAGAAACGGAAATAATCAGAAGGTGCCAAATCCGGTGAATAAGGGAGATGGAGTAAGTACTGCAACGCTCTTCCGCGCAAGAAGCTGCTTGACGTTGGACACGTTATGTGCACGCGCATTGTCATGAAGCAAGAATTGGCCAACTGACTCGGTCATGTCAATGCCATGCATACGCGTTCAATTTTCTTTAAACAGTCTGCACATCAATCTGTAAAACTAAGAGCTGCCTGTCTCACTTTCGGGTAGGTATTATTTGTGCATTAACTCCTTGATAATGGAAAACATCCTCAATTTTCCTTTAGGTTCGAGACTTTTGCAACCGGATTTCACCGTTTCCTGCAAAGTTTATCCAGCCGTGACTTACCTACCTCAGAGGATGTCAAGACGGCAAAGTTGCAGCGACAAATTCGCCGCTTCATCTTAATTGCTAAAGCATTCGGCTCCGGAGCAGTATGATGAAGGTTCGATCCACGTCACCGCCAACATTATGAGTTTTCACATCGGCGCCTGATTGTGGAAATTTATCTATTGGCCGCTAATTCGAAAAATGTGTGATGTTCCTTCCACACATCGGCTGGAAATATTAAAAATTCCTTCTTCGCTTCGATAAAAACAATGTTTTATGTTTTTTCCACACAGCATCTGGAATTAATGAGAATGCCTTCTTCTGCAGTTGCCTCCTTTAAGAGTTGTTTGCCGGCTGACCAAGAAACCTATGATTCCATCCCAGTCCTTTTTTGAAGGAGGATATATGTGACGTATATATCCCAGAAGTGACGTATATGGCAAGACGGCAAAGTTGCAGCGACAAACTTCGTTGATATAGCTTAAGTGTTAAAGCACTCGGGTTCGGAGCAGAAAGTCTCTGGTTCGATAGCTGTCACTGGTAAAAATTGTGTTTTCAAACAACCCGTGTAATCTGGTGTCGTACGCAACAACCCTGGGTCACACGCAAAGGACCGTCATTCGTTCGTCACCAGTTATAACTTTTTGTGAAAAGTCTGGATTACTCTTTGCTGTCTCAACCAAATTCCTACGCGCGACAACTATCTGCTCCTTCTGTTTCGATATGAATGTATGCGGTATGAAGCGCGAGTACACGATTCTTACTTTCAGATCTTCGACAATATATCCTTGCTGATGTGAAGCTCGTTTGCTATCATTCAGAGGGACAAGCAATGATTGTCCATTAACAGCTGCCGACATTTGTCGCTGTTGAAGCCTATGCGAGACTGGGAGGTCCCACAACACCGTACGTGCGTCGTCCCGAACATTCCACCCTTCACACACAATCGCCCATACCAACAGAAAATGTTCTATCATAGCAGTGCTTCATCCCCGTAAGCTGCACACACCATTACAACTATTTCAGTTTTTCTTTATCCTGCTTTAAAACGAAAGCACTCTTTGCTCAGTGTTTGAATCCATAACAAGGTGATTTTACTGCACCAACCTAAATACAACTTTCTAGTAGAACCGCTTTGTGCATAATGCTGAAACTTAGCAGAGAGATAGTTCAGATATGATACTAAATAATACTATGATATCTACTATCAAATTGTGACCAATAGATGGCATTAGTAATATCGTTTTAGTAAAATTAGTCCACACCTTGTATGAACAATAAGCAAGTGTCATAACTTTAATTTTTGTACACGAAAATTGTTGCACCGAAGTTCCCCGTTATTATGAGTTCTTTTCACGAAACTATAGAGTGAAACTTTGCTTTGTAAAAATAAGCAACAGAAAAAGAAAATGCGCTAGATTCGAGCATTTAATTAAATTCCATGATATATCATTTGTTAATTTCTTATTGAAACTTTTTAGCTGTTCAAAACCACTGACTTTAGATGTTCAAAAGCCTCAGGACTAGGGGTTTTTAGCTGTTCAAAACCACTGGCTTTAGCTATTCAAAACCTCAGGACTAGGGTTTTTTAGCTATTCAAAATCACTGGCTTTAGCTATTCAAAACCTCAGGACTAGGCTTTTTTAGCTGTTCAAAACCACTGGCTTTAGCTATTCAAAACCTCAGGACTAGGGTTTTTTAGCTATTCAAAATCACTGGCTTTAGCTATTCAAAACCTCAGGACTAGGCTTTTTTAGCTGTTCAAAACCACTGGCTTTAGCTATTTAAAACCTCAGGACTAGGGTTTTTTAGCTGTTCAAAACCACTGGCTTTAGCTGTTCAAAACCTCAGGACTATGGTTTTTTAGCTGTTCAAAGCCACTGGCTTTAGCTGTTCAAAACATCAGGACTATGGTTTTTTAGCTGTTCAGAGCCACTGGCTTTAGCTGTTCAAAACCTCAGGACTATGGTTTTTTAGCTGTTCAAAACCTGAGTCCTGAGGCGTTGGACACAAAAATCACTAAATACTTCATTTACTATTCAAATCTTTAGCATATCTACTGCTTGTGTCTTTATAAAAGTGATAGAACTCCATGCTACCACTACAGTTGTTTGCATGTGCAAGCACGCACGAGCCATTGCAATTTAGTGCAGATTTTATTTTTCAACAAGCAACAAATCTATAGAAATCTTGAAAACTACAAAAAAGTTTTGGAGCTACTTGAAGTTTCCATTTAATGGAAAACACAGGAGTGGTTTTTATTTATTCTAGATAATAATGAAAGTAGAAAAAGAAAGTCACCGAGTGTTAATTATGGGGTATAAAAATTAACTGAGAGAGAGAGAGAATTGTAGTGATACATCCGTATCACAGGTCGTGAACCATATTTGTTTGATGTCCTCTGTGTGATAAACAGAAACACCATAGAGATGTCAAAATCAGATGTGTGGGAGAGTATAAAATTTATTCATGCGAAAAAACCGGAACAACTTTAGATATCTCTATAAATGGTTTTGCGATTTGTTTACCTTTAAAATATTTTTTCTGCAAACACAAACACGCGCACACTGATTTGTTCAAACAAGCACTTCATTCACACGTCATGAACACTGTCCGTGTGAGATATTCGAAATAATTGTGTAGGTGGACGATATACACATGCATGTTTTAACACTCGCGGGATAACGAAAAAACATTTTCACGTACATTACGCCTTCGAAAAAAAGCTTCGCTGTCGTTTTTGGGTTCTAAAGACTCGACACGTAGAGACACTTCGGCCATTTTACAGCTGAGAAAAAATTGACAATAGTTAGTCAGGTAAAAGTGCGCCACAGCCAGTGCCGAATTACCAAATAGGCAGAGTAGGCAAAGGCCTATGGGCCTCATGCCGTTTAGAGGGCCCGTGACAACGGATCAAAATAATATTGATTTTTGATTTGATTCTGAAGAAAATTACAGTAAAGCTTTCTTAAATTGTTTCCAAAAGATAGAAAACATAAGTCAGCTCAAAGAAACGAAATCTTTACATTGGACACCATAGATAAAATACTGTATTAATGTAATGTACCCATCAACAACTTAAAGTACATGAACCATAGATATCAGGTTCACATTACAGCTTGTCTCTTAAAATAAAAATGTCTTACTTTTTGTTTAATAATATTTAATAATTATTGTTTAATAACAAAATATGTTTATTTGTTTAATAACATGAATAATTGTTAATGTTTGTTTTGTGTAATAAAATTTGTTCATTAAAATTGTTGGTTGGTTATAATTATAAACGTATTAGGAGATAATTTGCGAGGGGGTCCCCGAGCTTTCGATTGCCTAGGGGCCTCCACAGGATTTAATCTGGCACGGACTACAACAGTGAAGAACTTGCCGGATTTCCATATATTTCAAACACATAAAACAAAAAAGTGTGACGTCACAAGAATCTAAAAAGAAGTTGCTCACGAATGCCCAGAGCAGAATCAAAGATCGAAAAACTGGGACCAACTGACATGCAAGAAAAATGGAGGAAATGCCCTCTGCGACGTCAAGCCCCGAAGCAAGTTTTTAGTTAAACAGTTCACTTCTTTCTTAACTAAACACTTAATTGAGAGAAATTTTTCATGTACACCGATTTTTTCCGGCTGTGATTTTTCATTCTAAGTGATCACCAAAAAGGCAGAGAATATACATAAATCACATTACCAAGTTTTTAAAACACCAAAACAGTCTGATATTTTTCAGGAATGGTGCAATAAGACAGGTGATTTATTTGTACAACACTCTTTTAAATGGAAAAAAAGAAAACTGGAATGCTGGGAAAATCGTTTGAAAAACACGTGACTGGTTTTCCTTCTTTAAAAGTTTGTAAATTTCCCATGTATGGAGAACATATCTGTGAGAGAAAGCAAGTGAAACCGTGATATGAAATAATCAAATTAATTAGATAACCTTTTTGAACCATAAACATTTTATATATATTAATATAATACAACGTCTGTCACGAATATTTTATTTTTTAAGTCGACCAAGGTTTCGCTGAATAGTGACCTAGCTCCACCAGGACGAATGGCACGTAAATATTCAAATTGTACATGATATCATAAATGATGTTGACAGTTTCGGGTCTTGGTTAGTTGCTTCCACGCGATTGATAGAAATGGTGTGGATGGTATGTCGTCGAGAAGTTGCAAAGAATTCTAATATACACAGTCGAGTCACATCATTTTGACCACCTCCTACTTTTGACGTCCACAGCGCGTAGCCAATGAAAGAAGGCACGTGTCGTGAGGTGGCTTGGAGGGTATATAAAGTGTGCTGCAAGCATTCTAAAAACATATCACTCGTTGCTGTCATTGATAAAAGGAGCGATTTTTAGATTTGCAAAAAGTGATGATTATCGGCTTTGTGGCCAAGATTGGTCGTATTTCTGAAAGAGCGCAGTTTGTGAACTGTTCGCGTGCTTGCTGCTGTGGTTAAAGTATATCGTGAATGGAGAAATGACAGCATTGCGAATAAGAGCTGTGGAAACTGCGGAGCAACACGTGCCATTGATGTGAGAGGTGAACGTCGGCTTCGAAGGCGCGTGAGGGCCGATCGGCACGCTGCAGTGGAGCAACTCACTGGCCGAATGAACCAGAGGGCTACCGGAAGTGTGTTTAAAACGACAGTTCAGTGAACCCTGCTGCGTATGGAGCTACAATGCAGGCGCATGGTCACTGCAAAGGTGCATCAGAAGAAAAGGCTTACATTTACACTGCAGTACCGGAACTGAACCTCCGCTGATTGCAAAAGGATTGTCTTCTCCGATGAGTCACGTTTTCTGCTTTACCGACTGGATGGACGTATAAGGTGAGAAACATCGGAGAACAAACACTTTTCAACCATTGCTGGAAGACCACAAGTGGGTGGGTGCAGCGTTATGGTCTGGGGAATGTTTTCGTAGCATTCCCTGGGTCCGCTAATACCTGTGGAAGACACTATGGACCGAATTCGTTATGAATTCCAGTCTTGCAGACCATCTACACCCATACATGGTGATTGTCTTCCCTTGGGCGAATGTGATCTTCCAGCACGACAATGTAACATGTCACACAGCTAGAAATGTCCGAGAGTGGTCTGAAGAGCACGATTAATACTTCAAAGTACTTCCCTGGCCCCCTAATTCCCCAGACGTAAACCCAATTGAGCATCTGTGGGACCACCTCGATCGTGTTGTTTGCTCTATGGATCCTACACGACGCACCCTCCAACACCTGTCAGATGTACTGCAGTCAGCAGGGCTCCACATACCTATGAACACCTTTCCAGCACCTTATTGAGTCACTCCCAGCCCGCTTAGCTGCTGTCCGCGCTGCACACGGAGGATATTCTGGGTATTAGCTAGTGGTCACAATAATGTGACTCGACCGCGTAGGTCTTGTGTTCCTTGAATCAAAAATGTAAGGCTCTACAGGTCTGCCCTATATAGATTTGAATATATTGGGTTGGAAAGAAACTAATGTCCTATGACGAGGTCCTGGTGTCATGCCGATGTGCTGTGCAGTATCAGCGGCCAATGTGCGACGTGCCTGGATTGCACGTACCTCGTCATCGGACATTACTTTCTTTCCAGTCCAGTATTAGAAGGTGTATGTGCATATGTTTCCATCTTCAGTGGTATCTCTTCTCCAAATGTCCAATTGAAAAAAAATTCTTATTTGTTTACATACCACTCATTAAGTAGAGCATTAAATGCGTATTTTCTACTCACAATAACGCACAGCTTTTTCCGTTAAGGTGCATAATTCTACTTGCACCCCTGTTTGTACTTTTTAATAAAAATTATATTGAATATCTTTCTGTATGCGAAATGATATGCACATGTTTTCCGATTCTTTCAATAACGCGCAACTCTTCTGCTAGGAGAAATGCGTATCTCTCGTTGAGACTATATCGCCGATTCTAAAAACTGAATTGCAAAGTTAGTTTTGCAGGGAACGCATTTCACCACCAGCGCGGTGCAGTTAGCAAATCGAAAACCTCGTGCCTGTGTGGTAGGTGACCCTTAGGGGCTTGATTAATCGTCCCTAATTCCGGTGCGGTGACATTTGCCGAATTTTTCCGCGAGAGCGTGGGTGGGTCCCTGTAAGTCCGCCATGGAAGTACGATCGGTTCTCGGTGATTATCCCTGTGATTCGTACCCTTCGCCAGCACTGGGCTGGCCACCAGATCTGATGCCTTCCCGATTTAGAATCCTAATGGGACTGCGACCCCATTCGGCGTTGTTGTATCTTGACGATACATAATGCCATACGAAGAAGAAAAAATATTTTCACTGTGTTGAACATTATGCACAATGACCACTTCAAATTCTGCATAGCTTTCTTGTTTCGAGCCCCATATGTTTACTGTTTTCATACCATCTCTGCCTCCAAAACCGTATTCAAAAATTATTTTTCCTTCACATATCCCTCACAAAGAACATTTTTCGTACAGTTTCGGCTTTTATTATAACTCACAGTCCTGTACTTAGGAGCATTAGCGCATATGTATACACTAAGTGGCCAAATTATTATGACCACGTGGTTAGTACGTTGTTGGGCCACCTTTTGCCCTTTATACAGCTTGAATTCGTCTTGGTATGGACTCTATTAAATGCCGGTAAGTGGCTAGGGGTATATTAGGCCCTCCAGAACTTGAAGCTTTGATAGTAGCGGATCCTGCTGTCTGATGCCTCTTTCGAATTCGTCCCACAAATGCTCCATTGGATTGAGATCTGGTGATTGAGAAGGCTAGTGTAGCAGGGAAAGGTGTCCGTGCTGTTCCTCAAACCATCCGCATACAATGTGAAAACTATGACAGCGAGTCTTGCTGGGCGTATCATCTCACTGGTGCTGCAGTTCTTCTGCGATCCATTTGAGAACTGATTGCTGCTCTTCTCTCGAATTATGTGGAACCCATTTGGCAGCCACTTTTATTTTCTGCAATTTTTCAGTTAGGATTATAAAAATCGAAGCGGTAGACGGGTTTGCTGCATATGCAATCTCTTCACATGTTTTCCGTCGATCTTCTCATAAAATGCTGTTGACGATAACCGCAGAAGTGCCGTTCGTTGCATCTGATGTCCGGCCCTTTCTTGGGTCATCTTTGATGCTTTCCCGACCTTGGCGGAAACGAGAAGCCCACGGTGACACTGGGCAACGATCCACTACACTAACCTCACACACTTCACACAAAGCTTTATGAATTTCGGTAGGGGATTTTCCTCGCAAAATTTCAATTTTAATGTAGGATCGCTGGTCACCACGCGAGATCTGAATAGAAACAAATTACGCAGCAACAAATTACGCAGCAACAAATTACGCAGACACAACTTTGTATACTGAAGTATGACTCACAGCTGGCGCAACGATTGGAGCGACTGCATCATCCTACGGCCAGTGCCTGCGCAGTGTGCAAAACTTGTTAAATGACCTACGTAGGTACATTGTGCGCGGTAGGTCCAACCAGCTTTCTCTGTACTACGCAACACTGGATGTTGAACTTTCTCTTGAAGAAATTAACTTGAAGATTAATGGGCCGCCCCGGTGGCGCAGTGGTCTAAGCGATGGCTTCTGATCATTCGTCCGAAAGGGGTCCGAGTTCGAATCCCGGTGTAGCATGGATGTTGTGTTTGTCTTCCGGCACTGATTCTCTCCCTTTCCTGGAACCAGTGGCCCTAAATTAGGGTCGGGCGACTGCTTAAAGCCCATTGAGTTGCTCACGGTGGTCGTTAAACCTCCAATAAAAAAAAAGATTAATGGTTTATGTAGTTATTAAAAATCTACAGATAGCAAATATCTACGCGGTTCAACAAATCTTTCGCTGAGTAGAAGTTGCTTTACCTGTGTTTGCAGATAATTTGTGTTTGAGTAACTGCCTTCAAATAATCACTCTGAGTTGATCAACAGGCCTTAAAAGCAGAAATAATTTCACGAAACCGTAACAAATAGCGAAAGATTTTTACTAGCTGCTGGAAATGAAACGAGAAAATATATGACGGTGACATTAGACTCGAAAGTTTTAAATCTGACAGAGCGTCAGTTAGTTGGGAGCTAGCTAATGCTACTTTCAAGACGCACCTTAACTTCCGCCTTATTAAGTAAAGCAGTTTCTCATCTCCTGCGACCTTTGCTTTTGACTAAAGGAGCACAGTTCACATGTTTCTTCTGCGTGAATTAGCAGATCCGGTGATTTATTTCCATGATTTTTTTGTTTATTCTTCTTTTTTTTTTAGAATGAAGCGTCGTTATTTTAGTGTCATTTTCTCACATTTTATGCTACATTTATCTTCCTTTGTTTTTAACTCGCATGTTCGGAGTAAGTAAAAATTCCCCCATTATTTCACAAACTCCGGTGCCGCTTAATTTTTCTTCGTGCTTACTTTTAAGTGAACCCTCACGCAATCAAGCCGCCCGGAATAGTTTTTGCTCCAAAATCTATTATTTATTTTTTTAATTATCTCTTAACTGTTGTAGCTTTGGCAGAATTAATTGCGTTGTCATCCTTAAGTACATTCCCTTAAAAGCTCCACAAAAATTTAAGGTATTTGTCTCGATTTTGCGAGCAGAAGTCTGCCCTGCTGTCTAATAAGCATATATGAGCAATGAACGACAGATGGCGTTGTAACAACAACTAACTTTAGCATCGAAAGTTTTTCACGCAATTTCTGTTTTTGTGGGGCGCCTGAGAAAGAAGCTTTTTCTTCTTAGATTTGGCATTTATTTTCACTTTCTCACAGACATGCATCATTTATTGAGGACATCCAAAAGCAGTTTTAACAGAATAGAGATTTTTTAACCATAACTTACGTCTAACATAAAATACATTTCACAAACTTGCAAACAGCTCCCTACACCTAGATATCTTAACTTCTGAGGAACTTTTGTCTACACAAGAGTAGAGTTTTTTACTAAATCACAGATTTTGATATGCACATACACAGGTGCGCACCCAGAAATTCGGAATGGGGGGGGGGAGATGTCCGGCTCTGTAAGTAAAAATGCTCATGTAGGTGTACTTACGAGACGTGACTGTTATAATAGATGTTTTGATCTGTGAAAGAATTTAATACATTGTATTCATGAATTATCTACCTACAAATGGTATTTACATTGTTGTTTTACTTTTAATAAAAATACATATTTCAGAAAAGGAGTTAACGACAAATGTAATTATTTTACCTATTGCTGTATTATAGCTTCAGAAAATGTATTTTAAAACAAATTCTATAATGCGTGATTTCAGCAATTATGAAAATTGAAATTCACCAATTAGGAAAATTGGAGAACAGTTAGAGGGTTCAAAATCTCTCAGGTCGGACACTGATGGTATTGGAATTCATAAAATGTATTTTAGAACAAATTCTATAATGCGTGATTTCAGCAATTATGAAAATTGAAATTCACCAATTAGAAAAATTGGAGAACAGTTAGAGGGTTCGAAATCTCTCGTGTCGGACACCAATGGTGTAGGAATCTCTCGTGTCGGACACCAAAGGTGTAGGAATCTCTCGTGTCGGAATGCAGAGAATGTATTTTAAAACCAACTCTATAATGCGTGATTTCAGCAATTATGAAAAATGAAATTCACCAATTAGGAAAATTGGAGAACAGTTAGAGGGTTCAAAATCTCTCGGGTCGGACACCGATGGTGTTGGAATTCATAGAATGTATTTTAGAACAAATTCTATAATGCCTGATTTCAGCAATTAGGAAAATTGGAAAACAGTTAGAGGGTTAGGAATCCTCGTGTCGGACACCAATAATGTCGGAATCATATTACAAAGCACTTGGCCTCATGGGGGAGGGGTCCCCCCCCCATAGGTGCGCCCCTGCACATACATATCATTGAGCTGTCCTCTGAGATTCAGAGGTTAGCTCCACAAAGAAATAAAAACTACCAGATAAATGTTTCACTGATTATTTATTTACTGTTGCCGTATCAAACTTCTTCATTTACAGCGATCTTGACACACAACTCGGGCTTCACTCGACGCACAAAAGGCCTTCTATACTTCATACTCATAATGCCAAACTATTTTGTGTATGATTTACGTAGAAGAGTACCTAAAGCTATACAAAAGCTTTTCTTCTTGTTTGGATTTTGTTGTAAGCCCGGAGACTCCATAGACATCTAACGCTCTAAGCAGATAAGGAGACGGCCATTCCAAATTTATGGCCACCGGGGCTACATTAACGGGCTCAGACATTTCAGAATATTGGCTGATGGGGTGAAGTCACAATTTTAAGAGCTATGCCTTTGTTTTGAATTATCATAGTACTACAAAATGTCAAGACGTCTGTAAACAGGAAAAATTTAATAATATTCTATATTGTTCCACTTGTGGTTGGCGTTATTTTAGCGTACTACTATGGTAGATATTTAGCGGGCATGTAATATACGATCACCAGAATGATGCCAACCTAATAAACTGTGTTAATAAAAAAATGATATTCGAATCTTTTTATCTTCCTTACCTTCTTCTTTCCAGCATTACAGATTGCTTGGAAATATGAAAACATAAACATTGATGTGTAAATCATGATTTGGGTACAGCATACAGTAATCTGAAATTTTGGGGATCTGTCACCACCCATTTTTTATATAATTTTCGGAAGGTTGCGCTTCAGCATTTTTTTATATAATTAAGAAATGTTCTTTGTTATCTGACAACAACAATTCATTTCTCTGATTGCTATAACTACGCTACCTAAAAGAGATAATGCGTCGTGTTGCGTAAGATGTCCTTCACGGTTTTGTGACAAATCATGAAATGAAAAAGGCCGCTAGCAGCGGAAGTTACGTTACGATGCCTCATGTTATTCAATGGTGCGATGTTTGTTTATCAAGATTTTTCCGCGATACGAAATTGCAAATTCTTCATAAAGATAAGTGGAAGGAATTCATTTATCAGTATTTTTGGTAACTCGTTGTAACTCGATCATAAAAGTTATACACTAGATTAATTCAACAGTTGATCACTAAAACGCAAAAGGTTTATTCGGATATTAGTGGGCCAGTTTTATTCAACTGTGGATTGTTTATTACTGGAGATTTATTTCCGAAACTAGTAGCTTTTTATTTGCTTTGCCGCTTAAATGTATAAGAAAGAGTCGAAGAATAAAGGAATTTACTAAAGACTATGAGAAAAAGAAAATATAACTAGATAAGACATGTGTTAAAAGGAGACAGCCTATTGAAAAGAATTATAAAAGGGAAAATTGAAGGAAAGCGACCAAGACGAAGAAGACGGCTAATGATCATACAGGGTGTTTCAAAAAGAATGACCCGATTTCAAAGTAGTATATTTAATAAGGCAAATGTGGGATAGTTACAAAACAAAGAGTCAAGTATGAAGGAAGGTCTAAAGTTTGCCTCACTACAATTACAAATGCTCAATGTGCCCTCCACCTGCTGCACGGACAACATCGAGCCGATAGCTGAATTCATCCCAAACGCGTCGGAGAGTGTCTTCAGTCATAGAATTTACCGAGGTCGTGATTCTCGTTCGGAGCTCATCCAAGTCAGCGGGTAAAGGAGGAACATAAACACGGTCTTTTACGTATATTCATAAAAAAAAGTCCCATGGTGTGATGTCTGGAGATCTCGGAGGCCAAGCGTGTACTGCCAAATCATGGGGTCCCCTGAGTCCAATCCAACCCTGAGGCTTTGTGTTGTTTAGAAACCGACGAACTGTTGCCTGTAACCGCGTTGTCCGCAAAAAATTGAAAGGGCCGCAAACCTTTCTAACAGAAACCGCTCAAAAAACATTCAGTTTTGGCGAATCACGTTCATGTTGGAGAGTTTCATGTGGATTTTCCAGTCACCATATGAGAACATTGTGGCGTGAAACTTTCTCGCTTTCATAAAAGGTTGCTTGATCACTAAAAATCAACCTTTGTACGACGCGACGGTGTCGTCCTCTCCATGTCCTCTAACAGAGTTGCACAAAAACCTTTTCGTTGTGTTTTGTCACCTCCACGAAGAGGTGACACCACGTTGCAATCTGTACGGCTTCAGCAGCAAACGTCGTCGTAAAACAAGCCAAAGAGTCACATGAGGGATGGCAAGTTCGCGGCTCACACTACGAGTAGACTTCCGTGGGCTTCGCCGAAATGACGACTAGACTTCCGTGGGCTTTGCTGAAACGCGTCGTGAATTCGTTGCACATTCGTCGCCGAGGTGGTTGAATCGTCCAGGACTCTTTCCCTTACATAAACACCTTGTTTCTTCAAATTGTCGATACCAATGACGAATGTTTTTGCCCACTGGTGGAGCACTCACGGACTTGGTCTTGCTAAATTCGAGCACACAAAACGCTTTCTGTTGCCTCGACGCCATCTTCTCACTCACTAAGCGTAGCGGCTGGTTGGACGCTCGTGATGCCATCTAGCGGGAGTCATAACAAACTCTGGGCCACGCCCGTAGACATGATACGAGTCGCATTCATGTGTGATTCGTGGTTGCCGAGATATCCACTTTTCAAATCAGGACATTCTTTATGAAACACCCTGTATAATGGGCACAGGTCGCTATCAAGAAATGAAGGAAGAAGCAAGGGACAGAAGAAATTGAAGGAAGAGAACCTGCTGAGAAACCGTTGTACCTTTCAAGAGACAGAATACTAATGATGATGATGAAATGTCAAAGTTGATAAAGTATTGGCTGCCATAAGTCAAACCCACTGTGTGGTTAAGCCTAAGTCCAGCATTGAAATCGACTGCACGAGTTATATAGATCATAATGAAATAATGTCAGCTATGGAAATACTGGGAAATTCTGCATTAGCAAATGATAAAAAAACAATGAAAACGGAGCAAGCAAAGCAGTTGTTTTCTACCAGGATATAACACTGGCTATAAGTCCTATAAAAATAAAATATCACTATAATGTCCCCAGAATTCCTGATATGCTGGGCAAATAGGATAGGCGATTTAATCTTGAAACTCCCTGTTTTCCAAAAAAATTCGGAAATGTTATTTGATGTAGCAGCATGCAAGTGCATAGACTTCAGCAAATGTGCTTGTTGTCCGTTAGACAGAAAAGTGCCAAGTAAAGAGCGCCCTTTTTTACTTGGCGAGAAAACTGTCCCCAGGATGTATATTAGAGGAGTTGACATTCAAACCACCATAAAACTGAAACGTAAGGCAATAGATACAGGAAAAGAAATTGCCAGTTGCTCATGCTGATTCTGAACCTGTAACTAATGCAGTTGCAGCCACATTTGAACTTTCCTCTTCAGAATCGTCTAAGCCTGAGAACTGTGACGAAGACTTCTCGCTCCCTTCCACCTCAACATCTTCCCATAAGAAATTCAAATGCACTGTCCTTGCAACAGCATGTGACAGAACTGGGGTGTCCGATAGGAGGAGTGCCGCATTGATTGTTTCAGCTGTATTTGAGGATGAAGGAGTAATTGATGAGACTGAAGCAGTTGACAGATCAAAACTTCGGAGAGAAAGAAAATCAAGACTACAGTATCTTTAAGATTTAGGAATTGAAAAACTTGAGGCCATGTACTTTCGTGGCCGAAAAGACAAAACAAAAATAATGGAAAAATTGGAAGATAGGAATTACACAAAATCCATTGTAGAAGAGCATATATCACTTGAATGTCAACCAGGATCAAAATATATTACCCATGTTGTACCAAGTAGTGGTTCTGCCCAAAACATAGCGTCAGCTGTTTTAGCTTACTTCAAAGAAAAATTCAGTGGACTTAGAAAACTTGGTAGCCATTGGATGTGATGGAATTTCAGTGAATACTGAAAACCGTGGTGGTGTGATACGAGTTATTGAACAGCACCTATGCCGGCCACTACAGTGGCCGATCTGTCAATTGCATTCCAATGAGTTGCCCATTCGTCACCTATTGGAAAAGTTAGATGGGCACACAACAGGACCCTACTCTTACTCTGACCCAGTAGGAAAAAAGCTTGAAAAATGCGAGAAATTGCCAGTTGTAAAGTTTAAACTGATTCTAGCAGCCAATGGCATTTCGTCTATCACCACAAATCAGAACTAAGCAAAGAACAGGATTATTTGCTACGTATTTGTGAAGCAGTCAAAAGTGGAAGCTGTCCTGAGGCACTTTCAAATAAGAATCCAGGAAAATTGACATATGCCAGATGGTTATACTGCTGGTCATATGATCTTGCGACTTTACATTTCTACTGAAGATCCCTATGAAAACCTAAAGACCCTTGCAGAATCTGTTGTAAAGGTCTATGCTCCAATGTGGTTTATAATACGCAGCCAACCAACGTGTGTGAACGGCCCAGAAAATATTATGAAAACAATTCGTCTATCACGCTACAACAAGGAAGTGACCAAAATAGTTCATCCACTTACACAGCGAAACATTTTCTTTACTCACCCTGAAAGTATTCTCGTTGCAATGCTTGTTGATGACCAACCCCGCATCAGACAATTAGCTATAAGTCGAATAATAAAAGCTCGAAGTACACTTATTACAATTATGTGAGAATATTTTGTATCCACATGCTCAACTTTGCCGCTGAGGACTACAGTATATTGATTTTATATCGTGGCAAGATTGTGATGTAACTGAACCTCCTTTGACCATGAACCTAACTATCGAGCAGCTACAAAATATTGCTAGAATGGACAACCCGGACAGACAATTATTTCTGTACCTAACTCTCACTCAATCTGTTGAGAAAACTGTAAACATTGTTACAGAAGTATCTTAAGTGGTGTGTGGTTTTGATGTGCGACATGGAATGATCCTGACAAAGCTCCATTCTCGTGAGATCATGCCCACATCAATCACATTATAAAACTCATGCAGAGTGAACATTCTGAACATTTGAACAACCTGTACTTCTCTCTGAATTAATTGCATGTCATCTTACCTATTAGTTTACAGACATTTAACGTGGACCAGGAACATCAAACAAAGATCTTCGCTCTTTCCACGTTTATAAGTGAGTCACGGAAAAATTCTCATTGGCCGCCACCGGGAGTCGAACCCAGCGTAACTGGAAGACCCTGGGTTCGACTCCCGGTTGCGGCCAATGAGGATTTTTCCGTGACTCACTTATAAACGTGGAAAGAGCGAAGATCTTTGTTTGATATTAGCTTACATCTTGCATTTTTTATCATTTAACAGAAAAATGCCTAAAAAGAGTTATGTTCTTTTTCTGTTTTACACGAAATTGACTGTTGGATAGGCACTTGATAAACTTTTTTGAAACCGCCATTTTTTTTTTTTTTTGACCTGATAAGTAACTGTAGTTAGTTAGTTAATTGATTTTAGTGGCGCAAGGGCCAGGCTTGGCCAAAGAGCGCCAGACACAGAACTATCAGCTAAAGAGTAACTGTAGACCTATCAATTGATACCTATTAAAACATTTCGTAAGCACCCTATTTCATGAAAAAATCTTTCGACTCCGGTGGGCACCTCAAAATTTTGACCTACTGAATTTTCTCTTTGCAGGTCTTATTTTTATTCCAATTGACACGTTTCGGAAGGTATTACAAATCAAAATTCGGAAAAAGCATTCTTTTTTATCCCCCCTGGTGTGGGAACGCGATAACTATGAGGTACATCATGATGAAGTAAAACGTCGTTCAAAATCGCAGTGCATTAGCTCAGTAAACACTCTACTACTTCGCCTCATATTAAATTCATTGCGAGTTTTTCCCACCTTTTTTTTTTTACGCTTTCCAACCGTAGGTTGAAGAAGCGTATATGCTCCAGCTTTGTCCGTCCGTCCGTCCGCACGATAACTGGCGTAAAAATCTTTCGATTTCGAAGAAATTTTAGTATGTGGTAGGGGACCCCCTAGGGACGAAACCTATTGAAAATGGGACAAATGGGGTCAAAGGTCACGACGTAGGAGCGGATCCTTCCATTGCCCTTATGCGTCATAACTTGCGTAAATATGGTTCGATTTCAATGAAATTTTACTATGTGGTAGGGGACCGACTGGGGTCGAATCTTATTCAAAATGGGTTAAGTGGGGTCAAAGGTCAGGACATAAGAGCGGAATGCATTCCATTGCCCTTATGCGTCATAACGTGCGTAAAAATGGTTCGATTTCGATGAAATTTCAGTATGTGGTAGGGGACCAGCTGGAGACGAACCCTATTGAATGTGGACGAAATGGGGTCAAAGGTCAGGACATAGGCCTGCGATCCATTCCATCGCTCTTATCCCATATTATTAAGGTGGACGTCAAGTAATTTTGCTCCCTATACTTCCAATGGAAAAACTTTTGTACACATTTCCTTCACAATTAATGTGTTACCAAGGATGAAAATTTTAACATCGATTAAAATAACTTTATTATAACTTGGAATACTTAATATTTTCTAAAACATAACCATAATGATATTAAAAATCAATAACTTTTCCTTTGGTGGTGTTGAAACCAGAAAAAGGATGGCGCGACCTGTACTTTGATGACGTCAGTAGACAAACAAATGTAGGATTGCATAATTATGGTTATGTTTTAGAAAATATTAAGTATTCCAAGTTATAAAATGAAGATATTTTAATCGATGTTCAAATTTTCATCCTTGTGAATGCATTAATTGTCCAGAAAAAAGATGGCGCGACCTGTATTTTCATGACGTCAGTAGACAAACAAATGTTGGATTGCATAATTATGGTTATGTTTTAGAAAATATTAAGTATTCCAAGTTATAAAATGAAGCTATTTTAATCGATGTTCAAATTTTCATCCTTGTGAACACAATAATTGTCCAGAAAAAAGATGGCGCGGCCTGTATTTTCATGACGTCAGCAGACAAAAAAATGTTGGATTGCATAATTATGGTTATGTTTTAGAAAATATTAAGTATTCCAAGTGGGGTGTCATGGCGTCGCCCCATTAGATGTTGGCGCGCGGTCATGCCATCTATCTCATTACGTCACGTGTTGTTTGTTGATACTATTAAAGTTTTATGACGTCACACCTTGCTAGCAGATGGTCGCGATTCCCATCTGTCTCATTACGTCACGCGTTGTGTGCGTATGTTCGTCCGCACGATAACTCGCGTAAAAATCGTTCGATTTCGATGAAATTTTAGTATGTGGTAGGGGAACACCTGGGAAGGAACCCTATTGAAAGTGAACGAAATGGGGTCAAAGGTCAGGACATAAGAGCAGGATCTATTCCACTGCTCTTATGCGTCATAACTAACGTAAAACAAGTTCGATTTCGATTAAATTTTAGTATGTGGTAGGAGACCACCTGGGGACAAACCCTATTGAAAATGGGCGAAATGGGGTCAAAGGTCAGGACATAGGAACGGAATCACTTCCATCGCCATTATGAGTCATAACTTACGTAAAAATGTTTCGATTTGGATGAAATGTTGGTATGTATTAGGGACCTGTCTGGGGACGAATCCTATTCAAAATGGGCGAAATGGGGTAAAGGTTAGGACATAGGAGCGGGATCTATTCCATAGCGCCTATGCATCATAACTTCCGTAAAATTGCTTCGATTGCGACAAAACTTTATCATGTTATTTCGGAGATATACTGAACCAGTTCTGTTGAATATCATCGAAATGGATCAAAGGTCAGGGCACAGGAGTGAGATTTATTCCACAGCCATTTTCCTCATAACTTGAGTAATAGCTTGAGTAATGATTTCTAGTATGTTGGAAAGCGTATCATAATCAATGCATTGCATGATTTTACTAACTTGTTTTAAGTAACAGTAATTGTGAATGAGCATGTTTCAACGTGTTAGAAGCAAATGGTGTCTTACCTGGCGAAGAATGAAGCAGCAGCGGACGGCTGAGCGATTCCGAAGGAATTCCCACAAGGTGAACTGTAGGAAGTTTCTTGCAGCAGGGAGTGATTCGAGCAGCCGCCGAAAGACAAGGAATGCGGAAAAGCTGTCTTGGATGACAGAAGAGAAGGACCACCACTGCTGTCACATGCACCTGCTAAGCTCAAAGACAGGTATGGATCGCTATGTTCGCTATAACCGCTGGATGGAGATGTCAGCGGAGGAGGAAATCGGGGATGAGCCGGAGGCCTCGGATGATGCTGATGCTGTAGGGCGATGTTGTGCTCAGCCAGTGCCTGATGGGTGATGCCCGATGTGGAAGCTCCACTGTTGATTCCCCTTGACAAGCTGTGGTGATAGGCACTGTAGGAATCCGCTGACGATGTCATACTTAACAGCGGCAAGGGCGGCATCTGTAATGAAGAGCAGAGTAAGCAATGAATGAGATAAAGTGGGAGAAATGCATTCCACAACTTGAAACTATGCATGCTCAATTAGAAAAAGATAACATGTTGGAAAAAAAAATACAGTAGCCTGAGAACAGTTTTATACTATTTTTCATTACTTAGTGAGACTAACAAAGATCATGAGAAAAAGTATCGTTCTCATAACTTCTGTGTTAAAGAAAGCTGTGTTCCCAAAAGCGATGAAAGTCCGGCTGTAAGTCCTGGATGAGATTTGAGTAATACTTTCATCCTTCGATTTCTGGAAACATAATCCTGAATATGAATAACTTCTGATCACTGATGCACATGGACGTCGTTAGTATGAAAAATACCCAAGGTACAGTCACTGAACCACTTCTTACCTGAAAAAATATCTAGCAAAAACCAGCGATATTGGCGATTTATCCTAAATTTCATAACGAACAATGACCTCTGACTGAAGCGCTGAAAGTGTTGAACTGGAAAAGATACTACTATTTGAATATAAAAATAGAAACTGGTGCATGGGACAGTGAACGTTTCTTTCATTGACGAAGGTTTACATTTTGTTCGATCTCACACTGCCGTGGGAACAAGAATATCTGAGGGAACGATACACCATCAAGATTTCTAACTTCATCATCTGAATGCTCAATTACTACATTTTTCTCCAACGTATTTTCTTGCAATGACTTTCCGATGCGTATTGAATCTTGATAGACACTTCTCGTTATTTATAACTACCATTGACATGAAGATTTTGTTTAAAGATTTCAACGAAAATTTCATATAAAATGCTACACCTCTCTGGCTTAGTAAATGTGCACAAAACCGAAACTCTCAGTTGATCTGGTGCAATGAACTGAAAAATGGTTATCCAGTCTGACAGAATCTTATAACATGAATCAGAAGTCAGATAATAAGTGTTACTTCACTACAACTTATGAAAACATTCTAATTGGAATAGAAATCCAAATACTGAAATCATTATTCTTAA
Source organism: Macrothele yani (assembly GCA_039090855.1). Classification (NCBI taxonomy): domain Eukaryota; kingdom Metazoa; phylum Arthropoda; class Arachnida; order Araneae; family Macrothelidae; genus Macrothele; species Macrothele yani. Next base: position 211,299,622 of record CM076990.1, read on the forward strand.
AACTTCCATCAAGTTATTGGTGGTAAAAATGCTTGAAAGCTAACCATCTAAACGGGCAAGCTACAAGTAAATGAATTAAGCAATATATGATCAATCTTCATTTCTTTGTGTGTGTTTTTTTTTTTTTGTTATAGCTTTAAAACCCACCATGAGCAACTCTAAGGTTTATAAGCACTCGCTCATCCCTAATGTATGGCTAGTGGCCCCAGCGAACTAAGTGAACCAGAGCCGTAGGAGAAGCACACCACTCAATGCTCACCCGGGACTTGTGCTCAGACAACTAGTCAGAAACCTACAGCTCTGACCACTTGGACACCGGAGATGCTCATCCTCATATCTCGACGTGTATAGAAACCGCATGTAACGTTTAAGGCTAAGACAAATGGTGCAAAATAATCTGCAAATGAGTCAGAACTTCAAGTATGCTTAAATGCTGTATCCAGGTGCATTATTCTTGGTATTTTAAATTATATATATGTAAGATTTATCTTTGCTTCTTTGTGTTCTGCTTTTCGCAGAACGCAATCTCTGTTTGAGAATCTCTGTTTGTACGATAAGCACCAGGCGTAGTTAGACAGATGACGTCACACCTGGCAACACCAAGACAGATCCAATCCAATGACGTCAGCACGTGTTAACAACAAGAGGCGTCAGTCGCCTTGAGATTGTGCAGTGAGTTAGTTGTGGTCCAGTCCCCGACGTAGAAGCTAGATGTTTTGTAATGTATCTACATTTATTTAATCACTTTTATATTCTATTGTAATTTTGGAGGAGTTTGGCCATAACTCACCACGCTGGCCAAGCGGGTTGGTGAGTGTGGGATAGAATTTCCTCTAATCCCGATGGTATAGTTATACCGCTATTGGAGGTTGTCAGAGCCCCTTTAGTAGCAACAGGATGCACCACGAGAAGGCGGGGTTGACATTTGTCAAGGAGAGGCTGTGATGTTACGCATCACCTGACCTTAATGCCACATTGGAGGGTGTTTTTCAGTCACTGAGCTGGGAAAACAAGGGGATAAAGATTAATGGAGATTATCTAACCCACCTTCGTTTTGCTGATGACGTAGTCATTTTTGCAACTAGCCCATCAGAGCTGCAGAGTATGATCCAGGAACTTGCTGACAAGAGTAAAGAAGTAGGATTAAAATTGAACTTTCAGAAGACAAAAGTGATGTTCAATGCTTTTACAAGAAATGAAGATTTATCGATTGATGGAGAAAAGCTGGAGATAACCGACACGTACGTTTATCTTGGACAGCAGATGTCAAGTGAGGGTCACATTGATGAAGAAATTAATCGGCGTACAAAACTTGCCTGGAGAGCTTTTGGAAGAAACAGCATAATTTTCAAGAGCAATATGCCATTATGTCTTAAAAGAAAAGTGTTTGATCAATGCATCCTTCCAGTGCTTACGTATGGTGCAGAGACGTGGACCTTAACTAAAAGAGACATACGAAGGCTGCAGACAACTCAAAGCAGCATGGAGAGGTGCATACTTGGTATAACCAGGAGAGATAAGAAGAGGAACTCGTGGATCCGAAAAATGACAAGAGTGGAAGACATCATGATCAGAGTCAAATCCCTGAAATGGCAATGGGCTGGACATACTGCCAGAAGGACAGATCATCGATGGACAGCCGAAATTTTAGATTGGATTCCAAGGGACAGGAAAAGACCCAGAAGAAGACCACATGGGAGATGGGTGGATGAAATTCGAAAATATGCAGGAGTGACATGGAGGAGACTGGCACAAGACAGACCGTTGTGGAGGAAACTTGGGGATACCTTCGTCCAGCAGTGGATTGATAATGGTTGACAATGATGATGATGATGATGATATTCTATTGTAAATAAATCAATTTTAGTTATAAAATGATAAGACTCGGGTAAGATTATTGCTTAGTTATTTAATATTAAGAAGAGTATACATATATAATCAGATCTTCAAATTGCTGCCGCGGTGGCATAGTGATCTAAGTGATGGCTTCTGATCATTCGCCAAACGGATGGGTCTGGGTTCGAATCCCGAGTAAGGCAGGGTTGTTTGTGTTTGTCTTTCGGGCGTTGATTCGCTGTGTTCCTTGTTCATCAGGCATCCTGCATTCAATGTTCACTATGTATATTGCTGTCGTCGAAACATAAAATGTCTGTACTGTATATGTCTGCCTGTACATGCCACTGTATCTGTCATGTTTTTGACTTCACTCTGGCACAAGAAATTGCAAAGGAGTTAAACTCTTGAAACACACAAGTTCACAAGAATTGCCCATGCACCCGAGAAGTTGAAAACCGAAGTGCAAACCTAGGGTTATTAAAAAACGCGCAATAACATAACTATTACTGAATTTCGAGGATTTCTTCGATTTCTAAATAGTAGACAACGCGCTTTAATCATCTATCAGGACCGAATTGTCATTTCCCAGCGAACATTTTTCTACATGTGCCAAATGAATAGAATCGAATTGCTGAAGAAGTCCTTTTATTGCGTGCCTAGTCACTCAAATTCAATATTTCCCAAAGAATCGTCCCCGCGATTAACAGATTAAGGAAAAGCCACCTTTGTGTTGGTTGTTGTAAGAAAAGCCATAGCTGGCGCACAATATTGGTACAAGATTTGATCCAATAACCACTTAACACACTTACTTTCACGCAGTCAAAAAAGGAAAGCATTTGGTTCTTTTACTGTAGTAAGTATATTCCGAGAAGCCAAAATCTGGAAATTGAGGGTACTCCACCAGACATGAATGTTCGGATGAATACACATTTCTCTATTGATGGCCTGCGTGACATCTCAGGTGCAATACTGGTATTGAAATTTCTTTGCACAATCGCTCTCCGGAAATACGCACAGGCTTTCCTTTCCAAATCTTGCTGTTTTTTAAACGCCTCTATAAGTAAAAACTACTGCGGAACAGTCAAATGAAGGATGAATCTTTAATGTGCTTTAATAATTTCTTTCAACAAGTAACATTACTGTTCTTGCTGTTGCAGCTTTGAAAACATGACGTCTCTTGTATCCTATCCACCCAAGAAGACCAACGAGGTATTGCGCGAATTTTATGATTTCTATTTGTCTGAGATCCACAACAAGATGTAAAGGATAGCTCAATGGACGAGTGCATAGCTTTGCAGACAGCAATTAGAGTGACCCGAGCGCTTAATGACAGCAATTAGAGTGACTCGTCCGTTAACATGGAGACACCAGCGCTGTAATTCGGGATTCAAACCACAGTCCAGCAGCCCAAACAGCAGAAAAGATCGGACCGTACACCACTCAAACAACGAGATACTCATGGCACGCTAAGCAAATGACTTGGCCCCTCTGTGCCTGCTTTCTCCTTTGTCCACAGCAGGTCAGAATCCGTAGGAATAGCATACAAATTCGCTCTCCTGCTGATATGGACTTGGACAAGACAGAATGCCTACACAACCAACAAACCAAAGAACAACCGGAAGAAGAATGAAAAACCACTTAAATATAAACTGAAGTGCCAGAAAAACTGGTACACTAGTCTAATACTTGGTAGGTCCTCCACGAGAGCGCAGGACTGTAGAAATACTACGAGGCATGTATTCCACTAACTTCTGGAAATAGGCTGTAGGCAATGCACACCATATTTCCTGCAGAGCGTTCCTTAATTCGGGTGTATTCCGAGGTCTCGGATTCCTGTGTTCGATAGCGCGTTGCATGGCATCCCAAATATGTTCTATCACGTTCAGATCTGAGAACTTGGGTGGGAATGGCAACACCCCAAACTCAGATGAATGCTCCTCTAACCATAATGAGGCGTCTCGACACTTGTGGGGAGGTGCATTGTCCTGTTGGAATAGGCCCATCCTATCAGCATGAATGCAGGACATGAACGGGTGTACCTCGTCAGAAAGGATGCGCACATAGCGTTGGCCGGTCACAGACGTTTGTAGACGTGCTAGGGGTGTCAGTGAAGTCCAGCTAAACACACCCCATACCATTACGGGCCCCCCACCAACCGGTACAGTTACCTGTTGACAGGCGGGATCGATGGCTTCATGGGGTTTGCGCCGTACACGAATCCTTCCATCTGCCCGATACAGTTGGAAACGCGACCCGTCAGGCCAGGCTACTTGTTTCCACTCATCAAGTGTCCAGTGGCGGTGTTGCCGTGCACAAGCGAGGCGCATAGCTCTGTGTCGTGCACCCATCAAGGGGACTCGAGTTGGGCGTCTGCTCCCAAAGCCCATATCGTGCAGGGTACGTTGCACAGTCCGGACGCTGATGCTTGTTGAGGCTCCAGCATTGTATTCCAATGATACCTGCGAAAGTGTTGCACACCTATCGCGTGAAACGATTCTTGACAGCCGACGATGGTCACGTTCACCCATAGTCTTTTTACGGCCACACTGGTATCGTAGGTTGGAGGTTTTGCCGGAATTCTTGTAGTCACGGTACACTCTTGCAATGGTCGTCCGTGAAAATCCGAACTTCATTTCAACCTCCGAAATACTATGGTCCATCTCATGAGCGCCAACTATGACACCGCGTTGAAAATCGCTTAAATCGTTATTACTTGTCATTCTCATGCCGAAAACATCTCTGACAGCTGGCAAGGATGTCTATCGCTTTAAATACGCACTGGCGGACGCAACCGAGTACGCGCATAGGTGACGTTGCTATGTATTTTACATAAGCTCGTCTGTACCAGTTTTTCTGGCACTTCAGTGTATATCAGTCATCTGTATACTCTTAAACACTTGAAATACTCATAGTATACCAATTCGTCGAATGTAAAACTCTTATTTTTTATTAGGTGTTCAAATAAGTTTTAGAGCGTTTTAAGACAACGCAACATGTAATTCGAAAGAAAACAACAATATCTTTGCGAATCAAAATATGCGCCGTCATTATCTATCACCTTCCACTATCGGTCAGGCAGCTGACGGATTCCAACCATGAAGAATACTCCGTCGTGTGACGGGATGAAATCGTCAACCCATTTTTGCACTTGGTCACATGTCCGGAACCGTATAGCAGACAAACCATGTTGCATCGATCGGAACAAATGATATTCTGAAGGGGCTATGTGGGGACTATACGCCGGGTGCTCCAAAACTTTCCAGCTGAGCGTCAATTACGTTTTCTTGACAGATTTCGCGACATGCGGCCTAGCGTTGTCATGCAATAATTTCACGGGACGGAATCCTTTGCCTGTGAATGGACGTTTCCGACAGATTTCCTAGTTCAATCGCAGCAATTGTTGCTTGTAACGATCAGCAGTAACAGTCTGACTCTCTTCCAATAGTTCATAATAGAGCATACCCTTCATATCCCACCAGATGCACAGCAGAACTTTCTTGCAGTGGAACTTGCGTTTCGGTGTCGAAGTCGTTGCTTCACCAGGTTCTTCCCAGTGTTTTTGCGTTTGGAATTGTCGTACCATATCCACTTTTCATCGCCCGTAACTATTTTCTACAGGAAAGACTTTCTGTGTTGTTTATTCAACAGATTCAAACACTTCATGACACGCTCATCCTTGTTCCTCCGCCTCAGGTCATGTGGCACCCAATTTTCTTCCTTCTGAATCTTTCCCATTGCGCGTAAACGATTGTAAATGGTTTGTTGAGTTACCCTTAGTTGTTCAGCTAGTTTTTTTAGCGTTTGAGACGAATCTTCATCTAGCAATGCTTGCAGTTTCTCATGTGCAACGTTCTGCCGGGCGCCGCTACGTTCTCGGTCGCTAACATCAAAATCACCTGCTTTAAACAGCCTAAACCAAAACTCACACGTGCGTTTCGATACAATATTCTCCCCCAGAACAGAACAGATCGATGCACATGCATTTACAGCATTTTTTCCTTGATGAAATTCGTAACGAATGTAGTGTCGAATAAATGCATCACCGCTTGCCATCTTTCATCTACCGATGTGCAAGTGCGCTCAACTGTTCGGCTAATTTCTGTGCCACATTTTATACTCTGTACCAATTACGGTCCCATGACAACAACGTGGGGGAATGTCGGATATGTACATTAGCGGTATACGTCACACAAAAGAACTCTTTAAAATGTATTTTTACACCTAATATGAAATACATTTGGATTTATTTCATTTTAACCAAAGTCAGAGAAATCCCTATCTCTTTCAGTATGCCGCTCCACAGCACATTTGAATGTGCATAGGATAATAGCACGCATCCAGTGAATGTATAAACACTGAGTTGTCATCGGAAACGTAGGTAGCTTAAAAGAGGTGTGATTGTTCCATGTCATATAAGTGGTCATATTTTCTGTTTCATAATAAACCATTTATGACGGAGTGAACCGTTGGGCGCTGTTAGTGAAGTACTGGTAGTGTATGTTCCACAAATGTGAACAATTGGAACAATGGAGATCATGAGTACTGAGAAGAAAATCACAGGAAACTTATGCGAGCATATCAATGATGTTTTGAATTTGTAAAAAGCTACATGCTTTTGCTTTTCCTGGTCGCAGTTTTGCACATAAGCAACATGTCTCACCACAAACTGGAAGGGGTTGCTTAGGAAAACCGAATCATTTGTGCAAAGCCAAACAATTTCTCTGCAATAATGACCAACGGTTTAACAATATTCCAGTCAGATGACGGAATAACAAGCGTGACTGAATGGTGCTTAGAATTCTGAATTGTCTCAACCGTGTATTTTCAAGAAGGGGAGTGTTTACTTTTCACGCTTGGGGTTATTTCTATCAACCATTCATCCTCGAACTTTCAATAGGCTTCTATCAAATTTTGATATTAAGTCTTCAATGTGAACACCACGCTATTTGTTGCTGCCAACATACTATGCAACGACATTCAATCGTTGATATAAGAACAGCACAGAGTCCGAATAGTAACGCTGTTCAGAACATCCAGCCAGGATAAATATTGTTTGCTCCGAGAGTAGAGAGAATGGCAGTCCATGGTACAAACCCAGTCCAGCACAAGAAAAGAAAAGCTGTACTTAGCCACAGCCACTGATTGAGAACGAGAGTAGAGAGAATGACAGTCCATGGTACAAACCCAGTCCAGCACAAGAAAAGAAAAGCTGTACTTAGCCACAGCCACTGATTGAGAACGAGAGTAGAGAGAATGACAGTCCATGGTACAAACCCAGTCCAGCACAAGAAAAGAAAAGTTGTACTTAGCCATGGCCACTAATTGAGAACGAGAGCAGAGAGAATGGCAGTCCTTGGTACAAACCCAGTCCAGCACAAGAAAGGAAAAGCTGTGCTTAGCCATAGCCACTGGTTGAGAACGAGAGTAGAGAGAATGGCAGTCCTTGGTACAAACCCAATCCAGTGCAACAAAAGAAAAGCTGTACTTAGCCATAGCCACTGGTTGAGAACGAAGGGTAGTTGTGCCTGGGTGAATCCATTACAGGAGAATAGAGGAATGTTGTGCTTGCTTGATGTCATTGTAGGAGAATGGATGGAGGTTGAGAGCTTGGTGCGAGAAATAGACATTACAGGGGAATGGAAACTTCGCAATCACAGTGCTACTACAGGAGAGTATATGGTGTCGGAAACATTCCGGTAGAATAGGAGAAAGCTTTATTTGGTGGAGAAGATTGCCTGAGAAATATAGCAGACTCTCTTTGATCCAAACTATTGCACGGGAACGTAGTGTGGCTTTTCTTGGTTGAAACCTTTGCAAGAGAATAGAGAGATGTTGCATTTGGCTGACATTATAAGGGAGAAAGCGCGCTCTTGAACGATTATATTGCAGGAGAATGAAGTTACCAATCTTGTGGCTAAAACTAATATTGCACCTTACCAAATGCTATATTCCTCTTAGTGCGATGTTGAAGAAAAAGAAATATCAGAAGATAAGGCCTTAATATGATGACAGACACTGCTATTAATTATGGATTCTGGTGGTTAGTTGCAAGATCAAAAGAACGAGGCTCATTTTTTTCTCATTTTTATACGACTATCAGTCGCTCGCTACAGTATACATTGTAGACCCCGTATTCCCAGTCAGGGTGAATCCGAGCTTTATTTTCGGACCATTAGCGCAACTCCGTAAATTCACGGGTTCTCGAACAAAATTGTTTCTATCCCACTTGGTTCGCGTTTAAATGCCACGACCGCAATATTAGTAATGGAATTGGTTTGGGTTCTTATAATGAAATAGAAAACGAAATGGGATAGCTAAGAAATTCAGAACTCACTTTTCCTAGGTAGTTGGGTCTGACAATTTGACACCCATTGCATACTCCAATACGAGTGGAGCAAACAATGAAACAGAAAAAATGCTTCCAGTATTACGACTGAGAATCCCGCCAACATATTATCCGGGTTCTCAAAATGTAGCTAGAAACTTTAAATTGGAAATAGTTTTGCTCATTTATGAATATCATGACCAAATTTCGTCATCTGAAGTGCATCAGGTTACAATCAGAAAATTTGACATTACGGTTATTTGAGCACCTCTATATCAAGGCCAGAAATTTATCATTGGAATTTATCATCATCATCATCATTGTCAACCATTATCAATCCACTGCTGGACGAAGGTCTCCCCAAGTTTCCTCCACAACGGTCTGTCTTGTGCCAGTCTCCTCCATGTCACTCCCGCATATTTACGAATTTCATCCACCCATCTCCCATGTGGTCTTTTTCTGGGTCTTTTCCTGTCCCTTGGAATCCAATCTAAAATTTCGGCTGTCCATCTATGGTCTGTCCTTCTGGCAGTATGTCCAGCCCATTGCCATTTCAGGAATTTAACTCTGATCATGATGTCTTCCACTCTCGTCATTTTTCGGATCCACGAGTTCCTCTTCTTATCTCTCCTGGTTATACCAAGCATGCACCTCTCCATGCTTCTTTGAGTTGTCTGCAGCCTTTGTATGTCTCTTTTAGTTAAGGTCCACGTCTCTGCACCATACGTAAGCACTGGAAGGATGCATTGATCAAACACTTTTCTTTTAAGACATAATGGCATATTGCTCTTGAAAATTATGCTGTTTCTTCCAAAAGCTCTCCAGGCAAGTTTTGTACGCCGATTAATTTCTTCATCAATGTGACCCTCACTTGATATCTGCTGTCCAAGATAAACATACGTATCTGTTATCTCCAGTTTTTCTCCATCAATCGATAAATCTTCATTTCTTGTAAAAGCATTGAACATCACTTTTGTCTTCTGAAAGTTCATTTTTAATCCCACTTCTTTACTCTTGTCAGCAAGTTCCTGGATCATACTCTGCAGCTCTGATGGGGTAGTTGCAAAAATGACTACGTCATCAGCAAAACGAAGGTGGGTTAGATAATCTCCATTAATCTTTATCCCTTTGTTTTCCCAGTTCAGTGATTGAAAGACATTTTCCAATGTGGCATTAAAGAGCTTCGGAGATATGGTGTCACCTTGTCTCACTCCCTTTCCAATTTTTATGTGTGTTGTATTTTCAAACAGCCGAATCTTTGCACTTGCATTTTCATAGATGTTATTAATAATATTAATGTATGCATCTTCAATACCGCAGGATTTCAGAGCCGTGGTAACTGCTGATGGTTTCACCGAATCAAAGGCTTTTTCATAATCGATAAAAGCCATGCACAATGGAAGTTCATATTCCCTCGCTCTTTCAATTAGTTCTCTCAGCACATGGATATGATCTATTGTGCTGTAGCCACTCCTGAATCCAGCTTGTTCTCTCGGTTGAGCCATGTCCAGTGTTACCTTCAAGCGGTGTGAAAGAACTTTAGTGAAGATTTTATAAACCACTGATAGGAGGCTGATAGGTCTGTAGTTCCTGAGATCCTCAATGTCACCTTTTTTATGTAGCAGGATCATTGTAGCATTGTTCCAATCCTCAGGAATCTTCCCTTCATTAAGGCATCGAGTGAAAATTTGGGTGAGTACTGTTTCAATTTCTCCACTTGCTTCTTGTATGATGTCTATAGTAATTCCATCTTCTCCTGGAGCTTTCCCCCGCTTCATGTTCTTGATTGCATGTGCAACTTCTGCTGGGAGGACTGGAAGAACTCTGGTACCTTTCATGATGTCTGGAGTACATGTATCATCCCTTTCATATAATTTGGAGTAGAAATCTTTCACTCTTGTCAAAATTTCGCCTCTATTTCTTGTTATAGAACCATCTTCTTTTCTCAGAGCCATAATCTGTTTTCTTCCCTTACTGAGATGTCCCTTTGCTATCTTTAGGCTTTGGTTGTTTTCAATTGCTTTCCTCACTAGTTCACAGTTGAATTTTCTTACGTCTTCAGTGATACTTTTTCGTACTGTCTTGCATAGCTCTATATATTCCACTTTGGAAGTCACATCTTCTTTAGTTGTCCTCATCTCTCTTCTTTTTTGCATCAACATTTTGGTTTTTCCTGATAATTTGTTTACATGCAACTTGTTCTTAGACCCAGCTAATTTTGTTGCTGTTTCCATAAGAGCTTTGGTTACTTTTCTGTTAACTTCCGAAATATCCACTTCTTCCGATGTTAGGCCTTCTAAAGCAGAGAATCTGTTCTTCAGTTCCAACTTGAAAGTATTATGGTGTTTTTTAAGGTTGGTTATGTCAATACATTTTGTTTGTCTTATGAGCTTGCCACGTTCCAGTTTAGTGTTGAGGTGCATCTTACATCTCACCAATCTATGGTCACTACCTGTGTTGAACTTGTTTAGCACACTGCAGTCTTCGATGACGAATTTTTTGTTACACATAATAAAATCAATTTCACTTGTCGTCCCAATTGGATGTCTCCATGTCCATTTCCTGTGTGGCTTTTTCTTGAAAAAGGAATTCAAGATGAAAAATCCTTCTGCCTCTGCAAACTCAACGAGAGTATTTCCACGCTGGTTTCTGTTGCCGTGACCGAATTTACCTACTGAAGTTTCATTCTGTTGCCGGTGCCCTATTTTTGCATTGAAATCTCCCATAATTATCTTCAAGTGCTGCTTACCTTTATTATTTAGATGACGAATTTCCTCATAAAATTCTTCAATTTCTTCTTCAGGATGACTTGTGGTGGGTGCATACGTTTGAATAATCTGAGCCTGGTATCTTCTCGATAGTTGCATAACGAGTCGTGCAGCTCTGTCAGAGGAACTTTCAACTTCTACCACTTTATCCTTCAGTTTCTTGTTTATTATAAATCCAACACCACTAGTTCTGCCAGTATCTGTCCCACGATAATAGAAGAGATGTCCACTTTTCAGTTCAATGAGATCTTCTCCTTTTCTCCTTACCTCACTTAGCCCCACGATGTCCCACTTGATCCTTTGTAGTTCCTCTTCCAATTCAAGAAGCCTTGAATCAGAGGATAGGGAGCGTCCGTTGTAGGTAGCCAAGGTCAGCATCAAATGGCAGCCTAGTCCGGTCCTCCGGGGATTCTTAGCACCCTCTGCCTTCATGTCGCACTGGCCGCTGCCTTGGCCAGGTACATTCCAGCTGCCGGAGACTGAGGGCCAAGATTTAAGTTGTAGAGTCATTTTGGAGGTGTTTGGCCATAACTCACCACGCTGGCCAAGCGGGTTGGTGAGTGTGGGATAGCATTTCCTCTGATCCCGATGGTATAGTTATACCGCTATTTGCGGTCGTCAGAACCCCTTTAGTGGGAACAGGATGCACCACGAGAAGGCGGGGTTGACATTTGTCAAGGAGAGGCTGTGATGTTACGCATCACCTGACCTTACATCCCATTGGAATTTATAGTGATACCTAAACCACGGCAAAGAACTTGAGGTGCCTAATTTCAGTTTCATCACGATGTTCTAGGAAATAGAAAAACACCCAGCAGGTTCTGAACAGAAAGTAATTGATTTTATGTTTGTGTCACAATTAACGGAAAATCATGATAGAAACAAGGTGGGATATTAAATAACGGAAAGTAATCCTCCCAGAAACGTAATCCTGACAATGTAATAACTTATTACACAACTCCAAAGTGGCGGTACAGAAGAACCTGAGACAGAAAAAAATACTTCCAGCATAAAGAGTTAGAGTTTTACCATGATCTTTCTTTTGTTCACTTCGTCCAACTGTGACGTATATTCTACTATAACTTTCATTTTTTGTTCCTTTTCCTATGTAAATTTGAGTTTGTTCTCTTTTGCACTTTCCAAACTCAACGTGATATCTTCTCTCTCACGTGAATGAGGTTGGCAACGCTTTTGAGGTCAGAGAGAGTGACGTATGAATGTGATAAGAACGATGGATAAAAAGGACGATACAGCAGTTGCTCAGGGTATGTGTGTGTAGGTGGAGATGTTCGATCTGTGCAAAAACTAGATGATACGATATTATATGTGGCTATATTGTGGATTTCTGCAACTTGCTGCACCAATAAAAGGTTATCGTAAGTTGACTTCTGTTTATGTTTCGTGTGGCCGTAAACTAGTGCATCGTATTCTCATTTAGTTAAACATTTCCTTAGTCATGGTTTTAGACAAAGCGTCACAACAATCTCGTCCACGAAAAAACCTTACGTTATACAACACTTAAATAAATGATATTTGAGATTTGCAAACAAATATTGAAAGTTTTAAACATGTGCAAATCAAGGCTTTTTGATGCGCAACTATAACAGAAAACTGAAATCAGAGATAAATTCAATCCTCTTTAATATTTGCCTTAGCGGAAGCAAATTTCGCTTACGACATTCAGTGTTCATTAAGGAGGAAGGTACAAGTTAAAAACTGATTTGAAAAAGAAAATTTTCAAACTGTTCTCTTCATTCATTATTTGATTCAATTTCGTGTTCGAAAACTTAGACGATGATATAAAATGAAGCTTAATGAAATACCAAGCTACACACGAAGCACCTTTCTTTCAAAAATGCTTTACAAAAATGCTTTATCGTTCTTCCTAGTGATACCAGATTTAAATGCAGAAGTGAATGCACGAAAAATATAAAGATTTCTTTTTTTATCACCGTTTTGAAAATACACAAAATCACAGCTGAATCACAGCTTGTTACAGATATGCATTTTTGCAAATGCAAATGATACTACTATATGATCTGTAATGGAATATTACCAAGTCAAAGCAACGATTTCAGTTGGAAACTCATGAAACCTTAAATCTAATTGTTTGCAATGAAATTGGTTTCAATGAAAGCTCTGCTCTAGCACAAATAAAAATATTAAAAAACGGCATGTGGTAAAAAACCAACTTCAGTGTCTTTTTATTTTATTTTTTAATTCTACTTCTTTTTTCTACGTTTAACGCGTTAGATTTGCATCTATAGCTAGAAGTCTGAGGTGCCTTATTCAGTAAAATCACGATTCGCATGTACAACTTCTTGATTAGCGAAACTCATCTCAGGGAAGGCAAACGATCAGTACTTTAAGAACCATCTTACTCAGATTTAAGCACTGTGACGTGCCTGCCCCGCAGGACGCACACGACATAAAGGCAGATAGCAGCGAGAACGAACGTCTGCGTAGCTCAGTTGGTAGAGCGCCTTGTTTCGGAATAAGTGGACTCGAGTTCGATCAACACGCTCAGCCGGATTGGCTTGAGGATGATATGGACTGATAAATTTGTGTTTTATCTGAAGCCTCGCATACATTCGCTCTTGTGAGTACTGTCAGAAGTACAATTATGATAATAAACGACCGGCCGGTCACCTTATTTGTAGTTCAAATAATTATGTTTTTGAAACCATATCTATAGATTTATTGGGTCCTTGTCTATTATCAACTAAAACTAAGTCTCGTTATATTTTAGTTGTTACAGATAACTTTTCTAAATGGGTGGAAGCATTCCGCATTAAAACAGCTACTGCTGATGTAATATGTGATACTCTTATTCATAATATTTTTACTCGGTTTGGTTGTCCCAGTACCGTAGTCTCGGACCACCTTCATTTCGGAGTTATTCCAGCGAATGTGTGCGAGGCTTCAGATAAAACACAAATGTATCAGTCCATATCATCCTCAAGCCAATCCGGCTGAGCGTGTTGATGGAACCCGAGTCCACTTATTCCGGAACAAGTCGCTCGACCAACTGAGGACGAACACGACATAAAGGCGCTGCTATCTGCCTTTATGTCTTGTGCGTCCTGCAGGGCAGGCACGTCACAGCCCTTAATTCTGTATTTTTGTGAGACATAGTATCCATGAGTTTATTGTAATTCACTTTGTTATAGCTGGTGAAACTGATACTGTACGTAAACATTTTCCTAATATAATGCGCTAATCTTTTACGTAACTTACTTACACTTTACGTCAAAAAAATAGTTGCACCCAGAAGGACGTGTCGGATTGCAATGCTATTCGGGAGGAAGCTAAAGGTTACCAGGAACACTAGATAATTAAATATTGAGGCTGATGTGGGCAATATTTATTAAGCTACACGGCCATAAGTAGTGTTTCTCATTATGGCGTCGGACCACCATTTTTGCTCACACAACATGGAGTTGTACAGGTTTCTAATGGTGTCCTGCGATAAGCCATCCAATGCAGCTTGAATCTTCTCACGAAGTTCCTGCAGATTGTGCGGTAGGGGTAGATTGTGGATAGCGCGTCTATAGCATCCCACAAATTTTCAATCGGCGATAGGTCTAGCGATGCAGCTGGACATGACAGAGTGTCAGTGCCATGAAGGCAAGCTTTCGAGACAGCAGCAATATGAGGACGAGCGTTGTACTGTTGGAAGATTGCACCGGAGAGTGAGCGTTCAGAAAAAGTAGGGCCACAAGTTGCAGGACCTTATTATCATTACGTTGGGCTGTCAAAATGCCTGTAATTAACACCAAAAGTAATCTGGCATCGTAGGCAATTGCACCCCACACTAGGCCTTCTGGACGTGCGACGCTCGACAACAAACTGTTGATCTTGGCGCAGACCACGGTGCCTCCACGCACGGATTCGTTGGTCGTCTCCTCGAAGGCAAAAGCGGGACTCGTCACTGAAGATCACCCGCTGCCATTCTTAGTAGCTCCATGAAAGTCTGGCACGACACCATTGCAGCTTTTGGCGACGATGCAGGGGTGTTAATAACAGTCGTCGTAACGGTCTGCGTGCGTGTAGTCCTACGTCGTGTAGCCGTCTGCCAATGGTGCTGACACTAATCGGACGATGTATGGAGGGCACCACTGCTCGCTGAATATCCGCAATCGTGGCAGTTGTGTCACTGCGTGCATGTCAGACAACCTGTCGGTCCTCTCTCTCCGTGGTTCGTCTAGTTCTCCAAGACCCTTCCCATCGCTGCTGCGTGCTTTGTTCTATCCACTGCCGCCAACAACGTGCTATGGTGATATCCGCACGACCGGTATGTCGCGCAATACGGGGATAAGACCATCCCGCTTCCCGGAGCCCGACGATGTGACCCCTCTCGAACTCCTCCAACTGCCCGTATTGCTTCCGAACTTTTCTCCGAGGCATACTTCATTTGCAAAGGATGCAACTAACACAACAGCACGAGTCGGAATTGCAAGCACGCGCAACGGGACGACCTTATACAGTAGGTCAGGCAAAGCGCTACGACCCCTCTTTGCTTGCGTCAAATGCGCGGCCGAGCGTGATACTTGAATCATTTGCATGTCTCATGATGTCAAACCTACCCACCAAATTTTATTCTTGTCGGTTGCTTCCTTTTGGGCACAAATATTTTTTTGACGTAAGTAGAGTGTATTTTCCTTGGAGTTACTAATATCTCTCTATACCACATACATTTGTTCAAAAAACTTCAACGAGTGAGGCATTCCTGTTATTCTGTGTAAGACTCTTACAACACTTTTTCCATTTCTTTATTTTTTTATGGCGATTAGTGACACCTTGCGCATGGAACATACCACTACTCTGAAAAAGATTTCATTCGTCTTTGACATTATATCTCTCCTTTTCCCTAATGTAAGGAATTTTATGAGCATTAGCCATTTTTATCACATTTTAAAATTAAGATTATCAGTAAAGCATTTGATTTCTACCTTCTTTGCCTCTAATCGGGTTTTTCCAATGGTTATGCCCTTGTCGAATGTCACATTTCATTCAGCTATAAGCGAGCGATTTATCGGCGAACTTCTGATATCTTAATTCGATTTTCCGTTGGTTCAGCTTCAAGCCTTGAGAAAAGTAATGTGTAAAAACAGGGAAGGATGCCCATATAAATGACATACACTAATATTTGTTTGCAAAAAAATCTTTTTCTTGATGACATCATTGTAACCCATTTTTTTTCCGGAATCAATCCTTTAGAATAATAAAAGTGCTCTTTGCTCCAATGCACAATTTTTCGTCACTTTCTTTAGAAAAAAAAATACTTTCTTCAAAATGATTTTAACACTGAAAGCTGTAAGTTTTCTTTTCTTTCAAAATCTTACTTTTCGTCACTCTTTTATGTTTCTATCGCTTACTCCGTAGTAAAAATATCACCTCCAGTGGTCGTAGTAAAAATAACGCAGAAGAAGAAGCAGTAGGAAAAAGATGCGAGAAAAACTCCAAAGGCATTTTCCATTATACTCTTGATATTAGAGTTCCAAGTTTATTTTCCTCTGTCGTTTCAAGAAGAAAAACAAACCAGGAACTTGATATCGAAGGAATAATGAAAAACGCGACCGGATACTTCCTTGCTTTTTCTTCTCTGGTATTTTTACAGATTTAACGGAGAAGATTATTAGATTGAAAATTAAAACAAATTTATGTAGCTGATATATTTAGCAAACGTTCTAAAATTGAGACTCCAAATTGAAATTCCTCTGACAATTTCCATATGTTAGATATTTAAAAAAAAATATGATGTTTTTTTAAATCTTTCACTTAACTACAAGATGCGGTTTATTTTTCAATAAATACAGATTAAAAGTGATGTCGGAAAATCGAACAATAAACTGCGTACCTCCAGATTCTTTTCCACTTTGCATGAATGCAGTAATGAAGGAAAAATAATAACTAATTAAAACCAAAACAAGGAAAAGGGGAAAACTTTTCGTTGAAATGTTTTTTAAATGTAGCAGCCATATAATGAAAGTGTGTTTTCTATTCATTAGATGAACAGATCTCATGCAACTTGTAGTAGAAGTTCTGTTAATTAGCACTACATCGAAGTGAAGTGTTTCAAAAATAAATTCATTGTCACATACATTCTTTGGTATTCCTGGTGCTAATTTGAAAAGCAAACTGGGAAAATTACTGATTAGTTTGAAAAATAAAACAAATACGAAGGCTGATCAAAAAGCTCCTTTTGAGTGATCTACGTCGTATCTCCGACTTATGCATAGATCATTGAATGAGATAAATGACTAAATTATAAGGTGCAATGAGCACGTCTTGTGCACACAGGAATGTCCACTGATGTAAAATACAATTATCATCCAACATTTATTGGCATAAATAAGAGATTATGGTATTGAACTAAATGTTTTTCGTAAAGAATCCACTCCGGTGAAAAAGGAATTTTTAAATCAGTATTTCCGAGTTTGATATGCTGTAGTAAATTGAAATACTCACTTTTGTCTTTTTTGTTTCGGAGTTTCCCCACGACGAGCAATTCTAATGGCTATAAGCAGTCGTCCGTCTCTTTTACTTTTCTTTTCTTTTTTTTTTTTTTTTTTTTTTTGAGCCATAGCTTCCAGGGAAGGTAGATGATTAGAGTAAAGAAAAACAAACAAACACCCCGCACATGCTTCCTCTGGGGCTCGAACTCGAGCCAATCTTAGACCCATGTTCAAAGGTCAGAGCCTCAGAATACTCTGACACCGGGAACGTGAAATATCCATTTGTATTCGTGCCAGAACACTGAATGACTGTCGTAAAAACATCAGGAAAATATTATTTACAAAGAAATTTATCCCAAGCAAAAAAGAAAGACTGTCCTTTCCTTCGGTCGCATTTCTGGGAACGAAGATAGGATCACTATTACAAACAAATGCATACGTCGCTTAGTAAAGTAACTGTGTTTCATTACATTTTCAGAAATGCCAATGAAATAAGTCTTGAATGGAATACGGGATTACACCATACAGTAAAAATTTTGAAGATGACAATCCGTTTTTTGGTGCAAATATGCAAGGATGGTAAATCAGATAATATCCGAAAACTTCGTCGTCCTGGAGCGGGAACCGAATCCGCGTCTGCCAGATAGCGCCCAGGTATGCTAACCACTATGCCACCCAGAATGACCAAGTCTCAAGTTGCCGATTAATTTGAATATAACAATCACAGGAGTCGCTATTCGAAGCAACCGGCATTCATGTTTAGCGAATCTGGAGGTTAAGAATCCTATCCCGTGATTATCCGGAGGAGCAGATAAATCATGAATGGAATACGAGATTACACCGTGCAATACAAATTTTGAAGATGACAATCCGTTTTTTGGTGTAAATGTTATCTGACTTACCATCCTTGTCATATGTCATATTTACACCAAAAAACGGATTGTCATCTTTAAAATAAGTCGTGTTGCCCGTGTATTATTTCAGATAAAGCTCGTTTTACCCTTTCAGGAAGGTGGCCGTATTCCTACATGCGTAGAAAGCCATCCTTTTACTGCCCCACTTCACTGGGATAAGGGCTGAGTCTGAATTAACGGCGCCCTTGAATAAGGGCTGAGTCAGAATTTAACGGGCATGCATCAATAGCTAATTCCTAGTTATTGCATGCAAAATATACATGGAAATCCTTAACAGGTTAAAAGCAGAGCATGTATGTACACATTTAACAGAGTGACTGGTATAGCGTGCAGAATGAATTATGTCAGTCGATATATTTAGAAGCCAAGCTATGATTTCTTACACATATATGTACATATTTATGCTCCTCAGTGTTAGAACTGTGCATCAGAGAAAGAAAAAAGTTAGCATGAAATGTGCACACCTATGTAAAGAAGTATAACATTTACGCCTACCAACGACAGAGCTGTGCATTACAAAAAGTTCCTCAAGCAAAGTAGTTATCCAAGTTTCAAAACAATACACAGTCATATCATTCAAGCAGGCTCCCACCACAATTTATCCTGATAAATAAAGTTTAATGTGAAAATTCGACATCTAAGTAAAACGGGGATGTAAGCGCTTGGGCAATTTCAATGCCAGAATAGAGCAACAGAACGGAATTTTGTATGAAACAGAATGGTAGGTAAATTTGGTAATCGCAAAAGAAAGGAGCGCAGATGTATCCTTATAAAGTTTGCAGAGACTGTTGAAACACAGCCATGTCCCCTTACTCCGGAGTAAGTCGCTCTCCCAACTGAGCTACGCAGACATAATGTCTTGCGGTAGATTTGTCGTCTTGACCCATGTTTTCACTTCTGTAGTACGTCACAAGACGTAAACATTTTCAATATGAACTTCTTTTCCAAGGAAAAGCTGCGTTTGAAATGGACATGGAGGTAACAAATGAGATAACAAGTGAAACTAGTTTTATTATGTGTAACAAGAAATTTGCCACCGGAGACGGCACTGCGCTGAACATTTCAGTCTCCGGTGGCAAACAAGGGAAAGTAACATGACGATCTCAGATTCAATGGCACCTGTCCCTCGGACACGCGCCACAACAAACCTCCTCCCATTTTTAATCCAAACTTTGAAAGCAAAGGAAAAAGTGACTAGTCATCTCTGTAAAAGTATCTTCACCCTTTTGTGATTAATGTTTCCGCAATTTCCATTAAAAATATTAAATACCTTCTCGACGCTGGTTCATTGAGAGAGAAGTTGTCGTGGTCAAAAGCAAGAAGTATTCAGGATGTACTGGAGCTGAATGTGGTACATATCAGGGGCTACCATTGCACAGCTGCAGTAGTGTTTTACGGGTACAGAACATGCAGCATCACAGATTCCGAGCAGGTACGTCAAACAAATGCAAAGATATCATCTGTTACTACGGTTTTTGTAAAACATTCGCCAGTTTTCTTGAGTAAAACACCCTTTCTAGTAAATAATAATTCATACAAACGCTCAGCGCCCATATGAAAAACTAAGATCAAAGAGTCATTCGTGTAAAAAACTCGCGAAAGTACATTGACAGTGAGAACAGAGTTCATATTTCGAAGGAGTACTCATGTGACTGTCAGAGCTAATGGTACAGACGGTTACATTACTGCTACATCATGTACGAAAACCGGTTGTGATGCAGTCCGTGACAAATGTTGAAACGGAAAGTGATGTCCATGAAATGCAATAAGTTAAAGATGAGGCATGTTGTAGTAACTTTCTTTTTTCTTTCCCAGAATGCCACCCAACTAGCGCCTCAGTCGGCAGAAATAAAGTAGCAGTACACACCACTTGTGTAGTTCAAGTGCATTTCATACATGAGTTATTGATTCTTGATCAGCAAATGTTTCCTTTGCTTGATCAGCAAATGTTTCATGTTTCATGATTCTTGATCAGCAAATGTTTCCTTTGCTTGATCAGCAAATGTTTCATGTTTCATGATTCTTGATCAGCAAATGTTATTGATTCTTGATCAGCAAATGTTTCCTTTTCTTGATCAGCAAATGTTTTTTATTCTTGATCAGCAAATGATCAAGAAAATGTTTCTTTTCTTGATCAGCAAATGTTTCATGTTTCTTGATCAGCAAATGTTTTTTATTCTTGATCAGCAAATGATCAAGAAAATGTTTCTTTTCTTGATCAGCAAATGTTTCATGATTCTTGATCAGCAAATGTTATTGATTCTTGATCAGCAAATGCTTCCTTGATTCTTGATCAGCAAATGTTTCCTTTTCTTGATCAGCAAATGTTTCCTTTTCTTGATCAGCAAATGTTTCCTTTGTAGGAATGAAGAAATAAATTCCTGTCTCGGTTTATGGAAGGAATCCTAAAAGTGTACCCTCAGCTGTCTATGTTGTGACTAGTATTTAGGTCTTCGGTAGTGGATATGTTTTCTCATTACGGTTTCCCCATCACTCATGTTAGTCTCTAGTTATTCGCAACTCTTCTTCCAGTTAAGCACCGTCTTTTAGCATCAACACTCTACCTTTCTTTTATTTGAATTACTTACGTAAATGTTGTAATCTTTTGTTTACGTTCTCCGTTATGAACGTCATATTGGATCTTCTAAATTTGGATACCATCTAAGTTTCTATAACATTTTGTCAACAATTAGCAGCAAGTCAGAGAATAAATGAAAAAGTAACACTCTCTACAAAAAGGGATAGATGTGACATGATAGTCTGTCAACTAAGCGTTATTTGCTATCTACGAGACTGAAAATATGGTTCAGTCTACGAGGCTGTTATACTTGCTCAGAGTGGAATTGTGTTTATTTCTAAACTACCTTACAGTTCTGTGAAGTTAGCAATTTGCTCTGAACAGAAGTTTTTTTTTTTTTTCGATTGGAGGTTTAACGACAACCGTGAGCAACGCAGTGGGCTATAAGCAGTCGCGCGTCCCTAATTTAGGGCCACTGTCTCCAGGGAAGGAAGAAAGCCAGGGCCGTGAGACAAACAGAACATCCATGCCTCGCCAAGATTCGAATCCGGACCCATCGTGGACGAATGATCAGAAGACATCGCTTAGACCGTTGCGCAACCGGGGCGGCGAACAGAAGTTCACAGAATTGTCTAAAAGTGTCATTTCTTGGTATAACGATTCTTGTTAACTTCTTTTTCTGGTTTGACGTTTAGCGACCACCATGTCCAACTAGACTCCTACAAGCAGTTGACAGTCCCTCATTTAGAGTTGCTGGTTCCAGAGAAGGGAGACAGCCAGTGCCGTAAGGAAACAAAACATTTATGCCTCATCGGGATTCGAACCCGAATCCAGTGGCACAGTGTTTTAAGCCAGCGCTTAAACCACTGCGCCATTGGAGCAGCATTCTGAACGCTACAAGCCATTAAATGCTAGTGTTTAAGTGAAGACTGTCTGATAGCAAGAAGTAACGAAAAATAGTTTAAAAACTTTACAACTCAGGTTCCTGTTACTATACACTGAAGTGCCAAAAGTCACGGGATAGAAGTATGCAAATTTTTAACTGGCGCTGCTGTCGACTAAAGACTTCAACGCACGCCCCAATTTTTATTAGTTGCTAGGTGAAATCTTGTGAGTCGGGATGAACTACGAGACTGAAAATTGTGGCAAGTGAGTCGGGATGAACCACGAACCTAAAATTATGGCAAGCCGACGTGAATTATCGTTAATTATCGAGTTTGAACGAGGCATGGTAGTGGGTTATAAATTTCCGTGATATTAATTTCCGAAGTTGTGCGAACATTCGAAATGTTTTGATCCACGATGTCACATGTGTACCTAGAATACCTCATGGAAGGCATTACCACCCACCGTGGACAGCGCAGTGGCCGACCATGGGTGCTGAATGACCGTGACCAGTGGCGTCTGACCAGGATTGTCCATGCTACAATACAAGTGACACTGACTCAAATAACATCAACATTCAATGCAGGGAGTACCAGAGACATATCTATGAGGTCAGTACAGCGTAATTTAGCGCCCATGGTGTATGGGAGCAGAAGACCTATCAGAGTACATTTGTTAACACCACGACATCGGACACAACGCCTCACTTGAACACATTAATTGGACACAACGCCTCGTGAACACGGTAATTGGACCATGTCAGATTGGCAACATGTGACATGGTCCGATGAGTCACGCTACCAGTTGTTACGAGTTGATGGTAGGGTTCGAGTGTGGCGCAGACCCTATGAGGACATGGACTCAAGCTGTCAACAAAGCACTGTGCAAACTGGTGGTGACTCCGTACATGTGTGGAGTGTTTTTACGTGGCACAGTTTGGGTCCTCTGGTTGTCGTAAACACGTCATTAACCGGTAATGGCTTTGTTGCTCTACTGGGTGACCATTTGCGCCCTTCATGGACTTCATGTACCCCAACAACGATAAGATTTTCCAGGCGGACAATGAACCATGTCATCAGGACCTAAGTTATCCAAAATGGGTTCGAGAAGCGTTCTGAACAGTTCCGACGGATGGTGTTGCCATCATATTCGCCCGACATGAACCCAATCGAACACTTATGAGACGTGATGGAAAAGTGCTTTCGCACCCGAGATGTTGCACCTACACATACCAGGGAACTGTGGGCTGCTGTTCAGACAACATGGCTCAAAGGCTCTCTACAAGTCTTCCGACTACTTGTGGATTCGATGCCACGTCGAGTTGCTGCACTTCGCCGGGCTGGAGGAGGTCCTGCACGGCACTAGGTATGTATCCTATGACTTTTGACACTTCACTGTATAATAAACAATACTAAGCGGGAAATTTGGCGTTGTTATACACAAAGTATAAAAAGAAAATAGGGAGGAACAAAAGAAAAAAAGGAGTACCAAATCTGCTACACCATGCTGACGTACTTCACATGTTGCGGATAGCATAATATCGATGCACACGGAATTCCTGGGTACGTTGACGAAATATTAAATGGCATTTTGCACTTCATCATATATTATTTGGCTATGCAATGCCAGTTATCGACTTTTTACCAAATAGTCTTTCCTTCTCAGTTTCTTTCGTTTGCATGAACGAATAAGAGCTCTCTTAATTCATTAATCACCAATATTACCTTCCTTAGTGGGAAGTATATCCACGCGTTTCGTAGCATCTGTATCTTCTAAGACAAGATTATTTAAGCTTACGAGAAAAGAAAAATGGTTATCAAACAAAAAGAGCGTTCAAAATAAGTAATTCTCGGAAGCATTCCAGTTTATTACGAGCCTGTTGCAAACCGAGATACAAGTTTAATTACGAGTGTCAAAACTATTTTGTTCCCAGAATTTTCACAATACAAAGAACATTTCGTACTCTGAAGTTGAAATAAGAAATTTCGCGGAGGAATGCTGTCACAACTTTTATAACATACTGCTTCACACAACAGGGTTGTTTTAAATCATATTTGTTCGCATGAGAATTCGAGAAGTTCATTAATTAAAGCGAAAAGTAAAAACATGTAAAACGGAAAAGCGTGAAACAAGCAAGGACACGATTCATACCTTGCTTAATAAGTCAAGACTTAACAACCAACATTTTCGAAAACTAATTATATTTCAGCACTGAAATGAGTGGATGAACACAATAATAACTCCAATATTGCATATAAAGTTTTGAAAATTCAAGTATTTTAATACTGTGAAAAAGAAACTGAATTGCCACACTCATTTATCTACAGTGTATTTATTCCTAGTAACTCACCTCGTTATTTGGTATGCGAATGGAACCGCGCGAAAAACAAGGTTTCCTTACTAGTGATGGCATAAATCGTTCCTTCTTGGGAGTTGTTCATCATTCACACAAGAGTCATTCATGAATGATCATTCAAATAAATGTTCCAGTGTTCAGGTTGTCATTACGCTCACTGAGCAAATCATTCGCTGCAGGGGGAACCGTGTTGTGCTTTCAAGGGCACAGCTCTTTTTGGAAAACTTTCCAAACGAACGCGAGCTTTCCAATCATTCAACTTTCACAATGAATGAATTGCTCGTGTCGAATGTTTCGGGCACACCATTCAAATGAATGGCATTCACGTATCACACCCATTTTAAAGTCTCACGATCACATAACTGTTTGTGAAAACTGCAACACAAGAAAAAACTGCGCTATTCAAATAAAATTTATATCGCAAATTCCTCATGTTACAGGAGATAACGAATTGCATTTGCACAGCTATACAGTATTTTTCGCTTCAAAGCTCAGTAATGTGTGAAACAATTTCGAGCAAAAATAGCAACCGGGAAACTATACCGGAAGCTATATTTTCTCTGTTGTTATTTTTGCAGCTCAGTAATGGGCGACTCGTCAGCCCATTACTAAGCTACAAAATTATCTGTTATCTAGAAAAACTTGGACCGTTATCTAGAAAAACTTTTTTGTTATAGTTTCCTGTTATCTAAAAAATTATGGAAGACGATGAAAGGTTAGGGCGACCGTCCACGAGAAGAAAAAAACTTTTTTTATAGTTTCTTTTTATATAGTATTTTTATAAACTTTTTTATAGAACTTTTTTATAGTTTCTTTTATGTTCTAGAATAGAAAAGAAACTATATTTTATATAAAAGAAACTATATTTTCTTTATAGTTTCTTTTACATAGTATTTTCATAAACTTTTTTATAGAACTTTTTTATAGTTTCCTTTTTTTATAGTACTTTTTATAAACTTTTTTTATAGTTTCCTGTTTTCTAAAAAAATTATGGAAGACGATGAAAGGTTGGGGCGACCGTCCACGAGCAGAAAAAAAACTTTTTTATAGTTTCTTTTTATATAGTATTTTTATAAACTTTTTTATAGAACTTTTTTATAGTTTCTTTAATGTTCTAGAATAGAAAAGAAACTATATTTTATATAAAAGAAACTATATTTTCTTTATAGTTTCTTTTATATAGTATTTTTATAAACTTTTTATAGAATTTTTTTATAGTTTCTTTTTTATAGTATTTTTATAAACTTTTTTTATAGTTTCCTGTTATCCAAAAAAATTATCTGTTATCTAAAAAAATTGGATTGTTATCTAAAAAAACTTTTTTTTTATAGTTTCCCGGTTGTTATTTTTGTAGCTCAGTAATGTGTGAAACAACCTCGAGCAAAAATAACAGCCTCTACACAACGTGATTTTTGGTATCGTCCTGGAGAATAGCTTACCAGAGATTTTTGGTATCGTCCTGGAGAATAGCTTACCAGAGATTTTTGGTATCGTCCTAGAGAATAGCTTACCAGGCTGCTTCTATACGAGACCAACGTTAATTTGTAGTGACTGGCGGAGGCGCTTGACAGTCCAGTTGCTTATCTACCATGTTCCAAACATGTTCGATTGGGGACATATCCGGCAAACGTGCAGGCCAAGGAAGAGGAAGTATTTGTCGTGCATAACACAGGTCTTCGGCATTCCGGGCCACATGTGGCCGAGCATTGTCCTGCTGGAATATAGAGCCACGACAACTCTCAAGGAAGGGTATCACCTCTTCCTCTAAGACTTATGTTGGTTTTCAAGTCGGCCAGAGTTCGAGGGATTTTGCTGTAGACTTTCGTTTTTTGAGAGCCCCACAGGTAAAAGTAGCACTGTGATAAATCAGGACAGCGGGGTGACCATAGGTCTTTATTGATTGTCTTTTCCTGATTAAAATCACTGTGGACTCGAGCGAGTGAACGATCAGAGGTATATCAAGTCGCTTTATCTTGTTGGAAGAAGAGAAGTGTGTACATGTGGAGTCAACTGGCTTACAAACTCTTCGTAGATACGTACATAAACGTCTGTACTCACATTCTCTTCGAAAAAAAAAATGGGTCCAATGATGCGTTTGCCTCAAACGCCGGCCTTTAAGTCATGGAGTGGTTTGTATTGGAATACGTGTGGGTGTTCGGCAGCCCAGTTTCCTGTGTTCTGAGAATTTACATACCACGAATGGTGGAAACAAGCTTCATCTATTGAAATAAAGAGAAATGGGTTGAGCAGTTCTTCAGAAACCACCTCTAAGCGACACTGACAGTAATGGACCTGTTTTCCTTTATCAGGTACTCTTAACTCCTGCACAACACTCACACAATATGGCTTAACTTATAAACAATGACAGTTGCGCTGAATTGACCTGCGAGTAATATCTGTCTGCTGGGATAAACGGTCTTTGGGATAACTTGTCGGGTCTTCTTTCGATACGATTCGATAATTATACGTTGGTGACAGCTTCCAGTGGGCGTATAGTTCGTTGTTTCACTCTCTGTACGTTGATTACAGAAACACTTTTACGTTATTTCTTCATGAAGTTGTAGATCGTTGATTTCGCAGAAACTTTGGCACCAGGATATTTTGCTTTATATCGTTCACAAGCCAAAACGAAAGAACATGTGCAAACATATTCTACGAAAATAAAAATGCGCTGTTCAATTGAATATTTGATAACTCACACGCAGACTGTTTCCCGGAGCGTGAAGCATTACTGAACTCATATGCGCTTGCGCATCATCGTCGATCAGTTTCTAGCGGCAAACTACGAAATATAGCTTTACAGCTGTAACGTAAACCGCGTTTGGGGCCAGTTTTACGTGAGTCACCCTGTATAATGAACGTTACCAAACCAATCCGCCAATCTGCAAGTTTCCATTTATTTCGCGAAACACGGTTACCCAGCCGATTTTATGCTAAACTAAATGCCGCATTAATCCCTTTACAAGCGAGCTTGCTCATTTTTTCTACAGCGGCAGCTGAAAAACCTTTTCGTGGTTACATTTGTCCTAAGTACTGATAACTATATATTCAAACCTAGGGCAAAGGACCATTGAGTGTTTCAGGGAAAGGGGATTAAGACTTCTCGTGCTGTTGAGCTGGGTTCGAACTCAAGATATAGAATTTCTGTTTTGCCTTCGGAAGAGGATTCCGTCCTCCGCTGGAACCAGTGTTTCAAAATTAGAAGTCGGAGAATATCCTGTATAATAATGGCTCGTTAAACCTTGAAGCTAAACAAATGACGCACAAACACAGACTGCTTTTGAGCAATTCCATGTTTCAAAAACGAGAAAAATAAAATCAATCACGTTGTGCTTCATTGCATGTTTGCCTTTAGTAAGCAGTATTTCATAATACAAATCAAAATACTACTCAACATTTAATTCGAAGCATTTCGTTTTCGCGACACTCGTCATAGTGATGTCGTATTTAATTGCTCTTGGAATTTGGCTTCCTAGTTTTTTAGTGACTCCTGGTCGATTTAACAAACAAATTTTCTCTCACAGTAATGTAGGTCTCTAAGATAATGCGTGGTGCGAGGTAGTAAATGGGCCACTATTAATACCCATACACACAAAATCTCGGCCTAAGCTGAGATTTTCCTTTGCATCTGATGTTACGCCTCTCTTTTGCCACTGAGCCAGGTTTATCTTTAAAATACCAAAGAAATCACATAAAATGTGGGAAGAAAAGAGAGTGGTGGAGAAAGCATTCTGAAAAATTAGAAAAAAAAATCGTTGAAAATTGATAGGATAGCCAGAAGAATCATGTAAACATTTATTTTCTAAATAAAACCTCAGGAAAAAGTGTTCAATAGCTGGCACGGATCACGGTGTTTATAAACCAGTGTTTTTTTTTTCTTTTACATTCTTGCAATCGTCATTAATTGCACAGTGCGCCACTGGAAAAATAAGTTGATGAGTCTAATTTCCAAAGAAAATGCGGTGCAGATATTTGCTCTCTCGTACATTCGCACAAACATCTACGTTCGCGCATTCTTTTGATTGATTGACGAGAAAACATACAGCGCTCAAATCTCTAGAGTTAGGTAGGATAGGTATGAAGATACACTATCTGCCAACAAGTAATTGGACACAACTGTAATCGACGATATCTGCGGTCCTGATACACTTCACGGCCGCCGCCATTAAATATCGTGTGGGAAACAACAACGCAACCAGTCGCATGCAAGATGCCACGCAGTTCGGAGCTCTCTGATTTCGAGAAATGTGTAATCGTCGGGTATCACAGAAATGGCCGATCCATACGTGACATATTCAGCGAGTTGAAGTACCCCAAGTCGACAGTGGCCTACGTGATTGGCAAGGGGAAGATGAGAGGTGACTGTCGGAATGTGCCCCGACCCGGCAGACCCACAAAACTGGGAGTTAGAGACCGACGGGTGCTCGCCAGAGAAATTCGGAAGAACCGCACCAAATCGATGGGCCACATCCGCGAAGAGTTTCAACAGGCATCCGAGAGTGTTCTTTCGATGAATACCATCCGTAAGGATGCCCATCTGCTCTGTTATCATGGACGAGCTGCCGCCCACAAGCCTTTGATCACCAAGTCCAATAGCGCTGCTCGGCTAACGTGGTACAAAGAACGTCGACAGTGGACCGTTGAACAGTGGAAACAGGTTCTCTGGAGCGACGAATCAAGGTTCACCCTCTACCGTTCGGATGGCAGGGTCTGGGTTTGGCGTCTGCCTAGAGAACGCCTCCTGCCGGAATGTATTGTGCCAACTGTGAAGTTCGGTGATGGTGTAATTATGCTATGGGGGTATTTCTCCTGGTATGGCACGGGACGCTTGGTCGCAATTTCTGGTAGACTCTACGCCGAGACCTACTGCACCATTTTGGATGACCATGCGCTTCCTACGTTGTGGCAGTTTTACGTGATGGACTCATGTTACTTTCAGGATGACAATGCCACCTGTCATGTTGCGAGGTCCACCTAGGCTTGGTATGGTGACAATGGGGTTAATCGAATGGACTGGCCTGCGCAGAGCCCGGACCTTAACCCTATCGAGCACCTCTGGGACGAGTTAGAGCGTCGACTTAAGGGGTTACCCCACCGTCCGAAATCGGTGAAGGAACTGACCTGTCTTCTCCAAACCGAGTGGAAGAAAATACCGCTAGCCGTCATACAACGCCTGGTTGAGAGTATGCCCCGGAGGGTCGCAGCTGTAATCGCCGCTCGTGGAGGCTCCACCAACTATTGAAGGTGAATAAACTTCGTTTTCCTTTGCTATCACAGGTGTCAAATTACTTCTTGGTATATAGTGTATTTTCCTTGATGCCATTTTGTAAAAGGGCAGTTCATCTCATTTTAACCCTTCCTCTTTTCTTTCCTGGTGGCACCATATTTATAACCTACTTTTCACGCAGTGATCGGTAGAAAAACTTCACAGTGCGATATTGCTTCTTGTGCCTTCTGTGAAATCTCCTTCACTCTGAGTGCTCTCTTGTTGCTCTCTTTTTTTGAATTTCATTAAGAATGACACCAACGATTTACGTTTCTGCAAATTTTAATTGGTTCGCCGTATGCCTTGTCAATGGTAAAGTCTCAACACTGTAAAGTTTTACTGGACTCACCGATTGCACTGCTTGAGGGCCTTATCAGCAGCCTTTAGAGGGAGAGAGCGCACATGATATTTTGCTCCAATTATTCACTTCTTTTTTCGTATCTCCATCTCCCTTCTGCAATGATTCCAAGCTAATAGATCTTATTCTTGCTCGTTTTCCCACTTCTGTACATTCAATCCGTCATTTCGATTGTCTTCTTTACCACAACTTGTGTCACATGTTGCAGGTGTGCATGTCTTTTGTTATCTATCTTCTACTGAAGTTCTTCAACTTAATATCTAGCCTTTCCTCAAATTATTTTTCTTTGCTCTTGTATCGAGAACTGCATCACCAGAAACCATCGCGATCAACAGTGTTTTCCCTCCGGCATATCCATAGCGATGAGAAACAATAATGGGTTTAAAGATGATGCTTGGCGCATTTCAACTCTCTAGTCCAATTTCTCCATTTGCCTTATGATGCTGCCGAACCATTCATGGGAATCTATACTTGTACTTTTCTTTAATCGTCATGGAGAAAAAATATAAAATAAACATGCGATATTAAAATATTGCACAAATATACAGACATAAAAAGACATATAAAGTAGTATATTTGTGCAATGCCAAATATCACATGCCGACAAACACCCACCCACCTACACACACACACACACTGCTTTAACACTGCGTAATAGAAAATACGCTTCCCTGGTAACCGAATATGTAGCTCTGGCTTCTAACCAGGATGGGTTCGAATACCTGGTCGGCATTGATGGTGTGTTTGTCTTACGGCACTGGAATCAGAGGCCTTGTACAGGGTGATCGAAAAGTTCCCGAACTCTAATTTGAACAATTTTTATTCGCATTATACAGATACTTACAGCTGCGATACATTTACTTACAGCTGCGATACATTTACTTACAGCTGCGATACATCTTCCATCGACTTTTGAGCAACTGATGTTGACCTAACGAAGGTGCTGAAAATGACCTCCGTGTTGCTGGTGGCAAATATCCACGCGGCGACACATGGTCCTTTAAACGCGTTTCAGCATAGATGGCGTGATTTCCGCTATAGTCTGAATAATGTTTGTTTTCAAGGACTGCAGGTAATGCGGGTTGTTTGCA
Source organism: Macrothele yani (assembly GCA_039090855.1). Classification (NCBI taxonomy): domain Eukaryota; kingdom Metazoa; phylum Arthropoda; class Arachnida; order Araneae; family Macrothelidae; genus Macrothele; species Macrothele yani. Next base: position 211,330,397 of record CM076990.1, read on the forward strand.
TAAGCACGGTCCTTTAAATATCCCCACAGCAAAAAGAAAAAAAAACATTATTCCGAAAAGAAATCATTGTTCAATAAGCCCTTGTTTTATCGTGTAAATTTACGAAACCAACAGCAATACGAGTATCAGATACATATAATATGAGTATCAGATGCCTTCAGTTATTGGACAGCTTTCACTTTGTATGAATGAAGCTGCAATCTTTTAATTGCTTTCTGTACTGAACCGTAAGAAAATGTTTTACTTGCTGAGATAAGGAACGAAACGATTTTGTAGGTGACTGTTGCAAACGTTTTTCAACATCGTTTATCACTTCTGGCGTTAACACACTTGGCCGGCCTTTCCAAGACATATCATCAACACTTCCAGTTTTCCGAAATCGTACGAGTAAACTGTGTAGTATCGTTGATTTACTTACCACAGTATGCTGCGGAATTTTTTTTCCTGAACTCTTCTATACACTGTTTGTAAGACTGCATTTGCAAATGAGCTTCAAGTAAAGAAATTATCAGTTCCTTCGCCAAACCCATGCCTCTGTGCAAATGGCGACGCTAAAGTGGGCAAACTGCGTAGCACACATGGAACCGGTTATTCATTTCTGGCACTCTGCTCATTTCCTTCAGGCATTCGACAAGCGCAGTATTTGATCTCAACGAGTTGATGACTCGTGTAGCCAAATCAATTGGTTGAACTTTTGCTCACAGCATACACAATAATGTTTTAAATTCAGGGTTCGGAAGTTTACGATCAATCTGTATTAGGGACGGGTTACTGTTCACAGCCCATTAAGTTGTTTACGGTACTCGTAAATCTATACACATATATAAATATGTGAATATTTGAGTCGTAAATACGTACACATATTTACGGTCCCCAAACGAAAAAAAAAAAGAAAGATGACACCGAATTTTCGGGTGTAATAAGCACGTCTTTTGAATCCGTTCTGATGCAAATTAAATTTATCAAAGCTGTTCAAAGTCAATGGAACCGGTATGGAAAACTATAGTATCTGACGGAAGAAAGAAGTTTTTCAATCGGGTCTTTAATCCCTCAGATATTGCTGTAAACGGAATGGTGAGTATACGAACTCTTAGAAACAGAATTATCGACAAAAATAAGAAGTGACTTTACATCCCTTGGTGGGAAAACCATGCATTATTTTAGGAAGAAAGTACTCACAAAAGGTTTATCCATATGAGCGGTATCGGTCCAAGAAAAAACATTTTAGTTGAGTTTTGAGGAGCCCAGATTTTGCTACAAATACATCAGAAGTAGAAATTAACACTTATGACCCCTGGTGGCCAAACCATTCTTTACCAAACATTAGAAATTACGTGAAACATATTTTCCGTCAGGTCTTGTATGCGATACAGAAAGAATTTTTCAAATCGGAGTTTCAGGAGCAGAAAACGCAATTTACCATTGTGCGCCCTAGCGGAAAGTCTATGATTTACTTGAAAATTTTGAATTTATAGGAAAAACATTTCGCATCGGAAACACTATCCAACAAAGAAGGAATTTTTCAAATCGGACATTTAGAAGTAGAGATATTGACAAAAATAAGATATACATCTACGCCCCTGGCGTAGAAACCATGAATTATTTCAAAAAGAAAATGTTCCTAAAATGATTGTCGACATGAGTAGAAAAAAGACTTTGTTTCTACTCCACAAAAGACTTTTTCTCAATCGAGATTTTAAAAGCTCATATTTTGCTGCAAATACATCAGAAGTGGAAATTAAGACTTACGCCACCTGGTGGCCAAACAATTTTTTTACAAAAATTAGAAAATATGTGCAAACGATTTCCCATCAGGAGCTGTGTCCGGTGCAGAAAGAATTTTTCAGATCGGAGATTTAGAAGCAGAGATATAGGAGAAAACGCAATTTACCTTTACGCCCCCTAGCGGAAAGTCTATGAATTACGTGAAAATTTTGAAATTATATGAAAAACATGCGACACGGAAAACACTATCCAACAAAGAAGGAATTTTTCAAATCGGACTCCTAAAAGACGAGATATTGACAAAAATAAGATATACATCTACGCCTCCTGGCATAGAAACCGTGCACTAGTATAAGAAGGAAATGTTTCTAAAACGTTTGTCGGCATCAGTAGTATCGGTCTACAAACGACGTTATTTTCAATCGAAAATTTAGAAACTCATATTTTACTGCAAATACATCAGAAGCGGAAATTAAGGTTTACGCCCCTGGTGGCCAAACCATTTTTTACAAACATTAGAAAATATGTGCAAACGATTTCCCATCAGGAGCTGTATCCGGCGCAGAAAGAATTTAGGGGAAAACGCAATTTACCTTTACGTCCCCTAGCAGAAAGTCTATGAATTACTTGAAAATTTTGAAATTATATGAAAAACATGTCACACGGAAAACACTATCCAACAAAAAAGGAATTTTTCAAATCGGACTCCTAGAAGTCGAGATATTGGCAAAAATAAGATATACATCAACGCCCCCTGGCGGAGAAACTGTGAACTATTTTAGGAAGAAAATATTCCAAAAAGGTTTATCGATGTGAGTGGCATCAGTCCACGAAAGAATTTTTTCAATCGATATTTTAGAAGCTCAGATTTTTATGGCAAATACATCAGAAGCAAAAATTAACACTTACGCCCCTGGTGGCCAAAGTATTCTTCACCAAAAATTCGAAATCATATGCAAAAGATTGTGCATCAGGAGATGTATCCGCTGAAAAAAAAATTTTCAAATCGGAGTTTTAGAAGAAGAGTTATCGGGAAAAATGCAATTTACTTTTTCGCCCCCTAGCGGAAAATCTATGCGTAATTTGAAAAAGAAACTATATCCAAAATACTCTTCGACATAGATGGAATCGAAAGATAAAAGGTTTTTTTCAATCGGATGTTTAGAAGCAAATATGTGGAATAAAACGTATTTCTGAATTCGGCATCATCTACATTTACGCCCTCTAGCGGCGTAATTGTACATCGTAAAAAAAACGAAATGAAGGTTCATCATTCGCATATTTCAAGCTGTCGAATGCAAAAAGAATTTTTCAAATCGGACTAATAGTTGCAGAGATACCGTGGGTACAGACGGACGGACGGACGGACAAACCGATAACATAAGCACGATCTTTTTTTACAAAAGACGTGCTAAAAAGAACAAGTACCATATCATAATGACCTAAAAACGTGTATGCATACTTTATACTCTGTTAGCAGAGTATACCATGAAGTATACTCTAATTTAACTTTCATTTTAATGTCTTTCTCTATGTAAATCTGAGTTCATTCTGTTTAAGCGTTCCCTACCTTACGTTATATTTTCTCACTTGCTCAATGGTGTTAGCAACAGTCTTGAGGTCAAAGTGCGTGACGTGTACGTGTTGATAGATAAGAACGAGTGATACATAGTGTTTAAGCCAGCCACGAAAAAGGGTGGTGTGGTTTACGTAGGCGTGATATATGATATGTAGAGTACTGCCGCAAATTTATGTTGTCGTTGGATGTAAACAAGTCGAACCTAAGTTGATAAAAGTTGAGTATTGTACTGGAAATAGCGCATAGCACGTTCATGCTTTACCTGGAACAGCCAATAACAGCATTTATGTGAGTAATTGAAGTCTTATCTCTTCTGGTCGTTGGGTCGTCTAATTTAGCTCACTGTATAATTAAAGCTTTTTGTGTGCTAGCTATCCAGTAGTTAAGACTTCGAAATTACAGTGCTACGAGTTCAACTGACTGATACTACGATAGATACTGTTTTAAGTAGTGAAGCAGAGACACTTCAACCAAAAACATTGTAGCACGTGTGACGTACCTGCCAGCAGGCCGCACACGACATAAAGACAGATAGCTCTCAGAACGAACGTCCGCGTAGCTCAATTGGTAGAGTGACTTATTCCGGAATGAGGGGACCCGGCTTCGAGCCCCGGCGTGGACAAAAATGACGTAGAAATTTACTTCGTTATACACGATCAATGGAGTTACATCTATGTAAGCCATTTACGCATTTAGCGGAATATATTTATGAAGTGTTATCCCAGTATGAAATCATTATTATGACAACCTAAACTAGAAGACTGCAGACGAAATTCAGTACAAATATTATGTTTCATACATACATACATACATACATATCACTAAGCTGTTGTCTGAGATTCAGAGGTTTGCTCCAGAAAGAAATACAAACTACCAGATAAATTTTTAACTGATTATTTACTTACTGTTACCGTATCAAACTTGTCCATTTAGAGCAATATTTACACACAACTCGGGCTTCACTCACATCCATCACACGACGTACACAAGGCCTTCTATACTTCATACTCATAATATTTTTCTCATAGCAGACACCAACCGAAAAATTGTTAATCTGCCACTGCTGGGGAACCCAGCAGTGAAGATGTGTTGCATTAGCAGTGAAGATGTGTTGCAGTTGTGTAAAGACAACTGCAACACATCTACATTCCTCACACGATCAGAACGTGCCTTGCCACAAACCTCCCGTAAGTGACTCATTTCTCCAGCACACAAACGACTCCTGTGTTTCTTCTGCAGTAGCTAAATTTCACTACTGTACATTAGAATAGGAACAATTACACTTTCATACACAGCCATGCGGGACTCTCTAGAGGCCCTATCATTCCTATGAAAACCTCCTAAAGCAGCTATGACTTTCAATGAAAAATTCCCTCGCCTACTAATTTCACCATCTAATTTGTTCTCTATTAGTTTCTCTATAGCATACATTTAGGTTTCATAATATCACTTAAAAGCAAATATAGAAACTATCATCTTCAGCTTAGAGACCTACTACGTTTATATTTCCTTTGGAAAACTTCTATCGGGCAGTAGCTGATGTTCATCATATGGAGCATCCAGCACTTCATCCCAACTCGCGCAGTGCAGGTAACTCCTCATTTTAGCTTCCCGATCTCAAGAAGTAATTGGAAGACTCCGCTGTGATGAAGTTCAGTGACTTCTTGAAGGGGAGGGGGTGGGGGATGAAAAGATGCGAACGTCAGAGGGTTTACGGTATCAGGTCGTAAGCAATAATGTACTGAAAAGCCTATTGTTGCCACTGGGAAAAAAAGAGAGAGAACTGGAGAAAAAAAAAGATAAGGAATCGATTAGAGTATTTGTTGGTGTCGGATGGCAGCTGGAGCGAAGGCGGGATTCACGGTAAATTGCCCTAAAAATCTAATTACTTTCATGTCATGTTCCTCCGCTTTAGTATCTTTAGCATCCACTATCGATTGGGTGCCTGAGTTGTTTGTCCTCATTATTTGAATAGATGGGCTTAGGAGCCCAGATTCCCAAAACGGGGAAAAGGGTCCATGTGTGCGTGGATGAATTTTAGAAACGCGCAAGCCTTGAGTTGTTCGTGCGAGAAACGTTCAAATACTTCCTGTGCGCTCCTTCTCATCTTTTCTTCCACTCACGGCGGTGACATCTAGATAGAAAGAATAAAATTAATTCACCTTGCGAAGCACGAAATTTCTCAGATAACGCTTGTATAAGAACAAGGAGAAGAGTTATTTTCATCTAACGGTGAAAACGGCAGCCGTATCAAAAGAGAGTGTAGATATTTCATCCTGTCTGTTTTTACTAATATCTCCCTTTTAGTAGCGATATAGGCGTCACGTGACCTCTCTTGTATTCAAAAGATGTGCACAAGTGCTACATATCTATAATACAAAAAATCACCTGGCTATCGGTCGCATGCGAATTTCTTTCTGGACGTTGAGACTTAAAGTTTGGCATGGAGCCGAAGTAGCACTTCATACCTGCAGACTTTTTTAAATACGAATTTCAAAAACTTGATTCATTGTTTGGTAATCTCCGTAGTAACACTACAACAGACGTCACCGATCGCACAGCATTATTTTTCCTAACGGTACTAGAAACTCTTGAAAGCATTGTGTGCATATTTTATGTTCACAATGCTAAACGATTTTCACGCAAGGACACTATATTGACAAAGATCCCCGGACACCCCTTCAAAAAAATGAATGGATCCGCTGCGTTGTTAAGATGCGCAGTACAGCTGCAAAGGGTATAAAAACAAGCCTGCAGTTGACCGCAATCATATCGCACTGTGAGGTTGAGTGAAAAAGTCGCGGCAGGAGAGAACTGACTTTGAGAAAGGAAAGATTGTTGGGTGTTATATTAGTGGGTTGTCCATAAGAGAAACCGAGAGGTGTTTAAACATACCCAAGTAAACTGTTTTGGATGTACTGAATAAGTGGAACACACATGGTGTGTCTGAAGCAGCAAAACGTACCGGAAGACCAAAGGAAATCAGTGATAGAGTACGTCGAAGCCTTAGGAGAGTCGTTACAGCTGCTCGACGGAGTACTACATAAGAACTCAGTGTACAGGTGGGTAAAAATGCTGGAACGTCGATATGCACACGTACCATTCGCAGAGAACTTCATCCCATGAGTTACCGTAGTCATGTGCCTCATAAGCCTTTCATCTCCCCTCGGAATGCTGCTAGTCGTTTAGCATGGTGTAAAGACACAGTGTACTGTTCCTACGGTCAAGTTTGGAGCTGGCAGTGCACTCATGTGGGGGTGTTTTCCGTGGTATGGTCCCAGCCCATTCGTTATCGTGGACAAGCCTGTTAAACAGCACATCTACCTCGATGCTCTGGACAATAACGCCCTACCAACTCTATGGCAATACTATTCAAACGAGCCTTGTTGGTACCAGCAGGATAATGCACGGAGCCATAAAGCAAGGACTGTTACGGCGTGGTTTGACGATAATTTCGTGTCGTGTGTGGACTGGCCAGCACAGATCCCTGATCTTAATCTCATAGAGCACCTATGGGATGAATTAGAGCGCCGCATAAGAAGTTTGGAACCAAGGCTTACTACTAAACAACAGTTAGCGGCAGCGTTATGTACTGAATAGAAACGCATACCTATCGTTGTGTTCCAAAACCTTGTCGAAAGCATGTCTCGAAGGGTCAGTGCATGCATTAAAGTCATGGGTATACCGACACTGTACTAATGTATGTCAATAAATACTATGTTGTGTTTGTCTTCTAGGTGTCCGGTGACTTTTGTCAATATAGTGTATATCATATTCTTCTTGATATCTGTGCTACTAAAAGTCCGATTCAAAAAACAAAGATTGAGTTCGATAGCGTTTGCAATGAAAAATAAAAAACCAAAGGTAAATATTGGGTGTGTGCAAAAGTTCTACCCGTTTTTGTAATAGATGCAAATTGCGATGGGAGCAGTTACGTCGTAGATGACGCTGCGATGCCGAATTTTCGGCCAATAAAGCGTGGAGCTGTAGAGCATATACAAGCTCTAGGTTTGTCCAAGTAAGTCATTCGTAACGGAAATCACGAACGGAGTAACATGGAATGCAATAAGGAGAACATTAGGCATTGTTTACTGTATGAGTTCGATAAAGGCAGTACTGCAGCCGTGGCTTGCTGCAACATCTGTCAAGTGTATGGGCAGGATGCAGTTGATGATAACCCATGTCACCGTTTGTTTCGGAAATTCCGGGACTGGGACAGAAGCTGTAAAGATCAACCACGTCCTGGACGTCTATTCGTGGTTTCTGACGAGGATGTGGACTAAGCCATGACAAATGACCCGCATCCAACCGTTCAGAAATTAGCGGAAACGTTGTCGGTACACAGAACAACAGTCGAAAGATGGATGTATGAGCTTGGATTCATCACCAAGTTCGATAACTGGGTTCCGCACCAGCTTTCTGCAAAGCAACGAGAGGAGAGAATCCATACCTGTGTTTCTTTGCTTCCTCGTCACAGAAATGAACCGTTCTTGGAGCGAATCGCAACGGTTGATGAGAAATGCGTACTGTACCGTAATGTAAAGCGTCGACGGACTCTATGCTAAGTTGCGGATCCTGCTCCGTTGACCTCAAAGGGAGAGCTGCATCCCCGAAAGGTTTTGTTGAGTGTTTGGTGGGATATCCAGAGAATAATCCACTGGGAGATGTTAGCACCTAACCGAAAGACAAATGCTGAGCTCCATCCCCGAAAGGTTTTGTTGAATGTTTGGTGGGATGTCCAGAGAATAATCCACTGGGAGATGTTAGCACCTAACCGAAAGACAAATGCTGAGCTCTACTGCCAACAGTTGGACAGATTGCGAGAACAACTGACAACGAAGCTGCCAGCCCTCGTCAATCGTAAAGGCGTGATCCTTCATCAAGATAACGCCAGACTTCATGCTGCTTTAATCACTCGGCAAAAATTACTGGATTTATTTTGGGAAGTATTACCTAATCCGGCGTATTCCCCTGACCTGGCACATACGGACTACCACCTTTTTCGATGGCTTCGTTATAGAACGCCTTCGCTCTTTAAATCTTCGATTATGTGGACGATGTGAAAACGGCATTATATGACTTTTATACTCTAAAACGCAAGAGTTTTTCCGGCTTGGGATTCACCTACTCATAGACAGATGGCAAGATGTCATGCATATTTATGGCAATTATGTGAAATCCCAGGTACCTTATTTGTTGTGTTCTCCTTTTTTGTAGCCTACAAAAACGGGTAGAACTATGCACACACCCAATATAATGATATGGTGTGTACAATTTAGACAGCTAAAATAGCTAGGTGAACAACAGGAAAACTATTTGTTACGAAAGTGATTTGCTACGTAAGGAGATTTCTTGTAAACAATAAGAGCAAAGTTGAAATCTTCAGGATAAGAGCTATTCATCTGAGCTAATGAATTGTTCAAAGGCAGTATCTTTTGAGTTAAAGATTTGTTGAACGGTAGTTAGATAGCGTCTTGAAATTGTGTGAAACGGAGTTTGATTCCAGCCCTACTTGTTGTGAAGTTAATTACAATTAACGTTGTTCTACTATGATGTACCAATAGAAATCTATAAGTGACATGGAATTCATTGACTGGACCATTTAACTTCAATATATAAAAGTGTTTTCTTAGAAGCCTTTGCAATTGCTTAGTTAAATTCGCAGCTACTACGAGCAACAAATCAAAATTAACAGCAAGTCTTCAACAACAAGCTTAAAACCTCAGATTTCAATAGTAACCAAAACAATGTATTTTCACCGGATATATTTTATGAAACATTTTGTTCATGATATATATCCCCTCTTCTCAGATAATTCTGCTTCAATAATACAGATCATCGGGCATTTTTACGACACAGTCAGATCTCTGTTTTATCTAGTTTTAGAGAAACACATAAATGTGTTTTTTTTTTTTTGGTTTTTTTTTTTAAGATAATTCGCGTCTTCCTCACAAATCATGATTTTTAGCGCCGACTTGCAATTGTTCTCCATAGCTTTAGGACCGGAATCTTTGGTACGGAAATGCATTGAATTTCAAGACTGCACGGCTTTCAGTTTTATACAAACAGGAAGGTGATGTCCATAAGGGTACTTATTTTATTTTATTTTATTTTAGTTTATTTTATTTTATTTTATTTTAGTTTAGTTTATTTTATTTAATTTTATTTTATCCTAAAGTAACATAATTTTTTCTCCAAGATGAACTGTCTCAAAGTATTTTTAAGATGTGAACCGTGTGTGAAATATCGAAGATTATCCGTTTCTTGAAACCTTTAGAAGCAGAGAGAGAGAGAGAGAGAGAGAGAGAAAGAGAGAGCGAGAGAGAAAAAGAGAGCGATAGAGAGAGAGAGAAATACAGAGAGGAAGGTAGAGAGAGAGACAAAGAGAGAGCGATAGAGAGAGAGAAATGGAGAGAGAGAGAGAGAGAGAGAGAGAGAGAGAGAGAGAGAGAGAGAGAGAGAGAGAGAGAGAGATATTAATTTTCTTTCTCTCTCTCTTTTTTTTTTTTTATGCCGAGTTCAACAACTCATGAAAAACCAGTAAGAACTCGTCCCTATATTTCGACCATTGGTTTTGAGGAAACGGACAACTCCAGGAAAAACACACCATCCATGCCTAATCAGGGATTCTAACCCAGTGACAATTCAGATCATTACCCAGAAACCCGCGCATCTGATAACTCGGCCACAGTGAGGAAACGGTGCCATTTATGATTTTACCACATTGCATACATCAATAAAATGTAGTCCTCATTTTCTTGTGAATTGTACGTGGTGACCAACTTTTCTGAACAGCGTTCTCAACTCTTGGAAACAACTATAAAAATAAATGAGGTTAAGACTCGTTGTCCACACCAATCGTCTAGATTCCGAGTAGTTACTTATTCTCGCTTCCGAATATCATTCGTTTTTATTTTTCCAATTTTCACGTTAGAGCAAACCCACCCAATTCTATACCTCAGAAGTGGGATATCATTTCCTGTATTAAATGGAACAAGAGCGGCAAACGTTCCAATTCTTGTTTCATTGTCGGGAAGGCGTAACAGTAACTGCTCCGAAACAAGCGTGTGACCTTGACCCAGGACAAACGGTAATGACGTGCTCCAGAAGACTCACAATCACTCCGTAACAATTCCACTTGAACCTCCATCCTCCCAAATGACCTCGTCACAGCGAAAGAGCAGTAGTTACATCACCAGGTATTTTAAATAAATTCTGTCGCATCCACACAACGTATGTAAATTTATGCTTCCGGGTCATTTTTCTTAAATGTGTCCTTAATAAATATGGATCATCAAGCGCTGGAACATATGTTTGTTTGCTAACGCGATAGAATAAATTATACTTAAGCGAGGAGTTGTCTCTCTCTGACCTATTACAAAAGAAAGGGTAATAATGCACGCACGAATTCATATATTTCGTCGTATTTTGAAAGATCTCATTGCGAAGTCGTTTGTGCCGGACTTCAGATAATAAGGTCTGCATAGAAGAAATTTTTCAAACTGGTATTACTTGAAAAAAAAATTTGTATGAACAAATGAGTCAGGGTGAAGATGAAAACAAAAGCTATGTGGTATTGTGTCGTAAAAACTAGAAGAAAACGTATCTGAGAGAAAAGAAATGTTGGCGGGAGGTATGCAGATTCGTCGTAAAAAAATAGGAAACTGCTGTCAAAACCGAAACATGTAGGAAAGTACAAAAAAAGGTATCGACTTCGAAAGGCATGTCAAATAGATGGATAGCTTAATTCTTATGTACGAAGATACCGGAAAACAACGAAAACTGGACTAAGCCCACTGTGAAGCTTAACAGATAACTTTATCGTGCAAGCTAGAAAGTCATGCACGTGGGTAAGAAATGGTGAAGTTCCAGGGACTAAAGTCGACATGATCACATAAATTTACAAAGCACCTAGAAAACTATGGATAAGAAATCGTCGAATTTCAGTAACCATGGTTGGTCGGATCTGCTAAATTCATAACGCAAGTACGAACAACATGAACAAAGAAGAAAGATGATAACAGATTTTCAAGAGTAATGAGTACGTCTCTGAATCATATGCAATGGAGCAACTAATTAAGCTTTGGCCCCCTGAAATATTTATTTTCGGGTCCGCTCTCCACAAATTCATCTAACTTACCTTACTTTTATTAATTTTACAAGAAATATTAAAAATTTATTAGTGAATTGTGACATTAAGTATCATGCTGCGTAATGCCAAGCGATTACTTACCAGTAGTTGCAACAAAGAAATAAATTCAGTCTTGAATGTTATTTAGCTGCGCGATCGGCTGGCATTTTCCGCTGCAAGCACTTCTTCTATTTACTCAATCGATCTTGCTTTTATATACTGTTAACGTACTAAGCCACATAGTCTTTCTTGAGGCATGGAACGGCGCAGAGTGTTGTTTATTAATTTCAGTTTTTAAGAAGATTCGTCATTTGTGGATACACGAGTTCTGAAAGGTAAGTTCAGGAACAGCAGAAAAGCTCTGCGGAGGGTCAGACGGCTAGCAGCCAGATTCGAGCTTTCTCTCTTTTCTGCTTGAAGCCAGGGATACGTCTTCATAGCATTACAAATGAAGCGCTGGCGAAAAAGTACTTCATTTAGGTTCACTTTATATCAATAAAAATATGGGATCGATTTAAAACAGTAAACGATCAGACTCTCTTGTCATACAATTTATATATAACATAAGATTTATACGTATATAACATATATAGCTTGCAGGCGTGCCCGTTCTCCGAACGGTGAATCATAAAACCATGTTTCATCATAAAATTAAGGAAAGGCAAAATAATTAAGAAAAAAAAAAGTAATTTAAGATTCGTAACTGTTTTACGATTTAAAACAGGCTCGGGATGTTAATGCATAGGGTTTGACGTAAAAAACGGTAGCAGGCTTAGGTACCACTTAATTTTAAATCAAAATTTTACGGATTGTTTACAGAATTTCAACGTTTCTGGCATATTTAACTATAAACCTATCAGCATTTTGAAAAGTAAAGCTGAGCCACCCTTTTAAATTTTTGTTTTTCAGACTTTTTTGTAGGAATAGTAAAAAAAGTCAAGCAGACAATATTCCAATACCACTATTTCGATTTTTTTGGTTTTCGGACTTTTCTAGGTATCCGGATCTTAAGACCTATCAACATGCCAATTTTCAGATCTGTAGATGATTTAGAAAGGGTCGAACAATTCGCGAAAAATTCAAGCAGATAATGTTCAAAAGCCGCTATTTGGATTTTTTGGTTTTCGGAATTTTTTAGGTATCCGGACCTTAAGACCTACCAACATGCCAATTTTCAGATATCTATTGGTCATTTAGAAGGGGTCGAACAATTCGCGAAAATTTCAAGTAGATAATGTTCAAAAGCCGCCATTTGGATTTTTTTGGTTTTCAGAATTTTCTAGGTATCTGGACCTTAAGACATATCAACATGGCAATTTTCAGATATCTAGGTCATTTAGAAAGGGTCGAATTATTCGCGAAAAATTCAAGCAGATAATGTTCAAAAGCCGCTATTTGTATTTTTTGGTTTTCGGACTTTTCTAGGTGTCCGGACCTTAAGACCTATCAACATACCAATTTGTAGATCTTTAGGGTGTCGAACAATTCGTGAAAAATTCAAGCAGATAGTGTTCAAAAGCCGCCATTCGGATTTTTTTGGTTTTCAGAATTTTCTAGGTATGCGGACCTTAAGACATATCAACATGCCAATTTTCAGATATCTAGGTCATTTAGAAGGGGTCGAACAATTCGCGAAAAATTCGAGCAGATAATGTTCAAAAGCCGCCATTTGGATTTTTCGGGTTTTCGGAATTCTCTATTTTCTAAGGCCGCCGTTAAGACCTAACAGCATACCAATTTTCCGATCACTAGGTCATTTGTAAATGCTCGAACAATTCTCGGACGGAAACACTTGCATCATTTTCCAGTTTTCCCAATTTGCTTTATACACAGAGAGATAAATTTTATATAAATATTAATATACACTATTGTTCGTGAAGATTGCATGACCAAGACTACTGGTATTTGCTGGATACTTGCAGGATACGTACAAAAGGTTATGATATGCAAATCATTAAAATGCCAGTCAAAATACGCATGCGCTTTCGGAGCAGCGACTCTGAACTGCCCGGTCTTGGGTACAAAGAGCTGACTCAAACGAGATGTTGCAATCAGTGAAGAGGTGACATTGAGTCGAAAGGGTGTTTCTTGTGTCTCACTATGCCCTGTCACCGAAGTAGGTCGCATTATGCGCGCATGACGGACTTTGAACGAAAAAGGATTGTTGGAATGAGAGGAGCTAGATTTTCTTGACACGAAATTGACACTCGTACGAGACGAAACGAGTGATCCGTAAGTGGACAGACGAGGCTCGGACTCACAGAAATCTGGAAACCGCACCGCAAAATCTCACGACTGAAAAGGTTGACATACACCTCCACCGCATGGCCGTAACCTATCGCACAACGACATCCACCGTGTTAGCGCAGCAATGGCGCACTGTCACAGGTTAGGCTTTGTATACACTCCAGCAGAATTCCATGTCGTCTTCTTACCAGAGGACTAGTTGCATTCCTTTGACCCTCAAATACAGATGCCTCACCCTGCAATGGGGTCTCGAACTCAGACATTGGCAGGCTGATTGGCAACAGGTCGTGTTTTCTGACGAGTCACGATTCAACTTGATGCACCATGATTGTCGCATGCATGTTCGAAGACATCGTGGTGAACGGTACCTTGCAGTGGTTCAACGCCTGACGTCTTAGTTTGGGGCGCCATTGAATTCAATACGCGATCTCGCTTGATACGAGCTGAGGGAACCCAGAACAGCCAGCGATACATTAGGAATGTTTTCGGCCACATGTCACCCGGAATGCCCAAGATCTCTTGCATGCACGGAAGATAACGCTTCTTCCCTGGCCTGCACGTTCGCCAAATGCATCCCCGATCTAACATGTCTGGGACATGGTAGATGAGCAATAGCCCATCAAGGGCCTCCGACAGTCACCACAAATGAACTCTGATTTTGCATAGAAGCAGCATGGCAGGATATTTCCACAGGAAGGTCTCGAAAAAATCGTCCATTCAATGCCACGCACGCTTTGTAGAGGCCATTGTTGTTGCATGATGTGGTTTCACATGATTCTGAGTATTGAAGAGAAAAATCTTGTATAGCTTTACAAATGTAATCAGTTATCTCCTGTTACACGAGGAATCTGTGATATAAATTTCATTTGAATGGCGCGATTCTTTCTTGGTGTTTCAATTTTCACAAATAGTGGTGCATAATTACTGGGTTGGTGCGAATGAAATGTCCGGCGCGAACGAGCAGTGAAGACAGGACCCCACCACAGCGGAATGGAACCACCTACGGGTGTTACGGGTATTACGTCACAGAGTTATTATAAGTAATTAGCGTGTGTGTGAAGAACAAGGATGAGGCGTTTGTTTGAACGTAACGTGGCCTGCAAAGGAAACATGCAGTTGCTGGATTAAACTTTAAATTTAAATTCTGTATGAATTTAAACTGGGCCATTCTACAGGAATTGCCGCTCAAAACGTTAATAAAAAGTTTGGGGAGAATACAGCCAACGAACGAACCATTCGGCGATGGTTTGTGAAGTTTCGAAACGGAGATACGAACCTGGAAAACGTAGCACGTTGTCACCGACCTGTCACGTGGTCACCGACCTGTCACGTGGCCACCGACCTGTTGCTGTTTCTGACGATGTCCTGTTACGTGTGGTTGAAGCGGTCCCCCGAAAAACGTGTCGTAAGATGACGGCAGAGGTAGGTGTCCACCACATGACAGTTGTTCGGCGTTTGGCTGCGCTGGGTAAGGTCAAAAAGCTGGACATGTAGCCGTCGCATGAGTGCCAACTGCAAACAAGACTAGGCGTTTGGAAGTCTGCACGTCCCTACTTGCCAGAAATAAACAGGAATCTCTACTGAATCGAATCGTCATATGCAACGAGAAGTGGTTCTTTTTTTTTTTTTTTTTTTTGATTTGAAGTTTAACGACCGCCGTGAGCAACTCAATGGGCTATAAGCAGTCGCCCGTCCCTAATTTAGGGTCACTGGTTCCAGGGAAGGGAGAGAGCCAGTGCCGTAAGACAAACACAACATCCATGCCTGACCGGGATTCGAACCCGGACCCCTTACGGACGAATTATCAGAGGCCAACGCCTTAGACCACTGCGCCACCGGGGCGGCAAAGAGAAGTGGGTTCCTTTATGATAATCGGAAACGATCTGCACAATGGTTAAGCAAGGCACAGCCTGTTGGATGGCATTCTAAGCCACCCCTACACACCAAGAAGATAATGCTCCTTGTCTGGTGGTCCACAGCCTGGATAATCCATCGGAGTTTCTTTGCAAGAGGCCAAACCATTACTGCAGAACATTATTGCGCTGAATTACACTAGATACACCGGAAATTGCTGCAGAAGCAACCAGGTGTTTGGTCAACCGTCATGGTGTTCTTCTACTCCAGGACAACGCCAGCCCTCAGGTCGCGCAACAAACGATGCTGACACTAAGTGCCTAAGGCTATGAAGTACTGCCTTATCCTGCCTGTTATCCTGATTTGTCTCCAACAGACTATCACCTGTTTCGTCGCCTGGATCTCCTCCTGTCCAGGAAACAGTTCACGACAGACACCGAGGTTCAACGTGCAGTTGATGACTTTCTTCAGGTTCCAGCCGCAAACCTTTTTACGTTCCGGGATCATGGCCTTGCCGGACAGATGGCAACTATGTGTCGATGCCAAGGGGGATTATTTTTCCTAGGTAAGTTGTCATACTTTTCCGTTCTCGCCGTCCACATGTGCTGGGTTTTGCCGGACATTTTATTCTCACAATTCACCTAACATGCACGAATTGGCTTTATGTATATCTGGGAAATTCAAATCAGAATTTACTGTACAACGAATAGTGTTTTCAATATTTTGCAGCCGTAGCTACAGAATTTACAAAGCAATGTACCCCGTGACCCTAAAAGAGGTTTTCTATTAATCTTTTTTAGAAAGTCCTTTGAACTTCATTGTAATTTTAAAAATATGGATATTTTTTGTACGTAAATTTCTTGGGCAATTCAAAGGTACGAACATAATGATCTCCTCTAACGTCAGGTCACAGTACAAATGCACTGGAAAAAAAACCTTCGCTTTCAGAAGGTCATTTAATTCTGGATGTCGGGCGCTGTGTATTTCAATCATTTCAATGCCTCTACAGGAAGATCAGGGAAATGACTAGGACGCTTGTCCTGGCCTTCGGGATGTGATCGAACTGCGTTCGACGCCGCAACAGAATTTTATTCGATGACTCCACGGCGACATTTCCATAAATCACCTCGAAACCTTGTTATCTTCGAGAGAAATGTTCCAGCAGTGGCAGTGCTGCATAAAACTATCGTTTATCCTGAATCCAACGACTTGCAAAACGACTCTTTTATGCAAGACCGTCGAGAAGCAGGGAGTGGGGTTCAGTGCGCCTTGAATATCTTCTCGATTTTGATACGATGCGTGCAGTAAGCAGCCAAGAACATCAGTTTCCCCAGCGCAAGAAACTCGGCCGAATTTATCACTTTACCTTCCTCAGGCGTAACGCTGCTTCGAAGGTTTTACTATTTTAAAATTGCTTATTTATTACATAAATAAACAACTTTTATTCCTACGTTAATGACACGGAGAACTTACTTAAAATGGGGAAATTTAGAATTTGGGGCATTTGGCTTCCTTTTCATGACACGAACTGATGATTTCGTCGTAGAATACAGATGATATAGCTGATGATATCGTCGCAAGACCGCGATAAAGCTTACGGAGCGTTGATCAGGATGATCCAATTTAAAATTTATTGAGTTATGATCGATTTTCAATTTCAAAATATGGAGCCACTCAAAAGTAGTAGGCCTCCGATTTAAATAGCTGAGGCTGTGAAGAATTTCGAGAACTCGATGTTTTAAGTACCAGCCGGATGACAATGCAATCGGTTAGTCAAACTGAAAACAAATTAAGGTTTCTGGTTTATTATAATGCGTTGGAACACTGCAAGAAATGGGACTGACAACTTTTGATAGAGATATCCGTGATAGTACGGATAAAGATATGTAAGGATGCCACAACCCTACCTTCAGCAGGACTACTGACAATGTTGTTAGCCAGACCAATTGCTGTTTTCTGACAAAATCCTCAAGTTTTAAGGTTTCTTTGGAAGAAGTTACCCCATAAATGTGTGCTGAAAATAATACTTCTGTGTTCAGCTTGTGATACTCATGGAGCTAAAAGCTGATTAAGGGAAACCACCCTCTAGTTGACAGGATAAATCTTGGGCTTTTGGGATTGGATTTAGCAGCAAAAGAAGTGTAGTCATACAAAGACCGCTAAAGAAAATATTTAAACAAAGAAAAGAAAATTACTTTTTGTTACATATCTTTCTTACGTGGAAACAGAAGCAGAATTATTGTTTTATTTTAGCGCTTACGAGAAAGAATCTGAATTTGCAAGAATTATCAACAATAAATGGTGTTAGTGCCGATGCTGAAGGAGGAGGTATTGTTGCAACACAATGCTTCATGCTCATAAGAACCACAGTAATCAGAATCGAATGGAAGAATTACTGGAATGATTCATCTGCCTTCCGGCATATTTTGCAGAAAATAATTTTGAAGAGTATTGTGAATCCCGTGTTGTTCATAATTATCAGTAGAAGGTTGATATCAGGACCTAGAACTCATCTTGAGTGATCCCTTTCTCATTAAACAATAGCTACTCCCTAAAACGGTTACATGTATTATAATGAAGATGTTTCAGTGAAGCAACAAAATCTATAGCTAATGTTTTCTGTTACTTTAGCTAGTTCCAACTCATTTAACTGAAAGTAACAGTAAATTGTTTTGTCATTAGCATATAGGCAAAACATTTTTTTTCGTCAGCTATCCAGAAATATATATATAGGAAGCGTGTGATGGATGTCGGGCTTCACTGACATCCATCACACGCCGTACACAAGATCTTCTATACTTCATACTCATAATCATTTTCTCATGCAGACACTCATGAATCTGATCCTCCCATGACTTCCTTGGTCTTCCTCTGCCTTTTCTCCCTGCCACTTGGGCCAAAAAGGATTTCTTAGTAAGTATCTGATCACTCATTCTTTCAACATGGTCAAACTATTGAAGCATATTCTAAATCTCCACCTTGCTAACATTTTGCTTCACATTACACAACTGCAATACATCTTCATTCATCACACAATCAGAACGTGTCTTGCCACAAACCCCCAGTAAGTAACGCATTTCTCCAGCACACAAACGACCCCTATGTTTTTTTCTGTAGTACCCATGTTTCACTGCCAAACATCAGAGTAGGAACACTTAAACTTTTATATACAGCCATGCGGGACTCTCTTGAGGACCCATCATTCCTGTGAAACCGTCCCAAAGCAGCAATGACTTTCAATGAAGAATTCACTCCCCTACTAATTTCACCACCCAATTTGTTCTCTCTGTCAAACATGTTTCCTAAATACACAAACTCATTCACCTTGTCAATCACTGTGCCATTTACACTTACCTTATATTCAGTACTACTTGTTCCTCTCTAAAAAAACATAACTTTGGTTTTCCCTTATTTATGTTCAGTTTGAATTTCATGCAAACTTCGTACATCCCGGACAATATACTCTGCAACTCACTTTTGCTCTCTGCCAACAGGACAGTGTCATCAGCATACAGCAATCTGCATACACGGTTGTCACCAAGACAAAAACGAAGTATTATCTATTTTGGTATCACGCATGCACGGATCCATAAATATATTAAACAGTCATGGTTGCATTACACAACCTTGTCTGACTCCTACATTTTTTTTTTTTATTTTTTTTTTTTTTTTTTTTTTTTTGGCAAAAATTCTGATTTTTTACAAAATTGCGTGACTGCATCAACTCAAATAATGGTATCGATTTCCTACAAACAATAATGAAAATAAATTTCATTAGTTACGAATTGGTGCCATGTAAAAAGTTCTAACCTAAGAAACATTTCTTCTCTGTAATTCGACATAGGAATTATTTTACTGATATGGAAGGAAAATGCAATGGTGTCGATTTAAGGTAGTATTTGAATGTTTTATTGAAAGATTAATTCGATAGAATCTGTTCCAATAAAACCAAAAGTCCACTGGCTTGTACTCACATTTATGAATTTGAGTGAGTGTCTTAAGGAGGGCAAAAATTATAAACACAGTGGCTTTTCGATTTTCTTTGCAAGAACTTTCTTCTGTGAATCATATTTTTCATTAAGAGCCACTTTAAAAGGAAAGTTGCACCACACATCGCAGGTTAATTAGACCATAAAATGAGTCAGCATCTCAAAGAAAAACCTTAGGTAAGGATAACTAATCTTTCTCAAGCAGGACAAGTGCTCCCTAGAAATTGTTAACATTTTATGAAAACTTTCCTTTATGTGTGTCTTAAATTTTATAAACACTTCTCAAGATTTTATTCTCACAGTCTTGTTGCACATATTATCTATATATTAATTCTATGAGGTTTTTTACTCTGAGACATATTTTCAGAGAACGGCTGAACGTAAAAATACTGTTCAGGAATCAAAATAAAGGTCGTACCATGTAGGTGTGCCAGTCGAAGAGAAAACTGAGATTGGAGCAACGGTTCTGGGGGGATAATTCCCATGTAAAGTCTATGGGAGAAGCGTGCGGCCCTTATCTACATCAGGCGCTCAGTTCAGCGTCAGACTTCGTGTGCGCATGGTGTTCTATGATCAGTCCTAAACTAAGTAAATACTTTATTGCATACTTACCCTTAACAGAATGTCTCTCCCGCAGAAAAAAAAGAAAGAAAACGTAAAAGCCTTACTGGAACGCGTGAGCGATCAATGGGTCGCAGCTATATGTCTCAGACAAGAGATAATGAAGAGTACTCGCAACGCGAATCTCATTCCAACAACATTTACAAACACAGTTGTGACTGAAGATGAGAGTGAAAGAGTGGGCTATCCAGTTGAATTTTTGCACACGATCGAAATGAGTGGACTTCCGCCTCATATTTTACAATTAAAAAAGGATACAGTCGTGATGCTCATCATGAACCTGGCCGCCCCGGTGGCGCAGTGGTCTAAGCGCTGGCTTATGATGATTCGTTCGTGAAGGGTCCGGGTTCGAATCCCGGTGAGGCATGGACGTTGTGTTTGTCTTACGGCACTGACTCTTTCCCTTCCATGGAACCAGTTACCCTAAATTAGGGACAGGCGACTGCTTATAGCCCATCGAGTTGCTCACGGTAGTCGTTAACCTTCAGTCAAAAAAAGTTACGAACCTGGACACAAGGAAATGTTTAGTCGATGTCACACATATGATGCACACGTATGATCGTAAAACCGCTCTTCCAAAATGCAAATTCTGTAGAAATTTTGTGCTGAAAACACAAGGGGTCGTTGCACACCTTGCCGCGCATTCCTCTGACTCCAAGCGACAGCACTTTCTCCTTTACGATCAAACGGTTTCAATTTCCGATCATATTGTTCTTTGCGATGACAATAAGAGCCAAGGACAGACACTTGCTAAAGTCGGAATATACTTGCCAGAACCAGTCTTTTCACATGGTATGCTCTGCGTTGCCCTATCTCCAGTAAGATCAAAGGATTCTGTTGCAGTAGAGATCACTCACGAAGATGCCCCTGGATTACCTGTCGCAAATGGATGAACAGAAAATATTGTCTTTACTGAAGTGTGTGAATGAATTTGTAACATTTTTTGTCAATCAAATAAAGTTTACATTTGTTGCTTCGTATGAGTTGGTTCTTTAAAAAAAAACTAACCGTCGATTTCGACGAGTTTCGTCTAGTACTAAAGTAAAAATGCGTTATCTATTACTTACGAAAGTTTAGTGAACCAACATCATGAATCGTGAAAAGTTTCAAACTGTATGCTTTCCCATAGGTTTAGAATTTAAAATGAAATATTAATTCTAAAATACTTGGGAATCATTGTTTCACATCTATCTTAATTTTCTTTTAACACCTTTACTTCTCGGAAATTTACCTTCTCTAAAACTGTTTCATCTTTCAGCTCAAATAGCTAACACTTAATACCGGTTAGAACAGTCTCAACCTCACATTAACTTTCATATGATACAGTCATCAGTTGAAGAAGCGATCAGCTGTACCGCACGAGCTGTATATACAAAAAAGCAGATGTTGTTGACCCCTTTCGGTCGTTAGACAAATAAACATTTCATACATCTGTACGTGGCAGCAAGCAATCTAAAACAATATAATTTCCTTTGCCTGTTCCATTTTGTTGGCGCAGTGAAAACAGCCAATACCACTTTGCTTTGTTGTCATAGCAACAAACTGATTTTTCATAGCTGCTGGTATGACGTCATCTCACCCAAATCATTCCGGCATGGCGTCAGATATGCGTTACGTCACGATTTCAATCGTGGGACGTAAAAGAAAGAAAAAAAGAAAAAATACTGTTTGTGCTTCTGCGCATGAACTACCGTAATATTTTAACATTTGCAAATGCGCAATTCTGAGTTTCCGAAAAGGGTTTTACTGTATCAACACTTTTCTGCTACCTGGCAACAGCAGGAACAAGTGAACGTAATTCCTTCCATCTGTGAGATTTTTGTTTTTTGTTCTTACAATAATTGAAGCAATGCGCTTTAAGGGCGCCATGTAGTTTTTGAGGAGTTTGGAACGACGGGAACCGCTGACAGGTTCTCTTTCTAATGATTTCATAAAAGTAATGCCGAGAAATATTGCGAATAGCTGCTATTATTTTTTCTCGTTCCTCAGCTGCGTATAATGATTTAAAAAATTACTCCACATATCTTATTTTCCCCGTCATTATTGACGGGCTTTCGCCTATCCGGAAACGAAAGATGAAAAGCAAACTCAAAGAAAAGGTGAGCAAAAGTGTATGGGGAATACACATTTTATTTTTCATATAAGGGGCGAAACTTCACCACGAAGAAAAATATCGAAACATTAACAGAGGGAATCATTCCAAAAGTGATGAATAAAATGCGGTTGAACTGTATTTGTTTTACATATATTTGATTGAATTGTTTTAATTTTTGAGCTATTCAGATACTATTTAAGAGCAACCGCTTTGATTCCTGACTTCAAATTGCGAACACGGAATACGTACCAAATAAGAAGGAATTTCTTTTATCACCATCGTGATCATGTTTTGACCGTTTGAAATAAGCACTTCTGGTGGATTTACGGGTAAAAATAGAAATGAAACCTGAATATAGATGCCCTTCGGAAATTTGTTTCTGGAAAATGGAATATCAGAAAAGTACGGTCATCTGGCAAATCAATCAAACACGGCAAAAACATGAAAGCATTTTATTTCCCATTTGGAATTAAAGAACAAAATGTTTAATAAAATCCTTTATTTTTATCGCTTCAGTGTTTTTGCAATTTTCCTCGTAAATAAGCTTCTTAATGTTCACTTCTAAGATAACAGCTTAGGTACTACGATGTTTCCGTATTGTATTTTCACAGAAAAAGGATTATAAATGCAAAGAATTTATCAAATTGTCTTGTCTTCTTTTAGTTTATCTTTTATCCACGTTTTCGATCATCCACAAGTGCTTATTTCCATATATCAAATAAGAATTTTTTGGAGAATACGTTTCATTTAGTTGATGCGAATAAACAGCTCGTCGACGATCTTTTAGTTGAATAGATATCAGGGTAATCCCAAGTTAAAAAGAAACGTCATCTTTAGTAAAGTAATGCAAAACAAGTGAAAAATTTATTCTTTTTGTAAAAGAACCTTGCTGATTTCTTTTGAAAATTACTTGGAAAATTAAGAGCTATGTAAATCATTAGATAACAGTGTCAGAATTTGGTGTCATCTACCGTACGTTTGCTTGTGAATGCTATGTCTCTTCAACCTGGTTACTCTGGAAGAATTCATTGCGTCGCACAGCTGCAACACATTATTCATATTCTTTCCAATTTACTGGAAGGATAATCCCTTTCCTACGTGATGATATCGCACATTTGCATTACACAGCGCTCTTCCGCTTCTACAAGAAGAATCAAAAACGTTTTCGTCTCGGATAGCTGTAATTTGTAGCCACGAATTGTCCACTTTTCCACTTTGATCAAATTCCCGCAGTGGGAGCGCCGGTATGTGTTCTTAGACACATCTGGTACAATCCCCCTGTTTCTAATTCTCATTTTTATGCTTTCTAGCCGTAGGTTGAAGAAGCATATATGCTGCAGCTTTGTCCACCTGTCAGCACGATAACTGGTGTAAAAATGGTTTGATTTCGATGAAATTTTAGTAGGTGGTAAGAAACAACCTGGGGACGAATCCTATTCAAAATGGGAAAAGTGAGGTCAAAGGTCAGGACATAGGAGCGGGATCCATTCCATCGCCCTTATGCTTCATAACTTACGTAAAAATGCTTCGATTGCGACAAAACTTTGACATGTTGTTCCGGAGGTATACTGAACCGGTTCTGTTAAATATCGTCGAAATGGAGTCAAAGGGAAGGACACAGGAGCGAGATTTATTCTACAGCCATTACCCTCCTAACTTGAGTAAAAATGCTTCTATTACGACGAAATACGTTGTTCCGTAGCGACTTTGGAAGCAGTTCCGCTAAAAATGTTTTTTGTCAGCAATTGCGGGCAGGGCGCATGCGTGAGATTCGTTAACCATTATTTTCGCACGATAAGTTCCGTGAAAATTGCCCGATTTAGATGGAATTTTTAATTGTAAAACGGCTTATGTGTGGTAGCTCTTGATAATAGAAACAGGTAACACGGGCACAAAGAGATTTAAATTTGATATATGTGAACCTCAAATGTTATATCATAGTTTAGTCCCCGCAAAACCAAGACATTTTCCTATGATTTCTGGTATGTTGGAAAGCGTATCATAATCAATGCATTGCATGATTTTGTTAACTTGTTTCATTTAATGTCTTTAACTATGATCATTATACATGTGCAAGTAGTGAACAAAAAAGGAAACGAAAAGATGAAATGACAAAAGAAAATGACGAAGCACGAGGGAGATTCACTTAGCAAACAGAGAATGTAGCTGACGTACACATTTGTTGTCGCTACCGTGGAGCGGGACTCGAACCCGCGTCTCCAGGACGATGAGAATTTTCAAGTTTTCGGATATTATCTGACTTACCCTCCTTGTCACATTTACGCCAAAAATCGGATTGTCATCTTCAAAATTTGTATTATATGGCGTAATCCCGTATTTCTTTTATGATTTATCTGCTTCTCCGGGCAATCACGGGATAGGATTCTTAACCTCCAGATTCGCTAAACATGAATGTCGGTTGCTTCGACTAGCAATCCTGTGATGGTGATATTCAAATTGATCGGAAACTTGAAACTTTGTCGTTCTGGTTGGTGTAGTGGTTAGCATACCCGGACGTTTTCTGGGAGACGCGGGTTCCAGTCCCGCTCCAGGACTATGAAAATTTTCAAGTTGTCGGATATTATCTGGCTTACCATCCTTGTCACATTTACGCCAAAAATCGGATTGTCATCTTCAAAATTTGTACTACTATTATTATTATTATTGATTGATGCTGCTCTTGAAGAAAATGTATATTAGTAATAGTCATGCACATTGGTAACTGTTTTCAAAATAATGAACAGTGTCGAGCAGGACCACGCCAAGCCTTTTAAGTTCAGCACACACCACCCAGAGCGGAACTTGTTTGGACGTACTACCTTACGGTTTACTAGATTTTCCGCTTTCACGATATCGTTTTCCAATTCCAAATTTCCAATAAAATTGAGATATTAAATTAAACGCCCCAAACTCCGTCTTTCCTTGTGGTCCAGTTCTGTGAGTGTAAAAAAAAGTAATAAATAAAATAAAATAAAATAAAATAAAGGGAAAATAATTCTACAGGGAGGGTCAAGTGACCCCTGTGACCCCCCTGTCGGCGCCCATGCACTCATCGATGAGAAATCTGTGAACATTTCCAAGGAAACGAGACTAGCATACGAACGTGCAGAAATTATTACTTCGGTGCTATGCAGCAGTAAAAGGAGACTCGTCATATCGAAATAGAGTAGCCAGCATTAGTCGGAAATATGAGGCGGGACAGGCGAGCACAGGTGTATAGATAGTTCAGCAAGTGCACAATCATTATTCAGGGTGTCCGAATAATGATTGCGCACTGGATGTACGAATTGCAGTAATGTAATAATAACGAAATTTTGAATGGAATTACCAGAGAAGTGACAGGACCGGATACAGAAGAGTCTACACAAGTCCGTTAGGCGGCTGTCACAACAAGCTAATGTGCCAAAGAGCACAGCCCACGATATTCTGAAAAGGAAGATGCGTTTCCACCCGTACAAAATATCTGTCGTGCATCAGCTGAAAGAAACAGACCGAATGACCCGTGTTCGGTACTGCTGGTGGTTCCAAGGGTTCCTGTCTGAAGAAGGTGGGGACATTCCGGACATGTTCTTTTTTTACAGATGAGGCACAGTTCCACTTGTCCGGGTACATCAACAGCCAAAACACTCGAGTGTGAGGCACTGAAAATCCGCCCGAATTTAAGAAAGTGCCTCTCCGTAACGAGAAGGCCGGTATTTGGTGCGCCATGACTCGTATGCACATTATTGGACCCATTTTCTTCAGTGACGCCATTAACTCATAACGGCACCGTACCCAGATTATCCAACCATTCATATTCGAACTCACCGAACGGGAAATCAAAGAAGGATGGTTCCAGCAAGACAGTGCAACTGCTCACACCGCTCTGCGCATCAATACAGCTTCTGGAGGAATTCTTCGGAAATCGCATCATCTCTCGGGAACTGTGACGGCGTCTGATTTTTTCTGTAGGGAGCACTGAACGGGAAGGTGTATGCAGGTAATCCACATACACTTCAAGAGCTACAATACAATACCGACCCACATCATGCATGAGACTGAGGAAGAAAAAAAGCTGAGCTTTTTAACTGGGTTAAAAATAAAAACGTGCTGTGAAACCGCGTGAATATAATGCGGCATAAGCAAGACAATTGTTCAAGGAAATTTATTTATGTAAATATTAAAAATGGAGCACATCACTGTGTTTAAAATATATATATTTGACATTAAACAACCTAGGATAAATGGAACATCGCGGAGAAAAAAATTACGATTACTTGCAAAATCTCCTTCTGTCCGACTTCCGTTTTAGGAAGTTTTCCTCCATTTTCAAGCTGCAAAACAAATATTTATCGAATAAAATGATATTTAATAACACTACCAAGTAAAAGAAACATCGCGAGAAAAAAGAATTACGATTACGGGAGAAACCCTCACTCCGTCTAACTTCCGTTTCTGAAAGTTTCGAAAGTTGGAATTCCGTTCCATCCGACGGGAAACATCCCCCCCCACCCCCACCACCACCACCGCCAGCACGACCAATTCCTTCCTTCCACTCCCTTCCGAAATCTAGGAACCATCGAAATGATGATGGAAAAGGCGGAATTCTTCGAATCTACGGAAGAATCTCGTGCCTGAAGACTGCAGGGAAATTTTCGTGGCGTCTAACTTCCATTTTCAAGCTGAAATGCAAATATTTAAGCATTTACGGAATAAATTTATATTTAACAATACTACGGCGCAGAAGAAACATCGCGAGAAAAGAAATCACTATTATGGAAAAAATCTTCACTCCGTTTAACTTCCGTTTTCGATAGCTTTGAAAAACGAAATATCATCTCCCCCAACTAAGCCGCCAAAATTTCTCTTCAGTTTTGCATCGATCTCGAGGGTTATCCAAATGACGACCAAGAAAAAGCGAAATTCCGCGAATCAGCGGAAGAATCTCATGTATGCCACATCCAACAAATAACACCACATACCCTGGGAAAGGTCTTCACGAACATGCAAAGGCGTTTGCAGACCTGTCTGGACGTCGGTGGGGCCTTATTTCAACACCTCCTGTAGGAACCAGTTCAACACTGTTCGTGCTCATGAAGGAAATGCGGAATTACACCATATAATACAAATTTTGAAGATGACAATCCGATTTTTGGTGTAAATGTGACAAGGATGGTATATCAGATAATATCCGAAAACATGAAAATATCGTCGTCCTGGAGTTGAACACGCGTCTCCCAGATAGCGCCCGGGTGTGCTAACCACTACACTACCCAGAACGACCAAGTTTCAAGTTTCCGATTAATTTGAATATAATAATCACAGGATTCGCTAATCGAAGCAACCGGCATTCATGAAAGTTTCGGATATTATCTGACTAACCATCCTTGTCACATTTAAACCAAAAATCGGATTGTTATCTTCAAAATTTGCACACTGCTGTCCACCCAAAATGCAACGCCAAGAAGGAAGCATCCGATTGGCCTGAAATTCGCAGCATGCGTCGCCCGCGAGAGGACATGCAAACAATTAGCATTGCAGCACATAAGTAAATCATGTGCGCCCGGCACGCCAACGAGAAGCACTATAAGAAGGGTGCACAGAAGGCGGAGTGTAAGTAGTGGAAGTGTGTTGTGCTACCGGACCTGTTCGTGGGAAGCTTCCTGATACCTCGTCGCAGAATAAGGCAGTCATTCCAGCACATTTCGGAGTTAGTGGCTTATCTTACGAATAGTATTTTACGAATAGTGGCTTATCGCGACAACGGTTTATCGTACCGAGACATCGGTGCTCGTGTGGGACGACATCCAGCCGTCGTGAGGCGAGTATGATTTCGGTGGGTGCAGGAGGGACGGACGGGCCGACGTGAGCGATTGCCGCTGCCGCGATACACCACCGAACGAGAGGACAGGCATGTTGTGCGACGGGCATTGACGGCTCGCACCGCCACATCACGAACGTTAGCGCAGGAATTAGGGTGTGTTGCGCAACAACCTGTATCAGCACGTACCGTTCGACGTCGTCTGTATGAGCGGGGACTTGTTGCACTGCGCCCATTGCTCCGATTATCATTGACGGTACACCACCGGCGGGTGCGGCAGCAGTGGGCCGTTGAACGCCGCACCTGGACTACGGAATGACACGACATTGTCTTCTCCGACGAATCCCGCTTCTGCCTGCAACACCACGATGGTCGGATCCGCGTGTAGCAGCACCGCTGCGAGAGACTGTATGGCGCCTGCATTATGCATCACCACACCGGTCCGTCTCCTGGCGTTATGGTTTGGGGCGCAATTGGATATGACACCCGCACCCCTCTGGTACGCGTCGCCGGTACACTCAACAGCCACCGCTACATCGCCGACGTTTTGGAGCCTGTAGTCCTCCCTTGCCTGCAGGACCTACCAGCGGCCACGTTTCAACAGGACAATGCGCGCTTGTACGTGGCACGCATTGCGCAACAATTCTTCACGGCCCACCAGGTGTCACTGCTGCTGTGGCCCGCCTGTTCTCCCGATATGCCGCCCATCGAACACGTCTGGTCGCTGATCGGCAACCGAGTGGCCAGGCAAGCACCACCCGCGGCCACGCCTGATGAACTGTGGCAAAGTGTGGAAGCAGCCTGGACCTACATATCCCAAGCCTACATCCAAAGCCTCTTTCGTTCGATGCAGTGGCGTGTAGCGGCCGTTATTGCCAGCCATGGAGGCCACACGAACTATCGATGTCTGCGTGTTCCGCAAGTCGCACGGGCCTGCAAGCTCAATCGTTTCATCTTTGTATCCGTTGTTATGTGTCCAATAAATCTGGCTTTGCTATCTCGTGTCCTTCTTGGTGGTGCATTTTGCGTGGCCAGTAGTGTATTATATGGTGTAGTTCCGTATTTTTTCATGATTTATCTGCTCCTTCGGACAATCACGAGATAGGATTCTTAAGCTCCAGATTCGATAAACATGAATGCCGATTGCTTCGACTAGCGAATCCTGTGATGGTTATATTCAAATTAATCGCAAACGTGAGACTTGGTCGTTCTGGGTGGTGTAGTGGTTAGCATACCCGGGAGCTATCTGGGAGACGAAGATTCGAGTCCCGCTCCAAGACGATAAAATTTTCAAGTTTTCGGATATTATCTGACTTATCATCCTTGTCACATTTACCCCAAAATCGGATTGTGATCTTTAAAATTTGTATGGTAAGTGCTACGTTTAGTGCACAGTTTTTTCTGACACGCTGTTAAGCAGATAATTATGCACGAAACGCTGGTAACAGAGTGCATCAGCACGCATAGTGGTGAAAAGACTCTCAACGTTAGGCTGTCAGGCATTTAGAAGGTGGCATAGCTATACAAGTTGTTCCACACAACTTTTACTTTCTTTAGCAATGTTAACATACATGGCCACTGCACAAAGAACTGGACAAACCACAGTGCCCTTTTTGGTCAGTAAAGGCGGCCCTTGGCTTTGCCATGGTTTCCGGTTCATTTTTTGGGGGGATTACCTTCGTCGCTCTTCTGCTGGAAGCAACTTCAGTACTGCAGCCCACTGTAAACTACTGGGTCATCATTTGAACCCCTTCATGCAGCAGGTGTTTTCCACGTAGCAGGTAGCGTCTTTTTAACAGCAAAATAAGTAACAACCATCCGATTTCAGTCTGCCTGGACATGTCCGGAAATTTCTGGATCCATGCAGTCGCCAACAACTTCCACTTTTATCTCCCACATGGAATATAATGTCATCACTGGTAGAGGAGTTCCTAAAAATTCCTCGAGTCCCCACTTCGGTAGAGACTCGAGGAGTTTAGTAAGGATTCCACTTTCAACCAAACGAAATTGATATCATGTTGCATCAGTCTCACGGTGAACTTTTTTTATGTTACGTTTGACTACCTGTCCCGGTGTCCACCTTTTCTGATGCACAATTTTTCGGTTAGATGAAGCAATTCTCGGTATATCAGCTACACTGGCGTGCAAAAATTAAGGACGAGACGGTTTTTCGAATGTAACGTCGTGCAGAAGTGCTCCACATCGACTCAAATCATACCATATGATCCCCAAGATGTAAGAATATGGTACAAGTGAGCAAAACCGTCCAAATAAGGAATCCAAAGGATACAAAGACACTTATTGAAAAGGTAGCTTCAAGCAAAACTGGACAAAAGACATAAACGTCCATGTGACAGGCGGCTGCCAAGAAAAATCCAGTCTTTAGTAGGGGATATGATCACCTCTGACTGCGTTGCAGGATTTACAACGTCTGTCCAGCTAAGGACAAGGTTGTCAAGGAGCTGTTGAGGCATCGCCGCCCATTCCTCTTATAGCGCCAATCGCAGCTGCGGAATCGTTGCTGGCGGCTAGTGACGTCCTGCCAAGCGTCTCCCGAGAAGGCCCCACACGTGTTTGATTGGATTTAGGTCCGGAGACCTTGCGGGCCAATCCATGCTTTGAATATCTTCACTCTCCAACAGCTCTACGACAGCCACTATACGATGAGGTGTAGCGTTTTCGTCCATGAAGAGGAACTCAGGACCCACGGCACCCCTAAACAGATGCACGTGAGGCAGGAGAACATCGGTACAATAGCGGACACCAGTGACTGAACTTCCTTGGAAAATGTGGAGGTCAGTACGGCTACCAAGCATGATACCGTTCCAAATGAGAACTCCGCCACCTCAAACCGGTCACTTTCGATGATGTTGGAGGTGTGATTGCGTGTTCCCTTCTCTCTCCAGATGTGTATGCGTCCAGAATCGCTCGGCAGACTAAATCGGCTCTCATCCGTAAAGATAACTCGACCCCATTGCTGATGTGTCCAGTTCTTGTGTTCGTGGCACCAGAGAAAATGCCGTCTCCGATAAGCAGGCGTTAATGGCTCACACGGTACTGGTCGTCGTTCAAATAGACCACCTTTGTGCATCCTCCTGAACACGGTAAAACGCGATAACGGACGTCCAGTTGTCTGTTGCATGTGACCTGCGATTTTTCCCGCTGTCTGCCGTCTGTCTCTTCTCGCCTGTAGGACAATATACCGGTCGTCCGCCGTCGTGGTCGCTCGAGGACGACCACTGCTAAACTCTCGGACAGCTGTTCCTGTCGTTTGAAATACTCTCCAAGCTCGTGAAATGATGCTGTGAGCGATCCCGAACTCCTCGGGCACACTAGTCACACTTCGACTTTCTTGCAACTTCCCAATGACGCGACCTCGGGTAAAGTCATCCAGATGTCGTCTACTGGATTGCCTGTTGACCATACCACACGATGGCAGCAACTCGACGTAGTTCAAACAGATGTACACCGTGCAATAGCTTTCGCCGAATTGCTGTGCCTACACCGCCCGTGTGCTTTATACCTTTCCGACACTCCCCCCTCCCCTTACGTCATGCTGCATATATGCGCACCCGTACCGTACCGGACCCTAGTCTATCTCCTGAGTGGTCTTTCAGTTCGTTCTGCCTGCTCGTTCCGCTGTTATGCTAATTTCTCCTCTTCGTCCTTAATTTTTGCACACCAGTGTACTAATAGACAAATTGGAAATACGAGAGTTGTGTACCGAACGTAATGCAAACGGCCCATAACTTTTTTATTAATTGACAGAAGTAATTCAAATCGCACATGTTGGTAGAGTAACTCTTTCTCTATAGAAAGAAACTACTCAACATGGTCTCCATCACAAACAATGCATTTGCGCCATCATTGAACCCAACTATCGAATCCTCTTTGAAAAAATTCAAGTGTGGACTGTTGTCTCCAGCTTCTTTACAGCCACTTTCATCTCGTCTGTGTCATCAAATCGTTGTTCCTGGAGACAGTCCTTCATTGGACCGAACATGTGGAAGTCGGAGGGCGCCAGATCTGAGCTGTACGGTGAATGGGGACCACCGACCAGCCTAATTTTCTGATCGCCTCATTTGTTGCCAAAGATGTGTGTGGTTTCGCATTGCCATGGTGAATCTAAATCCTTTTCAGATTATTGTTCGGTCTCTTCCTCCTTATGGCTTCTCTAAGCTTCTGGAGTGTCTATATGTACCTCTCGCTTGTCACGGTTCGTCCACGTTCCAGAAAATCATGGAGAATGACACCCATGTCATCCCAGAAAACAGTCACCATGACTTTCTGTGCTGATCGCTGGCTATTGAACTTCTTAGACCTAGATGAAGAGGTGATTCTTCGTTTCCGGATCGTAAAGATACGCCCACGTTTCATCCCCTTTCACCAGATCGGAACTAAACTTGTCTTCATTGGCTTCAAACGTTTCCAGCAGATCAGAGCAGACTTCCACCATTCTCTCCTTCAAATCGGGTGTCAACTGCCGAGCTACCCACCGTTCACACGCTTTCCGATACCCTAAGCCTTCCATCATCTACTGTATGGCACTGTGACCACGGTCCAGTTGTGCAACAAGCTCACGGATTGTGACTCGTCTCTCCGCGCGAATCGATTCATCCACTTGGTGATGATTCGTGTCAGTGGTCGCAGATGATGGTCCCCACTACGTGGTTTGTCTTTAGTGCTGGTTTCCCCTTCTTTAAACTTCTTCATCCATCTGTGCACATTGCATCATTTTTCAATGATGCAATGTGCACAGACACATTGTAAATGGCGTCATCTCCGTAAACATTATGTAGCCTTCTGTGGGTGTCGGACAGCTTGCACCCTTCTTTCGTCAAGAACTCAATGACGGCACGTTGCTTCTGCTTGTAATCCATTATTTACTTGCAATGAATAAGAAGGGTTATTGTAGGAGAAGAGTTACTCTACCAACACGGGCAACTTCAACGACCTCTGTCGGTCAATAAAAAAGTTATGCCCACTTTTGCATTACACTCTGCACAACCCTCGTATTCAATTTGAATTCAGATATGATAACCTTCACCAAAAATAGCCGAATTTTTCGATTTTCCATTAGCAGGATTTTTTCAAAGAGAAAGAACAATTTTATATCGTACGATATCTCTGTTCCTATACGTGACGGATTGGAAACAACCATTTCCAAAAATACAAGCAAGCTTATTCAAAACTTAACCATGGGCCGCGGGTGGCCTAGTGGGCAACGTTCGTGACTGCCGCGGAAAGGACCTCAGATTCGATTCCAGGCAGGTACGAACGCTCGATCCACTAACTATCCGCCGTGCTTCGGATGGGCACGTTAAGCCGTTGGACCCCGGCTGCTGGCATCCCTGTAAAAATAAGAGCGTCTTGCTCCCCATTTCTACTTTGCTTCCATGTCACTTTCCTATCGGGCACTCCAGCCCAAATCTCCTAGCTTCCAATTTCTAAGGGTTGTTTAAGACCTGGGGTAAGACACTCCCTTCCTAAAAGCCTCTACATATGATCATATGATCAAAACTTAACCATTATTTCTTAGCAGAAAGTTTCTTCTCTCCGTGGCATTCGTAGAATATATTCGAAAACAAACACGTAAAGAATTTATGGGCGATATTGTAAAACTATCTTTCTAAAGCTGCATATTTCATGGGCAAAGGGTCTTTCATCACACCCAGACTTCACTTTCAAGGCTATAATACACTGCCGGACAATTGCTAAGGACGGATGACAATAGCAACGATAGCAACCATAAAATGGAAGGCAGGAAAATGTGGAAATTAGCATAAGTGCGGGATACAGTAAGACGTGTTGTGCGTATGCAAATTTTGGATTGCCGAACTTGTTCGTGACGTCATAGCGCTGATAAGAGATATAAAGGATTTGACGGGTATTGACCGTTGTTGTTCAAACGCAAAGTTGAAAGGGAAAGAATCAATTGACGAACTTGCAATTTTCAGTATGTCTTCCCGACATCACCTAGATGATTTAACGCGTGGTCGTATTATTGGCAAGATTGAAGAAGGGCGAAAAATAACAGATGTTGCCAGGGAGTTCGACGTCAGCCACAGTGTTGTTTCAAGGCTTTGGAAATCATTTCAAACAAATGGAGAGTGTAGCAAACGTCACGAGGGAGGTCGTGTTCGCAGTACGACACCTGCAGAAGATCGGTACATAGTGCTATCAACAAAAAGACACCGGCGCAGCACCGGTAGTGAGGTAGCAAATCAGTTTATGGCAGCTACTGGCAAGCGGATCTCCCGAAAAACTGCCGCCAGACGTTTACATGAAGGAGGACTATACGCCCACCGTCCTGTTGTGTGCATTCCATTGTCCAGATGTCACCGTACCGCCCGTTTGCAATGGTGCCATCAACATCGCAACTGGACTGATAACGACTGGTCTGCTGTCCTCTTCTCAGATGAGAGTTGATACAGTCTATCGTCTGATTGTCGACGACAACTGATCTGGCGTGATAGTGGTACCGCATATTGTCCAGCAAACATAAAGGAAAGGGACCGATATCCGACATGTAGTGTCATGGTATGGGCTGGCATCATGATCAATGGCCGTACGTCCCTCTATGTGCTTCCAACTGGGACTATGACTGGCCAACGATACATTAATGATGTTCTGCTACCCCATGTTCGCATGTTCCGTGGTGCTGTCGGTGATAGATTCATTTTCATGGACGACAACCCAACATGTCATCGAACAGTCGCTGTCCAGGAGTGTTTTGAGATCGAGGATATTCAACGCCTCGTATGGCCAGCACGTTCTGCAGATCTGAATCCCATTGAAAATGTGTGGGATGCTTTGGGGAGGAGTCTTGCTGGTCGCCAATGCCCTCCAATAAACAAGGACACCCTCATCCGTGCACTGATAGAGGAATGGGATAAATTACCCCAACAGCTGCTTGATAATGTTGTGCAAAGCATGACATGACGTGTGGAATCTTGCATCGCCCTCCATGGTGGCCATATCCCGTATTGACATCTTACGCCGGAACGCCTGCGGACGGTAATTGCATTTTTTTCACGTTTACGTATTCTGCACAAAATGGCCTGTTTGACCCTTGAACACGTTCCAAAGCCTTCTGGATTTCAGAGCACAATAAATTGTCTTTCTTGTAATGTCCTGGCATTCTGACATTATTTTATTTCACTTGGCATTTAACCACACTTACTTTTTTATGCGCTATATAGCCGTTTATGATCCGTCCTTAGCAATTGTCCAGCAGTGTATATTCATCGGTCTATGCGCTTTTAAACGAGTCATAGTCAATGTAAAACTTTAAGATTTAAGGTTACTTGATAACTTAAAGCTACTCGCTGACCCTTAACTTTTAACTCGTCTCTCGTTGAAGCTGCAAACTTAACTAAACATTTGCAAAGTCTCTAATTAAATACTTTCAAATAAACTGTTCAAAGAAAGAGCAGTATAATCAGTACTTACATATTCAATGCCCAAAACTCATTTCTTTTATAGGCACGTCAAGACGAACAACGTTGAATATTTTTCACTCGGCAATAACAAGATTGCCATTATCCATAGTTAACTCGCTATAACAAAGCGTAATCTACATACAATGGTGTTCAAAATTAAGAGAATTTGCACATTTTGTCGATTTTCACAAAAAGTACGGAACGAAAGGTACAAATTATCACGCCAAATAAGAATGCAAATTTACAATGTCGAATACGTAAGCGTGAACGTGCTTATGGGCGGAGATGTGACAGCGGAGGGCATGAAAAGCACACGTGGCTTTTTCCGCGATTAGTTTGCTCGTACTCCTCGGCGACATTCGTTGTGTTTCTTGCAGGAGTTGGTTCAATTCCATAAGCAATCGGGTAAAATGAGTTGCCATGAACGTATTGATGACGGTATGAGGTGGAGAATCGTCGGTAGATTGGAGGCAGGGCAATCGACTGCAAGTGCAGGTTTCTATAGAGCTCAATGTAACGCCCAGTGTCGTTTGCAATTTGTGGAAACAGTTTAAGGACACCGGATCCATATCGAGAAGGCCTGGGTAAGGTCGTCCAAGAGCTACGACGGCCAATGAAGATCGTTATTTGGAACTTTAAGAGAGGCGCCACAGGACTGCTACAGCTGCACAGCTATCTCGTGAGCTGAATTTCAAGGGTTACTGTTTCCCGAGGGCTTCATGAGAGAGGGTTTTTTGCCAGAAAACCCTCTGTTTGCGCCCCGCTCACTTCAGCACACAAGATAACGCGTTTAGCATGGTGCAGACAACATCAGCCTTGGACCAGACTTCAGTGGGGTAACGTTCTCTTCACAGACAACTCGAGATTAAGCCTAGACACTGATTCTCGACGTACCTTTATCTGGAGAGAAACTGGGTCCCGATATCTTTCCTCCAACATCCGAGAAAGGGACCGCTATGGCAGCGGAGGTGTCATGGTCTGGGCAGGCATCATGTTGGACGGCCGCACACCTCTCCATGTGTTTGACATACGCTCCCCGACTGCTGAGAGGTATAGGGATGAGATCTTACAGCCTTATGTTCGACTTTTCAGGGGCGTAGTTGGTCCTCGGTTCCTTTTTATGGACGACAATGATCGTCCACATAGGGCTCACCTGGTCGATGATTATCTTGAAAGTAAGGATATTCGCCGGATGGATTGGCCAGCCAGATCGCCAGACATAACCCTATCGAACATGCACAGGGACTCATCAACTGCTTCATTTCCAGTATGACGTCACGCTGTGAGAGCTGTATGACTGTGAGAGGGGACCATCCCCATATTAGAGTCATTTTATGTTCGATCTTGCAACGTGGATTTTGGACATTCCTGCGCTGATGAGCCTTACTGACGATCATGAGTGCGTACCATGACTATTGTATGGTAGAATGTTTTCTCTTATATAACTGTGTATCCACACAAAATTTCATAAAAATGTGTCCATTAGTTTTTTAGAAATTTGACAAAATGAGCAAATTCTCTTAATTTTGAACAACAGTGTATATCATATATCTGCTCGTATAATATTTATCGCACTTATCTGATTTTTACAATTTCTTATCATTCTTTACCTAACTCGTACCACATTGTACAGAGCACACTTGTTTTTTTGAACTTTTGACTCACTGACAGGATACCAACTTTGAAAACTCGTCGGAAGAAATAATGTGTCTTTAAGTGAGAAAACGTTTAACGAGAAGAAACCAAATTTGCATAACAACAAAGAAACACAAGAGGAAGGTTAAATTAGAGATATACACAACATCACAGAAAAAAGAAAATTTCTTCTTATCTTGTCTGACAAACAATGCAAAGCGCCTCGCTGGGAAGAATTCATTTCTTCATCTTTCCAAGATGGTATGGCATATTAAGTAGAAAATCACAACTCCTTGAATCATCTTGTTAACATCTTACCTTTTGTTATAGCTCCTTAAAACCATCATAAATATTAACATTTCATCTTTTATCGTTGTTCACCGAACAATGTAAATGGTAATTTAAATTAACTGTTGTTAGAAAAGTGAGAAGATCCGATCAGATCATACGTAGAGGATTTTAGGAAGGGAGTATCTGACCACAGATCTCAAACTGCCCTTAGAAATAGGAAGCTAGGAGATTTGGGCTAGAGTGCCATATTGGAAAGTGACGTTCGTGACTGCCACGGAGAAATCTCAGGTTCGATCCCAGGCAGGTACGAACGCTCGAACCACTAAATATCCGTCCTGCGTCGGATGGGCACGTTAAGCCGTCGGGCACTGGGTAGTGGCCTCCCGGTGATAAATAAGGTCGTCTTCCACTTCTTTCTACCTCGCTTCCGTGCGACTTTCCTATCGGGCACTCTAGCCCAATTCTCCTAGCTTCCTATTTCTAAAGGTTGTTTAAGACCTGGGGTCAGACACTCCCTTCCTAAAATCCTCTACATATGATTTGATCAGATCAGGAATGTGACATGGAAGCGAGGTAGAAATGGGGAGGAAGACGCTCTTATGTATTACCAAGGAGCCAGTACCCGGGGTCCGACGGCTTAACGTGTCCATCCGACGCACGGCGGATATTTAGTGATTCGAGCACTCGTACCTGCCTATGATCGAACCTGAGGTTTCTCCGTGGCAGTCATAACGTTGACCACTAAGCCATCCGCAGCCCGAAAAAGTAAGAAGAGGTTCGGGAGTCTCTTAATAATCTATCAGATCTCAAAATTGTAATGAGCATTTTTGAAAGTCTGTTCTGGTGGCGCAGTGGTCTAAGAGATGACTTCTGATCATTCGTCCGAGATGGGTCCGGATTCGAGTCCCGGTGAGGCATGGATGTTGTGCTTGTGGTATGATGCTGGCTCTCTCAATTCCGTGGAACCCATAGCCCTAAATTACGAACGGACGACTGCTTATAGCCCTTTGAGTTGCTCACGGCGATCGTTAAACCCCCAATACAAAGAAGTATTTCTAGTAGACGAAAATATGCGTTATATTTCTTAGAAATACAACACGTTTTAAGAGTCTCGGAATATAATGTGCAAATATTACGAGCATTTCTAAAAGCAGCGACCCAGAAGTTGTTTAAAATTATTTTACGCGGCTAATGCTGACGAAATTCTTGCTCACCCGAGCTATACACCTTAGAAGACAAAAATCTTACATCAACGAAACTCCACTTTAAAATGCAAATTCCATTGGAAGTTCTGAAGGCTGTCTTCGTATCGTGACAGATTACTCAAAGTATGGGAAGTAATAACATCTCATCATTATGAACTGAAATCACTATTTGGAAATGAAGGCGTTGGTTTCCAAAAAAGAAAATTTGTTACCCGTATTTCGAGGCACGCGGTTCCTCATTTTCACGGACGCTTTAATATATTTCAGACCTAATATCTTGAATTTATCAGGGACTTAATTTTGCGTCAGCTCTTGATTGCAACATCAACACCGACGATTAATTTTGTGAACACTTGCATTGGAAGCCAGTTTTCGTGCAGACTGCCGAACCTTAAAGCTCGTCGCAAGTCATTTCATTTCAGCTTGTCATCTTTGCCACTTCTTTTACGTTATTTACTTTGGAGATTAAATATTCATAATAACAGCTGCCCACCGAGCGACGTTAAAGTACTAACTTTATCTTCAGAACCAACTTTTCTCTGGGCATCTTAGTCCTGACAGCATTGCTAGTTGTTACGTGATATTAATACGGCTTAAGATTGTCGACAAAATAAACAAATGCGGTAAGACGAAGTGGGGAATTTTCCACATTGATAGCGATGGATGAAGAAACTTGTTTTATTTGTGTAATTCATACAAATATTTGGCTCGAAATCAATTTGGAAACGAGGGCTTCACATTCTGAATTTTCTGAAAGCAATTTGCGCATACTAAAATATTACTTAACAAAATAATTATTTTTGCTCCTGATTTACGCTGTTTGTTCCTACAAGGCATATCGCAACTCAAAAGTAGTAATGGAAGGTGTTGCTTATTTAAGGAAGCCATTTTTCGAAACTCAATGTACTCCAAATTTGTTGCAAATAACACAGAAACCTTCAGGCCTAGATATCTGATTTCTTACGGCGGAACAGTCGCCATTATAAGCGATTTCTCAAAATAACAGTAGCCATTTCAGGCCATTTCGTAAGATAACGGCTGTCATTTTAATCGATTGACCTTCATAACTGCAGCCATTTTTCTACATAACGGCCGTCATTTTAATAATCACGAACAATACAGTCACACAAGCTGAAAACGTTTTCACCTCACAGCTAGAAACCATGCCGTGCACTCGCGTGCTGCTACTTTTGATTTTATCTTCTATTATTACAAATTAGTTTGAAAGCGTTAAAAGTGTTACACATCATGTTCACAGCTGGGTGATTAAAAATATTATTTCCTTTTCATTTAAGAAATATTTGGGCGAGCATTCCTCTGGACTCAAGAACACAGTTGCATCGCTCCTTTCAACGTACCTTACTTCTTTCCTTTCTACTACGAAATTCAGAAGAAATTGGAGTAACGTACTTTTTCAATTGTTCAGCTTTCTCCCATTTTGTTTTACATTGTATGCTCTTTCCCTGCTTTTCTTCCCATGTTTTATGTTGCTCAGAATTGTTTTTCTTTTATTTCCAGAGAACTAAATTGTTCTACATGTTTTTTTTTTGTGCGGGGGGGCGAGGTTGGTGGTTTAACGACCAACGTGAGCAACTCAATGGACTATAAGCAGTCGCCCGTCCCTAATTTAGGGTCACTGGTTCCAGGGAAGGGAGAGAGCCTGTGCCGTAAGACAAACACAACATCCATTCCTCACCGGGATTCGAACCCGGACCCATCTCGGACGAATCGTCAGAAGCCATCGCTTAGACCATTGCGCCACCGGGGCGGCGTTCTTACATGCAACAACAATATTTTTAAATAACAATATTAAAAATTTCAGTAAGGAATATGTTTTAACCTATTTATGTATCCCGATCAAGCTGTATTTTTTTGAAATGATGGAATTTAACGGTTAAAATCAATTCGTTCGCGCATCACCATTATTCAGCACAAATTTGGAAGATTTGAATCCGTTTATTGGTGTAAATATGACATGGATGTCAACTCAGGAAATATCCGAAAACTTGAAAATTTCGTGGTCCTGGAGTGGAAATCGAACCCGCGTTACTCGGATAGCGCCCGAGTATGCTAACCACTACACAACCCAGAATGACCAAGTTTCAAGTTTCCGATTAATTTTAATATAATCACCACAGGATTTGCTGCTCGAAGTCACCAGCATTATTTTTTTACTCGGGCGCTATCCCAGAAACGCGGATTCAATTCCCGCTCCAAAACGACGAAATTTTCGTTTTCGGATTTTATCTGACTTAATATCCATGTCATATTTACACCAATAAACGGATTCACAACTTCCAAATTTGTATTGTACAATGGTGTAATCCCGTATTTCATTCATTGACCATTATTCAAATTTAGAAACCACGTGGGCTATTACAAATCGGCGCCATGCATTTCGGGAACATGAGTATAAGTTTCTACCAATCAGAAAATAGTATTACGTTACAGGGAGTTGTTCAAATAGCAGAACCGCAGAGGC
The DNA here is from genome assembly GCA_039090855.1 of Macrothele yani. Lineage (NCBI taxonomy): Eukaryota > Metazoa > Arthropoda > Arachnida > Araneae > Macrothelidae > Macrothele > Macrothele yani. The sequence continues at coordinate 211,371,493 of CM076990.1, forward strand.
TCTGACCAGCATCGCCTTATCCTGCTCACTGAGGTGTGCACGAGACTTTCTGAACATGACCTGGAGCATGCAATGTGAATAATGGTTGGTGCCATGCCTACCTATTGATTAGATGCACGTTGATGAATGGTAACTGTTAATAACGTGTATTTTAAATCTCAGTTTATGGCATGTAAGCTTAATAATTGTTGTTAGCAATCCTGATTCAAAATGCATATCATTAACGATTGTCCAACGTGTCAGAGTAGGTGCATGATTTGTTGAATAATGATTGGCAGCATACATCTATGTAAATAAAAGATAAAGTCTGCCACAGCCGTAACTCGTCGGGAAATTTTCTTAGATATTTCAAAATTTGGAAGATTGCTTTTCATTGTTTTCGAGTTACAGCAGCAAGCTTCAAGTCGAAATTCCAAAAGTAGGAATGCTAAAAGCAAAAATATTTACCATGCTCTTATATTTCTACGGGAATCAGAGAAACAACAGAGAGTCTGCACGTGACCTTGAACGCGCATACGTTCTCTGCTATTAGTGCGTACTTGAAAGTGCTCCTACCAGGTGTGCACTCCGAGAACCAAAAAGAATTTCCCTTATCTGCGTGTATTTACTCCATCGTCGGTTATAATCTTTTCTGGCCACGAATGTACGTAGTTTTCCCGATGCGTGCACTGCTCCACTACCGCTATTGAGTTGGGTACATTATTTTATCTACGGTTCATAAAGGATCATACAGGGTGCATTTTTCAAACTCATTTGAATATGTTCCTGACAAATCGGAAATTCATAGCTGCTGTTAGAGCTATGGAAACAGAAGAAGCAAAATGGCTGAGAAAAGAAGCATTTTAACACCTACTGAAAAGACAATTAACACAGTTTGTAAGTAGGAATTATGAACAACTGAGATATCATTACAAAGATAAATAACACTCTTCGACAAATTTTAACTTTTCTCTTGTTTCCTGAGCGACAATAACTGATTTCAAAAGAGTTTTTCGTGCTGATTATGAATCTGTTTTTAGTGTATTTCTATCACGTATACATTTTTAGAAACATGACATTAAAGATATTCGTAATAACACATATGATAGAAATAGAAGTGACATAATGAAACGTACCTGACTCTTCCCAGAACGCCTGAGCTTATGATTTCTGTTTGTACGAATTTCATAGTGTTTCTCTGACTAAACCCTGGACACAAGTTTCCATACAACTTGCGTGCATTGCTGGATTCCACTTCCCCTTATATCAGTCGAAATTTCCTGGTGGAAAGGTTCTCTGTGTGCATCACTCACGGAGCCCAAGTTGTATGGAAAGAAGTCAATGTGGGAGTCCAGGAAATGAAGTTTGAGGGACATATTGCATCCCATGTCGTGGTAAGCCATCACCATTGTAGACACATTATCTTTGTAAGCCAGTGACTTTACATTGCCTAAAAACTGTTGTGTCATCTCTCCGAAATGTGGCCATGCAGCCAATTCAATTTCATGAAGAGTGGCCTCAAATGCAGTGTCTTGCATTAGTTGTCTAATATCAGGACCATTGATTAACCCCTCCTCCAGCTTAGTGCTCAGTTTAGGAAACCTCTGTTGCAAATACTGAAACACAGCCTCATTACTTCTCAGAGCTTTTAAAAATATCTTCATTAACCCCAGCTCAATGTGGAGTGGTGGGTGTCGAACATTTTCAGCATTTATTAATGAAATAGCTTTCACATTCTTTTCACCAGGAGTTAGATTTCGACGAGGTAGCCACTGTTTCACCACATAGTGATTCCCTTTTGCCCTGCTATCCCATTTGCAGAGGAAACATCAGTATTTTGTGTATCCACCCTACAAACCAGGCTGCATCGCTATTACTTTTAAGTCAGCACAGATATCCCACTGGTAAGCTTCATAGTTGATTTTTCTAATAGAATTTTCATACTGCTGTATGCTACCTTCATATGTAGTACATGAATGTGCCACAAGGACAGACGAATACACGATACTGTTGCTTAGCAAGACGCATTTCGAGCTGGTTTTGAAGGAATCCACAATCTCCATTCCTCAGGTCTACTCACGATACCAAGAGCTTTAAACACCCCATCAATATTATTACGGTAAGATCGTTCAGCACTTTCACTGGAAAACTGCATATACTCCACTGTGACGAGACCTAAAATATGTCACTTTCGATCTTCGTTCCTGGAGCAAAAAGATGCCATCCCAGGAGTCGAGGCGCTAAAAGTTCGGACTGTGTCTTTGATAGATTAAGTTCTCTTACAAGGTCATTAACTTCTCCTTGTGTGATCATATGATGATTTGAGGAGCATGCACTGTCAACTTCTTCATCTTGTTCACATACAGCCATTTTCTCTTCATCATTACTTTCTACACTGACGGAAAAAATCCCAACACCAACAAGAGGTTGTGTTAGATAAACGACAGTTGGTAGGCGGTGAGAGTACATCTGTAAGATGACGTCTATGCAAAATTCACGCTCGGCGCATACGTGTGGCGCTAGTAGCGCCCCACGGAACATGCAAAACAGGTTTGCTGTAAATACGCGCTGTAACGTTCGTGAGCGTTAGTTATCGTTGAGATTCGACGTAGTGTGTTGATGTTAGTCAAGAATGCCTTTAAGAAGACGAGGAAGCCATTATCAACAGCTCACGGAGTTTGAACGAGGTCGTGTAATAGGGCTACGAGAAGGTGGATTTTCTTTCCGCAATATTGCAGAACGACTTGGCAGGAATGTAGCCACTGTGCATGATTGTTGGCAGCTGTGGTCAAGGGAAGGTACTGCCTCAAGAAGACCGGTTTCCGGCCGGCCACGTGGCACTACTGAGAGGGAAGACCACCGTGTACGGCGTATGGCCGTGGCGCATCGTACCACGTCTGCGCCGGCAATTCGAACTGCAGTTGCCACCACAGTAACACAACGAACTGTTACAAATCGGTTACTTGAAGGACAGCTCCGAGCCAGACGCCCTGTAGCGTGCATTCCACTTAATCCAAACCACTCCCGTTTGCAACGTCAGTGGTGTCAAGCTAGAGCTCATTGGAGGACGGAATGGAGATCTGTTGTGTTTTCTGATGAAAGCCGGTTCTGCCTCTGTGCCAGTGATGGCCGTGTGTTGGTTAGAAGGAGGCCAGGTGAGCGCCTGCAACCAACCTGTCTGCGGCCGGGACACACTGGACCTACACCTGGAGTTATGCTGAGCAATTTCCTATGATAGCAGGAGGCGATTTCCTATGACAGCAGAAGGCAATTTCCTATGACAGCAGGAGGCAATTTCCTATGACAGCAGGAGGCAATTTTCTATGACAGCAGGAGGCAATTTCCTATGACAGCAGGAGCACTCTCGTGGTTATCCCACGCAACCTGACGGCACAGTTGTACGTCGGTCTAGTAATTCAACCTGTTGTGCTGCCATTCACGAACAGCATTCCAGGGGTGTTTTCCAACAAGATAACGCTCGCCCGCATACCGCTGTTGTAACCCAACATGTTCTACAAAGTGTCGACATGTTACCCTGGCCTGCTAGATCACCAGATCTTTCACCAATCGTGCACGTATGGGACATCATCGGACTGCAACTCCAGCGTCACCCCCAACCAGCATTAACCGTCCCTGTATCGACCGACCAAGTGCAACAGGCATGGAACTCCATCCCACAAACTGACATCCAGCACCTGTACGACACAATGCATGAACGTTTGCGTGCTTGCATTCAACATTCTGGCGGTTACACCAGTTATTAATGTACCAGCATTTCACATTTAAATGGCTCTTCTCGCGCTTACAATAAGCTGTGATCTTGAAACCTTAATCGATTAAATATGTTACCTATACAAATGTATTGCCGCCATTTCATTCCTCTACAACTATTTTTTCGTGGTGTTGGGATTTTTTTTTTTTTCGTCAGTGTATATGTACTACATCAGCGAGTACTGCAGGTTGTAACGCTGGCAGTTCCTCTGAATACGGCAGCGGTCTTATGACTGAAGGAGCATAAGGATAAACAATAGAACATTTATCTTTTGAAGAAATCCGGCCACTTTCGTTAAACAAAAATAACAATCTATCGTGTGATCTTTCTGTTCCATCCATACAGCAGGTACGGCAAATGATATAACGCCCTTGATCTTTCAACCCTACTCTGAGATTCACAGAACAATTTACGCAACATGAATGTGGTGCAAACCTTTTGTCTTAGCAACCAACCTTACATTCGAAATAAAATTCATAGGCTTGTTTTATCACTCGTGTGAATGGCATCCTGATTTTCATTGGTGTAAACTCATCACACATATAGCAAAACAGGTCGGGAGAATAAACGCACTTTCGCGACATGTTTCACTTACAAACTACTGACTCTGACTGAAGGGTGTGTGAATGGTGCACGCCTGTCTTAGAGCAGGATGACTCATGGTATGCTACGATAACAGCACTGAACAAAATCCAGCACGGGAGCTCCGGTTGCAAGAACATCCGCCGATGATTCCGCAATACAGGAAATACAGTAATCATTGTTTTCTCATAAATAATGCGTGATAGAACGAAACGAATTGTAGATTTAGATTCAGCGGGCAAAACTCTATAAGAAATACAGACTTTCGTGCACGAAACAAAATGTGTGTTGAACAACGTAATTTTTGATGCACTGCTAACGAGGTTTACATACGCAAATTGCACGAAAGATGAATATTTTTCAGGGTTCGGAGAGCTCAGGAGGTTGCACTTACAGGATAACATTACCAGCAGTTAATATCAGAATACACAGATTGCTCCTTAAACATTACATCCCGACAGGGCCATGTGCAATTCAGCTAGTTTTCTCCGATATTAATAAATTAACGTGTTTGTCCGTCTGTCAGCCGCCAACAAAGGAAACTACTAAACGTAGATAATTGAAATTTGGCTTTAACCTCCAAAATACATACATAGTATGCTCACCGGAGCCCTCCTTTGAAATCCGAATTTGCAAACTTTTAATTAATTTACTTAGTTTTTGAAGCATTCAATCACTGTTGAAATCATATCTTGTGATGTTCTGTGTTAGTTTTATGCAGAAACAGTTCGTTTCATTGTTACGCAATTTTATTTCATTTCACTATTGCATAACAATATTTCTTTACACTTTACATAAACGAAATAATACTTCATCACACTCTTGAATAAAATATGAGATCTTCACGTCAAACGTGACAGAAGCTGTTGCAAAAATCCATTTTGTATTGGCGTAGAAACTTATATGTGCCAGTCTTTTACACAGCTACAGGTAGCTTTATCCAGGCAGACTAATACTACAGATCTATGCTGGAAAACACCTACATGAGAATAGAAGCGCCAATATTAATAAATAAATTATGCCCACATTTTTGGAATGCACTTCGAGTGTTATGTGTTTCCTTTTGCCGCAGTTGAGGGCGAGTTTGTTTACGTTTTAGACGACGGCTCTCCGTGTGCTACCACGAACTATAAATAGTTCCAAGCTATTTATACGGGAAGATTTTCACGAAGTTTTTTCAAGAAGTCTTTCGAATTTGGCGCAACGTACGCGATATACAATTAGGAATTTGATCTTGTTGTTTACTACTTTAGACTTATGAGGTGTTAAGTGTATCCTTCCGCCACTGTTGCTGGTGGGTTTGCTTAGATTTCAAAACACGACTCTCCTTGTGTTACTGCTCGCTCCTTCAACCATTTTTTCGTATTTGACATAACGAGCGATTTACAATCTGAAATTTGATTTTGCTGTTTACTCTCTTAGGCTTCCGAAGTGTTCTGCGTATAGCTAAAAACGATGGGTTTGTTTATGTTTCACTCCGCGGCTCTTCGCGTGTTGCTACCAGCTATAAATAGTTCCACTATTTGAAAAATAAGTATGCGGTTCTTTCACACAGAGGAAATATATTTCAATGGAATGCGAATTGAATGCAAGAAAAGAAATGTGAGAAAAACGGGAATTTTCTCATATTTCATTTTTTCGAAGCTTAGCATTCCGTTTGCGCATTCTCCCACATCACGTTGACTATTTATTTACTTTATCTTGGCGTAATCTGGATCCACTAGGGATATCAATGGAACACGACTGACTGTCAAGAAACTCATGTCGTGTCTTCGAAGCTACCATCATGACTGGCATGCTACAAAAGACCATGTTTTTATTTCACGTATTCCAATTAGCTCATCTGACCCTGCATTTCAGTTTAACCGCGTATAGTTTCCTGTTCGTCTTAGTTTTGTCTTGGGTATCAGCAAGAACAGGATCAATTGATAAAACATTTTGCTCTCAACCTGCAAAGCTCATGCTTTTCCCATGGCCAGCTCTATGTTGATTGCTCCAGAGTCAGCGCAATTTAAAACCTCTTCATTTTGAGTCGAAATGGAAAAACACTCTACGCCGTTGATCCAGAACCTCTTCAACAATAAACTTTGTTTTTCTGCTGACTTTCTATTTTTCTAAAATCTGGTTTGAAACATACATCGTATGTCGGAAAGTAATCGAAGTACGTGGTAATTAGAAACGATGATTCGGTGTCATCTTTCTTGTTCGTATGTTTTTAATTTTTAAAAAATGGGGCGTGCCCAGGGCATTTCTTTTTCCGTCTTTAGATATCACATACATGCACGTATTAGATAGATTTTGGAAATTTATTTTGCTGCTGGACAGTCTGAACTGTGTAAACGTTGGCCCACGCCTTTCGGTTTTTCTCATAAATACAGATGCAGTCGAATTTCGAATATACAGTAGAACCCGCTTTTAACGAGGAGCTGGGGACCTACAGAAATCATTATATCCGGACGCTTGCTAAATCCATTTTTGGTTGAAAATTTCCTCAATGTAAGAACATGCATACGTGATAATACGCATATATACCTACACAGCACAGAATATTTCGTATATGTTACAGGTACGTAGCACTGAAAAATTGAGACTTTCCAGATGCGTTGCGCAATGTAACGGTAATGTTTTAGAAACCTTACGGTTACGTCAAAATGTCCTCAAACGTTACATAACTTTGAAATATAACCGATACGTTACAGGGAAAGGTCGTTGTAACTTCAACATACCAACTTCATGTTATTGTTACGTATTTGAAAGATATTTGTAACTTCATTACATTACTGTTACGTATTTGAAAGATATTTGTGACGTCATCATATTACTGTTACGTATTTACTACGTTGAACATCATAGTTTTAATAAACTTTGTAAAAACACAATAAAAAATATTACACTCGACAGCTTTCCAAAAGCAACAACAGTCGTATTACGAGTTGTTTACGTTTTCACAGGTTCAACGCAGTCCGCTGTGCATTGGGAACAGTGGCGGCGTTTATATATTGATAACAAAAGAAATAAAAATCGGTCCCAAATGAGGGTGTCGAATTTTTACTATACATGTGGAAGAGACTATATTTCAGCGAAAAAAGAAAGAAAATCAAATTCGTCATTTCTCTAAATACCTACCAATATGAAATTTCTCAGCTTCAAGTAAAAAAAACATGCTGGTATAGTATACTAATACAACAACACAGCCATCTACATAGATTTTATAAAATGCTTTTTAGAATTTAAAAATTATAATAATCAAAACAATAACGTACTTTAAGATGATCTTGAATCACAAAAAAGAAAAAAAGGATGAAATATTAAATCAGCTAAACTCGAATATGACAGTATCACCAAAGAATATCGCAGTAGCACGTAGAAATGCCATTACGAGAGTGCTTCGGTGAAATGGCATAAATGCGCATGCGCATCCACGCCGTTGCCAAATCAGAAATCTTAAATATCGCAAGAATGTAACATCAAGGTAGCAATTATGTACAATGGAAACCATTAAACAGTAGTATCGGTGAGTGCTATTTTTAACGAAACCGTAACGTACAAAGATTTATGTTCCAAAATAGATGTTGCTGAAACGTAATTGTAAGATATCTCTGAAAGTGTAACGAAAATGAGAGATTGTAATATTATTGATACACGTAGCAGATTTTCTCTGCCTTGTTAATATGGAATTTCCTTAATTTGTTTTACTTTGCTTGTTAAAAATCATCATCTTAACTTTTCTCTCTCTCATTATAGATCCAGGGAGTTCATTGGATTTTGTTCATTAGAAACGATCAAATTAGCTTTGAGTTAACATTATACCAATCAAAAGAGCCATAATGACTACCAACAGCCTGATCCTCGAGGCTATGGCATGCTGTGTCTGGCTTCATGCCAGACACAGCATGGCTTCATGCCAGACACAGCATGCCAAATTTAGATGTGAACATTTACAGACGACGTTTTCCATGCGAACGACCTGCAATTTCTTGGGTTGAATCAGTGCTGCTTCTGCTGCGCATAACAGGTAAGCTCCTTTGATAGCCAGCACATTGAACAGATTTTGTTTAGAAGTGTTTGTGTTGTGTTTAATCAGTAAATTCAGTCACGTTTCTGTTCCTGCCTTCTGTCTGCAACGCCACTGTTCACCTAGCGGGGATATTTTGAACTTAATCACCCAAGTAAATCGTTTCCCCTTGCCCTCACTATGCTATCTACCAAGTCGTGTCGCGATACCTCCATTTTTGGCTTTTCTAGGCAGCGGAGAGTAAGGATACGTATTTTAAAACCACCCGAGACAATGTGGTGGACATATCTATCTTTCAAAAACTACGTGGCAAAAATTATTTTTACATAAGATAGACGGTGTTTCCAATTCCCTATTAAAAAGCATCTACCTGCGACTCTCTGATGCCGATGTCTCTACCAAGGCTTTTCAATCATTTTCGCTTTTATCCTGTGTTTTTTCATACTGTCCCTTCTGTGGTTGTAGTAAACGAACTCCGTATGCGTCACTATATTTCGAAGTTCAGAGTCAGTGTGTTTAAACTAACATCCTATGTAATACATAGGATGTTATTTAAACACAGTGGCTCTGAACTTATCTACCCCAGGACATACTGCATGAGATATTTATTAAAGTTCCAGAATATGTGATCTCAAAGTTCTTAAACGAGGTTCTCTGTTAGGCGAGACGTCAAAATAAAAATAGGCGAGATGTCAAAGTAAAAATAGGCGAGACGTCAAAATAAAAAAAACCCTGCGACACATATACTGAATTCAAGCAAATAGTAACTATGCTGTCCTTCCCCCATTTTAATCATACGTAGCAGCAGAATCTAAGGCACATTTAGTTCATTTAGCTTCTTGGTGTTTGAAATATTATAAATGTTGATGAACTTGAGTGTGTTGTGTAAATTTTGTATGGTTGAACTTTTAAACCCATTTCCTTTCTGAAAGAACTTTTTTCAGTAGTCACCCCAACTGCAGGAAAGTACCTTTCCTCCGCGTGATGTGACGATAGTTCTAATATAATAATCATGTGCTGTATATCTCTTATCGTGCCTTTTTTCTGAGAAGCGGATTGGTGAATTCTTACTAAATCGGTTGGTGATATGGGTAACAAAACGTTTCTCATATTTCTTGGCACAGTCTTTTAACCGCTAGTTTGCTTTATCATGTAACATGTTCGTAAAATGTTAACTACATTATCTGCGTGTTGACATCGTAGCTTATTGCTTTGAAAAAACTTTGAAAGTTCAGCTTCATTGTTGAATAATGTGAATATTTTTGCTAACGAGTATGTGTCTGATATTGCCAAAAGATGGAAGACTCCGTAGAATTATTTTTCTGTTTCTCAGTGTCATTTATTCTGTTTCTGCCCAAGAAGCACTTTTTGTATACCAACTTCCAGAAACCAATAAAAGAAAGAGAACAAGAATAGAAAGAGAACAAGAATAGAAATAAGATCGTACGCAGACCTTCTTTTATGTTCCTGAGCCCCCAGGTGTCCGCCAAACGTAGACCGGAAAAATAATGTCATGCATTAATGCTTTGAGACAAATTGACACTCTTAGCAACCTGTAACCAATTCCTATCTATCAGCTTTTTTTTTTTTTGGAAAAAGAACGCACCTACAAGAATTTTGGCAATGGTGACGATTTTTATGTCTCTTCCTGTCGGTTGCTATATTTAGTGAAATTAATTTAAGAAAAATACAGGTAGGCTCAGTTCTGATTGAGCTGACAGTTTGCAACATAGAACTACGACTTGAAGATCGGAGAGTTGAAATGAGCTAGTCGAGTATGATTTCAAAGCGTTTATTTAACTTGTTATAGCCAACACAGGTCTATGATATGAAAAGTAGCTTACATAATTTTTACAAATAATGCTGGATAGGTTGCGAGCACAAAGCAGATCGATACACGAATTACCCAACGTGGTGCTCTGTCTTCTTGGGCTTCTTACATTCCTCATCACTTGCTCTTGCCTCTCGTTTTGATTTTCTCCACTTTTGCTTGCGTTCATTGTGCGAATTCCGCGCCATTGTCGAAAATGTTGATCCATTCACACGAAATCAATTTTTTTTAATTTAGTTTAAACTACTACGATATGTTCTTTATATATTTGAATAGATCTCGTCGAGAGCTTTAAAACGATACCACACACAGTCGTTTTGCACTCACGGTTGTCCAGATAAACCGCGATATTGTGAAAAGTGTTCACAGGTTCACAAGAAAACAATTTTTTAAATGTTAAGTTCAAGCCACTGCGAAATGTACTTCATATGTTTAAATAGATCTCGTCGAGAGCTTCAGAACGATACCACGCACAGTAGTGTTGCCCTCACAGTTGCCAAGATAGACTGAGTCAAACGCGGCGGCACCCCCAAAACTATTTCATCATCTCCCCCGTGCAAAGAGAGCGAGGGGAGGCTTCTCGCGCACGATGTATTGCATTGCGCAGTACGCAAATTGAACTCCATGCTGTTTACGAGTATGCCAAAACGATTAGCGTGCGGCACATATTTTTAACGCTATAATGACTTCAATTGGGACCTATTTTTGCCTCAGGCGGTTGGCCGTAAGTCGTTCCATACTATCCGCGGAGTTAGGCGTAGTCCTACGTCAAAATATTTCTAAGAAAAATGCTTAAATATGCTACAAAAGTGATTCGACTGTCGTTAAAAATTTCAATACCAATTTTAATTACAGTATATTGCAAACAGTAATTTTTCCTCCTGTGTTGAGCTGCAATTAAGGCAGCCACCCCTTCTGCCCCACCTAATTAAATCTCTTCCAACAATGCTTATACGCGCGAAGACATCACGTCCGCAAAGGGTCATGTATATAAGTAATTTTCGACATGCGTACGCATGTTAAAAGGTAATGGAAATCATCAGGTGGAACATAAGAGGATATGGTTTGTCATTAATTGTTTGTTTAAATAAAGATCGTGGAAGAGAGCAGTCGTTCGCCACTGCATTAAATTGAAATACTTGAAATGCTTTAAAAAAAGATGTGAAGTGAGACAGAATCGAGCAAAGCATCAGGATGGATGCCACATGGAATTAATATCTTTATTGCAGCAAACTGTTACCGACTGGGAGTCGGTAACAGTTTGCTGGGTATATGACTGGGAGTCGGTAACATTAAGCGGGGTATATGAGCTGTTGTGTAAGGTTTCTCAGACTGCGTACTTTCTTGTTAGAACTGCATCTCGTGATTTTTACATCTCCCATGCCCACAATTGAGGAACACTAAGCCTGCAAGGTTCACGGAATTCTGATAAGCAGAACAATACACGAGTGTCATGCTTCTGGATGCTGATGTGGTAAACAACGGCGCTGGCTCTACTCCTACATGGACAGCGACGTCTTTCCAAAGGGTTAACCCTTTAAAGACCATGACCCCAAAATCGTTTATCAGTAGAAACACTATAAAACCCGAAACTGTCTGTTGGTTCACTTCTTTCTTTAGTAACAACAATAGTGACTGAGGGTGACACCTGCTGATCCCTCATAGGTCGAGAAAAATTTGAAAAACAGGTAAGGGTAGGAAATGTGACTCATTCTAGACAGGCGTTTCGGGCGGCTATGGCCGTTTGTATGTACGGGAGTTTTGGGAGTTATCGTCGTTAAAGGGTTAAAGCACGTTTCGATCGCCACCTCTGGAGAATATTGTTAGAGATCTTCACACTTCTTAGAGCCATCTCGAAGTTGATCTTCGGAGATGTAGTGATATGCTTTCCTTACATAACAACCGATACTATTTACACAGTACAGCTTCAAGTGCGTAAGCCACTACATTACTTCTGATCAGTTTTCAAGCATACAGCCAACCGTTGGGATAGCACACAGCCTGATAAGAATGGAAAGCGATATATTCACCGACAAGGCGGTGTTCTGTATCGCACGGAGTCGCTACATGTTATTATAAAAAGTGCCCACGTGAGAGATGAGCGAAAGACACGTCAGCCCAACCGCAGTACATGGCAGTTGGGTGGAAACACAAACTGGGGTTAGAGGTCTGCATGGGCCTTAATATGGAAAGCCCGGCCTGGCCCGTTTAAATTTTTTCAAATTAAAGCTCAGCCCAGCACGGCCCTTATATTTCTCCTGTTTCCAAGGCCCATTTCAACAATTACCAAAACACGAATTTGACACCTGGTGCACTCGGTCATTCGACACCTGAAGAGTTTTCGTGTTCTTAATCGCTACACGTATTCTGTTACAATAAACGTTAATTCAGAATATTTCTGAGACTCTGTATAAGTCACGTGACTTCCGAGGAGAGAGGTGGGGCTTGTATACTCAAGTATACTGCATTAAAAGGATAATTTCCACGCCTTTCAAATTTTACTGGGTTTTTAAATTATCATTCCCTACCGCCGGACCCGGAAATATACTTGAGGATAAGAAGGGGGGGGGGTTAATTCGCAAAGTACGAAATATCCAGAATTATGAGTCCGATAGTTCTACTGGGAGAAGATTTTATGGTTTTATAAACTGCACCTATCTCTACTGGCATATCATATCGCACCCAATATGTCTCTCGTGTGTGTGTCTGGGAGAGAGGGGGGACACATTTGTGCCGCTTAGGATGCGGTGTTCAAGATTTTGTGCTATCGTAACTCAAAATGTTTTAGCATTTAGTGCACTGCACAACGTTTTTCGGCCGACTAGTTTCAGAAGGGGACAGTAATTTACAATATTTCCAAATATCGCTTTTCCCAATTACGTTATCTACAAGCACATATTCTCCGGAAGAGATTTTTTAGCAAAAAAAATATTTCACTTTCTAAAACTCCGTAATATGTATGGAAGAGTATTTATCAGCAATACTGAACTGAGTATATGATAAGGGAAAACAACGACAGACTGCCCAGGTAACCACTGTCACAGAAGTTTTGAAAACGGCTGACTGAGAGTACAAATGGGGGAAATACGGAACAGATTTATATACAGAAGTAAGTCTCTCCCAGTCCATTTGTCCCGTGCCATTTAAGAGAAACTTAAAAGCTATTCACACATCAAGAGAACAAAGTGCCGCCGACCAGAACAATAAACAAGATCTTCTGCGATTGGGTAGCTCGGTTTAGAAATTCTGCAGTTAATAGCCTGCCATGAGGCATGAGAGGATGGTGAAAGTTAGAGAGAGAGAGAGAGAGAGAGAGAGAGAGAGAGAGAAGGGACCACATTCACATTGAAAAACTAAGGGATCTGACCCACTGCAATTGTTTTTGTAGGAGAGGAGGATGTCGTAAAACTTCTATTTTTTCCAACAGCGGAAATTATTCAATCTTATCCTGCTGATGTACGTTGTGAGATTTCCAAACGAGAAAGGAACCGGACAGCGATTGTTTTGCTCATAAAAAAAACCCCATGCTCGGCTCGTGTCTGGTTTACATTAAATATTGAAGGCCCGGCCCGGCTCGTTTTCCCAACTTCGAAATAAGCAAAGGCCCGACTCGGCCCGTGCGGACCTCTAACTGGGGTCGCACATTCTCGACACCGTGTTGTCACCGTCAGGAGTTAGTCGCTACAGGAAAGCAGCACACACACTGAACGGCATTCTTACGTGGTATCTCTGCCCTTCACTATCCGAGTAGTCAAGCCCTCTTTTTGATAAAGCACGTCTGAAAACATATTGCTTAGCATCTCTTCAAGGACTCACTCGTTCTCATTTTATGTCATGTGTAAGGACGGGTAAATATTGAGAGGAAGAGCATCTGTAGAGAAAACGGTGGTTGGTCTCATCGATACACGACCCTAAGCACTCAACACCAGTAAGAGCAGATACATGCTGATCTCTCAATAACATATGAGAGGGACATTTCTGTCCCGCGAGTTTCCTCGCATGCCACCATGATCCTTCATAAGAACTTCTTGTAAATAATATTATAGCATTTTTTATGCTATTTAGCGTACAACAGAAGAAACACACTCCTAGATGTGTGTTTTGCGAATATTTCAACATGAAAATTTCCTCACTGTGCCGTGGAGACTGTTATTGAAAACGAGAGACACACCCATTTAAAATCAGGACTTTGCTAATGAACATTCCGCCGTTCCCTTAAATACGTAGTAAGGACATTGTCAGCAAAGGAGATGTGTTTCTGCTACCCTGGTGGCGCTGTTGGCCTTTGATCGTTCATTCGAGTGGACCCAGGTGAGGCATGGTTGACGCATCTGTCTTACGGCACCGGCTCTCTCCCTTCCATAGGACTAATGGCTCCAAATTAGGGGTGGTTGAGTGTATGCAACAATGAGAGTTGCTCACGGCGTTCATTAACACACGAAGCTAAAAAAACGTAGCGTAGTTCGAGAGGTTGGTTGGTACGTTCCGGCTGAAATTATTAAACGTACAGTGAAGACTCACATACTACTTATTTCATGTCATTATTAAACGCTACCATAGCAAAATTATTAGCACTGATGTCACGAGTGGTGTAAATTTCGTGCAGTGCGTAAATTCGTTATGGATAAATTTTCTCAGAAAATCTGAAAATAAGAATACCACTTATAGAAGAAATTACTGCTATTCGTTGCAGATGCAGCACGCACTTATGTCAGGGGTGATTGTCAGTTGAAACAAAAAACCCGAAAACTCTGAGTTCAGTGCCTATATACAGTTGGTACATAAAAGTGGAAAACATCATGATCAGAGTAAAATCCCTGAAATGGCAATGGGACAGACATATTGCCAGAGGGATGGACCACCGGTTGACAACGCAAGAAATTGTAGCTGGATTCCAAGGGACGGAAAAAGACCCAGAAGAAGACCAAATGGAAGATGGGTGCATGAAATTCGAAAGCATGCGAGAGTGACGTGGAGGAGACTGGCTCAAGACAGACCGTTGTAGAAGAAACTTGATGTCTAAGGAATCTCAATTTTTTTTAATTTCCTGTATTTCGCATATTTTTCTGTATCAAATCTTGCAGCTTGTTAGAAACCCTTCAGACATTGCATTTTTTAAGTCAAATTTCGCACTTTATATTATATATGAATTGAACAGTCTATGTAGGTCAGTTCTACTGGAAACCTACAGCGGTTTTCATTGAATTTCTAAATGTAGCTCATTGGAGTAACTGAGTCTAACCAGATTATTTGATGAAGATGCATCTTCCAGAATGATGGAAAAAGCTATCCTTTCAGCGTGGCGCTATCTTGGGAGCTTGCTTGATAACAAAACAAATTCTCAAGGTGTCACGAATCGTCTACATTTACCATCCACAGGGCAATGCGACGTTTTCGATCAAACACTGTGATTCCCATAGAAAATGGAACTCGAAAGAAACTTTTAGTTGTTATTTCATAGCATTTTCAGAACTGAAATGAAGGAATCTCAAATACTTCTACAACACAAAAATCCAGATTTCCGGGTTTAGAACATGAGAAAAACCCAGAATTCCGGGCTACATCTGGACTACAAACAGGTCTGTTATATGCTGTTTAGTATCAAACGCGTCACTGATATTTAAGAACAAGTAGATTTTTTTAAACTAATGATACTTTAGATATTACGCTTTTATAAATCATGCCGTTTCCATTCTGGACAATTAAAAACAAAAAAATTCTTATTTTCCTGCCATTTTCCGCCATTTCCTGATCAAAGGATGCATGGCATCTCTGGATATCAGCTTTGGATATCGAGTACATCCGATTTGCCATTTTACCGAAGTCGAGATTCTGGAATTTCTGGAACGTGTCAAAAATCATACTCATTAGCGTTGCACAAACTTTGATGGAATTTCTCTCATAAAACTTTTTACTTTGTATCCGTGTGAATTTCATTCGCTTTTTATTTTCCCCTGTTATTAGTTTTATATCTGTTCCACTCTGTAGAAGTGATACATTTGCTTCCAAATCTGAACTGAAGCTAAACTAAAGACTTTCAATTTTTCATACGCTATCTCAAATCATGGCAATCGGAAGCTGACTTTTCCGAAACTACATTTTAGGATGGCCCCGCTGAACGAGTGTTCGATCAGACTGGCACGAAGGCGTTCTATTAAAGTGTTCAATGATAAATTGAACTCTCTATCTTCAGCAGATGATGGATGTGGTCAGCACTTCCTGTGAACCGTGTATTATGCTGCAGAAACCAGAGAAAAAAAGTCATAAAGGCTGTCAACATTCATTACTCGCCGTTCCATTTTTTATACTCAATCCTGACTCAGCGTAAATCTCCCCTTTCCCCTGACATTTTGTGCCTTTTTCTTGGTTTTCAGCACCGTCGCTTCAAGAGTACAAGAGATGAGACGTTTGATGATGGATTTGCTGTGTTGTCTGCAGTTAATTCCTTCTGGACTAAAGTGTAAAATTCGACATTTTTACTCCACATCATTTAATGGAAAATGTCGTCTTTGGAACTGTCATAATTGCCCTCATATTGCGAGTAAAGTAAAAATGTTCGCACGGCACAGAGGAACGAAAACCCGCGGATTCATAACGCTGTACGAAGAACAAAGCTGCAGAGGCTGATTCTCTCGCTACAGAACTTAGAATCATGTTGATGACTGCTTTACTAAAGGCTGAAAGGGAACGAAAAATTAGAAGCACCGTTCCTGATGTCATGGATTGCATAGCTACACAAGACCTGACTGGATGTTTCCAAGGTTGTACAGAAAGCGCAACAGCGCTATTGAAACCAAAGCCACTAAGCCATGATTCTTTCTTTTTTTTTTTTTTTTTTTTGTAGAATAATATGGTCCCGGAGATTACGTGGTTGTGGGGTGGCTTCTCGTAGCTGTAGATTCAAATAGTCCCACAAGTGCTCTACGGGATTGAGGTCCAGCGATTTCGCCGGCCAAGGAAGAACGGAGACATCGCTGTCGTGCTTCTGGAACCAGTCACGCAGCCCCTTAACAACATAGCAAGGCGCATTGTCCTGTTGGTGGACACCATCACCACCAGAATAAACGTCGGATATAAAGGGATGCATATGGTCAGCGAGGATAGACAGGCTGCCATTAGTGTTCAGGGACCCATTCAGTGGTACCAGTGGTCACAGGTCATACCAGGAAAACATTCCTCAGACATTCACGTTCACCCCCCCCCGGCCTGTACTTGACCAACAAGCGTGTTCGGGTGTTGGTTCTCGTGTATCTGACGAGGTATCCGCCACCGTCCGTCACTTCTGTGGAGTAGAAACCTCGATCCGTCGGAGAAGGCAACATTTTCCTAATCTTCCACTGTCCAATGACGTTAGTCCCATGCAAAGCGCAGGTATCGTTGCCGATGAACCTGGGTTAATGTGGGCACCTTGACGCAGCGTCGACTACGGGGACCCATACGTAACAGGGTTCGCTGTACTGTTATCGGGGGCCGGTACCTGGGTGCCCCAGCGTTCATTTGCGTGCTATATTGCTGCACTCTTGCGCGTTGATTGCGCTTTTCCAGTCGACGGTTGCGACATTTCCCTCTGGGGTCGATGGTCTTTGAGGCTCCACAGTTATGACATCGGGAGGTACTCGGTGTACCAGTGGCCCATTCTTGGTGCAAACACCTCGCAAACAGCCCACAAAGTCTGCTGTTTCTGAGATGCTTTCACCTTCGGAGCGGTAGCCGATTACCATTCCTTTTTTAATGTCCGTCAGACCACTACCTCTGCCCATTGTGCTCACGTAACGCACTATGGCTCATCTTTCCTGGCCGGCCGCTTAAATCTTGATACGGTCGACCTTGTCACGTGCACTCTATGACGTGCCTGGGCAGGACACTGTGATTCCGGGTGTCGTCATATTATTCTGATACGACCGTGTATATATATGCGTTATATACACTGATCACAAAAAATTAGGGATGGTTTCGAAGGGAAAACATATTGCTATGCAAATTTAACGACTATTGGAGGTCAGTTATTAACGTGAGTAGTTACGTCATATGTAAATTAGTATCATGACAACACAGAACGTGGAGTGCAAGCGCCGATGAAAGTACCTTGCAAAAAGTTGAAAACGTGTCCTTTCACCCCAAATTCTAGAAATTTGCTGAATGCGTTTTGCCTTTAGTGTGGGATTAACCTGAAACGATGTCCAGACGACGTTTAAGCATTGACAAAAGAAATAGGGCTATTGACATGTTACAGGTGTGTGGTAGATCAATGTGGGTGCTGCTTCAGGAGTTTCGCAGTGTAGTACGTCGGCTGTACACAAGACTTCAGCGGCATGGAAATGTTGCGGATCGACCCAGGAGCGCTCACCTGAGAATAACCACCAGGGAGCAAAATCGCTACCTATCAGTAAGTGCTCGGAGGAGCCCTAGTATCACCAGTAGCCAACTCCGGGAATCACCTCGAGCTGCTTCTAATGTCACAGTATGTACTCGAAAGGCGTGGAACAGTCTTTACGCATGCGGACTCAGAGCAAGGAGACCGCTGATGAGATGTAAAGCAGCGACATCATCTCACCGTCGTCAAAGATATAGCTGCATCCAACAGTACATGTCATGAAATACAGATGGACACCATGCACTTTTTACAGACGAATCCCATTTCGCTCTTTATCCTGATACTCGACGAGGACACGAGTGGAGGAGATCTGGCACACAAAGGCAAACACACTACGTGCCGTCTGTCCACCCTTAACAGCGGTAGTGAGTTCTGGTCTGGAAAGGAGTGTGTTTTAATGGCTGTACTTCCTTGTATGTTTCTCAAGGCAACATCTGTGCTTCCGAGTTCCCAATCGAGATCATTGTGCCCATTATGACACTGCTTCATGCTGCCATTGGACATGCATTCCTTTTTCTCGATGACAATGCAACCAGACACCGTGTTCGGAGCAGGAGCTGAAAAGCCATGGGATTGAATCGTTACAGCTGCCTCCAAGGTATCCTGACCTTAAGTCTACTGAGGACATTTGGGACATTGTACAGCGACGTCTGGATAACCACGTTCCATATCCCAGTACACTGGCACACCTCTGTAATATGTATTATTATTATTTATATTTGGAGGTTTAACGACCACCGTGAGCAACTCAATGGGCTATAAGCAGTCGCCCGTCCCTAATTTAGGGTCACTGGTTCCAGGGAAGGGATAGAGCCAGTGCCGTAAGACAAACACAACATCCATGCCTCACCGGGATTCGAACCCGGACCCCTTACGACGAATGATCAGAGGCCAGCGCCTTAGACCACTGCGCCACCGGGGCGGCCTTCCTCTGTAATATGTTTCCTGTAATATGGGAAGAGATCCCTCAGACACTCATTAATAATGTCATGGCAAGCATGCCTCTTAGGTATCAAGATGTTCTTCGACACAGAAGTGATATTACCGGGTACTGTAATCCAGAGGTATGGGCATTCTTCGAATTGACCATTTTGTCTATATCGCAGTGCTACTTTGTTGTGCACAGAAATTACACAATAAATTATTTTTGCAACGCATTCTTTATCGCTTGTGTTACGTCGCCTTAATGATGTTATTTTGATGTGTGTTACCCGAGTCAGATACATACCTTACATTCTTAATTTCATGCAATATCCCTAACTTTTTGTGACCAGTGTATATCATCATCATAGTGAACAACCATTATCAATCCGTTGCTGGATGAAGGTCTCCTCAAGTATCTTCCACGAATCTTTGCATTGAGCATTTCTCTTCCATGCCACGCTGGCATGCTTTCGACATTCATCCTCCCATCTTCCACGTGGTCTTTTTCTGGATCTTCTACTGCCCTATGGTATCTAATCTAGTATTTCAGTTGCCCAACGGTAGTCAGTTTTCTTTTCGCAATATGTCCATCTCATTCCCATTTGTTTAGCAATATGTCCATCTCATTCCCAGTTTTTTTTAGCATTTCATTCCGATTTGAGTGCCTTCAATTTAATCGTGATGGTATATATTCTTCTGATGTTCCTAATCCATGTATTCTTCTTCTTATCTTTCCTGGTTATACCAAGCACAGATCTCTTCATGCCTTTTTCAGGTATTTGCAGCATCTGCATGTTTCTGAAACACAAACAAGAACTGGAAGAATGCATTAAATAAACACTTTTCTTTTGAGACATAATATTAAATTGCTCTTTAAAATTATTCTGTTTCTTCCTAATGTTCTCAATCCACATTTTATCCGGGCCTACTTATTTTCTTTTATGAGGCCCGCACACGATATCTGTCGTCTAAAATAAATGTAGGTATCGGTTACTTCTTGATTGAACGAACCCACTGCTTGGCAGGTATACAGGTAGAATATAGTTATCTTACCTTTATTTTCTCCCAGCCAGTCAAGTGGCATTTTATTAATTAATTTTCGGCGAGATGGCGCCATGTAGCGCACAAATTAAGCAGAAATTGCAGCTTTTTGTAGGACAGAGAGCAAACAAAGGCGGATGGCCACCTAGATCTTCAGATATGGCTCCTCCTTAACTTTTCGCTTTGGGGTGCGCTAAAGGATGAAGTGTCACAGTATAGTCGTCACAAAAGTAAACAAGAAACTGAATTCTTGCAAAGCATGCAAAAGAGCAACTACATAAAAAGATTCTGCTGTAGCTACTCCTGGAAGTCGACGCAATACAAAAACTTTCCATCAGTTTACTGGAACCCCTCAAATAGACACAACCTGGAAGATGATACCAATGGCCCTGTAATTCAGTGCATTACGAAAGGTGTTACTGAGAAAATTCTGGAATCTGTAGCGAGAGGATCGCCAAACACTTTTACAACCATTTAGAAGAAGAGCTTCAGCTAAAAGAGCGACAATTCGTAACAAAAGTGTGAAACTGCACGTCTGAAGAACAAGCAAATGTTTATTGACATGGTGGCATTCAAACACCACAGAAGAATTCAAAATGAAGTCCAAATTGGGCATCTTTTGTGAAAATTAACTGTCTTTTCACTTGTTTTCACTTCAAAAGTGAAAAAGAACTGAAAAAAAACAACTTCTGTAACCCGGTGTACAATGGCTTTATAGTATTTCGAGCACCGTTTTTGGGCTTTCGACATTGTGACGTATATTTTAAATTAACTTTCCTTTTTAGTTTCTTTCCCTATGTAAATCTCGAGTTTATTCTCAGTTTTACTTCCCATTTAACGTGATATCTTTTCTCTCAAACGAATACTGTTGGCAAAATAATTGAGGTGGAATGAACGTGACGTATGCCTGTTATGAGATAAGAACGAGAGATATAAACTACGATACAACAATGGTGTGTGGAGCGTGGTGGAATGTTGGTGGTTGATTTGTGTTATGTGATTCCTATACTATCGTGAAGTGCTATATCTGTGCTGGAGAAATAAAGCATCATTTCCGTAAGTTTGACTTCTGTTTAAATGTTTCGTCTGGCCGTTAAGGTTTAATTTAGGAACTATTTCTTCGTATGGTTATGTTTTTAAAATAACGTATCAGTACGAACAGACATTTACGTTATAACATCCTATTGTGATAAAATGAACTGAACTGGGGGTTTCGACATCTTGTTAAAAGAAATCAGTTGAATTCGGCACATGCCACTGTCCTTCTTTGTACTGTTTGGCTTTTCTTTCAGTAATAAACTATAAAAATCATATTTAACTGGATACAAATATTACAGACATTTCATAATTACGCAGTTGAAACATTACTAAATAGCTTTATGTCTTTGCTCGAAGAACTGTGGCTCTTGAAGAAATATCAAAACGATAATAAAATGTATAATCGCGGTGATTTCAATGCTTCCATCATAAGCCCACTACTTGTCATTGAATTAATGGTCATTAAAATGTGTTCGTTCCTTTAATAAGGTGTTCTGGAAAACACGCGTTATGACAGATTTTCACAATTTCTTATGGGAATGACTTTACGCCGGACACTACCTAAGGTACATCTTCGGAAGCGACTTAGCACCGTAAATCGCTATATTACTGTACTTGGAGCAAAGCTTAACTGCGGCAAACGTAATCAGAATATTGCTAAAAACCTGCAGCTCGAGAGCAAAATCAATTCTCTTCTCCGTTGAGCACTCGTGACGGAAGGGAAAGTGTTTATCTTCCGACTTACTTTCGTCAAGTGCGCCATCACCGCATCATTTCAGGAGACTGTACTTAAGGCATATGGTGAGGAGATTCGAATGCTCAGCAAAAGTCAGTTTTCAGAACAATATCTCCACAAACATAAACACATGTATCCAACTCTGCGATATTACACTCTTACAACTAACGTGTTTCCCTATGATTAAACTTCAGTAGGAAAAATAATTCTGTGAACTCATGAAGAGACAGACATGTCTTATCTGAAATGCAAAGAGGAAGGTCACGTCTTTTGACAAAAGTTACAAACCTAGCACACAAAACGTATTGCAAGATGTATTTCAAAACGTGTATGGTACTCCAAAATCTCAAGCTGTACCAAAAATCATGTTGATCGACAAATGGATTGTCACGGATGTTTGATAATTAAATAAAGAGATTGACTTCAAGGTGAAGTCCAGATTAACGAACGATTACCGACAGGTAGTGCCATTCATTATTTTATTATTTTAAATTTACCCTGTAGCAGAATTTTCCGTAAACGTGTGATCAGTTGTGTTGTGAAACATTTCAAAAGGCAATGTGCCTGTCCCTTATCACAAAAACGAATGACAATTATTTTAAACAAAAAATTAACATGAAGTGTAAAAAAGCAAAAACTTTGAAAGAGCCCAAGGGAAGTGCTCGAAATGGTAAATGTAGTTTATGGAGTTTGAATGGTATAAACAATTTTCAGAGGAAGAGAAATAGCGGAGTTTGACAGCCGTACTCTGGACGCCCAACGACATCGAAAACAGACGGAAATGTGTAATAAGTAAGAAACTTAGAAAACAATGACCGTCCTTTAACTGTTAAATTAATTTCAGGAGAATTAGTCATCGATAGAGAAACTGTTCGACTGCAATGCAGAACTCGGGAATCAGAAAGGTGAAGACGGTTTCTGAAAAACTCACCGTCGAACAAATGCAACGGAGAAGGGGAATTTGCTCCGATACCTTGCAGCAAACAAATGAGAATGAAGTGGCTAAACATAATCATCACTGGGGATGAAACATGGATATTCTAATATAATTATCAGATTAAACGCCAGAGCATAAAACAGAAACCTTCAGATTCACCGCGTCTCAAAAAGGTACGCATGACAAAGACGAAGGTGAAGACCATATTGATTGTTCTTTTGTTTTTGACTGCAAATGGATCAAGAGTTTGATCTACCAGAACAGACCGTTAACCAGACCTTTTACCCACAAGGTTTGGAATGTCTAGGGCAAAGAATTCGTCAAGGTAGGACACATTTTTTCCCGACAAGTGGATTCTCCACAATACAATGTGCCTTTATACACAGCACCAATAAATCCACTGTCCTCCTGAAATCTCCTTCTTGTTCATGAGGTCTATGCCCATGTGACTTTGTTCTTTTCCCAAGGCTGAAGCAAATCCTCAAAGGCTCACATAGCAACTCATATATTTATACGAGTGTTGTCCAATAACTACAGTGACTTATGTATCATCATCATCATCATTGTCAACCATTATCAATCCACTGCTGGACGAAGGTCTCCCCAAGTTTCCTCCACAACGGTCTGTCTTGTGCCAGTCTCCTCCATGTCACCCCTGCATACTTTCGAATTTCATCCACCCATCTCCCATGTGGTCTTCTTCTGGGTCTTTTCCTGTCCCTTGGAATCCAATCTAAAATTTCGGCTGTCCATCGATGATTTGTCCTTCTGGCAGTATGTCCAGCCCATTGCCATTTCAGGGATTTAACTCTGATCATGATGTCTTCCACTCTTGTCATTTTTCGGATCCACGAGTTCCTCTTCTTATCTCTCCTGGTTACACGAAGCATGCACCTCTCCATGCTACTTTGAGTTGTCTGCAGTCTTTGTATATCTCTTTTAGTTAAGGTCCACGTCTCTGCACCATACGTAAGCACTGGAAGGATGCATTGATCAAACACTTTTCTTTTAAGACATAATGGCATATTGCTCTTGAAAATTATGCTGTTTTTTCCAAAGCTCTCCAGGCAAGTTTTGTACGCCGATTAATTTCTTCATCAATGTGACCCTCACTTGATATCTGCTGTCCAAGATAAACGTACGTGTCTGTTATCTCCAGCTTTTCTCCATCAATCAATAAATCTTCATTTCTTGTAAAAGCATTGAACATCCCTTTTGTCTTCTGAAAGTTCATTTTTAATCCCACTTCTTTACTCTTGTCAGCAAGTTCCTGGATCATACTCTGCAGCTCTGATGGGGTTGTTGCAAAAATGACTACGTCATCAGCAAAACGAAGGTGGGTTAGATAATCTCCATTAATCTTTATCCCTTTGTTTTCCCAGCTCAGCGACTGAAAAACACCCTCCAATGTGGCATTAAAGAGCTTCGGAGATATGGTGTCACCTTGTCTCACACCCTTTCCAATTGGAAAGGGAGTGAGACTTGTGTATATACACGCTTATATTATTATCTACACTCATAATACATAACATTGTAACCATCTACTTAATAGGTTGTTGATTAAACTTTCTCCGCGATAATCGCTCGCACAAGGCGTGGAATCGACTCCATTACACCAGGGACCGTGTCTTTAGATATTCTGCACATTCTGGACAATAATATTCTGGAGTTTGCCAACAGAGAGAGGCACTCGTATGTACCGGCAAATCCTGTGATTTAGTAAACCTCACAATTGTTCGGTAAAATTCCGATCGTTTTAATTTCGTTGCCAGGAAAGCACGTGCTATGCTTAGACATTATCCTCTCCATTCCTACACAATGAGGATCCTGTGATATGGAGCGTTAGTTTTCTGATAGAGATCTATGCATCGAGATATGTATATGTTTCTGCATGCTTGTAGATCTAGATAGGGGTTTTATGCCTGCTGCATCATTTGTTAACCTTTTGTTGCCATGTTGTTCAAAATATCGAAAAGGAGCGTATTGTTCTACTTCAAACTGCGGAGATGAAAAGCACAAAGTAACTTCACTCGATCGTAACTCGACTGAGATTTGCAGTTGATGCTGCATATACGTCGCCACCGTCATTACATTTGCCGAAGTTGCTAACTTTGACCTTATTGTCCGGCGTAATAACATCAGCTTTAATCCTTATCGAGTTTTCCTAGTACATATTATGAAGAACAACAGCAGAGCAAGAATCGGAGACTCCAATAAGAGCAAATCCGAGATCGATACATGAAGAAGCAGAGCTTCTAACACAAGCCAAAGAGTTAGGAGGACAACTTAAGTTATTTTCTTCCCACAGACTTGATCTTTTTATTTGTTGGTTAAACGACCCCCGTGGTCAACACGATGAGCAATAAGCAGTCGCCCAACCCTAATTTAGGGTCACTTATTTCTCAAAAGCGAGAGACCTAGTACTGTAAACTCACCGGGACTCAAATCCGGAAGCCACTCGGAAGAACAGTCAGAAGCCACCGTTTAGACCACTGCACCACGGGGACGGCCTTGAAAATTTGAGCATAATCACTGGCATATACAAAATTTTCTAGCAATGGTGATAAAATTTAAATCAATTCATAAAATTTAGTAACTTCAATGATTTCATGGGTAAGATGTGCTCCATTTGCAACGTTTGAAATGTGCTTCCAAAGGAAAAGTGTAAACCTCTAAAGGAAACGAAAAATACGAAAATTAACCCCGACAAACTGAAACGTCACTGTTGTGAGAGTATGATGATATATAATTTAATATGCTTCTGCTCAGTATTTAATAATTAAGTCACTGTTGTGAGAGTATGATGATATATTATTTAGTATGCTTCTACTCAGTATTTAATAATTAAGTCACTGTTGTGAGAGTATGATGATATATTATTTAATATGCTTCTGCTCAGTATTTAATGATTAAGTGAGCGACTGACCTCTTCTCTACTGCGGGCTTGTGCAGATGCCGGTTGCATCCAAGCTTTGATGTTGGCTTCGAGGTACTGCTGAGCCTGCTGCACCACGGGTACTGGAATACCGCTGCCTCGACTTCCGTCGCTACCACAACTACTAGATGGTGACAGAGTCCCACCTCCCTTACTCTGGCGTGACATTCTGAAATAAAAAATATAATAGTCCATCAATTTGGAAATGTTTAGCAACAATACACAAATTTATAATCATTTATAGGATTATACAATTACTATACCTGAGTGCTTTTCTGATCATTATGTGTTATACTTACCAGAAAACAAGAAATTGGAGTAATCTAAGCCTTCTGCTACGCGCAGAAGTACTGTAAAGCAATAAGAGCGCAAGAAATCACTGTAGGACGGCAAAGAAAGCGGATATACTGCTGCTCTGGTGAAATATTTGCGATGGAAAGCAAGGAGCAATACACACAGGGCTTCTGTGAAGGGTTCTCGTTTTAAAAAGATGTTAGACTTCCGGGGTTGTTTGTCGTGGTTCTCCAAAAAATTGAGTTCAAAATACGACTATGTGTGTGAGCTGTGGGAAGACATGCTGTGATATCTTAAGTTAAAGAACAAAGCTAAAAGAAAATATATTTGTTGTGAAGCGCTCGGCAATTCATATGAAAAATAGTATTTTATATAAATGCTACAGGTGTTGATTAAGAATTTTTCGAGGTGCAATAGCTTTGGGTTTCGATCCAAACTTTAATATCATTTTGGATGAAAGTAACAATGCATCATGGTTTCTCTTGCAAAAAGGTACAGAAATGCCAAGTGTAATTCGCGGTGATTGTATATTTAAGCTACATTTCCTAAATTTCCAGCAGATTACAAACCAAATATTCTACAAAGAGAGAAGGGAATATCAGTACCCGATCTATATCAGTTTTCTTTTTAACGTGGATATTTATTTTGGAGGACCTTAACTTACTATAGCAACTTGTCCAAACAAAGGCTTGTGCCTCCTCCTCAGCACGCCGAAATACCCCCTGCGGCTTTATGATGAACACATGCAGGCGAATGAAATTGAGTCCTGCAATGCATTTGTCAAAAAATATCAGATATTGCCATTAAGCGTCCTGAGAACACTTATCAAAACTTGAGTACAAGATGTGATTCAACATCAAAAGACACGCAGTTCTCATCGATAATTAGCGTCCTGAGAATCACTCGGTTACAAATCGGCAAGAAAGATCCTGCACCTAGTCGAAGACACCCGTTCAAGACAACGTCGCTCCAGGATAGGTCTATAGCAAAACGTTGGAAGAAATTCCATTAGTTTGTGCTGCCACAATAACGTAGCTGGTATCCCCAGTTGAACCAACTAAGTAAGAATGTTGGAGCATCTTACGAGCCAGTATATACACAGTTGTATCAGAGTAATATGACAACCCCCGCAATAACAGTGTATCCACCCAGGCGCGTCACACAATGCACGTGACAAGGCCGACCACACGGGGATATAAACGGCCGGCCAAGACAGATGAGCCATAGGGCGTGACATGAGCACAATGGGCAGAGATAGTAATTTGACGGACGTTCAAAAATGAATGATCATCGGCTACCGCGCAAAGGGTGGAAGCATCTCAGAAACAGCAGAATTCCTTGGCTGTTCACGAAGTGCTGTAGTAAGGGTGTACCAAGAATGGACCACTGGTACACCGAGTACCTCGTGACGTCATAACTGAGGAGCACCAAAAGCCATCGATCTCAGAGGATAACTTCCTCTCCGTCGATTGGTAGAGCGTAATCGACGCGCAACAGTGCTGTAATTGACCATGCAAATGAACGCTGGGGCACCCAGGTACGTGGCCCTGATAACAGTAGAGCGAACCCGGTTAGTCATGGGTCTCCGGAGTTGGCGCTGCGTCAAAGCTCCCAGGTTAATGCATCTCCATCAGCAAGGACAGCGGCAGTTCGCATGGGACTACCATCATTAGACAGTGAAAGAGTAGGAAAAGGTTGCCATCTCCGACGAATCGAGTTTTCTACTCCACAGGAGTGACGTGCGGTGGCGGATACTGCGTCAGACACACGGGAACCAACACCCACCGGGACACGCTTGTCGGTCAAGTACAGGCTAGCGGTTGCAGTGCGCATGTCTAGGGAATGTTTTCCTGGCATGACCCGGAACCGATGATACCATATATACACTGAAGTGCCAGAAAAACTGGTACACCAGTCTAATACTTCGTAGGTTCCCCACGGGAGCGCAGGCCTGCAGAAATACGATGGGGCGTGGACTCCACTAGCTTCTGGAAATATGCTGTAGGCAGTGCACACCATACTTCCTGCAGAGCGTTCCACAATTCGGGTGCATTCCGAGGTCTCAGATTCCTGTGTTGATAGCGCGTTGCATGGCTTTCCAAATGTGTTCTATCACGTTCAGATCTGGGGACTTGGGTAGAAATGGTAACACCCCAAACTCAGATGAATTCTCCTCTAACCATAATGCTGCGTCCCGACACTTGTGTGGAGGTGTATTGTCCTGTTGGAACAGGCCCAACCCATCAGCAAGAATGCAGGACATGAACGGGTGTACCTCGTCAGAAAGGATGCGCACATAGGGTTGGCAGGTCACAGACGTTTGTAGACGTACTAGGGCTCCCAGTGAAGTCCATCTAAACATATCTTATACCATTACGGACCCCCCTCCCCCCGCCACCAGCCACTACACTTCCCTGTTAACAGGCGGGATCCATGGCTTCATGGGGTTTGCGCCACGCACGAATCCTTCCATCTGCCCGATACAGTTGGAAACGCGACTCGTTAGACCAGGCTACTTGTTACCAGTCATCAAGTGTCCAGTGGCGGTGTTGCCGTGCCCAAGCGAGGCGCATAGCTCTGTGTCGTGCACCCATCAAGGGTACTCGAGTTGGGCGTCGGCTCCCAAAGCCCATATCGTGCAGGGTACGTTGCACAGTCCGGACGCTAATGCTTTATGAGGCTCCGGCATTGAATTCCGATTATACCTGCGAGAGTGTTGCACGCCTATCGTGTGAGACGATTCTTGACCGCCGACGATGGTCAGGTTCACCCAATGTCTTTATACGGTCACACTGGTATCGTAGGTTGGAGGTTTTGTCGGAATTCTTGTAGTCACGGTACACCCTTGCAATGGTCGTCCGTGAAAATCCGAAGCACTATGGCCCATTTCACGAGCGGCAACTATGACACCGCGTTGAAAATTGCTTAAATCGTTATTATTTGTCATTCTCATGCCGAAAACAGCTCTGACAGCTGGAAATGATGCCTATCGCTTTATATACGCACTGGAGGACGCAACCGAGAACGCGTTTCTCTGGCACTTCAGTGGATATACATGTATATATAACTCTCTCTCCGAAAAGATAACTTCGTTTCTTGATTTCATCAGAAAATTGTTTGAAAAACAAAGGACATGCTCTTGCTTTTTTTTTTTTTTTTTGGCATTCCTCTGCTGTGGACACCGTATATCTAAACATAATATCCCGATTTCAAAGGCTGAGGCTATGACGATGATCTTTTGGTCTCTCTTTTGCTGCATAATCTTGGGGAGCGAGGAGTAAATGCAGATGCTACGGAATTTACAATGCATTTTATTTATTAAAGTGTTTCTAAAATTCGATTGAAAAAGCTCTTGCACCTTTTATACTAAAGGCCATTTAGGTTACAGGGATTCCTTTTGAATTTATTCACAATTTTCCAGTAAGTTGCTTAAATGAATATTGCATTTTATGTTATATCTCTGTCTCTAAAAATTCGAATTTAAAAATTATTTTCATAAATTACTTTCATATTAACGCACAGTTTTCCAATACAGTTCATGATGAAAACTGTTTCACACATAATACTTATTTCTTTTGTAACGCGCAGTTTATGTCACTAGAAGGTAATAACGCATACTTCTGTTTGCAAAATATTTGCAGCCGTATCTGCGCGTCAAAAAACGTGTTTGCAAAAATCTCTTTTCCGTCAGATACCGCTCATCACAGATTTTTTTTTAATGTTTCCGTCTTAAAGCAATATACTATTTACTCCCTAAGAGGTAGAAATATCTATTCTGTTTTTTTCGAAACTGTTCTTCTACAAAACTGTTTTAGAAATAAATTGCATGTATAATACTTTTGGATTCTTTATATGTAGTTCCCAGTTACGCGCCAGGTGGCATTAGTCCGCATTTTTTTTTGCAAGTGTATATACGGCTCTAAATATTCTATAGAAAAAACTCTTTTCGCCCAATATGCGATTTGCTATGGTAAAGATTGCGAATATTATCCTCTATCGATAATGCACAGTTTTCCGGTTAGCAGTGTACATGCAAAAACTCTTTTCTGGATATCTCTGCTTCTAAATATCGCACTTTATCACACACACAGCTTTTGTTATAAAAAGTATTTTGCTCTTATTTTCTAAGTTTCGCTGTTTCCAATTCTGCACTTTAGGGAGCGTCAGCGCATATTTCTGTATCTCCGTTTCTAAAAATACGAGTACCTTGGAAAAATAATTTCTTGATTGGACGCTCTTCATTTGGAAGAACATGGACTCATTTTCTTCTTTTAATGCCTCACAGTTTCCCCGCTAGAAGCATAAAGTAATGTGACGTTTTTTCTCCCACATCTCTTCTTGTAATTGTTGTAATTGAGAAGTTCTTTCAGCCACTGATATCTTTTGGTATAACGAATATTTTATGACCACACAGTGATTTTTCGTTCCACACATTTCCATCGTTAGTAGGATAAGTTCTTTTATTCGTGGAAGTCTTGCCGATATAAAAAGAACGGTAAATTCCTGTTCATAACTGATTCCATTCATTATGGATAAACATTGCCTGCAATGCTTAATTTTATATACTGCTCAATTTTTCAACTAGAAGAGGTCAATTCTCCTTTTCGTTGATTTTTTCTTTTTCTAAAAATATTGTTTGAAGTATTCTTTTGGTCTTTTTCAAGATTCGTGGGATTCGAGGATTCGAATGTCCCATCCCTATTTGTTATTATTAATTAACACATTTAGATAAGTACAAGCATCTTCCTATTTTCTCTTTTGTAAAGGCGTATTACTGGTAAATTAGAAGGTTTTCTATCTTTCTATTTTCTACTGATTTACCAAACTTTAAGCCGAAATGGAGAGCATCCCCTCCACCGAAACACATTTTTCGAATAACCTTACCAATTAAATTCTACTAGATAATCAAGAGTTGTGAAACTATCACTAAAAATCTTGGCAGTTCTTTGCAGTATACCATGATAAGATAAAATAGGTAGCTCTTTACATTAATATAAGACAAATATTTAAAAAGCAGTCTCATGTTAAATCCGCTTGCATCCTTTTTCCAGATTTGCTATAGTCATGCTGTCCTAATATACAACCGAGTGATCCCTGAATTATGACCACCCCTATCAAAAGTGGATGAGGCTCGTTGACCACATGATTTCCGAAAGGGCGCGATTTGTCGACCGACGTAGCATAAACAGGTGGGTAGAGCAGTTGGTAGTGAAATTCGGAGCGTGATGTGTTCAATGGAAGGAATTGTTGGACATTTAGAAAGGACAGATTGTGGAAGCTCGGCAAGAAAGTTATTCGATTTCCCAAACGGCTGAAACGGTGGGTTATTCGTAAGCCGCTAAAGTCTATCAGGACTGAAGTGAAAATGGTCAAACAACAACCCGGAAGCAAAACTGAACAGGACAGCGAAAGGTTGATGTGAGAGGTGAACGCCAGGTCCGACAACACGTTGAGGTCAACGGACACAACACAAAGGCGAAAATCCTCCAAATACGTGACTTCAGTGAATAAACAAAGTGTGAAAATACAGTTTGTCCGCGGCGGGCTTCGAATCCGTGTCCCCTCCGGAGTTAGTCGCTCTCCCAACTGAGCTATGTAGACAGAATGTCTCGCTGCAAATTTGTCGTCTTCACACATGTTTTCACCTCTGTAGTACGTCACAAAAAGCATCGCTGTTTCCACGTTTTATCAACACACCGAAAAATTGTTATCTGGTAATCGCTGAGGATCCGAACCCAAGATATCTCGAAGTCTAGCCGAGCGCGGTAGCCTTATGTTACGGTGGCCAACAATCAAGGGCGCTATGTGTGCTTTGCTTTTCTGTCAGCTTCTGACATCATAAATCCGTGAGATGGGATCAGCTACTGAGACGTCTCTATCTAGTGGGCATTAAGGGCACTGGCTATACATTATTTACAGCAGTTAAATCGAAAGGGCGAGTTCCAAAGTGAAAATCCTCCAAATACGTGGCATCAGTGAATAAACAAAGGCATCGCTCTTTCCATGTTCTGCTCCGTATCGTTCTTTCGAACACAGCGCTGTTCAACAGCTAAGGCACCCGATACACCAGAGATCAACCTGGAATAGTATCTCTCATGAGTACGCTTCGTACGCTCCCACGTATGGGCAGCAGACGACAGCAAACGACACCAACGACCTCCTCTACTGACCATGGTTCATCGGAGCAAAATACTCGCTTGGTGCAAAGGTCTTGCAAACTGGACGACCGATGGCTGAAAAAAAGTGTGCCTGCCTGACAAGTCGCATATTTTACTCCACTCTGTATAGGTGGCGTAAGTATTTGACACAATCATGAAGCACGTGATCTATCCTTCATAGTCCCACAGTGCATACCGGTGGAGGTCGGCGTGTTTACTTGGCAGGAATTTGGATCCTTGGTGAGTGTGGAACAACGTATGACTGCTCACTCTGCACACCCAGCAATGTTACACTTTCTTCCGAATGACGACGGTGTCTTCCGAGATGACATTCAACCGAGCCACATCTCCAGTGTTGGGCAGTAATGCTTTGAAGAACACACTTGAGACTTCCAGCATATGGACTGGCTTCCAAACTCCCCCGATATCAATCCCATAGAGCACTTGTGGGACACTATGGAACGCCATTTCAGACGTCTGGATACATTAATCACCTCCATCCCTGCAATGACACACAGCTTGGTTCGCAATAACTCCGAAATGCTTCCGGCATCTTATTGTGTCGATGCCACGTCAGATAGCTGCTATACTGAGGGCGAAAGGATGACCTACGAAGTATTAGGTAGGTGATCATAATTCAGTAATCACTAAGTGTATCGCGTTTGTGTCCAATTGAAGTGCGCCTCGTGCTTTTTTTTTCAGAAAAATAACACCAGTGGCTTCAGTCGGGTCATGGTCAACAACAAGTAGATCATCAAATTTTCAAACTTTTATTAGAGGTTCAACGACCATCGTGAGCAACGCAGTGGGCTATAAGTAGTTGCCCGTCCCTGATTTCGGGCAACTGACTCCAGAGAAGGGAGACAGCCAGTGACCGAAGAAAAACACAACATCCATGCCTCACCAGGATTCGAACCCGGATCCATCTCGGACGAATAGTCAGAAGCAAGCGTTTAGACCACTGCTCTACCGAGGCAGCTTCCAAACTTTTTAATTCATTTGGATTCGTTTTCCATATTTCGTTTTGATTGTTTTCATTCTGCTGAAGCTTCCTTTATCGTCCCTGTGGTAGAGTGATGCGAGGTTTTTGGCTCCCAATCACAGATGGATCCGTGCCCCGAATTTCGGGTGAGGCATGAATGGTGTGCGTGTCTCATGGCACTAATTCCCCTTCCCTCTTTTCCCTGGTTCTTGCGGCCCCAGATCACGGACATGAGATTTCATATAGCCTATTGAGATGCTCACGGTTGAAGTCAAACACCCAAACTAAAAAAAAATAAGTTTCGTTTGCCAGAAACTAAGGAAACTGGAAGACCTAACACAATGAAAGGAATTTTTTTAATAATTAGAAAGCTAACAGTCCTTGCAGTAACAATTTTTGTATTTCAGTTATGATCAGATACACTTTTGATTCGCACCGTTCGCCTAGAACTCTTAGCGCGGATAGTTGCAGTTTCTTCTTCGCTTTCTACGATCAGAATAGATTTTAAGTTCTGATCCAGAAGGCCATATAACTCTATTGTAGCATCTGCATCATCATCACGGTCCGAAAAATTCGCTTTTCGTATTGGAGATGTCGTGCTCGATCAATTTTTGTCTGTCAGCTTGAAAATCTTTTATACTCGTCTCAAATTCAGAGAGCAGAATGTTTTCGGAAATGCCTTCGTTTGGTATCATCTCTATAAATACATGTCCCATTTCTTGAAATGGTATGGAGTAAATTTTGCAGATCATTTATTGCTTTTCTAGCAAAAAGGTAAATTCTACTTAGCAACCAAGCATTT
Organism: Macrothele yani; assembly: GCA_039090855.1. Classification (NCBI taxonomy): domain Eukaryota; kingdom Metazoa; phylum Arthropoda; class Arachnida; order Araneae; family Macrothelidae; genus Macrothele; species Macrothele yani. The sequence goes on from CM076990.1 coordinate 211,405,893, forward strand.
AAAGAGACAGTCATTTTTTAAACCCTGTTAAGAAATCAGACAAAGAAAAACCCCAGCAGAAAGCCAAAAAGGTTAAATTATTTTAGCCTGCAGAGTAACTCTTTTGCTTCATTTGATTCAGTGCTGTTATCTCAGGAAGCGATAGGGAGGCTGTTTGGATTCATTTTATGTTTTAGTGCTCCCGTTCTTTTGATATGTGGTTTTGAATTATTGTGAAACTAAAAGGTTTCATGCTGAAATGGCTCCCTCAACCCATTTACAACTTTAGAACTCGTGTCACGCATAGATGAAGATGAAAAGAGCGCAGCACACCGAACCCTACCTATATTAACATCAAATGCTAATGTTCAATTTCCATTTGCCACTTGTTGGAAAACGCATTTCGGTCGGAATGACATGTTCTAGCAATAGATCTTGGTGCTGTTTCAGGTTGTGACTGACCTTACATCTTAATTAAACAATTTCTTTCCTTTCACTTGACGTTGGTTGCAACAAAAATTCCGTATAATTTTTACTTCTTGGCTTAAGAAGCAAAGAAAAAGTTCCTTTTCAGAATATCTACACGACGACACTACACTCATACTGCCTGCTTTACCCAACTAGAGGCGCCAAAATGAGGAAAATAATATAACTGAAAACTATATTGCAAACAAATGCACACGCATACGAAAAATATTCGTTACGAGTGTCGCAGAGAGAAAGAGCGTCTGCAACAACAAAAAAATTCCAGAGCAACAGAATCACATACTATGTGTACTTCAAGTTTCTTCTGCGTGTTTAAAAATATCATGCGTGCGTCGTGATACGAAGATCCACACCCAGTAAAAGCTAACGAGGCTTGATTAGTTCTTCTTACAAGTGAAGGGAGATGGTGAGATGACCATTGGTTTTTTTTAAATGGAATGCAGTTCATTTAAAAACAACTCAGCTGTACTAACTGGCGCGGTGTGATCAGAGAGCGATAAATGTACCGAAGGAAGGAAAAAATCTGCTGAGGAACAATGTGGATGGATATCATTGGATAGGGGTGGAGAGAATAGGTTTTGAGAGTAGGTTACAAGAGATGTCGTACACTGTAAAAACTGCACTGTAGATTTTACGGTTTTAAACCGTTTTCCAAGGTGCCAACACAAAACCGCAAAATCTACAGTTTTATGCAGTGTTGGAGCAAAGCTATAGCTTTGAAGAAAACAGCACAGAATTTGGCTGGAGCGAGTCACAGTCCAAATAATCACGAAAACACAAAAATTTGGCTGAAACGAGTGTGTTGATCGTGTTGGAGCAAATCTATAGCTTTGCTCCAACACTGTATAAAACTGTAGATTTTACGGTTTTGTGTTAGCACCCTGGAAAACGGTTTAAAACCGTAAAATCTACAGTCAATTTTTTACAGTGTATGTATCTGTAAATCAATGGAGGCAGCAACTCCCTAGAAAGTTGGATAGAAATGCTGAGAAAAGTATTAGCGAATTTTTCTGCTTTAAGAAAACTGAATTACTGTACCTTGTATTAGAAATGTAAAACTATGAAATGTAGACTAACCATTTTGTTGGGCAATATATTTCATTCACTTCAGGCACTGCGTTATTCCACTTCTCATTAACAAGCCTGTCCTCCCAATCAACGACTTAGATTTCCTAGTCCTGCCATACCATCCTACCGCTTCAAACAGGGGTCAATTGCTAACATGTGACGTACATGCACTTCCCTGTAAATCGTAAGCTTGATTACCAACGTTTCATGCTCCTACACCCACTTCCACATCTCGAGCTCTTCTGGTTTCACTGTTGGCGTTGTGTTCCTTCCCCCTTTTGACGTTCCTCTTACATCATCTGCTCTCAAAATCTCAGAAAAAGAACATAATTTGTCCGGTTTTATGCATGTTACCGAACAAAGCCGGGAATTTGAAAAAAAAAATTACACCCACAAAAAAAAGCAGTGCAACTTGGTTGGGCGGAGAATTAAAAATTAATGCCCGTGAGCTATGATTTCTTACTTATTGTAGAAACGATGTTCACACATTTTTAGAAAGCCTTTGACAAGAAATTAGAGAATATAAAAGAAGTTCGATTAATTGAATCTGGCAACAGCATGTTAGATGAACACGAAAGAAATATCTTCTGCAGTTAAATATCGTCTGCTAAGAAAATACTACTTAGCCAAGTCCGTAGCAACGTGCAGACCTTGTAACGTACCAGGAGATGTGACGTACCTGTCAGAAGGACGCACACGACATAAAGGCAGATAGGAATCAGAATAAAACGTCCGCGTAGCTCAATTGGTAGAGCAACTTATTGCGGAGTGAGGGAACCCGGATTCGAATCCCGGCGTAGACCAAATGACGGAGAAATTTACTTCGTTATAATGGCGCCCGAACTATCCGGATGACCCGACCGTTCAAAATCTCGCATTGGTGTGATGTTATTTCCACACCGCGAGATAGGAAAAATAAGAGAATCCTTTCTCCAGCACTTCGAAAAAAAAAATAAAAAAAAAAGGGGGGAGATGATGTAACGTATCAGGAGATGTGACGTACCTGTCAGAAGGACGCACACGACATAAAGGCAGATAGGAATCAGAATAAAACGTCCGCGTAGCTCAATTGGTAGAGCAACTTATTCCGGAATGAGAGGACCCGGGTTCGAATCCTGGCGTGGATAGAAATGACGGAGAAATTTACTTCGTTATAACCTGGCTAAGTAGAAAAATATTAATGCAGTAATGTAATACAGCATTTTTACCGCAGAACTGCCATTTTAAATCATCAGACTCGGTAAACTAAAAATCGAAACAGCGCGAACTAGGTAGCTTTAAAGAATAATTAACGCTCTGGTTAAAGTACCTGAAGATAATAATAGGTAATCTGCTCAGCTGCAGTCGCTGGCATTAAATTGCATCAAATCAGCTCACGCAAGTGTTTAAATACCAGGAGTATCAACACATATTCATGGCTCCAATTATGTGATTCCAAAGTTTATAGAAAATCTTAAAATCAGAAAAGTTAACTTGCCGATATCCATAACGACGTACGAGAGCGATCTCCACTTACGAATGTACTTATCCTTGCAGGCAGATCGCTTAAATATTCTTGTCTCGAACCTTCAAGAGTATTACTTAACTTATCCTAAAAACACAGCTCAGTTTTAGAATAATCGTGCTCTTCCTTGTAATTTCAGTTGATACCAAAGACCTTCGGCTGAAATAAAATCGGTGCTATGTGTTTTCTAGTTAACTTTTAACTAGAAAGCGCAGATATCTAATAAGTGCTAGCAGTGAGTCCGTTATATTGCCGTACGATTGGCAAAGCAAAATTTACCATAATATAAACAAAGGTAGAGACAGTGATAAGTGCAAACCTAATGCCACTGATTTAATCTCCATCGCTAAACCGAATCCTACAATACAGTACAAGCTCTTGTTAACTTCATAAGCAAGACTTTTTCACTGTAAATCTCAGAGCTGACATTCGACAATTACACTATAACACAGAAGTTATCACCATTCCGGAATACGTCCCCACTGTTAGGGATTTTAAGAACATGTTACACGGCACCAGATCAACAACCTTTTTTAAACGGCTTTGTGGAGTGTTTAAAAGCAGTTGATAGGTTACAGAAAGCAAAGCCATACAGTAACTGTCACCACAGGCATTTGAGAACAAATAAGTTTCACGTAGTGCTATCGAATATCGTACTAGCTTCTTTTACTCGTCTGAGTGGCTGCGATTGATTTTTTCACTGCTATAACTGTAGTAAAATGGTTAGCATTGCTATTTTTAATGTTATAACTATAAAACCAGTTCGCAATCCGTGCCATGCACGGTTGAAATAGCTGTGATTGAATTTTTTTCTTGTCATATAACACGAATCGTAATAAAATGTGTAACTATAACAAACGATTGAATTATTAATGGGCACTATATAAGATGTGTCACCAACAACAAAATTTTCGTAATATTCCAATTAATTATTACTTTTTCCAACTACTAGTAAACGAATTTAACGATGACATTCCTCATTATTTTATAAACATGTGTTTACCCGTCGTTGACGGGCTGGCATTGAAGTATTGAGGCATTCTTTCAGTGACCCGAAATGATATCGTGTCTAGATAACTACACAATGGGATTTAAAATGTGTTTTATTAAAAAAACTAACATTTGTTTTTGGCATCATTATATACTCTATATACTAATATATAAAGAGAAACGTTTGTTTGTGTGTTTGAGGTAATCTCGAGAACTACTAAAGCGATTTGGATCATTCTTTCACCGTTGGGAAGCTTATTTCTTTTTTTTTTTTTTTTGATTGGAGGTTTAACGACCACCGTGAGCAACTCAATGGGCTATAAGCAGTCGCCCGTCCCTAATTTAGGGTCACTAGTTCCAGGGAAGGGAGAGAGCCAGTGCCGTAAGACAAACACAACATCCATGCCTCACCGGGATTCGAACCCGGACCCCTTACGGACGAATGATCAGAGGCCAACGCCTTAGACCACTGCGCCACCGAGGCGGCGCTTATTTCTTTCCGTTGGACATAGGCTATTTCGGTTATTTATTATTATTTTTTTATATTATGTTTTATTATTTTTGGCTGTACTACCGAATCAGATCGCTTTCAAGTAATTTCCGATTTCCCATGTATCGTTCCGCTTTGTTTGAATACAGCCTGCTCACACCCAACGTGAAAAAAAATAGTTCATGATAATATGCGGATTTTTTTACTAATCTCAAAAACTGCTGAGCTGATTCGGATAATTATTTCACCGTTGGGAAGCTTACATCTTTTCAGTGGACATAGGCTATTCCGTTTATCTATACTAATATTAATACTAATAATATATAAAGGGAGAAACTTTGTGTGTTTGAGGTAATCTCGAAAACTACTAAACCGATTTGGATAATTCTTTCACCGTTGGGACAACAAATAGCTGGACATAAGCTATTTGTTTATTCATTATTATTTTTTATTAATTTTAGCTGAACTACCAAATGAGATCGCTTTGAAGTAGTTCCCGATTTCCCGTGTATCGTTCTGCTTTGTTTACATGAAACCTGATCACACTCAACGTGAAAGAAAGTAATTCACGATAATATACGGAAGTGTTTTTACTACTCTCTAAAACTACTGAACCTATTTAGATAATTATTTCACCGTTGGGAAGCTTATTTATTTCCGGTGGACATAGGCTATTTCGTTTATTTATTATTATTTTTTTCTGTACTACCGAAATCAGAACGCTTTTAAGTAGTTCCCAATTTCACGTGTATCGTTTCGCTTAGGCGGATTGTGCAAAGAAAATGCCATGGTAACATAAGAAACAAATTGCCTATGACAATAAAATTAGCGATTACAAATCTGTGGGTCATTAGCTTTCATTTAAAAAAATCATGAAAATCGCTCCAGTGGGTGGCGCTGGCGGATTGTAGAAAGAAACGGCCTTGTTTTTAAATATATAGATGCTACTGTGCTCGCTTCTGAAAGTGCTATTCGACTGTCCAGTAGCTACCTTTCTAAGACTCAGCGAATCTCTGAGAAAAGACAATGACTTTCTCACTGATACGACCGCAGAACGGCAGTGTTTGATTTTCTCAGTGATATCGCATACAATGGCTCGATTTCTCTTCTCAGTAACAAAACTGATTACCCTTCTCAATGATGTGACTTTAGAATGTTTGTGACTGCATTTATCACTGAAATGCCGACACATTGGATGTTCTCCTCTCAAAAATGCGCAATTTCTGTAGCTCAGTCATCGTGTTGATATTACTATGTAGATACAGTGACTTCCCCGAAAGTCTTCCATTTATTCGCCACAACAATAGCAGTTGACTCTCGGATATTTCAATTTACATCAGAACAAACATTTTACACGAATTTCATTTCTTATGCACCTTTCAAAATGTGTTCAATTTCAGAACAACAATATTTTATCTGTAAATGCATCTATGGACAGCTTAGTCTTCCGCAATGCAAATGTGTGGCTGTTATAAGCTGGTGTAGCGCTGCTTATTTAATTCAATCTGATAACATAAAGTACCCATATTTAGTTGCCAAAGAATCTACACCATTTAAAAACTACAGCACTTCCTTTAATGACGTAAAATTAGTACACAGTTAACGTTATTAAAGACGTAAAACTAATACACAATTTAAGCCGAGCTTTCGCGCTCAATCAGGATGCTTAGTTTGGGCAATATTATCAAAGCCTTCTTAGAGACAGCAGCTTTCTTTAATGGAGTAAAAGCAATACAGAGTTTAAGCCGAGTTTTCGCTTTCAATTGGGAGACTTCGTCTGGACTAGGTTATCAAAACCTTCTTAGAGACAGCAACTTCCTTTAATGGAGTAAAACTAATACACGGTTTAAGCCGAGCTTTCGCGCTCCATCGGGATGCTTCATCTTGGCTAGGTTATCAAAGCCTTCCTAGAGGTAGCGTTGCTAACGCTATCTTCTACGAAGGCTTTGATAACCTAGCCCAGCCGAAGCCTCCCGATGGAGAGAGAAAACTCGGCTTAAACTCTGTATTAAAGGCAGTGTTGAGATAGCGTTCCCATCTCTAAGAAGGCTTTGAAAACCTAGCCCAGATGAAGCCTCCCGATAGACCGCGAAAGCTCGGCTTAAATTGTGTATTAGTTTTGCGCCATTAAAGAAAGTGTTGTAGTGGTCGTTTTTGTTGTCGAATACAACTGACTGTTTCTTCATGTCTCTTTCAACGTATGAATTGCTTACTGCACTGGGCGATCTTTATCCTATATTACGCACCAATTCAGGAAGTCTTCGGCCGTTATGAAGTGAACTGTGAATTTTTCTTTTTGCCCATCCTCAGTTTCGTTTGGTAAGCTATTTGTTATAGGAACTGATCTGAACTGGGAAAATAAATATGTACATGTGTTACACATACATTTGTTGTTATAATTTCAGGATTTATTTGCGAGATGACTGCTTTCTTAAATGCGTAACTGTTAAAGAATATTACGAAAAAAAGGGGCAAGTAGTGCATGCTGTTTGCAAATGATGAGAACGGTGCTGCCCAGTATGACGTCAGATCACGTGACTGCAGATATTGATAGTTGCGTGAATAGCATCCATTACATTTCGAATGAAACCCAATAGGAAGAGGCAACGGCTGTTTGGTTACGAAATGTGCTTTGCTACCGACAAGCTTCCTGTTCCCAAGAATCGAATGGATCGTCTTTTTTATCTTTTTTTCATTCTCTTTTGGTCTTTTCAGTAGCAATTTTCTACTTTTTGCTTCAGTATTTCCGTTTCATCGTAAAATGAGCTGCAAACACACGCAGCGAGAATTGTGAGAAAATGAGTGCACCTTAAAAACGCAACAGAATTGTGGGAAACTCAATTTCTTTTTTTTTTCTTTTTCCCCCTTCTCAACACTGCCTTACCGAATAGCCAGGGGCTACGAAAACAATGTGCAACACTTAGTGCCTGCAAATTAGGGGTATTTTGATAATTTCATTACTAGATATTTGAAGCTGATATTCCTAATTAATTTTCATATATAGTTCTTCAGCAACCATCTTTTCAACTACTGTACCATTTTGTAAAATATTTTAAAGTTTCGATTTGAAGAATTAAAACGACTTTCTGTGTTCTTAATTCGTGCAAAGCAATTTGCAGTTTTGAGAGTTATTCAACAAGTAGCGGTAATTTAAAAACATGTATTTTTTTCTCGCTGCTTTACTTTGTTATATCGAGTATGGGAAAAAAGATAAAATGATTAAAGCACTGGTGAATTAGTAAGATCGTTGGTCGTCCGGTTAGGAAACTGCATCTTTCTGACTGTCTTTATAAGACGAACTAGAATCATTCAATGTGATTACGTGAGATCCCAGAGCATAGTAACGCAGCCAGGATTTCATTTGGGGCAGGATTCGGGATGTTATCTCACACAATTTGAATGTGTGTGTGTGTGTGTGTGTGTGTGTGTCATCCGTGTCAAGCCGACATGCTTTTGAATTTTATCTTCTTCTCTTCCACGTCGCCTTCTCGTAGGCCTTTCATGTTTCTTGGTATTCACTGCAGTATTTCAGTCTCGCAACGGTGGTCAGTTCTTCTAGAAATATGTCCATCACATTATTACTTGTGGGTCAATAATTTGATGATGACGCCATCCATTCCTGTCATCTTTCTGATCCATGCGTTATTCTTCCTACCTTTTTTGGTCTCCTTGCTTCTTCGAGTTATCAGGAACGACTGCATGCCTTGTGTGATTGAAATCTATATCTGATTAGTTAAAATTAGAACGACGCATTGATAAAACATCGTAACTTTCAAGCATAGTGGTAAATTCCTATTAAAAATTGTACTGTTTCTTTCACGTTTTATGGGCCTTATTATTGAGTTGGTGCGAATGAAATGCCCGGAGCGAACGATCAGTGGAGACAGGCCCCCACCACAACGGAATAGAACCACCCACAGATGTTGCAGGTATTACGTCATAGAGTTACTATAAATAGCTAGCACGTGCGTGAAGAACAAGGCTCAGGCGTGGTTTGTTTGGATGTAACGTGGCTTGCAAAAGAAACATGCAGACGCCGGATTTGAGAGGCATCTTCCTGTATAAATTTAAACAGGGATATTCTGCCGGAATTGCCACTCAAAACGTTAACAAAGCGTTTGAGGAGAATACAGCCCACGAATGAACCATTCGGCGATGGTTTGTGAAGTTTCGAAGCAGAGATACGGACTTGCAAAACGAAGTACGTGGCCACCGACCTGACCTGTTGCTGTTTCTGACGATGTCCTGTTACGTGTGGTTGAAGCGGACCCCTGAGAAACGTGTCGTGAGATAGCGGCAGAGGTAGGTGTCCACTACACGACAGTTGTACGGCGTCTGGCTGCGCTGGGAAAGGTGAAAAAGCCGGACATGTGGCTGCCGCATGAGTTGACAACTGTCAACAAGACTAGCCGTTTGGAAGTCTCCACGTCGCTGCTTGCCAGGGATAAACAGGAACTTCTACTGCATCGAATCGTCAAATGCGACGAGAAGTGGGTCCTTTACGATAATCGGAAACGATTCGCCCAATGGTTAAGCAAAGCATGGACTGCTGGACGAGATCCTAAGCCACCCCCTACACACCAAGAAGATGATGCTCCTTGTCTGGTGATCCACAGCTTGTATAATTCATCGGAGTTTCTTGGCAAGAGGCCAAACCATCACTTCAGAACGTTATTGTGCTGAATTAAACCAGATGCAGCGCCAATTGCTGCAGAAACAACCGGCTGTGGTCAACAGACATGGTGTTCTTCTGCTCCAGAACAACGCTTGCCCTCATGTCGCACTAAGTGCCTTGTGCTATGCAGCACAGCCCCATCCTGCCTATTGGCCGGACTTGTCTCCTACAGACTATCATCTGTTTCGTCGCATGGATCACTTCCTGTTCGGGAAACAGTTTACAACAGACAACGAGGTTCAACGTACAGTTGATGCCTTCTTCGGGTCCCAACTAAAAGCCTTTTTTCGTTCCGGGATGGTGGCCTTGCCGGACAGATGGCAACTATGTGTCGATGCCGAGGGGGATTATTTTGCCTAAGTAAGTTGCTCTACTTTTCCGTTCTCGCCGTTCACGCGTGCTGGTACTTTGCCGGACATTTCATTCGCCCCAACCCTATATCTCCTTCCATAATATGATTCGGGTTTAATATCTATTATCCAGTGTAAACGTAGACATCAGTTTCTTCTACATTTGCCCCGTGAACCTTCAGATGCTCAGTTATTTGCAAATGCATTTTTATTTTTTATTTTTTTGATTGGTGGTTTTAACGACAACCGTGAGGAACTCAATGGGCTATACGCAGTCACCCGTCCCTAATTTAGGGTCACTGGTTCCAGGGAAGGGAAAAGCCAGTGCCGTAAGACAAACACAACATCCAAGCCTCACCGGGATTCGAACCCGGACCCCTTTCGGACGAATGGTCATTGGCCATCGCTTAGACCACTGCGCCACTGGGGCGGCGCAAATGCATTGTACATCAGTTTTGTTTTCTATAAGCTCATCGTTAATCCCACTTCTTTATACTTTCACGCTAATTCCTGGATCACTATGCATTTCTGAGGGGTGTGAAGTATATTCTAAATTAACTTTCCTTTTTTAGTTTCTTTCCCTATGTAAATCTTGAGTTTATTCTCAGTTATACTTCACTCTGAACGTGATATCTTTTCTCTCAAACGAATACCGTTGGCAACATAATTGAGGTTGAATGAACGTGACGTATGCCTGATTTGATAAGAACGAGAGATAAAAACTACGAGGAAAACTGTTGCTTAAAGAGCGTTGTGTTGTAGAGCGTTGTGTTAAGAGCTGTGTGGTGTGTGTTGAGAGTTTAATGCAATATGCTTTGCTTTGTTACGATGTGTTGGCTACATCCTGAATAAAGTATCTTTTCCGTAAGTTTGACTTCTGTGGTTTGCATGTTTCGTCTGGCCATTAAGGTTTAATTTAGGAACTATTTCATCTTATGGTTATGTTTTTAAAACAACATAGAAGTAAGACAAGACTTCTACGTCATAGGGGACACTTCCAAAAGTGACTTTCTAGTCCGCAAAATGAAGGTGGGTTAAATTGCCTCTATTAATCAGTATCCCCTTGTCTTTCCAGTTCAATGAATCACAGACATTTTTTAATATAGAATAGTAGAGCCCCAGACAGTCAAAGACGTTTTGGGGCATAGGCATTGGGACAACTACATTGTCGTGTTTTTCCAACCACTACGAGCCCAACGACATGGTGCGTTGTCCTGTTGAAATATAGCACTGTGGTCCTGGTAAACCTCCTGCAGATATGGATGGAGATGATTGGCTAAGACGTGTCCCGGTAACGTCCACCGTTCAGTGTTTGTGGGATGATAACCAACGGACCCAGGACTTGCCAGAACAAAGCTCCTCAGATCAGAACACCAACTGTGCAGCCAGGGGAGAAGGCTTCATGCTGTTTACGCTATATGCGAACCCAGCCATCAACATGGTGCAACAGGAAGCCAGACTCATCACTCAAGACGACCTTCTTTCATCTATCGACGGTCCCTTACCGGAGGTTCCTTGGCCCACGTGCGGTATTGTTTGGATGATTGAGCTTCATCATGCGTACCCTCGTTTGTCTCCTGCTGTGGAAACCCAAGCAAAGCAATATACATCGAACTGTACAGCTGTTGTACTAGTAGGCGTGCTGGGTTATTGTCGTACATCTGTACTGAGATACCAGTTGTGACGCCTGATGCTCAGCATTAGGATCAACCGCGCGTGGATGTCCAATATGGGCCCACCTGCTGGGTGCCTGTGCATGGTTAATCAAATCCGGGTACGCCCTTGGTATGCTAGTTCGATAGCAGCCAACAAGTGCGGCTGTTTCCGAAATACTGATACTTCACCTCCGGCACCCAACTATCTGGCCGTGTTGCTACGTTTCCCCATTAGTGGCAAAAATTTACTGATTCCGTACAGAGGATAGGTGTGCACAATATTTTGTAGCAGCACGTGACGCTGATATCATGTGATACTTTTTTATCGCCCCGAATATGTAAAACGGTGGGTGTTCCTAAAGCAAAGCCAATTCAGTGTGTATATACACTATATCATCAAAGGCATTCGGACTCTACCAAATATTTGCATAAGTGCAAAGAACAGCTGCGCAGGAAGGTGCGCTGTGAGTGGGGTGATATGTATATAAAGCTGAGATGTTCTGTCGTGTTATCATTAACTTTGAAGCTGATATGCCGCGTGAACGAGAACTTCCCGAGTTCAAGCGTGGGCTGTTTATAGGATGTCATTTGAGCAACATTTCCATACGGAGCATTGCAGCTAAATTAAGCATACCAAAATCGAAGTTAACTGATATCGTGAAGAGATGGAAGCAAGACGTTGCAACTACAGCAAAAAAAAAATTATTCAGGAATTCCACACAAACTGACGGAACGTAACAGAAAAGCTATGGTAAGAAATGTTAAGAAATCCCGTTCTTCCCCTGTCGTTTCTATCGCTGCTGAGGTAGGAAATGCTAGTAATTGCTTAGTTAGTACCATTACTCTCCGCAGAAAGTTGCACAGTGGGGGTTATTGTGGTACCGCATACCGCAGCGGCATACAAGCCACACATCAGTACCGTGAATGCGAAGCATTGTTTGGAGTGGTGTGTCTCCCGTCCTTCCTGGACTGCGGGAGACTGGAAGACTATTCTTTGAAGTGGTGAATCACGCTGTTCACTCTTCCAATCTGATGGGTGTGTTTGAATTTGGCGACCGCCCGGCGAACGAATTTCGTCGAACTGTGTTTTTCTAATTGTTAAGTTCGGCGGATGCTCCATCACGGTGTGGAGTTGTTTTTCGTGGATGGGACCCGGACATGTTGGTTGTTATTCCAGAAACCATGAACTCTGAAATGTACCACGACGTAAATAAACAAATACATCGCTCTTTCCACGTTTTAGCAACATACAGCAACCGAATAACCATTTTTCGGTTGCTGTGTGTTGCTAAAACGTGGAAAGAGCGATGTATTTGTTTATTTACTGGCGCCACGTATTTGGAGGATTTTCACAGTACCTCGACGTTCTGGATAGTTCTGCTCTACCAACAATGTGCCAGTATTATTGAAACGAGCGTTATCTTTTCCAACGCGATCGAGCTCCCTGTCACGCTACACGGCATGCACAAGACTGGTTTCTTGAAAATAAGGTGGAACTGTTAGACTGGCCTGCTCAGAGCCCTGATCTTAATCCCACAGAATACCTCTGAGATGAACTGGAACGACGGGTACGAAATTGACCATAACGACTGTCTTCGCTCTACACTCTGGCAGCAGCTTTTCAGGGTGAACGGTGGGCCATTCCGGTCAAGACCTACAGGAAATTGGTTGATGGTATGCATCGACTTCTTTTCGCTCGCCCCGGTGGAGCAGTAGTCTAAGCGTTGGCTTATGACTTTTCGTCCGTGATGGGGTCCTGGTCCGAATCCTGGTTGGGCATGTGTGTTGTGTTTGTCTTACGGCGCTGGGTCTCTCCTTTTCCTGGAAGTAGAGGCCCTGAATTAGGAACGGGCGACTGCTTATAGATCATTGAGTTGCTCACGTTGGCCAACAACGGCGTGTTGCCGCTGTCATAGAAGCAACTACTAATTACGATAATAAAGCCATTTGTCCCTAAACATTGTGGTGTCCGAATACATTTGAATACATAGTGTATAATGTTCACCGACGTGTTAAACTGACACAGTATTTTAAAACTGTAATTAAGAAATAATGCCCAAAGGCCTGCTATTATTTCTAGATAGAAAAGATATCGATAAAAATACGATACAGCACATACATGTTCCAGAAAATGTACAAAAATGAAAGACGAATAAATTTTAGGAAATGTGTTCTATTCGCGGTAAATTCATCAAACATTTGCTTTCTAGGTTGAATACTGTATTTTTTAAATGTAGAGGCTCGTATTTTCTACAGTAATGTCGTTAAAATTTGATTTTTTACTCATGGAACGCATATAGCGTATTAAATGGGTTTATTTTTGTGCTGTAATAAGCACAGAGTCGCCGAGCTTTTAAGCTCCACTGGGAGGGTTTTTCAATGCAATGGCAGACGTAAAAATGCAGGGAATTAGATCACGTAAAGAAACAAAAATGTTTTTTTTAAATAACGTGGGTGACATCCCCAGCATATTACATGAATTTTTATCACCCAATTATACAGTGCGCCGCAATGTGTTTCGACCTTTTAATACCTCATGCCAAACCATTGGTAGTTCAGTAGAGACTATATCATTGCATGCCAGTTTGCTCGTGATGATTTCGACTGTTTCCCTGATGGCAGTCTCTTTAAAATTCGTGTAGGCTAATGGACAATTCTTCTAATACTATTCCATACAAGAGCGGCCGATGAATGCATGACTTCTCTGGCGAGGGCTGTATTCTGCATGCCCTGGTTGACACTTCGTACGTGCTCTTTACATCTAGTGTCCAAGGATCGCTTTGTCTTTCCGATATATATCTTTCCCGTGTTGTCAGGATATGACAATGGTATAGCATACGCATCCGCCTCTTCTTTCTCACATTGTCTCTCCTTGCAACTTGATATTATACGTATGTGATAACGGGGACGGGGACTTCATTGGTATTAATATGTTGTATTTACGTAATAAATATTATTTAACCAATATGTAAAGCCTGGGACATGTATGATGGATCCAGCGTATCTCATCGTCTTACTAGGTGATTTTCTTATTCCGACATTATACAATTTCTTACAATCGTATGTATTCTGTCTATGCCATTCTTCTTATATCCAGCCTTTAGACCTTTGCTATAAATATTAACAATTTCCTTATTATTTAGGTAGTCGGGTTTGCATACGTTATAGAACCATGCTCTAAACGCAGAGAGTTTGTACTCTTTTGGGCAGTGTGAATCAGGCGGGACACGATTCGGTACTGCTGTCGGTTTAAAATAAACGTCAAAATCAGAGCTGAATGTTTTATTTCTTCTGAGAGTGAGGTCAACATAATTCAACGTACCATCCACTTTAAGCTCCATGGTGAACTTTATCGTATTATGTAGGTTCTTTACCTTGTGCATGAAATCATTTATACTCTCACGGACAATGAAATTTGCACACATAGAAGAAAACATGCTACAACCGCGAAACTTTGCCAATAGCTAGAGTGCATGCTGGTATGCAAATGATCCACGTTTGGTGGGTGTGCGCATGACCGCACACCTTGTGGTGGGGCTGCAAGCACGAACCGGCTACTTTATAAAACAGGCGCGTAGTCGATGTCCCATGAAAGCGAAAAGCATCGGCCGACAGAAGCAAGAGTATAGAGTGACGAGAATGCCGGGTAAGCCCCAAAGACGTCGATTAACGCAATTTACGGACTTTGAGAGAGGCCTGATCATCGGGCTGGCAACCGCAGGGTGGTCGGCGCGCCGTATAGCCCACGACGTGGATCGTTCTGACCATACCGTCCGACTGTGTTGGGGGCAGTGGACACGTGACGGCACTGCCACACGGCGGAGCGGCTCCGGATGGACCAGGAGGACCACCGGTAGAGAGGATCCACTGATCGTGCACCAGGCACGAACGGATCTCAAATGGACCTGGTCCACTATACAGGCAGATGTAACGGCTCCTGTTTGTCCACGAACCATTTCCCGACGCCTCGCGGAAGCGAATCTGTGATCCCAGCGCCCCTTAAGTGTGCTGCCATTAACATCGGAACATCGCCGGCTCCGTGTGCAGTGATGCCAGGCCAGAGCGACGTGGAACGCCACAGACTGTCGACGTGTGGTGTTTAGCGATGACTGCGGCTTCGTTTTGGGGACAGATAATCATTGTGTCCGGGTGTGGAGGTCCCCAGGTCAACGGCACAATCCCGACCACCGTGAGCGCCACACCTCCCCCGCTACAGGAATTATGGTCTCGGGTGCCATTGCCTACGATAGCCGATCAGCTCTAGTAGTGGTAAATGGATCATTGACGGCAAGCTTTATGTGGATGAAATCCTACGGCCCCATGTGCTCCCATTCCTAGCCGGGATTCCAGGTGCGCTATACCAGTAGGATGATGCCCGTCAGCACACGGCTCGGGTTGCCCAGGACTGCCTACGTCTTGTCCAGACACTTCCATGGCTGCCCGCTTGCCGGACATATCCCCTATCGAGCATGTGTGGGATCAGTTGAAACGCAGACTGCCACCGTGCCGCACTATCCGGTATTTAGAGAACACACTCCAACACGTGTGGGGCCAGTCTGCCTCAGGACAACATCAAGCGTCTGCTCGCCACCATGCCGGACCGTATTGCAGCATGTATTGTCTCACTAGGCGGTGCGACGCGCTATTGAAGATGACCGGACTACGTGCCACAGATTCCTCTGCAATTGTCCTGCAGCTCTGTTCTTGCCATCATGTATATCATTCATCTATATCATTACGTCCATAAAATTTCAGTTCAATCCGATGCTTCCTTTTTGGTGCGCAAATTACATTGTCTGTGAGTGTACGTTTTAATTTAGTTCCTGGGAGAACGCATAATTATGCTTCACTGTACTTTGAATTAACTGAATGAGAAAAATCAGACAATTACAATAGGTGAAAGGTTCTATGACCCGGAATCGGACGACACCACACCCTGTGCTATGTTTCTGGGTTACAGCGCAACCCCAGTTGTAGCCACTGAAAACTATTTCGTTTTTACTTTTCACAAAAGAAAGCAATATTCTGATGGATGGAACAACGACCAATGAGTATATTATGAAACTGAAAGTTGCCATGACAACAAGCCACGCCTTCCCTATTAGTCCAGAAGAAAGAATAAAAAGTGTGGTCACGCGAGTATGTACTTGAGGTAGCAAACTAGCCATTTTATGTTAATCAGATTAGAAACTATTGTCAGTGCTATTGCGTAGGATTGCTACTGGAAAACCGGGCAGAATGGACAGTGTAAATACGAAGGAGGACAGAAAAGTAACGCAAAACAATAGTTTTGTCTTTGCAGTTTAGCAGACAACGAATTTGAATATAACGCTACAGGCCGGTCTGGATGGATCAGGTGACGTCGTGGTGTAAGACAGTGTGTACGACGGCCTAAACATGTCGCGTTCGGTAGCTTCGTCTGCGAATGAAAAGCAAAGCGGTGTAGTTCGATTT
Organism: Macrothele yani; assembly: GCA_039090855.1. Taxonomy (NCBI): domain Eukaryota; kingdom Metazoa; phylum Arthropoda; class Arachnida; order Araneae; family Macrothelidae; genus Macrothele; species Macrothele yani. Next base: position 211,422,544 of record CM076990.1, read on the forward strand.
TTATGGCCTAAACGGAAAACTCCGACGGAAATTCACGAACAAATAGTCGAAGTGTATGGTGGCAATTGGCTGGACCGCAGCAACATCTCTAGATGGTGCAGCTTCTTTGAAAAGGGCCGTGGCAACCTTACCGATTCGCCACGTTCTGGTCGACCTGTTAACGCGTCATGACCTTCCTCTGTGAAAGGTAGTGAACAGGCAGTTCTGAGTGACCGGGGGATCCATCTACGCACATTGGCACAGAAGTTCAACATTTCGTAAGGTATGGCGTACGATGTTGTGCATGACAAATTGCAATATCTCAAAGTCAGTGCGTTGTGAATGCCCAAGAATTCGACAGATGACCAGAAGTGACAGAGAATGATGACATCCTTGGACCACTTGAAGCGTTATGCAGAAAAAGAACATGAATTTCTGGCATGTGTAGTAACGGGCGATGAGTTTTGGGCGTACCCTACACTCCAGAAACAAAGAAGGCCAGTATGGTGCGGAAACATTCCGACTTCCCGCCACCACAAAAATTCAGAGTAACCCAATTTGCACAAAAAATTCCTCATGACGGTGTTCTGGGTCATGCATGGCGTTTTCCTGATGAAGTTTCATCCAGCGGCGACCATTGTGAATGCCAAGTCCTATGCTAACACATTGACAAAATTGCGTCCTGACCAACAAAGAGACCCAACAGAGACGCTGCAAATGCCAGACTGTTTCATGACAACGCTCGTCCACACGTTCTTGTACATATTACGCAATTTGGCTAGGAGGTGCTCCAGCACCTACCGTACAGTTCGGATCTGGCTTCTTCGGACTTTCATCTGTTTCATCCCTTCGATTCGGGCCGCGGGGGCGTTGTGCGCAACGTTCGTGACTGCCAAGGAAAGGACCTCAGGTTCTATCCCAGGCAGGTACGAACGCTCGATACACTAAATATCCGCCATGCGTCGGATGGGCACGTTAAGCCGTCGGACCCCGGGTACCCCCCCCCCGTAATAAATAAAGACGTCTTCCTCCCCCTTTCTGCCTCGCTTCCGGGTCACTTTCCTATCGGGCAGTCTAGCCCAAATCTCCTAGCTTCCTATTTCTAAGTGTTGTTTAAGACCTGGGGTCAGACACTCCCTTCCTAAAATCATCTACATATGAGCACATGATCAATGCTTCGATTCGTCTGACGAAGTCAAATCGGTTACTCGCAGGTGCCTATACGCCCGAAAAACGGGCTTTTATGAAGAAGGTACCACAAACTGGTACACACTGCGATAAATGTTTCGAGCGTCTCGGTTCTTATGTTGAAAAAATAGCTAAGAAATGTAATTTCACTGTGTATGTGTTTTGTTTTGCCTATCTGTTAACTGTTGCCGAAAAAGTACAATTACTTTTCGATCCACGGTCGACCTGTAAATGCGTATATGAGAGAGAGAGTATGTGTTATGAGTACAGCTACTCCTTTCTATTAAATCAGAAGCGAAAGAATAAATAACTTGATCACGTAAGATCAATCACTGTTCTCATGGCCAATTCTTTCCTTTCAATCTGAAGAAAACGGATGAGCAATTCTATCCGAATAGACATTGAACACTGTGTTGATGGCAAACTGCGCTCTCCGATGAGTTACATCCGAAAGAGAAATCAGCCTGAACTGTTACATAATCTGTCGCCTTTTCCTATTTGCTGGCAAGATGGCCAGTGAATCTTTCCTTTTGGTCAGAAGAGAAGGGATGATTAATGCGTTCAAAACAGATTTTCAGCGTTAGCCTTATGGAGAATTTATTACACCCTGAGATTTTTATTTTGAGATTGACAACGAGATCACATTAGACAGCCTGCTGTCATTATGACAAACAACAGCATTTTTTCGGCGTAGAAGTCGAGACTTTTCTATACAGAAATCTGGGCCTCGATTTATCTACTGAAATTTATCAAGAATAAAATATATATATATATTGTGCCTGGCATTCAGTCATGATCCAAGCATCGTGAAAGGCAATAGTATGTACTTAGGAAACCATTCTGAAAGCGTTTGGAGTAGCATACTACAGCTGCAACTCAAAATCATTTATGAGCGATTTGGAGTAGCAGCTGTAGTATGTTAATTGCCTCACGATCCTTTAAAGACATCGTGGTATCATTATCGTGGTATCATTTACCTCTGGTTTCGCAAAGCCGCCAGAACTAGAATGGGTGCATCTCGCAATAATTAGACTTCTGAAACACATCGCTGTCACACCGTTGATTGGCTGGTGACAGTTGTGTCGACAGCCGGCAGGGTATGCGCTTTAAGAATAGCAATATAGAAGTATTTTTTTTCCGCTCTGGCAATTTAACAATTGTGCTTCTCAACTGAATTAAAATCAACTATTGCTTTCATTTATTATACTTATCTTAATTTGTTTCATGTTTCCGATCAAAATCAAAAGCTTTTTTAGTTTCTGATTTCGATGGGATTCTGAGAGCAGGGAACCATAACTCACGCGCTGTAGGCATCACTCTGATTTGACACATTTATATCATCTTATTTGTGTGTGTGTGCGCGCGTGCTTGTGTTGTTGTTGTTGTTGTCTTTTACCTTTGCGCAGCAGCTTATCCGACTGTTCGGTCGAAGGGAACAGATACGGTAGCGTCAGATCGTAAGAAAAAAATAAACTTACGAAATTCAACGTTTTCTGGGAAAAGCATGCGGAAGTTTCTACACTTTCTTTTCCTTTTGATATTTACTGAAACATTGAAAATGTAGTTGCAGAATTTTAGCAAGCTAACTGTAATTTTTATCACGCTAACTGTATTGATATGGAGTATAAGTAGAATAGGTAATTTAACCCATTCTACTTATACTCCATATCAACTTAATAAGCCGAAAAATACGGTATTTTCCTACTCACTGGAAGAGAGAGAATATTCCACTTGATCACATGAAACCTTGCGTGTCATAAGGTCAGACGAAATCGGATCAAAACTTTGTCCCCTACCCCCGTAACTGACCCAATCAAGACCAGATTTGAAGATGTGAATCCGTTTTTTGTAAATATGACATGGATGGTAAGTCAGATAATATCCGAAAACTTGAGAATTTCGTCGTTCTGGAGCGGGAATCGAACCCGCGTGTCCCGGATAGCGCCCGAGTATGCTGACCACTACACCACCCAGAACGATCAAGTCTCAGTTTTCCGATTAATTTGAATATAACCATCACAGGATTCGCTAGTCGAAGCAACCGGAATTCATGTTCAGCGAATCTGCCGATTAAGAATTCCATCCCGTGATTGCCCGGAGGAGCAGATAAATCATGAATGGAATACGGGATTACACCATACAATACAAATGTTCAAGATGACAATCCGTTTTTTGGTGTAAATATGGCAAGGATGGTAAGTCAGATAATATACGAAAACTTGAAAATTTCGTCGTCCTGGAGCGGAAATTGAACCCGCGTCTCCCGGATAGCGCCATGGTATGCTAAACCACTACCCTCTCAGAACGACCAAGTCTTAATACTAGATTTCTTTGAGATATCTTCATGACAAATTACAATAATTACAACTACATAAAAATTGCCAGTAAGCAGACTTACCATATAGAGATGGCATTCTAATTCCACATCAGATTAACCTTACAATTTCTGTCTTTTGTATAAAACGCAATACCCAATACTATAAATGCATTTGACCCAATATTTTTTCTACGTACTGGATTATTGAACTAAAACGTAAACTGTTACTAAAGAGGCAAACTGTACAATAACTGTAAAAGTTTAAATATGGAATACATCAAGAATCCATACGAAATAGACACTATTTGGGAAACCTTGGTGAAAAGCCCATGAAATAATTAATCTCAAGAAAGTATGCAGAGATTTCGCTGTTTTCCCTAAGCATTTTATCTATTAAAAAATAAAGTTAATAAAGCAGTTCAAAATCATGTTTGTGGCCCCACCAATTTTATCTGATATGAAGTTATGGTCTTTTTCCCCGGAGCATGTTTACATATCGCATTTTTCTTGATTTGTTGCGTGTCGCAGCAGACCAGACCTGCAAAAGACTGAGAGCTGTTTGTTATTTTTTTCCCTTTCTTTTTTTCTGACAGAGCTGAATAATTTAAAGAATCTCCTAAATCCTCTTTTCTAAGATTTTAACCACGATAAAACAGACTTCAGCGATCCACTTGAATCAATCGACGAATTTCAATAAATCAAATGTCTTTTTCGTCTTTTAAGAAAACATTTACGACACAATTGTTCACTCTAAAATTAACCAAAATACACTTTTGATTAGTTTGAATAAGGACAAAAATACGGCTTCGTAAATATCTCTACCATCTCGTTCGAAATAGTTTCTTTCATCTTTGCTATATCTTGCACTCAAGACAAACGAACCTTGCATTCATAAAAATAAGCCCTTTTTTTACTATCTTAGGATAACATCAGAACTTTTCCCCTTCTTTTGCTCCTGCTAAAATTATTTATATTATTACCATTCATATAACAAAATCAATTTATTTTGTGCTCATCTGGTATCTAGAACAAACACCTTTCTAACTACTTGTCACAGTGTAAATGAACCTGGTCTTCATTCATGTCGTCTCCGCCATAAGCTTACCTTTAACTATCCCCTCATATTGGAAATGACACCGACTTTTCTGTTCTATAATCTCATAAAAAATTGAAGACATGGGGAAAATTCAAAACCACAATCAATATGCCGTTTTCAGGGTGAATATTTAAAATCAATGGTTGAACATACATTTTACCTAAACAAATGTTCTTAGTATTTCTGCTTAACATAAGGAAAATTGTACTATCAGTTGATTTATTTTTAACACACCTTTTAGGGGATTCGAGAGTCATTATATCCATTGATCGACTGCTTGTGGGCACTAAATCGCTACATCTATTAGCCCGGTTTGAATAATTCTTTTCGCATTCCGAGGAACTCAAATTGCTAGAAATCCACATGAAAGTATTTTCTTTTTCATATCATCATCATCATTGTCAACCATTATCAATCCACTGCTGGACGAGGGTCTCTCCAAGCCTCTTCCACAACAGTCTGTCTTGTGCCAGTCTTCTCCATGTTACTCCCGCATACTTTCGAATTTCATCCACCCGTCTCCCATGTGGTCTTCTTCTGGGTCTTTTTCTGTCCCTCGGAATCCAATCTAAAATTTCGGCTGTCCATCGATGGTCTGTCCTTCTGGCAGTATGTCCAGCCCATCGCCATTTCAGAGATTTTACTCTCATCATGATGTCTTCCACTCGTGTCTTTTTTCTGATCCAAGAGTTCCACTTCTTATCTCTCCTGGTTACACCAAGCATGCACCTCTCCATGCTTTTTTGAGTTGTCTGCAGCCTTTGTATGTCTCTTTTAGTTAAGGTCCACGTCTCTGCACCATACATAAGCACTGGAAGGATGCATTGATCAAACACTTTTTTCTTTTAAGACATAACGGCATATTGCTCTTGAAAATTATTCTGTTTCTTCCAAAAGCTTTCCAGGCAAGTTTTATACGCCGATTAATTTCTCCATCAATGTGACCCTCACTTGATATATGCTGTCCAAGATAAACGTACGCATCTGTTATCTCCAGCTTTTCTCCATCAATCGATAAATCTTCATTTCTTGTAAAAGCATTGTACATCACTTTTGTCTTCTGAAAGTTCATTTTTAATCCCACTTCTTTACTGTTGTCAGCAAGTTCCTGGATCATACTCTGCAGCTCTGATGAGGTAGTTGCAAAAATGACTACGTCATCAGCAAAACGAAGGTGAGTTAGATAATCTCCATCAATCTATATCCCTTTGTTTTCCCAGTTCAGTGATTGAAAGACATTTTCCAATGTAGCATTAAAGAGCTTGGGAGATATCGTGTCACCTTGTCTCACTCCCTTTCCAATTTTTATGTGTGGTGTATTCTCAAACAGCCGAATATTTGCACTTGTATTTTCGTAGATGTTATTAATAATATTAATGTATGCATCGTCAATACCGCAGGATTTCAAAACCATTGTAACTGCTGATGGTTTCACTGAATCAAAGGCCTTTTCGTAATCGATAAAAGCCACGCACAATGGAAGTTCATATTCCCTCGCTCTTTCAATTAGTTCTCTCAGTACGTGGATATGACCTATAGTGCTGTAGCCACTCCTGAATCCAGCTTGTTTTCTCGGTTGAGCCATGTCCAGTGTTACCTTCAAGCAGTGCAACTTTAGTGAAGATTTTATAAACCACTGATAGGAGGCTGATAGGTCGGTAGTTCCAGAGAATCTCAATGTCATTTTTTTTATGTAGAAGGATCATTGTAGCGTTGTTCCAATCCTCAGGAATCTTCCCTTCATTAAGGCATCGAGTGAAAACTTGGGCGAGTACTGTTTTAATTTCTGCATTTGCTTCTTGTATGATGTCTACAGTAATGCCATCTAATCCTGGAGCTTTTACCCGAATCATGTTCTTGATTGCATGTGCAATTTCTGCTGGGAGGACTGGAAGAACTCTGGTACTGCTACCTTCATGATATCTGGAGTACATATATTATCCGTTTCATATAATTTGGAGTAGAAATCTTTCACTCTTCTCAAAATTTCGCCCCTATTTCTTGTTACAGAAGCACCTTCTTTTCTCAGTGCCATAATCTGTTTTCTTCAGTTAATGAGATGTCCCTTTGCTATCTTTAGAATTTGGTTTTTTTCAATTGCTTTCCTCACTAGTTCACAGTTGAATTTCCTTACGTCTTCAGTGATACTTTTTCGTACTGTCTTGCATACCTCTATATATTCCACTTTGGAAGTCACATCTTCTTTAGTTGTCCTCATCTCTCTTCTTTTTCACATCAACATTTTGGTTTTTCCTGATAATTTGTTCACATGCAACTTATTCTCAGACTCAGCTAATCTTGTTGCTGTTTCCATAAGAGCTTTGGTTACTTTTCTGTTAACTTCAGATATGTCTACTTCTTCTGATGTTAGACCGTCTAGGGCAGAGAATCTGTTCCGCAGTTCCAATTTGAAGGTATTGTGATGCTTTTTAAGGTTGGTCACGTCAATACACTTTGTTTGTTTTATGAGCTTGCTACGCTCGAGTTTAGCATTGAGGTGCATCTTACATCTGTGGTCACTACCTGTGTTAAACTGGTTCAGCACACTGCAGTCTTCAATGACGAATTTCTTGTTACACATAATAAAATCTATTTCACTTTTCTATCCATTGGGATGCCTCCATGTCCATTTCCAAAGGAGTTAATGATGAAAAACCTTTCTGCCTCTGCAAACTCTACGAGAGTATTTCCACTCTGGTTTCTATTGCCGTGACCGAATTTACCTACTGAAGTTTCATTCTGTTGCCGTTGCCCTATTTTTGCATTGAAATCTCCCATAACTATCTTCAAGTGCTGCTTGCTTCTATTATTTAGATGACGAATTTCCTCATAAAATTCTTCAATTTCTTCTTCAGGATGACTTCTGGTGGGTGCATAAGTTTGAATAATCTGAGCCTGGTATCTTCTCGAGAGTTGGATAACGAGTCGTGCAGCTCTGTCAGAGGAACTTTCAACTTCTACAACTTTATCCTTCAGTTTCTTGTTTATTATAAATCCAACACCACTAGTTCTGCCAGTATCTATCCCACGATAGTAGAAGAGATGTCCACTTTTCAGTTCAATGAGATCTTTTCCTTTTCTCCTTACCTCACTTAGCCCGACGATGTCCCACTTGATCCTTTGCAGTTCCTCTTCCAATTCAAGAAGTCTTCAATCAGAAGATATAGAGCGTCCATTGTAAGTAGCCAAGGTCAGCATCAGATGGCAGCCTAGTCCGGTCCTCCGGGGATTCTTAGCACCCTCTGCCTACATGTCGCACTGGCCGCTGCCTTGGCCAGGTACATTCCAGCTGCCGGAGACTGAGGGCCAAGATTTAAGTTGTGGAGTCATTTTGGAGGGGGTTTGGCCATAACTCACCACGCTGGCCAAGCGGTTTGCTGAGTGTGGGATAGCATTTCCTCTAATCCCGATGGTATAGTTATACCGCTATTAGCGGTCTTTTTTTTCTTTTTTTTCAATATCTCCTAAAAGTCCTATTTAAATTTTTTCCCGTATGATTCATAATACAGTAGATTCCGGTTAACTGGGCCACCTGTTAATCGAGACAGCCGTTTATTTGGGATAATTCTAAAGAACACCAAAAATTAGCTCATTGGTATACACCTTCGTGTAATTGTGGCAGCCGCTTTATTTGGCCAAAGTGTTCTATTTCCGATGTGCACCAGTTAACCGGGATCTCCTATATTACCAAAATCATTTAGTAACATTTTCTACAACGAATAATGTAAATATTTTCCTCCTACTATTTTGTAAACGTAGAGTAAATATAATTTTTGGGGATATTTTGGCCTCCACAAGTCCGATTTAAAGAGAAAAAAGTTGGCATCTCATAACTTCTGCTATGAATATTTTGGACATATAATGATTATTTATTTCCACTTAAAACGGTACCTTCTCCTTCAATAAGAGTTCTTTTGGTTACGCATCACTCACCGTGAAAAACATTCTAGACAGCTTTTGTGCTGAGAATATTACTTTACTATGTGAAAGACGATAAAAAGTGAACTCTGTTTATTAGGCGTATAAAATAAAGGGATCAAGAGATGCTAGCTTTCACTACCTCCGGGTAGCTTCGTCAGGCATTTAGTAGCTAAAGATCTCATAGCTACTAAATGCCTGACGAAGCTACCCGGAGGTAGTGAAAGCTAGCATCTCTTGATCCCTTTATTTTATACGCCTAATAAACAGAGTTCACTTTTTATCGTCTTTCACATTAATTGGGCGTACAGAATCCCGTTTTTTCATCGTTCGTATATATTGGTTACTTTACTATGTTCCGCCACTGCAGGAGCAAGCCAACATTTACATTTCTTTGCTATGTTTACATTTAAAAGTCCGATTTGAAAAATTATTTTTCTCTCGGATATAATTCTACACAAGGAAAATAAAATTTTCAATTTTTCATAGAGCACATTTTTGCCGCTAGGTAGCATAATTACACATTTTTATTTGCGACCTTATCACCGTGTTTGAAAACCCGATTGAAAAATTATATATTTGCACGATATGCTTTCTATTACTAAGAAATTCTATTCAATATAGTAAATATCATCTCCAAGTAATACACATCTCTAAAAATGGGCGTCATGTAGGTAATTCTGCTTTCCTGGCTATTTCAGCTTTGTAAAGACGTATTTAAAATACTCTGTTTCCGTAGAATATCTTCCATATCGCGTATTTTTCTTCTCTTTGTAAAGCACAGTTCTCCCACTAGGAGATGCATGTTTTTTATTGATCTCAATGAATATTGTGTGTTCATTTCTGTCTTCAAGTAACGCACAGCTATTGCGTCGGAGAAAGTACAGTTATTTTACATTTTCAATGATATCTCTGCTTCTAAATAATCTTATTTTTGGTAAATATTTTCCACTGAGAAGAACATTTTATGTATAATTTGTAGGTTCCCTTAATGCAAGCTTCCATTGCTATTCGGTGTGAGGGAATATTTGTATCTGTGCTTCTAAAAATCCGTTTCAAAAATGTTCTTTTGTACAGGGTACCGTTTACTATAAAGAGCACCTCGCACACTGCGTATGGTAATCAAGGCTGAATGTTCCCGCTCGAGGAGGTAATGCGCATTCTTCCCTAATTATTATCTCTTCTTCTAAAAATCCGATTTCTTTCTTTGAGAAGCTAACCACTGAATCTCAGAGAACAGCTTAATGATATGATACGATATGGTATGGTGATTTAAAAATCCGATTTGAAAAATCCTTTGGCTGTGGGAAATACAGAGGGTGAGTCAAAAGTTTTATAATATTGGGATCACTTTATGTCTTCATACGCACCTTAACGACGAAAGTTGACTAGCATTCAAAGTACGTATAAGCCATCGTATTGTACCGTCTTTAGTCATCTGTCTGCCAGTTCTTCGATTCTGCGGCGGTACCAGTTCTTGTCCGTTGAGGCGAAGAACTCCTTCACCCCGGCTGCCACCTCCTTCTGGTTGTTGAAATGCCACCCGCGAAAAAAGTGGGTCATGGACCGGAACAGGCAATAATCCTACGGAGCAAGTTCCGGACTATATGCTGGGTATGGCATCAGTTCGATGCCCTCAAGTTCCTGGAGTTTTGTCCGGGTCGTTCGCGCGGTATGAGCCCGAGCTTTGTCCTACTGTAGGAGAGCGCGCTTTCTGTTCACCAGTACCAGGTACTTCTCCTCCAAAACGACATACATCCACTCCAGCTGTTCAGAGTAGAAGTTGGCGTTGATGGTTCGACCGTCTGAAACAAATTCGTAATGGATCATCCCGTCGAAATTCCACCAGACGCAGAGCATCACCTTATGCTCGAAGCGCCCACGTTTGGCAACAGATTCTCGAAGCTGACCCGGGCTCAACCATTGCCAATGTGTGTAAGGATTACAGAAATAGACCCACCTTTCATCGCACGTAACAATTATCTTGATAAAACGTACATAGCGCGGGTTTTCTAGTAGTTTCGTGCACACTTCCACTCAGCGGTTTGCTTCAGCTGGCGTCATTTCGTGAGGTACAATGCGGCAGTTCCTGCATAACTTGCCGAGGTCCTGAAGGTGGCGAGCCACGGTGGTCTGTGATGTGCCCAGCTCGCCTGATAATATCCGAGTGTTGGTTGACGGATTTGCTTCTACGTCCTGGCGCACGGCCTCCTAATCCACGGTTCGCGGCCTACTGGCCCTTGGCAGATCGTCGAGATTTCTGTCACCTGAGTGAAATTTCTTGAACCATCTGGTTGCGGTGCTGTGGTCTACGGAACCTTCCCCTTTCGCATGACAAATGTTTCGTGTGGCTTGAGCAGCGTTATGGCCGAGTTCAAACTGGGAACGCAAAAGTTCCCTAATTAGCCGGTTGTGACTGTTCATCTTTTAGGCGTCCCAACCACAGACAGAACGACGACATGCAATGCTGTTCACAGCAACGACTTCCACTTTATATCCCTTTCGATTAACTGCAGTGCGCGACTTGAACTAGTTTAAACACGTGACATACTCTGTGCAGCACATGCGTTTATGTAAATACTGCAAAACTTTCGACTCACCTCCTGCAGTATATTATGGAAAACGTTTTATGAGAAACCATAGCTTCGCTTTCAAAATATTGGCAGTTTCTTCTGCACAGGTAGGCCAGGCGTTTATGGAACATACGTCAGTTTTTTGAAAGTCCAACAGAAATATGTTTTTTTTTTTTTTGCTTCAGATGTATTTTGTGAAAAATACTTTTTGCGAGTTTTATACTATCGTAATTCAATTTTCATCTAGAGGCGCGAATGGATATTTTAATTTGCAGCCTTTACTCTGTCTTTACGAGAGATGTTTAAATCATTATTGGGTTGGTGCGAATGAAATATTCGGCGCGTACGAGCAGTGGAGACAGATCGCCACCCCATCGGAATGGTACCACCTACAGGTGTTGCGGGTATTGCATCACACGTGTGTAGGGAACAAGGTTCAGGCGTGGCTTGTTTGAACGTAACGTGGCTTGCAAAGGAACCATGCAGACCCTAGATTTAAGAGTCCTCTTTCTGTATGAATTTAAACTGGGCCATTCTGCAGGAATTGACATTCGAAACGTTAACAAAGCGTTTAGCCAGAATACAGCCAACGAACAAACCATTGGGCGATGGTTTGTGAAGTTTCGAAGCGGAGATACGTACCTGCAAAACGAAGCACGTGGTCACCGGTACAATCTATTGTTGTTTCTGAAGAAGTTCTGTGTGGTTGAAGCGGACCCCGAAAAACGTGTCGTGAGATAGCGGCAGAGGTATATGTCCACCACACGACAGTTGTTCGGCGTCTGGCTGAGCTGGGTAAGGTCAAAACGCTGGACATGTGGCTGCCGCATGAGTTGACAACTACCAACAATACTAGGCGTTTGGAAATCTGCACGTCGCTGCTTGCCAGCAATAAACAGGAATCTCTACTGCATCGAATCGTCAAATGCGACGAGAAGTGGGTCCTTTATGATAATCGGAAACGATCTGCACAATGGTTAAGCAAGGCACAGTCTGCTGAACGGTATCCTAAGCCACCCTACACACCAAGAAGCTGATGCTCCTTGTCCGGTGGTCCACAGCCGGGATAATTCATCGGAGTTTTTTGACAAGAGGCTAAAACCAGCACTGCAAAACGTTATTGTGCTGAATTACACCAGGTGCACCGCAAATTGCTGCAGAAACAACCGGCTTTGGTCACAGACGTGGTGTTCTTTCGCTCCAGGACAACGGCCGCCCTCATGCCGCACAACGAACGATGCTGACACTACGTGCCTTGGGCTATGAAGCACGGCCTTATTCTGCCTATTCTCCGGACTTGTCTCCGACAGACTATCATCTGTTTCGTCACCTGGATCACTTCCTGTCCGGGAAACAGTTTACAATAGACAACGAGGTTCAACGTACAGTTGATGCCTTCTTCGGGTCCCAGCCAAAAGCCTTTTTTCGTTCCGGGATGGTGGCCTTGCCGGACAGATGGCAACTATGTATCGATGGCAAGGGGCTTTGTTTTGCCTAGGTAAGTTGTCCTTCTTTTCCGTTCTCGTCGTCCACGTGTGCTGGTCTTTTAGCGGACATTTCATTCTCACCAACCCAATATCTGTGTATCGTATATCATTCTCTGAGAAGAACACCTTGCCAGTTATCATAAACACTGGAACACCTAGCTAGTTATCATAAACACTGGAACACCTTGCTAGTTATCATAAACACCGGAACACCTTGCTAGTTATCATAAACACTAGAACACCTTGCTAGTTATCATAAATACTGGAAAACCTTGCTAGTTATCATAAACACTGGAACACCTTGCTAGTTATCATAAACACTGAGTTATAACATTTCGTAAGCCAATAAATGTTCGATGATTATGACATTTTACAATACCAGACCTTTCTCTGTCCCCTTCTCCCTGCTTTTGGCCCAAGTACACAATATCAAATTATTTATTTCTGTTTTTGTACTTGCTCTTTATGCCCGCTTTCTCTTTGTGTTATCACTCCATCTTTCACTCTTTATACACTCTCTCTCTCTGTTTATACTCTCTCCCTTTGTGCATCTCTGCGCCTCTTTCTTTTTCTTTTCCGTTTAACATTATTTCTTATTTCTTTCAACTTTCTTCCATCCTGTCTTATATCTTCTCACCGTTTTTTGTTTTCATTCTTTTCACACACCTTCTATTTCTCTTTTTTGCACTCCTTCTTTCTCTCACCACAACTCCTCCATCTCTAATCTGTATCTCTTCACATACACCTTTCTGTGTCTCCTTCTCCCTGTGTTGTGCGCAAGAACACAATATTAAATTATTTATTTCTGTTTTTCTATCGCTCTCGTTCTATCAGTCTATATCTCTTGTTCTATCTCGCAATCACTCCCTTCCTGCATCACCGACTCGCTACTTTGTGTCGTTCTCTCTATCTTCCCGCCTTTACGATTCCCTTTAGATATCAATCTGTTCCTACTTCTTTTTTTAACTTCCTTCTCTTTATCTCTCACTTTTTGCATCTACATTAACAATCTCCTACGTCTCTATCTTCGTTTCTCGTACTGCATTATTGCTTTCATCCTTTCTTCATATTCCTTTCTGTCCCTGTCCTTCCTTATCTTTCCTTCTCCTTACAGATCCCTTTGTCTCCTTCTCTAGCTTTAGCACTTTTCCTCCTGAAACCTTCGTCTGTGTTTGTCCCTTTATTTATCATTCTGTATCTAAAGTAGAGAAGTCCGCAGGCCTGCTGCAATTCAATACGCTTTCCATTGCTGCGAGGTGAAGTTAAAAAATGAGACGCACACATTTTCACTGTTTCTTTTTTTTTTTTTTTCTGTTTCACGAACGTCGTCCGGCTAAATCATGAAATATATGTCTTGTGCCTTAAATGTTCTCTTCCTGAAGAGCGCAAAAGGATGAAGAGTCTCGTTCGTTTCGACTTCAGATGAAGCGACAACTTCTTCCAGAGCCTACGTAAGGCTTCCCCATTCGAGCTAAACAAACCATTGGAAATGAGCGCGAACCATCGAAAGGATTAAAGTACCATTGAAAACAACGACGACTCGAGTGGGGGCGTCTGTCTGGGTTACAGGTGCGGGTGTGGGCGGGTGGGTGTTGGGATGTGTTCCAGCGGATGCACCATTGCTGTTTTACGCCGTTGCTATTTGGAGAGCCCAGGGAGGAGACTGAATATTTAATGAAACCGTAGCAGTAATCAACGGAAAATGTGCACGGCATCGATTCCTTTTACTTTATACTAGCGCTGCGCTTCTCAAAACCCATTTCCTTTGCCAAGAGAATAAAGAGGAAGGCTTAATGGTTGTGACTGGAGTTGGATGGGTTGGGGGGATAAAGGCGTAGAGACCTAAATGCTTCGAAGCTTAAGACGATCGGAGAACGTCGGGGAAAGGGGGGAGAGAAAGTTAAAACAAATGGGGAGGTTTTTAGCTCTGGCAATGAGAATCAAACGCCAAGAATCTTCAAGTTAAGCGAATTTACCGACATGCGCTTTTTGGGGTGGTAGCATTAGTGACTGTGGACTAAGATACGCTCTAGCGCTCCTTTTTTAAGCCCCGAATTTCTTCTCTTGCCGCTCTTTCTGCTTTTTACCTAAGTGAAAGAACAGAAGCGGTTTGAAACATCACCACCCCTGAAGAAGGGGAAGCTGAAGGAAGGGTGAATCAGGAATGTCAAATGCAGCAAAAGTACTACACTTATTTAAAACCGGGGAAGACGTCGTCTTAAAAGAAATTGATTTCGGTTGCAGAAAAATAATCTCTTTTGACATTTATTCTGAATAACTTCCATACTAATGCTTGTGAAATATCGAACACTTTAAGGTAGGTACTGATATATAAAAATTTTAAAATATCAGACGAGCCAAAGGACTATGTATGTATCACCATAGCCTTTATTAGGTTTCACGGATTCTTTGTCTAGATCTGAGCATTCAATTTCTACGTCACTGCTTAGCTTAGACTGCGATTCTTTCTCTTCAGCATGTTTCTCCTGTTCTTTTTACCGAGTTCTAGGAAAACACTTAAAATGTTCTATGAAGCTGGTAGAATAAAAAATGTATTTCTCAAATTCTTTCAAAGCTTTCAGCTTTTGAACCGTTTTTCCATTTCTGTATTTGTTTTATAATTATAGTTTTTGGATGTGATGTATTTATCAGACAAAAACCAAAAGTCGAAAGAAACAGTCGAATTACTATTCTTAGAAAGTATGTTTGTTATTTTTTGTAAAATTTAAATAAATACAAAATTGTCTTCATCTGAAATTTTTATCATTATTTTTGAAACTAAAATAGCTCCCTAAGGTAGGTATTCCCCCGATTGCACAGTAATGTCGAATCGACGTCGATTTTTGGTTACCAGGTTGAGACATAGTTTTCAACCAGGCATAGTTTTCGACGTAAAATCGATCAGACGGAACCTCAAGAAAAATCATTATATTGAATTTCAGTATACATGTAGACAGTTTTACGCAGTTTATCCCTTTAGTTCCATTAGGTCGAATAATCAATGTTTTTTATGCGATCGGAAAGCATCGCGCGCATGCGCCTTTGCAAACGTTACGCCAGACACACTTTTTGGATGCTGAGGTGTTGGTCGATTGTAGCATTTCTGTTGTAAGATGATATTCTTACCTGTCTCCTTTTTCGCCGGTGAGGTAATTTTTTTTTTTTTTTGCTTAATTATGTTGATAAGAAGTTGAGTCTCGTTTCTTTAAGTAGAATTACTTTTTTATTTAAGGTATATAATTTGTACGTACGCATATCCCAATTTGGGATAAGGCCTAGCACGATGCCGGCAGATCACCAAATATTCTGTGAAATTTTTGGGAATGATGTGTCATTTCGAATGCGCCAGAAAAGACTTGGATGTTGAAACAATAACGAAAAAGTTATATGATGCTTTAATCGTAGACAGCGTCGTAGAATCGTACTACAAATACGAATACATTCTGCGTTTTATGCCACGATTAAAAGTTTAGAATTTAATGTTTCAACATCTAAATTGTAGGATAAACGTAGATTCGGCATTACAACAGTACTAGAATCGATTACTAAACTGCGTAACATCAACGTAAAATCGACGTCTACACTACGTAGCAACGATGTATATGTTTCTATCTAAACGTCGAATTTTCGTCTATTGTTGACTTGATACGACTTAGGTTTAAATTTCGACGTCGAAAGGACGTAACAAAAGTGGGCATGGATATCTATATTCGACGTTTCATATCGACCAAAAATCGATCAAAAATTCGACGTCGAATCGATGTGATGTGCTACCGCGGTCCACTTCTCACTTTTTTATGAAAGAGGGGAAAACCCATTTTGAAATAGCTGTACCAATCAGAACTGGCGAGATAGGCAGACTAGAATAACAAGGATAATGATTTCTTAGCATCAACTTACTATAAAAGGCAAAAAATTCGCATACGAGAATCACCATTTTCACAAAAATGATGAGAAAGGTTATGAGATTTTCATGGAACGAAATTTTTAAACTGAAATTTCAAGAATTAAAAAAAACAAATTTATGAATTTTAAAACTGCACAGCCCTCATAGGAGTTTCACACAATATTTGCACAGAATTTTGAAACAAACCATCACATGAAAAAAACATTTCCGTTGCCAAAATATTATTTTTTGCACTGCGAGCCCGTGTTCCTCTTTTGAATATTACTGATGCCAGTTTTCCGGCGGCTGCCTTGTAATAGGCAACAATGCCTGTGGTTGCTGGAATGTTGGCCCCCGGCTTCCTCTAGCCGATAACGGTTCATGACGTATGCCTCTAAATAACTTTTCTTTTGAGTCTCTGTTTTTTTACGTAAATTCAATCACTTTTTGGTTAGAGATTTTCTCATTGAACGATGCATTACTTTCCCAAAGAGCTTTTTCTGTTTGGCAGAACTGACACTGGGTCACAGCCCGATAAAACCAAAAAACTGAATGCAGCATAGAGAGAGCAGGTGGTAGAGATCGATTAAGCAGAGAATATTTAGAAGAGATTGTAAAGATAGCAAGCAGGTTGTAGAGTTGTCGAGATATGTGCACATGTGTAGAGATTACAAGTAGATGTTAAATATTGAGATCGCAAAAAGTTGATCCACAGCTTGAGACTTATAATGCCTGACTGCTGCTGAAGACATGCCAACCTTCGAATTATGAAAATCGGGAGATTCTTACAGCTCATAAAATCAAACTAGCTCTATTTTTAACGACATTTTCCAGAAGTAGTACTATTGGTTCACTAAAAGTCCTAGAGAAAAAAAGAGCGAAAATCAACATCCCCTTTCCCTTCTGAAATTCGCTCTCATGTACGTCGATTCCGCAAGATAATGAAAACGTGAAAGTGCCCGCATGTTGTATTTTACTAATAAAATAGCAGCCAACTGTTCTTTATCTCTTCTTTAGGTTGTGTGCGAAGGCGACAGAAAGTATCGTACTAGCATCGCCTTTCATTACAAGGGGAGGCGATCTGTAACTACTCCCTTTTCTTGTTAAGTGAATTCGCCGCGATTCAACTGTTTATCATCATTTCGAATGCGCGCGGCTCTGCTGAGGCGAGGGGTTGAAAAACTGAACTGCAAGGAAAAGGCATGGCAACACCAATCTGTCAATAAATTTTTGACCCTCGCCATCATTCTAGTACCTCAGAGGGTGAGATCTTTGATGAAGGCGTCGTATGACAATCGGACGGGGAGAAATTTTTTTAAAGCAAATGTTTTCCGACTCATCTCGGACGATCGGTCAGAAGCCAGCGCTTAGACCACTGCGCCACTATTGTGGCTTTCATTTTGCAGATAGGAAAAGTATTGGGTTGGGGCAAATGAAATGTCCGGCACAAACGAGCAGTGGAAACAGGCCCCTACCACAGCGGAAAAGAACCACCCACAGGTGTTGCAGGTATTACGTCACAGAGTTACCATAAATAGTTAGCACGTGTGTGAACAACAAAGTTCTGGCGTGGCTTGTTTGGACGTAACGTAGCTTGCAAAGGAAACATGCAGACGCCGGGTTTGAGAGTCATCTTCCTGTATGAATTTAAACAGGGACATTCTGCAGGAATAGCCGCTCGAAACTTTAACATACATTTTGGGCAGAATACAGCCAACGAACGAAACATTCGGCGATGGTTTGTGAAGTTTCGAAGCGGAGATACGTACCTGCAAACCGAAGCACGTGGTCACCGATTCGATCTATTGCTGTTGCTGACGATGTTCTGTTACGTGTGGTTGAAGCGGACTCCAGAAAAAGGTGTCGTGAGATAGCGGCAGAGGTAGGTGTCCACCACATGACAAATGTTTTGAGCCTGGCTGCGCTAGGTAAAGTAAAAAAGCTGGACATGTGGCTGCCGTATGAGTTGACAACTGCCAGCAAAACTAGCCGTTTGGAAGTCTGCATGTCGCTGCTTGCCAGAAATAAACAGGAACGTTTACTGCATCGAATCGTTCCTTACGACGAGAAGTGGGCCCTTTATGAAAATCGGAAACGATCTGCACAATGGTTAAGCAAGGCACAGCCTGCTGGACGGCATCCTAAGCTACCCCTACTCACCAAGAAGATGATGCTCCTCGTCTGGTCGTCCACATCCACGATAATTCATCGGAGTTTCTTGGCATGAGGCCAAACCATCACTGCAGAACGTTATTGTGCTGAATCACATCAGATGCACCGGAAATTGCTGCAGAAATAACCGGCTTTGGTCAACAGACATGGTGCTCTTCTGCTCCAGGACAACGCTCGCCCTCATGTCGGACAACGAATAATGCTGACACTGTGTGCCTTGCGCTATGAAGCACTGCCTCTTTCTGTATATTCCCCGGACTTGTCTCCGACAGACTATTATCTGTTTCGTCGCCTGGATCATTTCCTGTCCTTAAAAAAGTTCACGACAGGCAACGAGGTTCAACATGCAGTTGATGACTTCTTCGGATCCCAGCCATTACTTTTTTCTTTCCGGGGTCATGGCCTTGCTGGACAGATGGCAACCATGTGTCGATGGCGAGGGGGATTATTTTGCATAGTAAAGTTGTCCTACTTTTCCGTTCTTGCCGTCCACGTGTGCTGGTCCTTTCCCGGACATTTCATTTGCACGGACCCAATACGAAACTGATGACTGTAATGCTGCCTTGAATCTGTGCAGAAAGAAAAAGATTTCACAAGTGGCTCGAAATCATGTTGGTAGGTGACATTTCGACCATTCTAACAGCTAATTCTCGGTGAAAATCAGGAGAATTAGACATCCATCCGAAAGGCGGGAGGAACGGCTGAAAATCCGGAGTCTCCCCCTAAATCCGAAGAGTTGGCACGTCCTTTTGTCATCGGATCGAATTCCATGTGAAGACCTGAGAATCACGATGTATTGGAGGCTTGGCCTTTCAGTGAGTGAAGGAATGAAAGTGGTAAAATAACGTATGTCTTTTCTCTCATGCTTATTCTAATATCTGGTCGTTTGGTTATGTGTAACAAAGTGTAATTTATGTGCAACGTAGCTTTTCAAGAATGGTGTTCAATTAAATAAGTTCACCAATTCAATTTGAAACTAGAACAGCAAAAAGAATACTAATAAAACTCCATACGTGTCCTTTTTGGACTTCGACAACTCCTTCGCTTTTTTCTTCACACGTATTTTTTATTAGCGGGACAATACGTGCCTTTTACAGGGCGATTCACTAGGAACTGAACACTTGTTATGTGGAATATATGAGATGGGGAATATACGATGAGCGTGAAACCCGAACTGAACGGTTCTTTATTCCCTGAAAAAGTATAGTCGACATGCATTACCTGTGAATAACCCAGTATTCGCTGACGAAGCAGTCGACATGCGTTTCCTGTGTCGTTTCTCCGTCAGATTTAAAGGTTTTCAAAACTTGTAATATCACGGCAACTATAATTACACATAACCCCATACAGCTCCGCTAGCCATCCCAATGATTTTTCCCACAAATGTACAAGGATTATGTTAATAAGTAAAACATATCAATCTGACGCATCTTATAAAACATATTTATATAAATAACTAACACTCTTAGAAAATTCAGCAATTCTATTCACAGGGTGAAAGAAGTTTAAACCTTCCAAAAACGTAGAAGAAAAACTGAAACCTGCAATATTAAGTTTAAACACCTAAGCAGTTAGGCTCTGCTTAGGTTTTCAAACCTCTAAGTTCATAATTCGCATTTTGTGCTTGAAACTGATTTGTGCATAGTAATCTTTCTGAAGAAATCACAAATAAATGTGAACAACCAAATCTGATCTTGAATCAATATTATTAATTCAAGATCAGATTTAAGATCAAGTCGAACTACCACAAAACATTGTGAAGCGTCATTTTGTTATTGTTGCTTTAGTTTAAGCTTTCCTCTTAAGTCTTACCAAGAGATTTTACTTTTTAAAGCAGAGCTAACGCAGCTTGAAAATACCACACTGCAATTAAAACTAAATTTCGAAGACCAAAAATTTTGAATTCGTAATTTCCTGATCAGTGGATTCGACATTTCATCAAAGGTAATGATTACCTCGGACTGGGGGTACTACTGAAAAAGCACGAGCGTTTCGTCGTCTGTGCATCTCAGTATGCTTCCCCAACTCCATCGAATTACTGAGATTTCATCACCACCAAAGCCGAACAGGCAGGCGACCTACTATTTATATTAAAATTATTTCTGTGTTAGGGCATACGTCCCAAATATTTACTTTCGTTCTAATGATTTTAATTTTTAAGATAAATCTTGAAATTTCTGCTATTCGGCGGCTAGCGTGAAATCCCTGACTTAAACAATACGACTAAAGGAGAATTTACTTAAAATAAGATTCTGGATTTTGTGGAATTATTATTTATTAATTTTAATGAAAATTATTTTTTTATTTACCTGAGAGAACAGATTAATATAATAAAGACGCTTGCTGATCGGAGACCGCAACCCTGGGATAATTTATAAATGTTCTTTCACTGAAATTTTGTCAAAGCATAAATACCTCAATTGAAATGTAATCTTTCGCGCTGATGTGCTGTATTTTCACTGTTGTCCATGTAACCACTCTTTCAGAAAACTCGAAAATTACATTGCCCAGGAGTGGGAACCGAACCCGCGCCTCCTGATTACCGGTCGAGCATGCTATACGTTACACCACCCAAGACAAGGAAGTTCAGAGCAACTAAAGCTAAGCAGATGTAACTTAGAAATCTGAGAACATTTCAGATTTGAACTAGTCGAAGCAACTATAAGATTCATCGGAGCGCCCCAGCGACCTTTTCTGACATCCGGGATCGGATGTAGGTCTTTAAGTTCCAGTGCTTCATAGAACATCATACGTAAATGGAAAACGAATTTCTCAGATGAAATAATTCTTCTCAAATACATGGAAGGCGAAACAAATGCAATCATTGGCCTTGATGTGCCGTATTTTTACTGTTGTCCATGTGGCCACTCTTTCAGAACACTTGAAATTAACATTACCTTAGAGTGGGAAGTTTTCTGAAAGAGTGGCCACACGGACAACAGTGAAAATACGGCACATCAATGCCAATGATTACATTTGTATCGCCTTCCATGTATTTGCGAAGAATTATTTTTTCGGGGAAATTCGTTTCTCATTTATGTACCTCAATTCAATTTTAGATTCTACAAATATATACGAACGATGAAGAAACGGATTTCTGTAGGAACAATTAATGTGAAAGACGATAAAAAGTGAACTCTGTTTATTAGGCGTATAAAATAAAGAGATCAAGAGATGCTAGCTTTCACTACCTCCGGGTATCTTCGTCAGGCATTTAGTAGCTAAAGATCGCAGAAGCAACTGGAAAAAATATATTTCTAAGAATATAACTAAATTCAAAATAATCAAAACACTTGCACGATGTCACGAGTTGTTTGATCCCAGGGCCGGGTGGTCACGTGTAACTTCAAGAAGCCGGTGCCATATCAAAGGAAGGCTCGTGGTTACATCCTTGTTACACACATTCCGTCGCGTGATGATCTCGATGGGATGTAAGGTCAGGTGATGCGTAACATCACAGCCTCTCCTTGACAAATGTCAACCCCGCCTTCTCGTGGTGCATCCTGTTCCCACTAAAGGGGCTCTGACGACCGCAAATAGCGGTATAACTATACCATCGGGATCAGAGGAAATGCTATCCCACACTCACCAACCCGCTTGGCCAGCGTGGTGAGTTATGGCCAAACACCTCCAAAATGACTCTACAACTTAAATCTTGGCCCTCAGTCTCCGGCAGCTGGAATGTACCTGGCCAAGGCAGCGGCCAGTGCGACATGAAGGCAGAGGGTGCTAAGAATCCCCGGAGGACCGGACTAGGCTGCCATTTGATGCTGACCTTGGCTACCTACAACGGACGCTCCCTATCTTCTGATTCAAGGCTTCTTGAATTGGAAGAGGAACTACAAAGGATCAAGTGGGACATCGTCGGGCTAAGTGAGGTAAGGAGAAAAGGAGAAGATCTCATTGAACTGAAAAGTGGACATCTCTTCTATTATCGTGGGACAGATACTGGCAGAACTAGTGGTGTTGGATTTATAATAAACAAGAAACTGAAGGATAAAGTGGTAGAAGTTGAAAGTTCCTCTGACAGAGCTGCACGACTCGTTATCCAACTATCGAGAAGATACCAGGCTCAGATTATTCAAACTTATGCACCCACCACAAGTCATCCTGAAGAAGAAATTGAAGAATTTTATGAGGAAATTCGTCATCTAAATAATAAAGGTAAGCAGCACTTGAAAATAATTATGGGAGATTTCAATGCAAAAATAGGGCACCGGCAACAGAATGAAACTTTAGTAGGTAAATTCGGTCACGGCAACAGAAACCAGCGTGGAAATACTCTCGTTGAGTTTGCAGAGGCAGAAGGATTTTTCATCTTGAATTCCTTTTTCAAGAAAAAGCCACACAGGAAATGGACATGGAGACATCCAATTGGGACGACAAGTGAAATTGATTTTATTATGTGTAACAAAAAATTCGTCATCGAAGACTGCAGTGTGCTGAACAAGTTCAATACAGGTAGTGACCATAGATTGGTGAGATGTAAGATGCACCTCAACACTAAACTGGAACGTGGCAAGCTCATAAGACAAACAAAATGTATTGACATAACCAACCTTAAAAAACACCATAATACTTTCAAGTTGGAACTGAAGAACAGATTCTCTGCTTTAGAAGGCCTAACATCGGAAGAAGTGGATATTTCGGAAGTTAACAGAAAAGTAACCAAAGCTCTTATGGAAACAGCAACAAAATTAGCTGGATCTAAGAACAAGTTGCATGTAAACAAATTATCAGGAAAAACCAAAATGTTGATGCAAAAAAGAAGAGAGATGAGGACAACTAAAGAAGATGTGACTTCCAAAGTGGAATATATAGAGCTATGCAAGACAGCACGAAAAAGTATCACTGAAGACGTAAGGAAATTCAACTGTGAGCTAGTGAGGAAAGCAATTGAAAACAACCAAAGCCTAAAGATAGCAAAGGGACATCTCAGTAAGGGAAGAAAACAGATTATGGCTCTGAGAAAAGAAGATGGTTCTATAACAAGAAATAGAGGCGAAATTTTGACAAGAGTGAAAGATTTCTACTCCAAATTATATGAAAGGGATGATACATGTACTCCAGACATCATGAAAGGTACCAGAGTTCTTCCAGTCCTCCCAGCAGAAGTTGCTCATGCAATCAAGAACATGAAGCGGGGGAAAGCTCCAGGAGAAGATGGAATTACTGTAGACATCATACAAGAAGCAAGTGGAGAAATTGAAACAGTACTCGCCCAAATTTTCACTCGATGCCTTAATGAAGGGAAGATTCCTGAGGATTGGAACACCGCTACAATGATCCTACTACATAAAAAAGGTGACATTGAGGATCTCAGGAACTACAGACCTGTCAGCCTCCTATCAGTGGTTTATAAAATCTTCACTAAAGTTCTTTCACACCGCTTGAAGGTAACACTGGACATGGCTCAACCGAGAGAACAAGCTGGATTCAGGAGTGGCTACAGCACAATAGATCATATCCACGTACTGAGAGAACTAATTGAAAGAGCGAGGGAATATGAACTTCCATTGTGCATGGCTTTTATCGATTATGAAAAAGCCTTTGATTCGGTGAAACCATCAGCAGTTACCACGGCTCTGAAATCCTGCGGTATTGAAGATGCATACATTAATATTATTAATAACATCTATGAAAATGCAAGTGCAAAGATTAGGCTGTTTGAAAATACAACACACATAAAAATTGGAAAAGGAGTGAGACAAGGTGACACCATATCTCCGAAGCTCTTTAATGTCACATTGGAAAATGTCTTTCAATCACTGAACTGGGAAAACAAAGGGATAAAGATTAATGGAGATTATCTAACCCACCTTCGTTTTGCTGATGACGTAGTCATTTTTGCAACTACCCCATCAGAGCTGCAGAGTATGATCCAGGAACTTGCTGACAAGAGTAAAGAAGTGGGATTAAAAATGAACTTTCAGAAGACAAAAGTGATGTTCAATGCTTTTACAAGAAATGAAGATTTATCGATTGATGGAGAAAAACTGGAGATAACAGATACGTATGTTTATCTTGGACAGCAGATATCAAGTGAGGGTCACATTGATGAAGAAATTAATCGGCGTACAAAACTTGCCTGGAGAGCTTTTGGAAGAAACAGCATAATTTTCAAGAGCAATATGCCATTATGTCTTAAAAGAAAAGTGTTTGATCAATGCATCCTTCAAGTGCTTACGTATGGTGCAGAGACGTGGACCTTAACTAAAAGAGACATACAAAGGCTGCAGACAACTCAAAGAAGCATGGAGAGGTGCATGCTTGGTATAACCAGGAGAGATAAGAAGAGGAACTCGTGGATCCGAAAAATGACTAGAGTGGAAGACATCATGATCAGAGTTAAATCCCTGAAATGGCAATGGGCTGGACATACTGCCAGAAGGACAGACCATAGATGGACAGCCGAAATTTTAGATTGGATTCCAAGGGACAGGAAAAGACCCAGAAAAAGACCACATGGGAGATGGGTGGATGAAATTCGTAAATATGCGGGAGTGACATGGAGGAGACTGGCACAAGACAGACCGTTGTGGAGGAAACTTGGGGAGACCTTCGTCCAGCAGTGGATTGATAATGGTTGACAATGATGATGATGATGATGATGATCTCGATGGTTTCGCGAAGCGCAGTAGCTCTTGCGCTGTCGTAAGGTGCTAGTTTCTTAAAATCTCTCCATCTGAGAACTGCCCCTTGAGATCCAACATCACGGGCTAGAGCCGTCGTAAACTTTCCAGCCTTAACGTCCCTTTGGTGTTCAGAAATACGGATCTGGAACGATCTTTTTGTCATCCCAATGTAGGATTTAACGGATGCGTCAGGGTAATCCAAAGGAACAGCATAGACTCCGGCTTCAGTGAGCGTAGAAGGCGATGCGTGCTGGTCTGCTGCGAGAATATCTGACAAAGGTCTAGGTGCTCTCACGCCGATATCATAACCTAGTCTTCGGAGAGCATTCTTCAGGAAGTACGTTAGCTTAGGAATGAAGGGAATCGAACTCACGAACCGGGCGGGCTGTGCCGTGGGGTTGGCACGAGACCGTGCGCGAGCAGTTGCTGCAGGCTTTCTGACTATTTGGTCGATTGTGATCACGTCGTACCTAACTGCAGCCGCTAGGTTTCTAAGGCTAAGGATCTCCTCCTCGCATGTGGCATTGTTCGATGAGATTTCGAAAGCTCGCTTTGCTCTGTACCTAAAAAGCGCATATTTGCGTGCGGACGGGCCTGTTGAGTCAAGGAATATGGGATTGTCCACTTGGGCTCGGTTCCATAGTATTGCCACATATTTGGTAGGGCATAATTGTCCAGAATATCGAGGTAGACGTGCTGTTTAACAGGTTTGTCCCCGAAAACCAATGGGAAGACAAAAAGATCGTTCCAGATCCGTATTTCTGAACACCAAAGGGACGTTAAAGCCGGAAAGTTTACGACGGCTCTAGCCCGTGATGTTGCATCTCAAGGGGCAGTTTCCAGATGGAGAGATTTTAAGAAAATAGAACCTTACGAGAGCGCAAGAGCTACTGCGCTTCGCGAAACCATCGAGATCATCACGCGACGGAATGTGTGTGACAAGAATGTAACCACGAGCCTTCCTTTGATATGGCACCGGCTTCTTGAAGTTACACGTGACCACCCGGCTCTGGGATCAAACAACCCGTGACATCGTGCAAGTGTTTTGCTTATTTTGAATTTAGTTATATTCTTAGAAATATTTTTTCCAGTTGCTTCTGCGATCTTTAGCTATTAAATGCCTGACGAAGCTACCCGGGGGTAGTGAAAGCTAGCATCTCTTGATCCCTTTATTTTATACGCCTAATAAACAGAGTTCACTTTTTATCGTTTTTCACTTTAGATTCTACGTTGAACTAGTAGTCACATGAAAATTGCATTATGAAAGAATGAATTTTGTTCTTTTAAATTGTATTGCGACAGAAAGTTATCCTCCCTTTTTTATTTTTCTTTCGTTTTTTTTATTTTCATAATGGAAATGCGGCGTAATTATTCGCAGTGAAATCATAAGGTATTAATCAAAAATCATACATAATTTCTGTATGTAATTACATTAAATTATGGAGTGAGACAAGCCTAAATTATATCAAAGATCTGGCAAATGCACAGCTTCGAGCATTAAGGTGTACAAGACGTTTTGAGAAATTCGGTTGTATGCGAAAGTATTTCACTAAATTAAATTTTCTGTAAATTAGAGAAAACGTTTGTGATTTCAATGCAGAAATTGTTTAACCGGTAATCTATTTTTAATTACAATGTCACAAACTAGAATTTGAAGCATCCGTTGCTTTAAAAGGATTATACTTACAGCCAAGTAGAATATATTTCTTTTAAAAAAATTGTTAATGCAAAGCGACCGAGAAGTTTTGTTTGGTTTTCTCAGTTGCTAATCCTCATTAATGTATATCATATTTAAACCGTCTTTAATATATGAACAAGAAAGTCATACTTATTCACCCATGCTATATTCGCATTAGTGTTTTGTCAAGATGTTACATTAATAAAGAGAACGATCTTTACGTTCTTTTTCCGTTTTTATTTTAATTGGGTTTTATGTTAGAACGTTTCATTTTTCTTGCTAGCATATAAAAAACATAGGGAGTCATACTTTTCAAAGTTTTCTCTGTTAACTGCTGTTGCTTGCTTTTATGACTTTATAATTAGCTGAGTTACTGATAATTAAATTTTAAGAGAAGTTATATTTTTTTCGTACTTAGTGAGAATATCTAATTGAATTCTTTGAAAGCATTCTGCATTTCTTCTTTACTTCTGCCACCATAAGTAAGCTTTGTCCTTTCGTAACAATATGTATTCCACATCGCATACAGTATGTACACTATATTGACAAAAGTTACCGGACACCTAGAAGAGAAACACAATATAGCATTTATTGATATATATTAGTACGGTGTCGGTCCATTTTTGGCATTAATGCATGCACAGACCCTCTGGGACATGCTTTCGACAAGGTTTTGGAACACAGCGATAGGTATGCATTTTCGTTCACTACATAATGCTGCCGCTAACTGTTGCTTAGTAATAGTCCTTGGATCTAAACTTCTTAGGAGGCGCTCTGATTCACCCCATAGGTGTTCTATGGGATTAAGATCAGAGCTCTGTACTGGCCAGTCCACACACGATACGTAATTATCGTCAAACCACGCCGTAACAGTCATTTCTTTATGGCTCGGTGCATTATCCTGCTGGTACCAACAAGGCTCGTTTCCATAGCATTGCCACAGAATTGGTAGGGCATAATTGTCTAGAATATCGAGGTAGACATGATGGTTAACAGGCTTGTCCACGAAAACCAATGGGCCGGGACCATACCACGAAAAACACCCCCACACCAGTACACTGCCAGCTCCAAATTTGACCGTAAGAACAGTACACTATGGTAAATAGCGTTCCCCCGGCTGCCGCCATGTCCACACACAGCCATCATACAGATGGATCGTGTATCTAGATTCATCAGTCCATAGGACCAGTTTCCATTGATCTACGGTCCGCGATACATTTTCTTTACACCATGCTGAACGACAAGTAACATTCCAAGTGTAGATGAAAGGCTTATGAGCAGCCGCACGACCACGGTAACCCATGGAATGAAGTTCTCTGCAAATGGTACGCGTACATACCGAGGTTCCTGCATTTTTACTCACCTGTACACTGAGGTCTTGTGCAGAACTCCGTCGATTAACTGTAACGACTCTCCTGAGGTTTCGACGTCCTCTATCACTGATTTTCTTTGGTCTGCCGGTACGTTTTGCTGCTTCAGGCACACTATGTGTCTTCCACTTATTCAGTACATCCAAAACAGTTGACTTGGGTATGTTTAAACCCCTCTCGGTTTCTCTTGTGGACAACCCACTAATATAACACCCAACAATCTTTCCTTTCTCAAAGTTAATTCTCTCCCGCAGCGACATTTTCGCTCTACCGCACAGTGCGATATGATCACGGTCAGCTACAGGCTTGTTTTTATACCATTTGCAGATGTACCGCGCATCTTAACAACGCAGCAGATCCACTCATTTGCTTTTGAAGGGGTGTCCGGTGACTTTTGTCAATATAGTGTATGTTACGTATTTAGATACGTAAGGCTAAATAAATGACCATTACTCAAATTTTAGCAAATCGAATAATAAAAAAAGAAGTTTTCATGTTGACAAAGACTATCTGCAGAACACCGATGTCTGACAAAAACATTAAACACAAATAAACATGCTAATGGGAATAGAAGAAAAGTCATAAATAAAATATCATATTTTACCTCCTATGAAGAAAACGATTCACTGAATGTTCAACGAAAATGTTTGCCAAGACAGCTATTTTCTCCATGGAATATAAGAGATGGAGTCGATCAGGTTTACCTCGCTGGAGATTTCATACGAACATACATATTTTTAGACTGCGATAAGACAAGACAAGGGAAATGAAATTACAGCAAATATGAAGATACATCTCTGTCAGATCCGCGTCCACAAATTAAGTTTCTAACTGTCCCAAAATATGTACGTACGCGTGTTGCTATCTATTTAAGATGATTTATTCTTAAATAGCTGTAATTTAAATTTAACGTTTACGAGCTCAACTATGTGTCTGTGCCAATATTCGTAATAAACTTTGTTGCGCATAAATCACACTTTGTCCGAAATTAACCAAGCATCCAGATGTAAAGAATCGTCAAATCATCTTACGTTAGAACACTACTTTATTCGGCAATCACTTGTACTTCACGTCATGAAGAAAACCTCTCGCCAGAATATGAACTCAATGGCTTCAATACAGATAACAATTTCAATACATTCGTTCTACAAACAACAACTGTCATGCATAATCTCGTCGCATATAAATTGCTATACAAGGTATTCCAAAATTATCTTTACAACTTTGACTCTCATAAAAACTTAATCGAAGTAAGATAGCGAAGTTCTGTTTTTGTGCATGTAACAGCAACGCATAAAGTTTTATTGGTACGTAAAAGGTTTTTGTTTATTTTCAGGTACGACCGAGAATTTGTGATGGCTACTCCACAGGAAAAGGTCTAGTGTGTGGCATGGATCACAGAGACAGAGTCAGATACACAAATCCAAAAGAATTTTCGTACCAAATACTCACGTAATCCACCATCCAGACCCTCAGTAGGCGAGTGGCACAAGAAGTTTATGGAACCTTCTTCTTGAAACTTGTTTTATTCAACGATGAGGAAACGTATCATGTCTGTGGTGTTATCAACAGGCATAACTGCAGAATTTGCAGGGTCTCAAAACCCACAAGCCTCCCGTAATATTGTACGTGACAGCCCTAAGGTTAACATCTGGTGCAGTATCCTGCACAACAGCATCATCGGCCCTTCTTTTTCGCCAAAAGCCACAGTCACATCCAATGTTTATCTGGACATGCTGGGTGAGTTTGTTTCCCCCGAATTGGATGGCCTGCAACAGGCTATGATCTTCCAGCAGGACGGTGCACCTCTGCACTGAGAACTTCGGGTTCGTGAGTTTCTTAATGAAATCTCTCTGGAGCGATGGCTTGGACGGGATGGTCCAATTCCTTGGCAATCACGTTCACCGGATCTTATTTCTCTAGACTATTTTCTGTGGGGATATGTGAAGGATATTGTGTACCGCACAAAGATGCCGTTTCGACGTTATTCGTGCAACCAACGGTCGCATGTGGAAATCTACTAGCGTCTCCACAAAATTTTGGAGCGTGCAGTTAAACACACAATAAACCGATTTTTGTTCTCTTATTCCGTCTGTTTTACTGGGGGTCAAAGTTGTAAAGATAATTTTGGAACACCCTGTATATTTATCGTATTTAAATATCACTACTACTCCACCTCAACTACTGGTTCAACTCTCTACTACATCCTGCTGTATTTCACCAGGTTTCTTTATTTCAGCGGACAGAAACAGAATAACAGCTTGCTGATCTGCTTTGGACGCGCTCCAAATTAATAATGCCATCAGTATGTGTGCGACGTGTTCAACAAACATACCCTCGCAGATTACTAACCGCCTTTATACAGCCTGACTTTCGTCAACGTTATTTCATACGCGATCTTGCAGCGACATCGAACAGAAACTTTGAGGTCATTCTTTGCATCTACAAAATATTTTCAGTGTAGCCCCTTTGTTTTTGGACGCAGTTGGTACAACGTTGCACGATCTTCTTTATGATGTCAAAAAATGTTTTTGTTGAGACACGAGCAACAGGTGCACCGCTATATATAGGTAGTACATGTACTTCTGTCTATATAACAGCATATCAATGGTAATATAGTTCCTTGGTCCGTGGTTGATCAACGAGTTCTTAAGGCCTTAAACAGTAAACACGTTACATTCGGAGGAGGCGAGATTTAAACTCCACTATCTCAAGTGTCATCTGCTGCACGGTTTCAACTGTGTGGACAACAGCGTAAGGACGGTTATTTTTGCACAGCAACAAACTGGCTACGCATACTAGCCCTCGGTGGTTGCGTCAAACTACGGGGCTACCTCAGTAGCTGAGTGATCAGAGTCGTAATTTTCTGAGGTTTCTGACCAGTCTCGAGTTCCGGAAGACGCCGCTGGTCCAATCCCCTCTTGGAACAAGTGAACCTGAATTGGGGAGGGGTGGCTGGTTATAGCCTTTATTGTTCCGGATTTTGTGATTCTCTTGGGGCCACATTCCTGGTCCCCTTCCATCTTTTGTTACGGGACAAAAACATTTATGTACTATTTTTGCGTCGCTGAACAAGTTTGCAATGGACTTTCTTGCCCTATCTGCAAAGGAGAGCGAGATAACCCCTTCAACCCTGCACCCCCCCCCCGGTGCGAGGGGATCCTTCGTGGTCTTGGTCTTATTGTGTGCGCCATAGAGGGTTTCCCATACAAATGCACAAGACGTAAATCGCTAACTTCCATAGTTCGTGAGATATTGGCATGATCAAGGACTTTGGAGGTTTAGAATTCATTCCCGTGATTGCCCGGAGGCGCAGAATACCAATGAATGAAACACGGGATTACACCATTGTTCAATATAAATTTGGAAGATGTGATCATTTTATTGGTGTAAATATGACATGGATAATATCTGATTTAACATTCATGTCATATTTACACCAATAAACTGATTCACATCTTCCAAATTTGTACTATACTTTTTTAAACTCTGTTAAAGTTTACACTGACTTGTAAACATAGTACAATGTAAGACACTGGAAATCAAGGACACTGCCCAGTGGATATCGTGATGGAAAGTTGAACTATTTAAAGAAGACGAATGGCTGATATATTTTTTCATTTCAAGACACCGTCTGCTGGATGTCAATAAAAAATGGAACGCCGCCCCTTAGTGTCCTAGTGGTCAGAGGCGCACATAGGCTGATCGTCTGCGTTCGGTTTGCGTTCAAGTCTCGAGTAAGGAATGGGTGGTATGTCTGTTGTATGGCGCTGGGTCTGCCACTTCCTTGGATTTAATGGCTCTAAATTAAGGACGGGTGACTGCTTAGAGTCCTGAGGTTTGCTCACGGTAGTCGTTCAACCCCGAAACAAACAAAAAAAAACGCAATGACGCCATGTGAGAAAATATGCTAATGAAATGATTTCGCATTAAAAGTCATGTGGCATGTTGGTTAAAACTTTCACGGCCACTACTTCAATGTATTATGTTGCATTTATTGCAATGAAAACTAAGCTTTCGGAGCAAAATAATTATGCTGTCAGCGATTTTGCATGAATTGGAATTTTTTGGATCGGTATTCGATTAAATAATTTCAAATCCTATACTCATAAGTCATAAAAACTCAACATTCTTTGATTCACTAACGTGCTCCGCTGGTTTTTGGCGCTACAACCGCTAGCAACCGGCATGGCATAAATGCACTGCACCTATAAAGTGTACTTTGGTATTCTATATCCCATGGACCGAACGACGACGAAGCGGGAAGCTGGGTTGGATCAGCGAATTCCGAGTTCCACTGTACTCCGCAAATATTCGATGGGATTCAAATTCGGGAAATTAGGCGGCCAGAGGAGCAATCGAAATTCTTGGATATGATCATCTAACCATTCATGCAAAATTCAGGCCTTGTGACTAGGAGCATTGTGTTTCTGAAAGAGTCCAATGCCATCCGGATACACATAGGGCAACGCTTGATCTGTATCAATGCCGAATCTTCTGGTGAAGGTGTGGTACGCAGATGAGGGGGACCCAGTGATGCCCATGAGAACAATCTCGATATCTTTATACCTATTCTGGGGGCCTGTTTCCATCGAATAGTACAGTTGGTTTGAAGATATTCAATCGCGCGGCGTCGTAGACGTATTTTGGAGTTGGAACCTGTACTCATCGGACCAGCGACTTCTTTTCCGTCGTTCAAAGTCGTCATGGTACTTCGCTACAGGCAGAGTCGTTGATCGTGGCCTGATAGCATGAGCGTCAAAACAAGCTGTTCACTCTTTAGGCCCATCCACAAAAGTATCCTCTGGATTGTGTGTTCGGAAACATTTCTCTGTAAGCTCTGGTTGTAGTCTACTGTTAACTGAGGGATTATGAGCGGTCTTTTGTTTCAGACAGCACGTGATAAAAAGCGTTCACTTCGAAAACAAACCAGTGGTAGTTTTCCCTTTCCAGCACGCTAACCAGATGTGTCTGCGCCTCTCTGTGTTCACTTCGTTGGCCTCAAAAAAATAACAGTTCCTGGGATTGTTAAAATGTTAGTCACTGCCTTTGTCAGTCCAGTATCGGTATGTCTTTTCAAATAATTTCCCAATCATTGCTGCTAGAATGCCTTCAAACTTGCGGTGATGTTTATGCTCTTGTGTTTCCCGTTGTTACTGTACATCTTTTCCTGCCTTTCCCAGACACCGAAGTCGTCTTCCTCTCCGCGAGTCTTCAGTTGTCTAAAGTCTGGGGATCTTTCTCAGTGGAGAACTGTGAGAACGTGTTGAGAGCACTGAATACAAAACTTCTTCCTTTTTATATATTCATACTTCTTCCTGCGAAATTACTTTATTTTTTAAAAAAGATTTTTAGGTATATTTTGTATGGCTATTAATTTTTTTCTTGATGAACTCTCAATTGATATCCGCTTTTGTCTGAGGAAGAAACAGTTTTCCACTTTCATTTCCTGAACCTACAAGCCTTGTGCATTTAGTCGCTTTGTGGTTTGAATGTTCATAATTAATCCTGCATCTTTCTCTTTCTACGACAAGTTTTTCAATTACTATTTGCAGTTATGAAAGATTGTTTCAGAAACTACAGTACCTTTAACAAAAACAAAAGGCAGATTCTATAAGGCATCAACATTGGGCTTTGTTCCTTTCTTCATACGATTGAATGACTGAAAATGTTTTTGCAAAACAACGTAGAAAAACTTCGGAGATACAATGCTTTGCTGCGTTTTCATTTCCCTATGTCAAACTGCTTTTCGTTCACCTAGGGATATATATTTGTGACAGTAGGTCTATGTCGACTAGCTCTATGTCAGACAGGGATATATATATTTAGCCAGTATTCTGTCTTCAGAAAACCACACCTGATATTGTGGCAGCTCTCCTGGTTACACCAAGCATGCACCTCTCCATGCTTCTTTGAGTTGTCTGCAGCCTTTGTATGTCTCTTTTAGTTAAGGTCCACGTCTCTGCACCATACGTAAGCACTGGAAGGATGCATTGATCAAACACTTTTCTTTTAAGACATAATGGCATATTGCTCTTGAAAATTATGCTGTTTCTTCCAAAAGCTCTCCAGGCAAGTTTTGTACGCCGATTAATTTCTTCATCAATGTGACCCTCACTTGATATCTGCTGTCCAAGATAAACGTACGTATCTGTTATCTCCAGTTTTTCTCCATCAATCGATAAATCTTCATTTCTTGTAAAAGCATTGAACATCACTTTTGTCTTCTGAAAGTTCATTTTTAATCCCACTTCTTTACTCTTGTCAGCAAGTTCCTGGATCATACTCTGCAGCTCTGATGGGGTAGTTGCAAAAATGACTACGTCATCAGCAAAACGAAGGTGGGTTAGATAATCTCCATTAATCTTTATCCCTTTGTTTTCCCAGCTCAGTGACTGAAAAACACCCTCCAATGTGGCATTAAAGAGCTTCGGAGATATGGTGTCACCTTGTCTCACTCCCTTTCCAATTTTTATGTGTGTTGTATTTTCAAACAGCCGAATCTTTGCACTTGCATTTTCATAGATGTTATTAATAATATTAATGTATGCATCTTCAATACCGCAGGATTTCAGAGCCGTGGTAACTGCTGATGGTTTCACCGAATCAAAGGCTTTTTCATAATCGATAAAAGCCATGCACAATGGAAGTTCATATTCCCTCGCTCTTTCAATTAGTTCTCTCAGTACGTGGATATGATCTATTGTGCTGTAGCCACTCCTGAATCCAGCTTGTTCTCTCGGTTGAGCCATGTCCAGTGTTACCTTCAAGCGGTGTGAAAGAACTTTAGTGAAGATTTTATAAACCACTGATAGGAGGCTGATAGGTCTGTAGTTCCTGAGATCCTCAATGTCACCTTTTTTATGTAGCAGGATCATTGTAGCATTGTTCCAATCCTCAGGAATCTTCCCTTCATTAAGGCATCGAGTGAAAATTTGGGCGAGTACTGTTTCAATTTCTCCACTTGCTTCTTGTATGATGTCTACAGTAATTCCATCTTCTCCTGGAGCTTTCCCCCGCTTCATGTTCTTGATTGCATGAGCAACTTCTGCTGGGAGGACTGGAAGAACTCTGGTACCTTTCATGATGTCTGGAGTACATGTATCATCCCTTTCATATAATTTGGAGTAGAAATCTTTCACTCTTGTCAAAATTTCGCCTCTATTTCTTGTTATAGAACCATCTTCTTTTCTCAGAGCCATAATCTGTTTTCTTCCCTTACTGAGATGTCCCTTTGCTATCTTTAGGCTTTGGTTGTTTTCAATTGCTTTCCTCACTAGCTCACAGTTGAATTTCCTTACGTCTTCAGTGATACTTTTTCGTGCTGTCTTGCATAGCTCTATATATTCCACTTTGGAAGTCACATCTTCTTTAGTTGTCCTCATCTCTCTTCTTTTTTGCATCAACATTTTGGTTTTTCCTGATAATTTGTTTACATGCAACTTGTTCTTAGACCCAGCTAATTTTGTTGCTGTTTCCATAAGAGCTTTGGTTACTTTTCTGTTAACTTCCGAAATATCCACTTCTTCCGATGTTAGGCCTTCTAAAGCAGAGAATCTGTTCTTCAGTTCCAACTTGAAAGTATTATGGTGTTTTTTAAGGTTGGTTATGTCAATACATTTTGTTTGTCTCATGAGCTTGCCACGTTCCAGTTTAGTGTTGAGGTGCATCTTACATCTCACCAATCTATGGTCACTACCTGTGTTGAACTTGTTTAGCACACTGCAGTCTTCGATGACGAATTTTTTGTTACACATAATAAAATCAATTTCACTTGTCGTCCCAATTGGATGTCTCCATGTCCATTTCCTGTGTGGCTTTTTCTTGAAAAAGGAATTCAAGATGAAAAATCCTTCTGCCTCTGCAAACTCAACGAGAGTATTTCCACGCTGGTTTCTGTTGCCGTGACCGAATTTACCTACTGAAGTTTCATTCTGTTGCCGGTGCCCTATTTTTGCATTGAAATCTCCCATAATTATCTTCAAGTGCTGCTTACCTTTATTATTTAGATGACGAATTTCCTCATAAAATTCTTCAATTTCTTCTTCAGGATGACTTGTGGTGGGTGCATAAGTTTGAATAATCTGAGCCTGGTATCTTCTCAATAGTTGGATAACGAGTCGTGCAGCTCTGTCAGAGGAACTTTCAACTTCTACCACTTTATCCTTCAGTTTCTTGTTTATTATAAATCCAACACCACTAGTTCTGCCAGTATCTGTCCCACGATAATAGAAGAGATGTCCACTTTTCAGTTCAATGAGATCTTCTCCTTTTCTCCTTACCTCACTTAGCCCGACGATGTCCCACTTGATCCTTTGTAGTTCCTCTTCCAATTCAAGAAGCCTTGAATCAGAAGATAGGGAGCGTCCGTTGTAGGTAGCCAAGGTCAGCATCAAATGGCAGCCTAGTCCGGTCCTCCGGGGATTCTTAGCACCCTCTGCCTTTATGTCGCACTGGCCGCTGCCTTGGCCAGGTACATTCCAGCTGCCGGAGACTGAGGGCCAAGATTTAAGTTGTAGAGTCATTTTGGAGGTGTTTGGCCATAACTCACCACGCTGGCCAAGCGGGTTGGTGAGTGTGGGATAGCATTTCCTCTGATCCCGATGGTATAGTTATACCGCTATTTGCGGTCGTCAGAGCCCCTTTAGTGGGAACAGGATGCACCACGAGAAGGCGGGGTTGACATTTGTCAAGGAGAGGCTGTGATGTTACGCATCACCTGACCTTACATCATATATATATATATATATATATATATATATATATATATATATATATATATATATATATATATCCTAGGTAAATCCCTAAAATGGCAATGGGCTGGACATACTGCCAGAAGGACAGACCATCGATGGACAGCCGAAATTTTAGATTGGATTCCAAGGGACAGGAAAAGACCCAGAAGAAGATAACATGAGAGTTGGGTGGATGAAATTCGAAAGTATGCGGGAGTGACATGAAGGAGACTGGCACAAGACAGACCGTTGTGGAGGAAACTTGGGGAGACCTTCGTCCAGCAGTGGATTGATAATGGTTGACAATGATGATGATGATGATGATGATGATGAGGTGAACAAAAGGCAGCAAAATGTTGAAGTGTCTAGCGGAATGTTTCCCTGGCATGCAGATAACATAAAGAAACAGGTATTTATTTTGATGCAAATGTGATTGCAATGGAGTTCGCTGATCATCTCTCTCACACACACACACGCACCGAAAAACTAACGTGCAAGACGAAGGGGAAGAAAAATAAATGAGAAAAAGAAATACAGATTGGATCGTGGGAAAGCAACAGAAGCATAAAGGAAAGAGATTAAGATACTGAAGTACAAAATCCACGAAAAACAAAGGAATAAAGAAGAAGCTGCAAAGTAGGTAATAAAATTACAAATCATCAGACGAAGCAGATCCGAAGAAAAGCCTATAAAAATAAGATAACAAATGAAATATTATAACTTCAAAAGTAAATCGCGTTCGTTGCTCAGGCAACAAAATTTCTTCTATTTCATGCGTTCAATTTTCATGGGAGAGATTCTTTACACTAAGAACTAATAAAGAATCTAGAGAATGGCGGATATTTTGTGATATTATAAATGTCTTTACACTAATAATTAAAAAGAATGTTTAAGAATGACGAACGTTTTGTGCAATTTCAAATGAAAAGAATAAAACATTTAAGAATTGCGAACTGCAATGCATCTAGGAAATTGAGTTCAAACTCTGAAAAAAAAGTGAAATGAAAAATAGTAAAAAAATGAACTTCTAAAGTCCATTTTTCTCTTCCTCTTAAAAAATTACAGCAAATATAAGAATACGAAATATTACACCTAATTCTCGTGTATAATGAGAAACTATTCCGAATACTTTCGGACAAGAAAAAAGATTTCAAACCAGATTTTTGGAATGGTGAAAATATAAGCGAAAAAGAAAATTCACTTACGGAAACAAAATATCAGCGAAACCGATAATTCATTTACGCCCCTACAGAAAAAATATCAGCGAAAACGATAATTCATTTACGCCCCTAGAGAACAAATATCAGCGAAAACAATATTTCATGTACGCCCCTAGCGAAAACAATATCAGCGGAAAAAGATAATGTATTTGCGCCCAACAGAAAAAAAAGTATTAACGAAAATGTTAATGCATTTACGCCTCTACAAAAATATCAGCGAAAAGGTTAATGCATTTTTGCGCCTAGAGAAGAAAATATCAGCTAAAGAGTAATTCATTTACGACCTAGAGAAAAAAATATCAGTGAAAAAGATACAGCATTTACGACCCTAGAGAAAAAAAGGAAAGATAATTACTTGAAACGCAAACTGTGCGCAGTGATCTTCACAGTGAATGGAACGAGTAACAGACAAAAAAAATTTCAACAGTTTCTAGAATCAGTAAAACAACCACAAGTAAAAACGGCTACCTATACTCAGTAGCGGCATATGTGTGTGCTACGAATCGCAATTGAAATATGGGCTCTTCATCGTACCGGAACACATTCGAAGCAGAAGGAATTTTTCAAGAAAACGGAAGCAAAGTTTTCTTCACAGCAAAGCATCCTACTAAGCAACGATTTTTCCATGGAATTTCTAAAACCTAGAGATATCTTGAAAATTAAATTCTGCATTGATGCCCATGAGAACAGAACTGCTAATTAAGAAAGTAGAAAATGTGCGCAGCATATTATTCATAGCGGGAGCTTGCCATGGAAGAAGAATTTTCAAATCCGTAATTTATGCCTAACGCCATGAATGCCTCACAGCGGGAATAACTGGGCTTTATTTAAGATGAATAATGTTCGCATTCTTTACCATGGCGAATGACATACAGTTCAGAAAGGAATTTTTAATGGGATTTTTGAAGTGATATATGCTGGTGTCCAAAACTTAAGGACGGACTACATTTTTATTTGTATAAGAAAAACAATACATGACCGCAGCCAATTGGGGAAATAAATATATTGCGGGCATACGAACACATAAAAAGACACAAATTTTTTTTTCAAAATGGTGCACAAATTGCATTGTAATCAGTGGTTACCCAAAATTTAAAAATTTCTGAAGGACATAGTTGGAGAATGGATGTAAACTGCTTACCGATAACCACGCGGAGAGGCATTTCAGGATGGAATATGTCCACCCCGAACTGTGATGCAATTCTCACAATGTCGTGGAATGCTGACAACAAAGTGATCCAGGAGATTCTGAGGCAAATTGGCCCACTCCTCCTTCACAGCACGAATGAGGCCCTACTTGTTTTCTGGAGGGGGTTTCGAGCAGAAATGCTTCTCCCGATTGCGTTCCAGACGTGTTCGATAGGCTTCAGGTCTGGGCAGAGTGCTTGCTAATCGATACTGTTCTCGTACGATGAGGTGTTGGGTTCTGATCCATGAACAGAAACTCTTCGCCTACATCACCATGGAATAATCAAACTTGAACTTCGTTGCAATATCGTTCGCCCGTCAAAGTCCCATTTTCCAGCACCTGTAGCTCGGTGAATCCATTAATCATGATCCCACATCACACCGTGACCCCCGCACCGCCGTGTCTACCCTTTTTCTACACGTTATCGCGCTGATACTCCGAACACTTTCACGCCAGATCAACTGACGTCTAGAATCCGAGAACAAACTGAAACGAATCTCATCTGAAAAAAGTACATTGTCCCATTGATGATGTGTCCAATTTCAGTAGATACGACACTACTGTAAACGTGCTCTAAGTTGAGCTCTGGATAGAGGGACTTTTAAGCATATACTATGTATCACAGACCTCTTGCCACAGATTGTTGGGAAATCTGCGTTCCTGTGCTGGAATGGAGCCGACTCGCAAACGGACCAGCCGTAGGGCGGTGATTACATTTTGCTGTTGGGACTAAAAATCTGTCTTCATGTGGGCGACCTCCTAGCATCCGTCTGGAACACATTTCATTGAATTGAAACGCGGCACAGAGCCTGAACACCACAAAATTCCTGGTAACTACACTCACTCGGCGGCTTCATCCAGTTTCACTATAATTCTTCCCCGAGTGAAATCATCTAAACGAGGTCTTTGAGTCATAATATAAATTACACGTTCCTACCTTTACGCGTTCATGTCTAGATTTCCCTTCAAACACATGTCGTCTACCGAGCCCTTTTACCTTTTATCCGTTGAAGTTATACCACGTGACCCATGCGCGCCAGAGAAGGAAACGGGTCACGCGTCAACGGGCCAGAATGTCCTTGAGGATCCAACGGGTCGGGTTAATGTGTTCCTGACCCGATTTTGATCCGGTTTTATTCCCGTTTTATTTTTGAAAAGAGAAAAATATATTCCAAAGAAAAATGTGCGTTGTGGAATTCTGTAGTTGATACTGGTGCCCACGGGGTGAATAATGATTTCCTATGCAAAAATATTGTCGTCTCTTTCTTAAAGCAATGAAAATTTCCACCGATCGACGTCAGACACACCGACACCATGTCGTAAAAAGATACTTACTTTGCTTTCTTTTACACTGCGATTATCCAGGGCAAGGGACAGGTAAACGCCATTCGCCTGCTTCTCAACTGATTCACTGTCTCCGTGCGAAGTTCACTGTATGACTAAGAGTAGCTTTTCACATCGCATCTTTTACATTGAGCATTCAGAGGTTTTCCATTTATGTGCTAACATCCCGTTCCCATGACATGTCATGTCGGAATTACCTCCTTATTTGTTAATTTGCATGGATTTAATATTAAGGAAGTTGAGAAAATCGTCGAGGCCAACAAATAGGTGCTTGTTGAAAACCACAAGGGGAAGAGCGAATGCTGGAATTTGCTTCGGCTCATTAAGGAACCGGTGAATAATTCTGTGTTGTTTGGTCTTACTTATTGTTCAAAATGTGGAAAGTGTATAATTACAAAGAAAGATGTCGACGGTGTAATAAAAGATTATGGAACCGAAAATCTAACGGACCATATGAAAGTACAGTATGTGCACCTCCATCAAATCGTGGAAAGAGTGAACAATCTAAACGCATTAAAAATGCATTTGTGTAATCGTAAATAATGATTCCCATTTGCAATATACTCCATGGTCACGGTCATAGTCAGCCATTACTTTTGAATTACGCAAAACAGCGGCACTAAAAATGGAACTAAAATTTAGCAAATAACAAAATTTTATTATTAAAAAAGGATTTCAGTTATTAAATATCAAGCAGTTATTATGAAGAACATGTATATTGCGTTTATTATGTATATATACACTGCTGGACAATTGCTAAGGACGGATCATAAACGGCTATATAGCGCATAAAAAAGTAAGTGTGGTTGGATGCCAAGTGAAATAAAATAATGTCAGAATGCCAGGACATTACAAGAAAGACAATTAATTGTGCTCTGAAATCCAGAAGGCTTTGGAACGTGTTCAAGGGACAAACAGGCCATTTTGTGCAGAATACGTAAACGTGAAAAAAATGCAATTACCGTCCGCAGGCGTTCCGCCGTAAGATGTCAATACGGGATATGGCCACCATGGAGGGCAATGCTAGATTCCACACGTCGTGTCATGCTTTGCACAACATTATCAAGCAGCTGTTGGAGTTATTTATCCCATTCCTCTGTCAGTGCACGGATGAGGGTGTCCTTGTTTATTGGAGGGCATTGGCGACCAGCAAGATTCCTCCCCAAAGCATCCCACACATTTTCAATGGGATTCAGATCTAGAGAACGTGCTGGCCATACGAAGCGTTGAATATCCTCGCTCTCAAAACACTCCTGGACAGCGACTGTTCGATGACATGTTGCGTTGTCGTCCATGAAAATGAATCTATCACCGACAGCACCACGGAACATGCGAACATGAGGTAGCAGAACATCATTAATGTATCGTTGGCCAGTCATAGTCCCAGTTGGAAGCACATAGAGGGACGTACGGCCATTGATCATGATGCCAGCCCATACCATGACACTACATGTCGGATATCGGTCCCTTTCCTGTATGTTTGCTGGACAATATGCAGTACCACTATCACGCCAGATCAGTTGTCGTCGACAATCAGACGATAGACTGTATCTACTCTCATCTGAGAAGAGGACAGCAGACCAGTCGTTATCAGTCCAATTGCGATGTTGATGGCACCATTGCAAACGGGTGGTACGGTGACGTCTGGACAATGCGATGCACACAACAGGACGGCGGGCGTATAGTCCTTCTTCATGCAAACGTCTGGCGACAGTGTTTCGGGAGATCCGCTTGCCAGTAGCAGCCATAAACTGATTTGCTACCTCACTAGCTGTGCTGCACCGGGGTCTTTTTGTTGATAGCACTATGTACTGATCTTCTGCAGGTGTCGTACTGCGAATACGACCTCCCCTGTGACGTTTGCTACACTCTCCATTTGTTTGAAATGATTTCCAAAGCCTTGAAACAACACTGTGGCTGACGTCAAACTCCCTGGCAACATCTGTTATTTTTCGCCCTTCTTCAATCTTGCCAATAATACGGCCACGCGTAAAATCATCTAGCTGATGTCGGGAAGACATACTGAAAATTGCAAGTTCGTCAATTGATTCTTTCCCTTTCAACTTTGCGTTTGAACAACAACGGTCAATACGCGTCAAATCCTTTATATCTCTTATCAGCGCTATGACGTCACGAACAAGTTCGGCAATCCAAAATTTGCATACGCACAACACTTCTTACTGTATCCCGCACTTATGCTAATTTCCACATTTTCCTGCCTTCCATTTTATGGTTGCTATCGTTGCTATTGTCATCCGTCCTTAGCAATTGTCTGGCAGTGTATATATATATATATATAGTACTTAAGAGCAAAATTGAAGACTAAGGAAAAACTTTAGAATTTAAAACGAAGGTTGCAAAAAAACCTGAAAATCAAAACGCGCAACGCAGCAGTTTTGAAAATTCAGAATTCACATTCTATAAAGAAGATACCTAAGCAAAAAAATGCAAATATAATTTTGACTCACACCTAGTACAACATAGAAAAGGTTATGTATCTACCTGTGTGAGTAAAAGGAGAAAAGACAAAAAAATAAAATAAAACAACTGAATGTAGAAGGTGTCGAGAATACTGAGCCTTGGCTTTATCAAGGACCAGCAAAAACTCTGCATTTTCTCACTTCCACAAAGACCTAGTTGGAAATGGGTTTCTGCAAGGCCATAGATGCAAGTAACATTCCCACCTAAAATAGTTTAAAACATATATATATAAGTCATGTCCTCCGTAGAGTTGCATGACCTAGCACTAGTTAACAATTTCGCTTGCATCCATTAACCTTCATGGCCCGACCCATTCTCTTCATCTGTTACTATTAAACAGAGAGAAGAAGATTAAAGAGAACTCAAGCTGTGAGAGTGACATAATAATTAGGAATGATTTTCAGCCATAACGAAATTCCAAGTTCGTTTGAGAGAGAATTTAAACCTGAAAATCAATGCAAAAGAAATCCAAATTTTACATTGCAATTAAAAAAGGAAATGTTAATTTTTAACGAACAGATTTTTGAAAGAAAACTTGAGTCTAAAACCCCCTACTCTACAACTTATGACAGCACGAAAACGAGAATAAGTTAAAGATAATAATTAACTAAAGAAAAACTTTGTGAAAGTTATATACCTTAAACAGTTAGTTGCAATATGTACAAAGTATTTCAGCAGTGCTTTAAGTGCATAATTAATTAGTTATTAAGAACTTAACTACTTTGAAAAAACAGCGCAGAG
Source organism: Macrothele yani (assembly GCA_039090855.1). Classification (NCBI taxonomy): domain Eukaryota; kingdom Metazoa; phylum Arthropoda; class Arachnida; order Araneae; family Macrothelidae; genus Macrothele; species Macrothele yani. The sequence continues at coordinate 211,466,556 of CM076990.1, forward strand.
ACAGCGCATAGAAAAGGAACAAGCTTAGCCATCTTCTGTTCCTAGGTACCCCAAAAGACGCTCAAAGTTACAAAGAAAAGAAAGAGTTAAAACCCGCAAAAATGTTAACAGACAAACCAATGCCTAAAAGCTGAAAAGCTAAAAAACGACAGAGAATAAGTACAAACATTGAACTTATAAAACCTAGAACCCAAAAACAAGGAAGAGAGCTTACCTCTTGTGTGACAAAAACTTTTCTCCTCATAAGAGAGAACATGGCTGACCTCTTCCGCCACTCCCTAGACGCTGGGGGCAGTGAGGGTGGGGCTGATGGCCTCCTCATACAGCAAGAAAACAACGCGCGGAGATTTTAACCAGAGAAAAAAAAATAATATATAAACTTAAGACTGTGGATCTGTATGATCAGAAAGAGCAGAATTAACTCTCCAGAATACATGAGAAATATTATAAAATACACGAGCAGTTTATTTAATAATCTTTGTATGTATTAAATCACCTTAGTGAGCTTCTATAGATTAATCAGAATCTTATTAATTTTAATGTTGGTTTTACTATTTTTAGTATAGCTATCCTAGTGATGAATAACTAGTTTTCTTTTTTATTTGTTTTTATTTTCTTTTATAAACAGATTTTTAAGCTTTTTTTGTGATTTTGTTTATATTATTTAATTTTTTTGTTTTAATAGGACCGTCATATCCATAGCACTAAGGTTCCTTTAGGTAGTTAATAGGCATCCTCTAGCCAACTTCCTTACGGCTTTGATTGGTCAGAATCATATTATTAACTGTGTAGAAAATTAAAGCAGATCTGCCAACCTTACTCTATTATTCAGAATAATTTTTCTTAAAGTTCTTTTGATGAAAAAAGAAGGAATTTCGTTCTCTAGAAAACTTTCTAATAGTATATTAATGTGGTAATTGAAGTACAAATTGTTGCTGCAAATTCTTGAAATTCTTAGGACCTGAGAAATTAGTACATTCTCAATTACTTTGGTTGAAATGTTATTATTCCAGTGTAGATATTTAATTACTTTGAAAGGAAAATTAACTCTTTTATCAAAGAGGCTAATAGATGGGTTACCTCTGTTGAGCTTAATGCTTAAGTCTAGGAACTCAAGTTCCTGATTACTGTGGTTGGTTTTACATAAGTTAAGAGAGCTTGGATAGATATTATCAAAATCACTCTCTATAACTTCTGAATTATTGATACACAGCAGATCATCAATATATCTAAAAGTGTAAAGGTAGTTATCTGAGCAGGTGGGGTGATTTTTAATGAATTTATATTCCTTAAAGAACAGGAATAGATTAGCGATATTCGTGGACGTTGATGTCCCCATTGGAATACCGTTCACTTGCTTATAGAGAGTATTATTATATAAGATATGGTTATTTTTTATGCAGCAATTGAGATAAGAGTTCCAAGTTCCTACATCAACAAATTGGTTAAGTTTAAATTCTGCATACAGCTCTTTAAAGGTAGTGATTATATCTGATAGAGGCAGATTAGTATATAGGTTTTCAAAATCATAACTATTAATATCTAGGGGACAAACTTTGAGTATAGTAGAAATTACTTCTGCATTATTATTAATTATCCAAAAATCTCTGTTCAACAAGTTAGAACAGTTTCTAATGTGTTTCAAAACCTTCTTTAAGACATCTTCAAAAGCAAGATCTATTTTCTTTTTATGACTCCTTACTCCACTAGCTATGAACCTGAACTTCACAGGATCCTTATGAAACTTAACCGTTGCAAAAAGAAATGGAAATTCAGGCTCATATCTTCTAGTTTGTGGAATTTTAAGTTTCTTGAAGAATGCCTTAAACCGATTTTCTAACTGCTTGGTAGAATAACTTACGGGCTCGTATGTTACTCTATTATTGAGTTCCATAGTTAACAATTCAAAATAGAACTTCTTACAGATAATTGCAAAATTATTGCTAGCTTTATCCGTAGTGGTAAAAATAAATTGGTCTTGTAGTTTGGAGAGTGACCTTTTAGCTTCTCCAGAGAAAAAGAGATTTCTGTCGAAACAAAAGTCCAGACCTGCCAACTCACCGGTGAAGCTATTGATTATATTATATTTCCATTCTGCGAAATCCTCAATAGGCTGATTGTACGTTAAACTGGTTTTTACGATGTACCTATTTACATCTTGAGTGAAGCTCTCAAGAATCCTTTCTTTGGAAATTGTGAAGGAAGGTCTGAATTTAGAGCCATACTCTAATAAATTCCTAAGCTTTTCATTTTCAACAAAACTCAAGTTTCCGGTGATAATATGGTTGTAATTCTTATCATAGTGAACTGTTTCTTTATGTTCATCACAAGAACATGTAGTAATTACCGGAATGTAGCTCGAAGAGTTAAGTTTGTAATTTTTAACTATTGACACTAAGGTCTTAACATATTTAAAACTTACAATAGACTGGTGCCTGTGGATGGGAAAAAAAATTGCATTATTGTAGAACAGCTTCCTAACATTGAGATTATCGTAGGCTTTATTTAGGAACCTGATGGTAACAAAATTACTGGAAAATTCTTTAAGAGAAATTTTATCTTTAAGAATATGTTTAAGAATGTCCAGAACCAAAGCAAAAACATGCTTATCAACACGGTCAGCAGTTTCATTCCAGAATTTGAAAAAACTTTTAAGGACAGAGTGCTTGAAGGACTTGAGAATTTTGTAAGTATTTTTAACAAAATTAGTGCCAGTTTTAAAGCTTTCCAGAGTTTTTAGCAAGTTAGCAAAATCAACTTTGCTTGATGTGCGAAATAACCTCTGTCCTCTATTACCTCTAGAGCAGCTCTTATTATTAACAAGAAAGAAGAGTTCACGAATTGAAAATTTATGCTGATTATGCTTATTGTCAGATAGAGTGGAATTAAGGCCATAGGGATAAAGAGACTGATGCTGCAAAATTTCAAGGGATTCAGTTTCTAGCCGAGCATAGAGGTCAGGGATAATATGTAGTATCTCTATTTTCACTTTGTCTGTTTAAGGTATATAACTTTCACAAAGTTTTCTTTAGTTAATTATTATCTTTAACTTATTCTCGTTTTCGTGCTGTCATAAGTTGTAGAGTAGGGGGTTTTAGACTCAAGTTTTCTTTCAAAAATCTGTTCGTTAAAAATTAACATTTCCTTTTTTAATTGCAATGTAAAATTTGGATTTCTTTTGCATTGATTTTCAGGTTTAAATTCTCTCTCAAACGAACTTGGAATTTCGTTATGGCTGAAAATCATTTCTAATTATTATGTCACTCTCACAGCTTGAGTTCTCTTTAATCTTCTTCTCTCTGTTTAATAGTAACAGATGAAGAGCATGGGTCGGGCCATGAAGGTTAATGGATGCAAGCGAAATTGTTAACTAGTGCTAGGTCATGCAACTCTACGGAGGACATGACTTATATATATGTTTTAAACTATTTTAGGTGGGAATGTTACTTGCATCTATGGCCTTGCAGAAACCCATTTCCAACTAGGTCTTTGTGGAAGTGAGAAAATGCAGAGTTTTTGCTGGTCCTTGATAAAGCCAAGGCTCAGTATTCTCGACACCTTCTACATTCAGTTGTTTTATTTTATTTTTTTGTCTTTTCTCCTTTTACTCACACAGGTAGATACATAACCTTTTCTATGTTGTACTAGGTGTGAGTCAAAATTATATTTGCATTTTTTTGCTTAGGTATCTTCTTTATAGAATATATATATAGTATATATAAATTGAGTTTCCAATTTACAGTTCAAAGCAAATTTGTCTGGGTTAGTTACGGGTCCGGATAGGGTCCAGTTATGGGACGTCTGGGTCGGGTCCGATTATGGTACGTCCGGGTCCGAAACTTTTGATCCATTTCCAACTCTGCTGTGCGCACGATTCGACATTTTGCATGTGCCCCAGTTTTTTACTGAACGTCCCCACGTCGCCAGTGAGCAAATTGCCACAAGCTGTTGGGTTTGATTTTGTGGTTGTAACCTTTCGAAATTGTGTTTGTCCTTAGGCTTTGAACACCAGTGCACGTAGTTGTAAATAGATAAAAACAATAACGGCATCTAGCGTCCGATTTGAGCAATTTTTTTAGAAATTCAAGAACACCTGAAAAGTGTTCCAAGAAATAAATGACATCCGATGTTAAAAGAATTTTTCAAATCTTAATTTTTGAGCAGAGAAATGTAGAACCGTATGATGTGCATTTACGCCCCCTAGCGGAAAAATTATATCATTAAGAGTAAAATATGCGCGGAATGTTTCTCGCCATAAGTGGTGTCTGACCAAAAACTGTTTTTTTCAACACACGCTAACGGCACCTAGCGTCAGAATTGAGCATTTTTTTTTCCAAAATTCAGGAATATATGAAAAGTGTATCATATTAAAGAAATTTTTCGAATTTGCTTGTTAAACGTGGTCATTTTAGCTATTCTCACTCACATTAAATACGGGACTTCACTAATTTTTTTTTCGTTAAAAGAGATCAAATTTGCTTTGATTAGCATTATACTAAACAAAAGTTCCCGTTCTGCTCGTTAAATTCACTAAATATGTGTTCGTTATAAAAGAGTTACACTGTATGTATAGAATATTTGTCATCAGGAACGTTATCTGATGCAAAACGAAATGTTTAAATCGGTGTTTTAGAAGCAGAGACATCGCGGAAAGTTCAATATGCTTTTGCTCCCCTGAGTGGGGGCAGTGTTCATTATTTGATGAAAAACTACGTTCAAAATGGGCTTCGTTGTAAAAGGTATCGAAGGAAAGAAAGAATTCTTTCAGTGAGATTTTTTGAAGAAATGAGAGATATAGAGTATTTTGAAATCGATAGCACCTGATTTAATTCCTTAGGGGAAAAACTGTAAATCGTAAAATAACAAAATGCATGGATTATTGTTCTCACACATGAGGCTACCCGGTACAATCTATCTTTTTTTTTTTTTTTTTTTTTTTTTTTTAACACGACTGATAGATGCAGAAATATGATGTCTGTTCACGGTAGGCAGGAATGATATAGTGATAATAAGCATGCGATTTATTTCTAAAGATTTTTAAAAACTTATGAAAAAAACAGGATTCTAAACATTCATATGATAAGAAACGCATGGTAATTTTACAAATTTACACTTTTTGAAGCATGATCCCCACCTGGTAAAAAAACACATGTAAGGGAATAATTTCCTAAACATGCCGCAAAATTCTCCCATTCATGTCATAAATACCTACGAGAGATTAGCTTTTCTTAAAAAGCGCATTTTTCAGGATGACAGATAATGGTCACAGAAACGGACAGGAAAACGAAATACATTAAACATGTTTTGTGTGGAAAACAACCTTCCACATATATCTGCATATATGGTGACTGGGATGTAAGGTCAGGTGATGCGTAACATCATAGCCTCTCCTTGACAAATGTCAACCCCGCCTTCTCGTGGTGCATCCTGTTCCCACTAAAGGGGCTCTGACGACCGCCCATAGCGGTATAACTATACCATCGGGATCAGAGGAAATTCTATCCCACACTCACCAACCCGCTTGGCCAGCGTGGTGAGTTATGGCCAAACCCCTCCAAAATGATTCCACAACTTAAATCTTGGCCCTCAGTCTCCGGCAGCTGGAATGTACCTGGCCAAGGCAGCGGCCAGTGCGACATGAAGGCAGAGGGTGCTAAGAATCCCCGGAGGACCGGACTAAGCTGCCATCTAATGCTGACCTTAGCTACTTACAATGGACGCTCCCTATCTTCTGATTCAAGGCTTCTTGAATTGGAAGAGGAACTACAAAGGATCAAGTGGGACATCGTGGGGCTAAGTGAGGTAAGGAGAAAAGGAGAAGATCTCATCGAACTGAAAAGTGGACATCTCTTCTACTATCGTGGGACAGATACTGGCAGAACTAGTGGTGTTGGATTTATAATAAACAAGAAACTGAAGGATAAAGTTGTAGAAGTTGAAAGTTCCTCTGACAGAGCTGCACGACTTGTTATCCAACTCTCGAAAAGATACCAGGCTCAGATTATTCAAACTTATGCACCCACCACAAGTCATCCTGAAGAAGAAATTGAAGAATTTTATGAGGAAATTTGTCATCTAAATAATAAAGGTAAGCAGCACTTGAAAATAATTATGGGAGATTTCAATGCAAAAATAGGGCAACGGCAACAGAATGAAACTTCAGTAGGTAAATTCGGTCATGGCAACAGAAACCAGCGTGGAAATACTCTCGTTGAGTTTGCAGAGGCAGAAGGGTTTTTCATCTTGAACTCCTTCTTCAAGAAAAAGCCACACAGGAAATGGACATGGAGACATCCAAATGGGACGACAAGTGAAATTGATTTTATTATGTGTAACAAAAAATTCATCATAGAAGACTGCAGTGTGCTAAACAAGTTCAACACAGGTAGTGACCATAGATTGGTGAGATGTAAGATGCACCTCAACACCAAACTTGAACGTGGCAAGCTCATAAGACAAACAAAATCTATTGACATAACCAACCTTAAAAAACACCATAATACCTTCAAGTTAGAACTGAAGAACAGGTTCTCTGCTTTAGAAGGCCTAACATCGGAAGAAGTGGACATCTCTGAAGTTAACAGAAAAATAACCAAAGCTCTTATGGAAACAGCAACAAAATTAGCTGGGTCTAAGAACAAGTTGCATGTGAACAAATTATTAGGAAAAACCAAAATGTTGATGCAAAAAAGAAGAGAGATGAGGACAAATAAAGAAGATGTGACTTCCAAAGTGGAATATATAGAGCTATGCAAGACAGTAAGAAAAAGTATCACTGAAGACGTAAGGAAATTCAACTGTGAACTAGTGAGGAAAGCAATTGAAAACAACCAAAGCCTAAAGATAGCAAAGGGACATCTCAGTAAGGGAAGAAAACAGATTATGGCACTGAGAAAAGAAGATGGTTCTGTAACAAGAAATAGAGGCGAAATCTTGACAAGAGTGAAAGATTTCTACTCCAAATTATATGAAAGGGATGATATATGCACTCCAGACATCATGAAAGATACCAGTACCAGAGTTCCTCCAGTCCTTCCAGCAGAAGTTGCACATGCAATCAAGAACATGAAGCGAGGAAAAGCTCCAGGAGAAGATGGAATTACTGTAGACATCATACAAGAAGCAAGTGGAGAAATCGAAACAGTACTCGCCCAAATTTTCACTCGATGCCTTAATGAAGGAAAGATTCCTGAGGATTGGAACACCGCTACAATGATCCTGCTACATAAGAAAGGTGACATTGAGGATCTCGGAAACTACAGACCTATCAGCCTCCTATCAGTAGTTTATAAAATCTTCACTAAAGTTCTTTCACACCGCTTGAAGGTAGCACTAGACATGGCTCAACCGAGAGAACAAGCTGGATTCAGGAGTGGCTACAGCACAATAGATCATATCCACGTGCTGAGAGAACTAATTGAAAGAGCGAGGGAATATGAACTTCCATTGTGCATGGCTTTTATCGATTATGAAAAAGCCTTTGATTCGGTGAAACCATCAGCAGTTACAATGGCTCTGAAAACCTGCGGTATTGAAGATGCATACATTAATATTATTAATAACATCTATGAAAATGCAAGTGCAAAGATTAGGCTGTTTGAAAATACAACACACGTAAAAATTGGAAAGGGGAGTGAGACAAGGTGACACCATATCTCCGAAGCTCTTTAATGCCACATTGGAGGGTGTTTTTCAGTCGCTGAGCTGGGAAAACACGGGGATAAAGATTAATGGAGATTATCTAACCCACCTTCGTTTTGCTGATGACGTAGTCATTTTTGCAACTACCCCATCAGAGCTGCAGAGTATGATCCAGGAACTTGCTGACAAGAGTAAAGAAGTGGGATTAAAAATGAACTTTCAGAAGACAAAAGTGATGTTCAATGCTTTTACAAGAAATGAAGATTTATCGATTGATGGAGAAAAGCTGGAGATAACAGACACATACGTTTATCTTGGACAACAGATATCAAGTGAGGGTCACATTGATGAAGAAATTAATCGGCGTACAAAACTTGCCTGGAGAGCTTTTGGAAGAAACAGCATAATTTTCAAGAGCAATATGCCATTATGTCTTAAAAGAAAAGTGTTTGATCAATGCATCCTTCCAGTGCTTACGTATGGTGCAGAGACGTGGACCTTAACTAAAAGAGACATACAAAGGCTGCAGACAACTCAAAGAAGCATGGAGAGGTGCATGCTTGGTGTAACCAGGAGAGATAAGAAGAGGAACTCGTGGATCCGAAAAATGACAAGAGTGGAAGACATCATGATCAGAGTTAAATCCCTGAAATGGCAATGGGCTGGACATACTGCCAGAAGGACAGATCATCGATGGACAGCCGAAATTTTAGATTGGATTCCAAGGGACAGGAAAAGACCCAGAAGAAGACCACATGGGAGATGGGTGGATGAAATTCGAAAGTATGCAGGGGTGACATGGAGGAGACTGGCACAAGACAGACCGTTGTGGAGGAAACTTGGGGAGACCTTCGTCCAGCAGTGGATTGATAATGGTTGACAATGATGATGATGATGATATGGTGACTCACGTTCTTTTAAACTATGAATACAACTGAACAAAGACAGCGGTATGCTAGAGAAGAAGGTAACAAGTTTGTAAAATCATGCAATGCATTGATTATAATACGCTTTCCAACATACCAGAAATCATTACTCAAGTTATCACTCAAGTTATGAGAATAATGGCTGTGGAATAAATCTCGGTCATGTGCCCTGACCCTTGATCCCATATCGATGATATTCAACAGAACCAGTTCAGTATACATCCGAAATAACATGATAAAGTTTTGTTGCAATCGAAGCATTTTTACGTAAGTTATGATGCATAAGGGCTATGGAATAGATCCCGCTCCTGTGTCCTAACCTTTGACTCCATTTCTCCCATTTGCAATAGAATTCGTCCTCAGGCAGGTCCCTACAACATACTAACATTTCATCCAAATCGAAACATTTTTACGTAAGTTATAACGCATAATGGCGATGGAAGTGATTCCGCTCCTACGTCCTGACCTTTGACCCCCATTTCGCCCATTTTCAATAGGGTTTGTGGCCAGGTGGTCCCCTACCACATACTAAAATTTCATCGAAATCGAATTATTTTTACGTTAGTTATGAAGCATAAAAGCAGTGGAATGGATCCCGCTCCTATGAACTGAACTTTCACCCCATTTCGTTAACTTTAAATAAGGTTCCTTCCCAGGTGATACCCTACCAGATACTAAATTTTCATCGAAATCGAACGATTGTTACGCGAGTTATCGTGCGGACGGACATACGCACACAACGCGTGACGTAATGAAGCAGATGGGAATCGCGACCATCTGCTGGCAAGAGTATGACGTCATAAAACTTTAATAGGATCCACACACAACGCGTGACGTAATGAGACAGATGGTGTGACCGCGCCCCAACATCTCAGTCACGAGATTGTGAGGTCATAAGATTTCTAAGCATGGGTAACATTAATGGAACGACGCCATGACACTAAAAACGTTATAATTCGGGGTGGTTATTTAACCCACTAAACGAATTCTCCTAAAGTCGAGATCAAGCTAAATCGATTTCTAGTACCAGAAAACGGTAGGTTAACGACTTTCATTCTTAGAGCCGTTTTCAAAATAAAATGTACATACATACATACAAGAACTGCTACTTTAAGGTGGACGTCAAGTAATTTTGCTTTCTGTACTTCCAATGGAAAAACTTCTTTACACATTTTCTTCACAATTAATGCGTTCCCAAGAATGAAAATTTGAACATCGATTAAAATAGCTTCATTTCATAAATTGGAATACTTAATCTTTTCTAAACCATAACCGTAATAATATTTTCTAAACCATAACCGTAATTATGCAATCCAACATTTATTGCCTACTGACGTCATCAAAGTACAGGTCGCGCCATCTTTTTTCTGGTTTCAACACCACCAAAGGAAAGGTTATTGTTTTTTACGCTTTCCAACCGTAGGTTGAAGAAGCGTATATGCTCCAACTTTTTCCGTCCCCCTGTCGGCACAATAACTCACGTAAAAATGGTTCGATTTCGATGAAATTTTAGTATGTGGAAGGGGACCACCAGGGGACGAATCCTATTGAAAATGGCTGAAATGGGGTCAAAGGCCACGCCATAAGAGCGGGATCTATTCAATTGCCCTTATGCGTCATAACTTGCGTAAATATGGTTCGATCTCAATGAAATTTTAGTATGTGGTAGGAGACCACCTGAGGACGAACCCTATTGAAAATGGGTGAAGTGGAGTCAAAGGTCAGGACACAGGAGCGCGATGCATTCCATTGCCCTTATGCGTCATAAGGTGAGTAAAAATGGTTCGATTTCGATGAAATTTTAGTATGTGGTAAGGGACCACCTGGAGAGGAACCCTATTAAAAATGGGACAAATGGAGTCAAAGGTCAGGACATGGGATCCATTCCATCGCTCTTATCCCACACTATTAAGGTGGACGTCAAGTAATTTTGCTTCCTATATTTCCAATGGAAAACCTTTTGTACACATTTCCTTCACAATTAGTGTGTTCCCAAGGATGGAAATTTGAACATCGATTAAAGTAACTTCATACTATCACTTGGAATACTTAACATTTTCTAAAACATAAGCATAATTATATTAAAAAACAATAACCTTTCCTTTGGTGGTGTTGAAACCAGAAAAAAGATGGCGCAACCTGTACTTTGATGACGTCAGTGGATAAATAAACGTTGGATTGCATAATTACGGTTATTGTTTAGAAAATATTATTTAACACAGTATAATTATGCTTATGTTTTAGAAAATGTTAAGTGTTCCAAGATATAGCATGAAGTTATTTTAATCGATGTTCAAATTTCCATCCTTGGGAACACACTAGTTGTGAAGGAAATGTGTACAAAAGGTTTTCCATTGGAAATATAGGAAGCAATATTACTTGACGTCCACCTTAATAGTGTGGAATAAGGGCGATGGAATGGATCCCGATCCTATGTCCTGACCTTTGATTCCATTTGTCCCATTTTCAATAAGGTTCCTCTCCAGGTAGTCCCCTACCACATACTAAAATTTCATCGAAATCGAACCATTTTTACGCACCTTATGACGCATAAGGGCAATGGAATGCATCGCGCTCCTATGTCCTGACCTTTGGCTCCACTTCACCCATTTTCAATAGGGTTCGTCCCGAGGTGGTTCCCTACCACATACTAAAATTACATTGAGATCGAACCATATTTACGCAAGTTATGACGCATAAGGGCAATTGAATGGATCCCGCTCTTATGGCGCGTGACCTTTGACCCCATTTCAGCCATTTTAAATAGGATTCGTCCCCTGGTGGTCCCCTACCACATACTAAAATTTCATCGATATCGAACCATTTTTACTTGAGTTATCGTGCCGACAGACGGACGGGAAAAGCTGGAGCGTACACACTTCTTCAACCTACGGTTGGAAAGCGTAAAAAATATGTAATAATAGCACTTTTCCCTCTGTTTGGTTAAAGATTATGGTGTCAGTCCATATTTGGCCAAAGTGTGACAATGTCAAAACACATTGTGTACGAGGTCAGCTCACCGAAACGAAGAGAAAAGACATGTAAGTTACGATGTGCGCTTAGGCTGTGAGCACTCCAGTCGGCAATCAACTGGGATATTGGCTAGTACAGTACGGTGAAATGTACAACGGCCGTTCCATAAAAACTGAGAGTAAAGTCACACAAAATGAAGAAATATAAGTACAGCAAAATATATGATGTTCTTTCTCAAAGTATCTTCCCTCGGGCGATGTGGAACGGTCCTTATTGTTCAGTCCACTTTTCAAATCATGTGGCAAAATTTTGTGGAAGCTGCTTTAGCGACCCCTGTACAGCTTGAATAGCGTCAGCATGTTTGTTGAATGTTGAGCCACGGAGTTCTCCTTCATTGTTGGAAGCAACCAGAAATCTCACGGGGCGAGGTCAGGACTAAAGGCAAGCTGTGGCATGATTTCAATACTGCATTTCTTAAGAAACTGTTCAACACAAGCAGCCACATGTAAGCGCGCGTTGTCATAGTGCAGAGTCCACTTGCGCACCAGTTCCGGTCGCTTAATCGATATGTGTCGTCGCAGGCTCTTCAAGACTGAAATGTAATACTCAGCATTGACAGTAATTTGTGGACGAAATGCATGCTGGTAGACTACATCTTTATAAACAAAGAAAATTATCATCATCAGCACCTTCCCAGCTGATTTGGCTTGGCGGACGTTTTTCGGAGGAGGAGAGCCTCTGTGGTTCGAGACACTCGTTGCGCGCTTCTTGAGGGGGTTGAAATAGTATACCCATGTTTCATCGGCAGTTATTATTGTGTTTAGAAAGTTTGGATCCTTTGCAACCATTTGTTTCCGCTCATGACACACCTTAACTCTGGCTAACAATTGTTCTCTCAATTGTCAGGTGATGAGGTACCCATCTGGAGCACTCACGATGCAGCAGTAATTTGTCGTGTAGAATGCCGAAAGCCGACGTTTTTGAAATATTAGTTGACGCCGCTATGTCTTTACATAGCGGCGTCAACTTCTTGCAGGATTGTCAAAACAGTGTTGTTACGTAACAACACGTTCAGTTCTACCAGGCCTAGGCGCTAGTTCTGCCGACAAACACCCTGTTTTGAAATCATGGTGCCATCTAAAAATCGTCGACTCACCCAAACATTTACCTTTGTAAGCTTGTTTCATGAAATCAACTGTTTCTGGAGCCATTTTACCCAAGCGATAGCAAAATTTTATCGCACAGCGCATTTCACTTCTTAACTCTGAATCACTCACCACCATAGCTGTATGGCGAAACGTAGATATACCTTGAACAACTGCGCAATAACAACACCAGAATCGTCTGCCACGGCTAACAACTGTTGCCATAGATACTTTCTTAATTCAGTTACTCGCCTGCGTAGTTATTTTTCCTCTTTGCACCGTAGTCAACTCAAAAAAAAAGTCTCTTAGTTTTTATGGAACGGCCTTTGTAACTTGTGCAGAGACAAACGTTGCACATACAAGCTTTGGAAGTCATTCTTTTTAAGAAAACATGATTTCAAAACTGCAAACAAAACCAAGTAGGGCAAAAAAGCATGTGAAACTAGACTCTTGTGGACACAGTATGCTGTCTGTTATTTTGCCAAATATTTTCTCCGATTCTCCTTGACAAAGCCAGTTTCTTTCCATTGCTAAACTTGCTTCTAAAAAATGAATGAATTCTCTTTCAGACTAGATTATAATTTTTCTCAGAACAAGTTTTGAGATCATATAAGTCTTAAGTTTTCCCAGACTTTTACGTGTACAACCCTAAGTACGCACAAATCACCGCTAAAACATCTTAATGCTGTGAAGAGAAAATATTTTCGTTTGATTAACAAACTGCAATTCACGCAACGATTTTCCTTTTAAAACAGGAAAACACTGACCGACCTGTTTTTTTTTTTATGGAAACTATGCTAGACGTTGCACTCAAAAGCTGTCAGCCTTGTTCTACATTCTTCACTAAAGATTGCAATATCACATTTTTCGATCGTACAAAGTGATTCTAAAGAAGATGTAACAGCAACATGAGAAATAAAAAAGCCAAATACAAAATAAAAACAGAAAGGAAGGGACAATGGAAACACTACACAGTAAAAGAAACAGTGGTACAGTGAAGAAAGAACAATGATAAAGAGAAATGGGAAGAGTGAGTTTAGAGAGCAAGATAATGTAAATCGCAGAAAAGAGGAGAGTGGCGTGCTGATCGTGTTAGCGGAAGAATAGGAAACTGACACACGCACAGAAAGAAAATGACGTCGACACATACTCCGAAGATGAGAAAGCTGCGGGGCGAATACACCAAAGTTAGTTCACTTTAGCATTGGTTTATCCTAGTCACGTTTCTGCTACGTTTGTCTTTTTTTCGGAGGGATCCTACTGTGTGACGTCATGTAACATGAACCTCCCACCTGGTCGTTATGATGCTCGCCGACAGAATCAACGGGTTGAGTTGGGCATTTTAAACCCTGTCCCTCAGGGATAGGTTCTTTTGAAATGCACTTAAGCTGATGACATCAAAATTCATCGAACTCGAGAGCCACTTTATCAGCAGTGATGTTTCAGTCGAACCAAGTTATTTATATTCAAATCCCAACCCATCATTTTTTTCTTCACTCCTCTCCGTTTCTTGACCTCTTTGTGTTTTAGCCTCCACTGATCCCTCTCTCTTCCTCCTTTGCATCAACGCGTGAACAGAATAAGTGATGGGTGAATACTCAATGAGAGAATGGAGACCGCGGAAAATAAAGACATGTAAGGGGTAAGTGAGGTGCTGTGGAATCACAGGTGTCTTGGGTGCAAACCAGCGGCGAAATATCAAAGGAGTGTGGCAGGTGCCGGAATTTTTTGCTGGAAATCAGGGGACTCGTGAGAATTCAAGATAAGTGTTTCATGTTCTTAGACGGAACTATATAGTCTCGAAAAAAAAATACTTAGCTTATTTGGCTTTCATGTCACAATTCATGAATTCCACAAATATCAATTTTCTTGAAACCGTTTTCCATTTTTACAGCATTGCGCCATTGTCTATACTTCCTATTTTCTAGAAATACGTATATCATTCTACGAAGCCTATCAATAAAATTGAATCAAATAATTGCAGAAGAAACCTTTCTTTTTTTCTTATTTCTCATACTCTGATATAATAATATGAGCACTTCTGTTTAGTGGTTGCCAGCATGGAAATCGATCGCTTTCCTTTAAGAAAAACAGCATAGCTACAACAATACATGGAATGCACAGCTAATACAAATTCAGGAAAAAAGGGCCACTTCTTTAAATTTTCCTTCCAGCTCTTCTGTGCTAGTCCTGGAAATGTAGCCTGTTGATCAGTAAAATCTACGAAAATATAAGTCTCAGTTAACTAAACCGGGTATTCTTCTGGCGAAGATCAGTTTCTCCTAGTGAAAAAGTGAGAGAGAGAGAGAAAGAGAGAGAGAGAGAGAGATTAAAGAACTGTTTTTAAAGCAATGTCTAAAAAATATTGCCCTAGTGTAAGTTTACTGATTATCTGTGAAATAAAACTTGACCAGTTACATGACGCAGAATTGCATTGAATTTCAACTTTCAGATTTATGCTCGCGTGATGCCAGGCGATACAGTACTTGTTTATATCTTGAGAGTTTTCTTGTATTTAGGTTGCTGTATGCTGATGACACTGCTGCTCGAGAACAAAAGTGAGCTGCAAAGAATACTGTCCAGGCTGGACGAAGTATGAGTGAAATTCAAACTGAGAGTAAATACTGTAAGGTAAAACCAAAAGTAATGCTTTTTGAATGAGAAATTGCTGGTTCTGAAAGATCAGTTTGAATGAAACAGAGTTAGACTACACTGAGAAAGGAGAAACCTTGGGATATCCACCTAGAAAAGGGCAGCCCCACCTTTCTTCTGGATAAGGCCAGTCGCACGGCGAGGCATTGAATCCATTTCGTCACAAAGCGTTCCACAGGTATCTCCATCCAGCCCTGATGCACCTCTTGTCCATAATTCCGAAGAATTGGTGGGTTGAGGACCCAAAGCTCGAGAGGACCTTACCACAGCATCCCAAAGATTTTCTACAATATTCATGTTAGGTCATCGGAAGGTGGGATATTACAGGGTGGGATCTTCTGCGGATTGATCTAGACGAATCTGAGGTCCTAACGTGGGCCAACAGAATACACTTCAGACTATAACCGAGCCTTTGTCAGCCTGAAGAGTTTCTAGTTGATATGCGTTCAGAGGTGCATCTAGATGTATCTGAGGTCCTAACGGGGGCCAACTGAATACACTTCAGACCATAACCGAGCTTGAAGAGTTTCTAACTGATGTGAGTTCAGAGGTGTATCTAGACATATCTGAGGTCCTAACGTGGGCCAACTGAATACACTTCAGACCATAAGCGAGCCTCCACCAGCCTGAAGAGTTTCTAGTTTATATGCTTTCAGAAGTGCATCTAGACGTATCTGAGGTCCTAACGTGGATCAACTGAATACACTTCAGACCATAAGCGAGCCAGAAGAGTTTCTAATTGATATGCGTTCAGAGGTGCATCTAGACGTATCTGAGGTCCTAACGTGGGCCAACTGAATACATTTCAGAACATAAGCGCGCCTCCACTAGCCTGAAGAGTTTCTAGCTGATATGCCGGGTCCTTCACTTCGCGCTGTCCCCGCCAGATTCGCACCCTCAAGTTTCTGCGAAATAACTGGAAATTAAATTCGTCGGGCCAGGAGCCCTGTCTCCAATCATCCACGATCCAGTACCGATGTTCTTCCGCCCAGTTGAGATGTAGGCCTACATGCGGTGGTCTTGTGTTACTAATGGGACTTTGATGGGTTATCAGCTAAAATAACCTATTGATGGTCTTAGTGGAGATGTTTCTGGCACCTCCATTTTTTAACTGCGCAGTGATTTGTGCCATTATCTCTCTCTGTGTAGCTGGAACTATGCGAGTTAAACGTCAACCGCCAAATTCATCCACCACCTTTCTGTACCCACAGCGCTGTCTACAATGCGATTTTTTCAAAAATGGCGTATTTCCGGTATGCTCGTGATGCTATCGAACGGGGATACCAAATTCCTGTACCACCTCCGCGATGGAGTAGCCCACGTGTCTAGCACCAATTATCATCCGTCTTTCAAACTCTATTAACTAACAACGTGTATTCATACTGACTTCGAATTATCACCTACGTGAATGCAGTGATTTCCCACATTATCTACATACCTGCCAGCTCGTGGGCTAACCTATTAGTTTGAGGGGTGGCAGCGTCGCGTTGATCAGGAATTAGGTACCTTATGATTTCTGACCTCTCAGTGTAGATGACTGAGTTTGTGGATTTAGGAAACATGTTTTACAGATAAATAATAAATACATGATGACATTACTAGGCAAGTGAATTCAGTTTTAAATGAAAGTTTCTTTTGGAAAATTTCACAGGAGTGTGGTGGGTTATCAAGAATGGAATGTTGGGGGATTTTCTAATGGCTGTGTATGAAATTCGAATCATCCCTACGGGAACCTTAGTGACGTGACTGACGATGACACACAGAAGTCGTTCGTATACTGGAGAGATGAGTCACTCACAGAATGGGACGGGGCGGCAAGTCTCATTTTGATCATGAAAAAATACGTGAAATGTTAAGTTTATGTTGTTAGTTAGGCAGAGGTGATTTAGCCATACTGAAGGAATGTGTGATGAGAATTTATTCAGTTTTCTAGCTATGGAGAATAAATGTATGCTTTAGTTTTTTCAACATCCTTCCTTCTATGAGTTCGATTTGAAACTGTCTGCGCCCGATGCCATAACTGCGGAGAATATCGTGCATACATCTTTAAACTTTTCATGTCATGCAATTACAGTTCTGCCATCAGGTGGCGTAACTGTGTGCTTCTGTTTACAGCTGTAACTCCGGTTCTAAATATTCGAACGCAGATATTATTTTTGTACTGTATGCTCTATGGTAAAGATCGCATTGATCTCACTATGAAGAATGTTTTGCGAATAATTTCCATGTTTCTGTGATGCATCGTTTCGACACTAGGGAGTGCTAGTGTATTTTCTTGTCTTCAAGAGTGTCTCCGCTTTCTACTTTAAAAAATCGAATTCGAAAACCTTTCTTGGCCAGATAACTTTGATTATGAAGAACATTTGTGGGCCAATTTTCTTTTTCAAATGAAAAAAAAAGCCAATATATGCTCGAGAATTACTTGTTTTACGTTACCACAGATTTTCTAACTAAAAATATATGCTAATGGCACCCGAGAATTCGGTGTCATCTTTCTTATTACTTCTTCCTGTGGCAGAAAAACGAAAAGAATGCGGATGAACTCTATGATGCTCTCCACGTGAAAACGTTACTACCTACACAAACAGTATTACATATATACTCTATGGAATTCCTACTATTTATTTTAACACAGGTTTTATTCATTACGCGGGGTATTTTTAACACGGCGCGTCACACGAAAAATGATCAACGATGCCTAACTCTCTCAGCGTTGTCTAGAGTTCCACCTTTTACGCGGTACCACCGTCTAGCTTTTAACTCGGAGGATGTATCGATTGAATAAAGTTTCTGCACAGGTGTGTTCACGTTTGTGACCCCCTCCCTAAACTTATGCAGCACTAGTGCTCACCAGTGAAAATTTCTTGAGGGATTTTTCCGAGGGAACGAAATACAGAAACAAACCTGTCTGATTTTAATTAAGGTAGTTTTTCGCTTTTGAACCTTTTGTTATTATCTTTCGTTTTTGCGGGTAGGCATTTTGTTGCAAAGTTAGGGTACAATTTGATATATTTAGTTAAAATATGACACAGAGAAACTAAATAACTTTCTCTTTACAGAACGTGAAAGGGTAAATTCACAAGACAGAAATGATTATCGCTAATGCAATAATCAGCACGTTAATTATCATTTACTACATTGTATAGGTAATTCTTCCTTCCTTCGTTGACGCGCACATCCCTGCATAACATGAATTATTTTCATGGAAATTTTTTCCATGCGTTTATCACCATTTGGATTAATACGAACACCTTCTTCTCTCATAGCAATTGTAACTCCTGAACTGGGAATAAAGTATCGTTTTTCAAAGCATATAATATTAGCACAGTAGAGGATTCAACATTTTACAAACACAAAATACATTGTTATTGTTAAAAAGAAGACATCGATTTTATATTGAATAAACTGGTTTCAGTTAAACACTTCTGAATATATAAAAAGCTGTGCGTACTAATTATATCCATTAAATAAGAATTTTATAATTTCCTGAAAAACTCCAAACTTCTTCCCAGACATGAAAAACTCCAAACTTCTTTCCAACACAGCGGTATGAAAATAAAATTCCAAATTTTATTACTGCTATGTTAACGCTGACATGGTTGTAATCAGACAGCTTTGAAATCTGTAGAACCTGTACTTAATGGAATCTTTATTAATTCTAACGCACCATTCAGTGTTTGATTTAATAAATTCAAACGATAATGTTAAGGGGAACAACGGTAGTTAGAAGTCGGGGAAACCATGAAAAACATATTCTTGAAGTAAGCAGAAAGCAGATTTAATTGGTTCTCATAACCTAGTTCACGGTTAGCAGGTTCTAAAAGAAATTTCCTAATCTAGACTTTAGCAAGTTAGTTGCTTTGTTTGTTGGAATTTAATTTTGAAAATCTCTTCAAAAAGTCACAGAGCAACAAAAGCAAAGTTTTATACGAAATCATGACGTTAAAGTAAAAAAGTTTTGCGGTAAATCAAAGGAATATATTCCAACGTTGCTTTTATTACTAGAGAAATAAGAAATCCAAAATACTGCCATAAACACGCCACATTTCTGCAATAAATCGTGCCCCATAGCCTTCCAAATTACAAATTAAGAAGTTTTTTCTAAAAACTGCTAAGCAATTAAGCATTTTTTCTGATGCGAAACCCAGAAATCATTACAATCAAATCATTGTTCCGAGAACAGAAAAGGACTTCAAGACAAGAGATTCCGTTACTTACATTTGTAAAAGTAATAATACACTCACAACATTTCTTCGCTACAATTTACTAAGACTTTAGTAACTGGCACACCATGCCGAACACATAACAACTTTCGCCACCTAGCTCGAAATATTATGGACGAGAAAAAGCATAAAAACGCACAGAAAATCTAAGTCGTGGTTAAAACTATCAGATTGTAAAAAAATTCTTGGTTAGACTTCCAGAAGCGGCAACATCGTGTAAAAAAATCCTTTCAACTACACAGACAAAAATCAGGAAATCAAGAAAAACGAAAAATATATGGATCATCTGTCTTATACCTGTCCAACAGAAAAGTAATTTTTCCGGTCAGATTTCTATGATACCGAGATATCGACTCCAAAGATGGATGAATCAATAGATTCACAAACACTGATTACGGGCTAGTAGCTTCCCACATACAACCCTCCGAGCAAGTTATTTCACATGCATTTTCAAATTGTGATGTTCGTATATATATAGCTGACTGATCACGACATAAATCAGTTCTTAAATTCTTCAGCTACAGTGAAAAACGCGAGTCACCCAAGAACTTCGAGAAAAGGTTACTTACAGTTAGTCTATATTTTGCTAAAACTCCTTTGGCACTTCAACAAGGCAAAAATACAACTCAATTTGCAATAGTATTAACTTAATCTAACTAATGGGAGTTAATAATCAGGACATTTGGTTAAGGAAAAACACCAACACTAAAGATATAACGCTCAGCTTTCAAATAGATCAAACTTCAATTAAATAACGTCGCTTCCACAATTATAGCATTAAAACGTCCACCATTTCCACAACTTTGCTGCTGCTCAAACATTATATATATATCTTCCAGTTCTCATCTGACACATACACGCATCATGCGTTCCGACCTCAAGGTGTTGCCAACCAAACTCTTGGGAGAGAGAAGATATAACGTTAAGTTTGAAAAACGCTAATGGAGAATGAACTCAAGTTTACATAGAGAGAGTAACTAAAAAGGAAAGTTAAATTACAGTATGCATCACACTATCGAAAAATGAAGGTCTTGTGCTATAATGTTACCCGAGAATACCGAGTGCCAGCTTTTAAAATCAATGCGGAACAAATTTTCTGCCACTGCATGATTTTAGTCATGATTAATATGTAACATTTTTTCCGATTTTCGTGCTGTGCAATCCTCCCCTATAACTACATATTCGCATTTGGTGTACAACATATTGAAGTATAGAAGCGGATTGATGCATTACATTTGCATATCATAAGCGCAACTGAGACATTAACCAGAAATTTCCGATTTCACTGATGCTGAAGTTTTGCGATAGTTGGGGTATATTTTTTCATGATATATTTCCGAAATAGAAAAACCATCACCAGCTGCAATCCATGTGTGTGCATGCGTGCGTGCGTGTGTGTGCTCAGATCTTCACAAATCCTGCGTAATTTCTGAGCAATGTATTTTTCACATTTATGTCGCACATCAGTATTTCAAATTCTACAGACAATTCTTATGTTTGGTGTTGTATTACAACTTCCCGTCGCATTAAAAATATTCATTTTGACATCGCATAGCAGCAGCTATTTTCAAGACGCCCGTGTCTTTTACTTCACCTAATACAAAAACACAAAGTATTTGACTTGCTATATTTACACATTTGCTGTATCCCATATGCGTAGTGCAAATGGTTGAAAAAAACATTTTCATGTCAAACTGAGGCACTTGTGACAAATAGATTTCATGCCGAGTTTTCATGATGAAATTTCGGCGCACATTAACATTTCTAACGAAACTTTAGTTTCTAAAAAAGACCCCGAAAAATGTTTGCTCTTTTAATGAGACAAAGATATGCATGTCCAAGGATGCGACTCATTAGAATAGAATGTTTCGCGTTAAGTGGCTCAGAAAAGTACATATTGTATAGTTTTAAGCACTATACTCCCATCGGATTACTTTTTCGAGGATATTTCATGATTTTTATGTATTCTGGAATACTTTAAATTTGAAGGCTTCTTTCCAAAAGAAGCATATGCTAAGACTAACGTTTCGCTTACTATGTTTTGAATATAATTTCCTGATTTCATACCGTTGTAAACTAGTTATGAATTATGTACTAGTTGCTGATTACTTGGCATCTCTCTGCGTCTAATTTAGTGAAAATTATAGCGCAAAAAGTTATGGTATGTAACAGTATTCATGCCACATTTCCATAAAGCATTCCTTTTTGTGAAAAAGTTATGGTATGTAACAGTATTCATGCCACATTTCCATAAAGCATTCCTTTTTGTGAAAAAGTTATGGTATGTAACAATATTCATGCCACATTTCCATAAAGCATTCCTTTTTTATAAAAACTTATGGTATGTAACAGTATTCATGCCACATTTCCATAAAGCATTCCTTTTTATAAAAACGTTATGGTATGTAACAATATTCATACCACATTTCCATAAAGCATTCCTTTTTGTGCAAAAGTTATGGTATGTAACAGTATTCATGCCACATTTCCATAAAGCATTCATTTTTGTGAAAAAGTTATAGTATGTAACAGTATTCATGCCACATTTCCATAAAGCATTTCTTTTTGTGAAAACTTATGGTATGTAACAGTATTCATTCCACATTTCCATAAAGCATTCCTTTCTGTGAAAAACGTATGGTATGTAACAGTACTCATGCCACATTTCCATAAAGGATTCCTTTCTGTGAAAAACGTATGGTATGTAACAATATTCATGCCACATTTCCATAAAGCATTCTTTTTTGTGAAAACGTTATTGTATGTAAGAGTATTCATGCCACATTTCCATAAAGCATTCCTTTTTGCGAAAAAGTTATTGTATGTAAGAGTATTCATGCCACATTTCCATAAAGCATTCCTTTTTGTGAAAAAGTTATGGTATGTAACATTATTCATGCCACATTTCCATAAAGCATTCTATTTTGTGAGAAAGCATACAACAGAAAATCCGTATTACATAAAATGTTTCAAAGGTGCGAGAGGATTTTCGGTAAAATATTTAGACTGCGCAGGTTCAATGTTACCAACCTGCGGTGGTCTAATCTTTGTCCGGTGCCTACACCATAATGTTGATTTAAATTTCGGAATAAACTACTTTATTCCTAAGCTTAGTTTGCATTTGCATAAGAAAACCAAATAAATGAAAAAGACTGTGCTGGATTTGGCACATTTGAAATCCCTGCTAAAACGCAATTCATACTAATTATTATCAGTTTACTTTTCGTGTGAAGTCGTCATTTTCCTGGCAGTCTATTTATATGATTCGCTTCTGTGTGAACGGGTACTATTGAAGCGTTAACTATTTTGGATGATACTTATGTTCCTCAGGGTGTCTGTATCTTATTACAGAGACCGCCCGAATTCTTTATCGATCGCAGCTAACTGTAAGGAAAACTCAGCCATTCAGCAGCTGCTACAAGACAACTTTTCCCTTCGCACCACAATACGACACAAACCGAGAACACTGCTCCTTCCGCCGTCGTGTGTTTTTACTAAGTCCGTTGAAACACTGCCATGCAGTTTACGTGAAACCAGAGAAGCAATGTCACGCAACATAATTTTTGCAAAGGAAACAACGTGCAATGCTTTTCTTTTTAATCGCTCCAATAATAATGTACAAACAGGAAAACGTTCTTTTCCAAGTTATTTTTTCAGTTAGATTCAAAGATGTATTAAAGTGAATGTACCACATTTCAATTCAGCTACGAAACTAAAAATAACGGATGCCTAACATTCCTTGACTTCCTGATTACTCGTTCAAATGGATCTCTCGCAACCACAATTTATCCATAGCCTTTCGTTGTTTCCTCACCTCTACATGCCAAGTCTTGGCAACAAAATCTCAGCGCCTTTTACAGTTGGGTATATCGCACGATACATATACTGTATGTTCAGATAAAGACAGTTTGGAAAAAAGAGCTTTATTCCCTTAAACGTGTTGCAGTACAGCGAGGATACAACCCTTCCATTATAGACAAGGCTCTAACAAAATTCCCGAAATCGAAGCCTATCTCCACGTTAACTCCTGTGATACGCCCATTGCTGGAGAATTTTGCCATTATTCCATTTTCCCGTGACATTGCTTCCCGTGACAAAATTTCAAAAATTCTCACAACCTTTGATTTTCAAGTTATTTTTAAACCCATACACAAAATGAACTTTTTAGAATCAAAGGACTATGTTGAAGACAAAAACTCGTGTGGAATTTATCAAATTCCACGTGAATGTGGCGCTTCGTATATAGGACAGACCCGTAGAGCCTTGCGTTTTCGATTGAAGGAGCACAAGACCTGCATTCGGAACTGTGACCTAAAGAAGTAATCGATGGCTAAACACTGTTACGAAGAGGACCAAAAATTTCTCTTTGAAGAAGCATAACTAATTGACAAGCCAGATTCAATCAGCAAACTTGATATTTTGGAAGCTTTCCATATGCACTGAAGTACCAGAAAAACTGGTACAGACGAGCTTATGAAAAATACATAGCAACATCACCTATGCACGTACTCGGTTGCGTCCGCCAGTGCGTATATAAAACGATATCAATCTACTGCTGGATGAAGGTCTCCCCAAGTTTCTTCCACAACTGTCTGTCTTGAGCTGTCTCCTCCATCTTACTCCCGACATGCTTTCGATTCCATTCATCCATCTCCCATGTAGTCTTCTTATCGGTCTTTTTCCGTCCCTTGGAATCCAGTCTAAACGTTCGTTTGTCCATCGGCGGTCCGTTTTTCTGGCAACATGTCCAGCCCATTGCCGTTTCAGTGATTTCATTCTGATCATGACGTCTTGCTCTCTTCCTTGTCTTTTTTCCTTATCTACGAGTTCCTCTTCTTATCTTTTCTGGTTACACCAAGCATGCATCTCTCCGTGCCTCTTTCAGGTATTTGCTGCCTTTGTATGTCTCTTTTAGTTAATATCCATGTCTCTCCTCCATATGATAGAACTGAAAGGATGCACTGATTAAACAGTTTTCTTTTAAAACGTAATAGCATATTGCTCTAGAAAATTGTACTTTATTCCAAAAGCTTTCCAACCAACCTTTATACGCTGATTAATTTCTTCATCAATGTGGCCCTTGCTTGATATCTATTGTCCAAGGTAAATGCACGTATCAAGTACCTCGACCTTTTCTCTATCAGTCGATAAATCTTATTTCTTGTAAAATCATTGTACATCAGTTTTATTTTCTGAAAGTTCACTTTTTAATTCCACTTCTTTAATCTTGTCAGCAAGTTCCTGGATCATACTCTGAAGCGATAGTTGCAAAAATGACTACGTCATCAGCAAAATGAAAGTGAGTTAAATAATCTGCATTCATCTTTATTCCTTTGTTTCCCAGTTCATTTCTTGAATGACACTTTGCAATATGGTATTAAAGAGTTTGAAAGATATGGTGTCACCTGGTCTTACTCCCTTTCCAATTTTTATTGGTGCTGTATCCTCAAACAGGCGAACCTTTGCACTTGCATTTTCATAGATCTTGTTAACAACGCTAATGTACGCATTTTCAATACCGCAGGATTTCAAAGCCATTGTAACGGCTGACGGTTTCGCGGATTCAAAGACCCTTTCATAATCGATAAAAGCCATGCGTAATGGGAGTTCATATTCTCTTGTTCTTCCAATTAGTTCTCTCAGAACATGGATATGATCTACGGTGCTGTAAACACTCCTGAATCCAGCTTGTTCTCTCGGCTGAACCATGTCCAATATAATCTTCATGTGATGTGAAAGAACCTTAGTGAAGATTTTATAAACCACTGAAAGGAGGCAGATGGGCCTGTAGTTCCTGAGATCCTCAACATCACCTTTTTATGTGGCAAAATCATTGTAGCATTGTTCCGATCCTGGGGAATCTTTCTTTCATTGAGACATCTAGTGAAAACTTGGGTGAGTGTATCTTCTACTTCTCCGCTTGTTCCTATAGATAGATAGATAGATAGATTGAAAAAATACTGTTTCTTTTTTGTTTGACTTTTAAGGTATTAACCGCAAAAGGCAAAAAAAAAAAAAAAACTACTTCACATTGGTTTTGGCTTAGGGAATTTTATGCCTGAATTCTATTGTTCCAGTAAATTTTTCTTTAACATCATATTTTTAAGTGTGTGTGTGTGTGTGAGTGAGTGCGCGACTGATTGTCCTTAAAGCATAATAAGGAAAGCGACATTTCCATAACAATGGTGATAGATTTCTAAAATACATTGGAAACAATAATTTGAAGAAGAAATGTTTCCCTGCACTTTGAAGCATAGATACAAGGGTTACAAGAAAATGCAAAGTCTAGAACAATTGTTGCATGACGAATAAAAATCACCCAACTCATACTGTGACCAAAGACAAAAGGGAAAGGAAAACAAGTTTCCGAGTACAGATTTTAGAAGTATCTGCATGAAATCCATCATCATCATAACAAAGGTGATGCACTGGATAATTATTGTTCGAAAAACTTACTTAAAAATAATATTAAAAAAACCCACACTATCTTCGGAAAGAAATTATTCTTCCGAAAAATTCCGCAATGAATCCATCATCTTCAAAAGCAGGATTATTGATGCTCCCACGAACCGTTAGAAAGTGAATAAAACGTAGGTGTATGCCCGCAGAAAACGCACTGAAGCCCAATCTTTCCTGTCTACACTAATTTCTTGGAATATCATACCGCTTTTCAGTTTTAGAAAGCAATGTTTTCTTTCATTCACGTCAGAATCCGTTTTTGTTTGTTTCCGGGATATCAACTGCTATAGGCATCAAGATAGGCTTAGCTCCGATTTAGAGTTACAGTTTCCAAGGAAAGAAATTCAAACAAAAAATTACATTAATGTGCGAAACTTAAGTAGGAAACACAAAAAGTAAAAATAAAGCCGTAAATAGCAGCAGGACCCAAACATAAATGAACTCTTAAGAACTAGAACAACAACACATGAGTAATAATCGAGCACGACGCGTGGTTTACGTGACGTGAGAACAAAATGCTCTCCAATAGCATCAGTAGAACGTAAGTCACCGGATGTTGTGCGTACGTGTGACAGACGTTTGAGTACGTTTTGTGTGTGCTGGAGACAACGAAATGGCCCGTCGAGAAAATCTTGATGATTTTACTCGTGGTTGAATAGTTAGGAAGCTCGAGGAGGAATGAACTGTGATCAGTGTGGCCCATGACTTCGGCACCGACCATAGCATCGTATCGCGTGCCTAATCGGCATTCAGGATTACGAGTACTGCTGTGCCAAAGACCGGTTGCGGTTGTCCACCAAAACCCATCCCGGTGAGAACCACTATATCTTTTTACAGGCCAAGAGGAACTGACACCAGGCAGCAAGTAACCTTGCAAAACTACTGGACATGAGCATAGGATGCACAATATCGCCAGGCGACTACACAAAGGTGGACATTTTGCCAGGCAACCAGTACGGTGTGTTCCATTAAAAACTGCAAATCAGAGTCACCGTTTACAATGGTCCAGAGAACATAAAGATTAGCCAACAGAACAGTGGGGAGGTACTCTTTACTGATGAGAGCAGATTTAGTCTCTCTAGCGATTCTGGGCGTCAGCTGGAGTGAGGTAGGCACCCATATCGCTCCGGAAACATCATCGAAAGGGAGAGATATGGAAGTCTCTGTGTTCTTGTATGGGAAGCCATTTTGTACCGATGGACGAACGTAGCTCCAGATACTTGGAGAAGTTGCTGTAACCGGTGCGCGCTACTGTAACGAGGTAATCCTTCCCCATGTTCGACATTTCCAAAGTGCCACTGGCCTGCAGTCCGTGTTAATGGATGACAACGCCACACCCCATCTTATGGTGGCTGTTGATGAGCTGTTGGAAAGTGAAGATATTCAGCGGATGGATTGGCCAGGACGTTACCTCCGACCTGAATCCCATAGAAAATGTGTGGGACACTCTGGGGTGATGCGTTGCGGTACGTCAATACACATCGGAAGCTGTCCAACAGCTGAAAACGGCGCTGATGGAAGAATGGGCGATGTTACCGCAAGAACTCATCAACAACCTAGTGCGAAATATGAACAAGGGGGTACAAATTACTTATCAACGTTAGAAGGTGATCATATCCCTTGTAAGGACCTCCTCTTCCCTTCCTACTGTCTTTGGCAATGATGCACCTGTACCATGGCACCCAGTGCTGATGATACATTTCTGTAAGTAATGGAATCATCATTTCGGCAAGTAATGGAGTCATCATTTCGGTAAGTAATGATGCCATCATTTCGGTAAGTAGTGGAGTCATCATTTCGGTAAGTAATGGAGTCATCATTTCGGTAAGCAGTGGAGTCAGCGTTTCGGTAAGTAGTGGAGGCATCCTTTCGGTAAGTAGTGGAGGCATCCTTTCGGTAAGTAGTGGAGGCATCCTTTCGGTAAGTAGTGGAGCCATCACTTCAGGAGTCATCATTTCTGTAAGTAACGGAGTCATCATTTCGGTAAGTAATGGAGTCATCATTTCGGTAAGTAAAGGAGTTATCATTTCGGTAAGTAGTGGAGTCGTCATTTCGGTAAATAGTGGAATTATCATTTCGGTAAGTAATGGAGTCATCATTTCTGTAAGTAATGGTCATCATTTCGGTAAGTAATGGAGTCATCATTTCGGTAAGTAATGGAGTCATATTTCGGTAAGTAGTGGAGTCATCATTTCGGTAAGTAATAGAGTCATCATTTCGGTAAGTAATAGAGTCATCATTTCGGTAAGTAATGGAGTCATCATTTCGCTAAGTAATGAAGTCATAATTTCGGTAACTAAGGAGTTCCTATGGTTTGAATTTTACATATCCAGGCTGCTCCTATGTGGCGCTACAGGTCAAAATCTGGCTCCTCCCAAAGTTTTGCCACTAGTGTACTATCTAATATTACGAGAAGAGAGCTAGAAGTCAAACAACGGAACTTCCACAGACATATTGGATATGGTAATGAAAGTATCCATTGTGCAGCCAAGTTCTTTTTTAATGAAATATATATACTGTATATGTATGTATAGTTCAAGCTTTGTTACTTATATTTTAAGTACTCTTAGATAGCTTCGCTACAAATCCACTAAATTCACCGCCACCAGTTTACACCTAGGGTTTACACCCGCAGGAGGATTTAGACCCGACATACGGCAGTACAGCCTTTTGAGCCACATATTAGAAAAGAAGTGACATTATGAAACCTATAGGCGCGCTATGGGAAAGTTGGTAGAGAGAAGAGAGAGAGAGCAAAATGGAAGTGCAAGACTTCTCGTGAATGTTGCCTACGCAACTGACATCATATGACATTAAAGGTACTCACTAAGAGTGGGAGAGAGAGATTCAGGCAAAAGATAACTTCGTTGAACATATATTTCACTTTTGCAATAACCAGGTGAATAACAATACCAACGGCCAAGACAAAAGAACAACATTTACATTTAATGAGAAATTTTTCAATTATTGTTCCACTCCCGGGAAACTCAAATCATTCATGTAATCGTCACCCCGTATCAACACAAATCTCAATCATCTAACATTAATATGTGTTTGTCGATCACATATACATTCTTTTCCGAAAAAAAACGAAGCACCCAGAAGGAATCATCCAATCGAGATGAAAATTGGCACATGCAATGTGCACTGAAGTGCCAAAAAAACTGGTACAGACGAGCATATGCAAAATACATAGCAACGTCATCTATGCGCGTACTCGGTTTCGTCCGCCAGGGCGTATATAAAGCGATAGACATACTTAACAGCTGTCAGAGCTGTTTTCGACATGAGAATGACAAGTAATAACAATTTAAGCGATTTTCAACGCGGTGTCATAGTCGGCGCTCGTGAGATGGGCCATAGTATTTAGGAGATAGAAACGAAGTTCGGATTTTCACGAATGACCATTGCAAGGGTGTACCGTGACTACAAGAATTCCGGCAAAACCTCCAACCTACGATACCAGTGTGGCCGTAAAAAGACATTGGGTGAACGTGACCATCGTCGACTGTCAAGAACCGTTTTACGCGATAAGCGTGCAACACTCTCGCAGGTATCATGGGAATTCAATCCTGGAGCCTCAACAAGCATCAGCGTCCGGACTGTGCAACGTACCCCGCGCGATATGGGCTTTAAGAGCCGACGCCCAACTCGAGTCCACTTGATGGGTGCACGACACAGAGCTATGCGCCTCGCTTGGGCACGGCAACACCTCCACTGGACACTTGATGACTGAAAACAAATAGCCTGGTCTGACGAGTCGGGTTTCCAACTGTATCAGGAAGACGGGAGGATTCGTCTGTGGTGCAAACCCCATGAAGCCATGGATCCCGCCTGTCAACAGTACCAGCTGGTGGGGGGGTCCGTAATGGTATGGGATGTGTTTAGTTGGACTTCACTGAGACCCCTAGAACGTCTACAAACGTCTATGGTCGGCCAACGTTATGTGCGCATCCTTTCTGACGAGACACACCCGCTCATGTCCTGCATTCATGCTGATGTGTTGCGCCTGTTCCAACAGGACAATGCACCTCCACACAAGTGTCGGGATGCCCCATTATGGTTATAGGAGCATTCATCTGAGTTTCAGGTGTTGCTATTCCCACCCAAGTCCCTAGATCTGAACGTGATAGAACACATTTGGGATGCTATGCAACGCGCTATCGAACACAGGAATCCGAGACCTCGGAATACAGCCAAATTGTGGAACGCTCAGCAAGAAGTATGGTGTGCATTGCCTACAGCATATTTCCAGAAGCTAGTGGAGTCCATGCTCCGTCGTATTTCTGCAGTTCTGCGCTGCCGTGGGGGACCTACCAAGTATTAGACTGGTGTACCAGTTTTTCTGGCACTTCAGTGTATATCTATTAGAAAAGAAATTATTGCAATTCCAGAGCACTTGGGCCATTTATTCAGATAAAACACCTACGCGATATCCGAGCCGGAGGTAATGGTACACAACTCTGACTCGAATGCAAGCGGTTACCCGGCGTAGCATGGACGCACAAAGTTCACGGATACTGTCCTGTGGTACAGCATGCCAGATAGAGTGCACATTGCAGGCCAGTTCGCCAACATTCCGTGATGGGGGTAGATGGCGTCCCATCATGTCCCAAACATGTTCGATCGGTGACAGGTCGACCGATCGGGCTCGCCATGGAAGTTTGTCGGCATTACGGAGGCAGGCCTGGGAGAGCCGTGCCGTGTGCGGCTGGGCATTATCCTGTTGAAAAACTGCTTGGTGGTGCTGTGACAGGAATGGCAACACAATAGGTCGTAGAATGTCGTGGACGTACCGTCCAACCGTGAGGGTGGTACGGAAGACTACCAAGGATGTCTGGTTATCATACGAAACGTATGATTGGTCATCGGAACCAAGGATGTCCGGTTATCATACGAAATGGCTCCCCAGATAGTTATTCCCGGTGTGTTAGCCGTGTGCCGTTCCACGGTAAAGGCCGGATAGGTACGTTGGCCGGCTCGTCTCCAGACACGTATGATTGGTCATCAGCGCCAACTGCAAACTGTGACTCATCACTAAAGGCAACACGACGCCACTGGACACTATTCCACATTGATCAGGCCCGACACCACTGCAACCGAGCCGGCGATTCTCGCTGATCATTGGTCGGCGGCGGAGTGACCTCTTCGAATGTAGTTCCCTTGACGCAAGTCATCTGGTAAGGGTACGGATAGCCACTTCCGTACCTGTAGACTACGCAACATTGTCACGGATGGTTGAGAGCGACGAATTCCATTCTGTTCGTACGGCTCTCATAATTTCTTGATCCTCGCATTCTGTTGTTGCTTTTGGCAGTTCACGGCCTGCGTGGCGCTGGGTTGTGCCTTAACCGACCAATTGGCGCCAACATCGCCCAACTGACGCATCGCTCTGAGCCAAATACCTGGCGATACGGCGACTTGACCAACTGGCCTGTCACAGCCCAAATATACGTCCTCTCTCAAACCCGCCCAACTGCTCCTATTGTGCACGTATCCGACGTCGCGAGGCATTCTCGCAGTCCGTGGAAGTTAATGCAACCGCAATCCGCTGCCACAATTGTAACTGCGTTCAATATTTGCTCTTTATATACCGTTCTCGCACTGGATAATTATTGTTCGCATGCGTCGTGGCGTGCCACTGCTTAGTCTCGGTCGTTATTTTTTAATCATATGCATATTCGGCCCTGAGGCACTTGTATGAGGAGTTTCATCAGGATCGAACGACTTTCTCGGGTTGCTTCTTTCCTTTACTTTTCTTCCTTTTTTTTTCTTTTTTTTTCAAAGAGTGTGTATGAAACAAGTTTAATCTTTCGCAATATCAACACTTCACAATTTACCCCCGATACCTTTACATCTCCACAAAAATCTCCTCTATGTCTATACTCAGTGTCATTATTTTATGTTGCTCTTACTCACCCACACGTCACCAAAATGTAAAAAATAAATGAAAGTAATGTGCCGCTCAGTGAGAAATGTTTGACCGAGAAGTAGCAAAATTTGCATAAGGAAACAGAAACTCAAAGATTAA
The DNA here is from genome assembly GCA_039090855.1 of Macrothele yani. Lineage (NCBI taxonomy): Eukaryota > Metazoa > Arthropoda > Arachnida > Araneae > Macrothelidae > Macrothele > Macrothele yani. Next base: position 211,498,606 of record CM076990.1, read on the forward strand.
ATAGATGTACACGTCACAAGTGGAATGCTACTTTAGGTGAAAATGGCACACTGAAATATTTTTCCCGAGGGCAACTCCCATTCGTAACAAAGGAAAGTTCTTGCTACAGTTAGTAGCTTATATCCACTTTCTGGATGCATTGGAAGTTTCATAATGAACTTGTCCTTTTTTGAGTGGTTTCATCGTCTGAGAGGAGGGCAAATATCTGTCAAAACTGAGCTTCGCGTGAGACAGTCATCATTCAATAAAGACGCTGAACCGGCAGCTAAAGTTGATAGCTTAATATAAGATGGCAGAAAGCTCATTACTTTTGAAATGGGTGGGTGGGAGTTTTCTTCTGCCACAAGCAGTTTCAGTAAATACTGCGAAACAGCCGGATGGTATCAGGAAATAGCATTCTGGTGCTTTTCTGCTTCAGAAGCTGCTAAATATGAATATCGGATTAGGTTCCTTCCAGCCTAAAATGCTTATGAAAGCGACGAACTAAATCAAAAGATGCGAAGCGCGTCTCATTGAAGATCGTTCCACGATAGCAAAATGAAAAGCCAAAAATTCTTTTCGCTTCTTCTAATCTACTTCAATATGCAGGAGCCGGTGAAATTAACCGCTAGAGTTTTCCTGACTTCTAAAGTTATTAACAGTTCTTCAAACATTTAATGTAGGAAAATATGTAGGGTGTTTATAAATGGTAGGGACACATTCAGTGATTTATTGCACAAGGACTAGAACATATATCAGTGTCATATACATATGTACCTTGTGAAAGAAAAAATATCCAAGTTTTTTTACATCATATCACCAATATGGGAACCAGGTCTGACACGGCAAATGTCCACACAGTAATCGAACCATACCCTGTCCAGCATCTCTTGTGTGACCGTGGTGGTAGCTTCTTCAATTCTCTGTTTTAGTTTCTGGACGTAACGTGTTAAAGGTGGTACATAAACAAGATCCTTTATGTGGCCCCACAAGAAGAAATCACACGGAGTTAAGTCCGGTGATCTCGGCGGCAATTATGAACAGTAACACTTGGCCTGCCACTGATCTTCCCGAACACAAGCAACCCGTGTTTACAAATTGCTGATGCCACTTGTAAAAAGCGTTCCCAGTTGGTGTCCCTTTACCGTACGCACTCGAAATTTCCTTTGAACATCTGTTACAGACTTGTCCTTATCAAACAGTGCCACACAAAATGCCTTATCGGGACACCGGAAGCCCCCCATCGCTCAACAAAGCTATGCGTGCTGAAGGAGTGTGACAAGAGGCGCCAACTGGTGGTGAATGACGGAAATGCACGCCTCGGTAGCATAACTGGTGGTGAATGATGGAAATACATGCCTCGGTAGCACAAGCTTTAATTTTTCTCTTTCACATTATATAGATAAGTAAATGGTATCTCTCTTACTTCATGTGCAAAAAATTATTGAAAGTGTTTTCATCATTTATAAACACACTGTTTTATAAAATATAAAGTAGTGGCAGTTGGCTGTTCCTCGCACGCCGGCGAAAGGACGAAGCAAGTGTCAGCAGTATCAACGCGGGAACAGAGTTTTTGAAAACATAGAATCTCTCATACTTCTGAACTAAATATTTCACTTCTTGGAGTTTCAGTCTCAGTAGTATTCGATATGTGCCTTCTCACCCTTGTCATACAGGATAACAAAAGAGTCCATCACTTCCCCGCTTAACAGGTTCGAACTGAACATACATTTATTACTGCCAAAAAATCATAATAAACCATTTCTTCTTCCTTAAACAATATAACTTGACTCAAGTTTTTTTAAACAGGACTAACCCACAAATGTCGCTCGAAGCTTAAGTTATTGATTTGGAACCGAATATTAACAAATTACTGTTTTTGTTCACAATCAGGTGCGTAGCTTCCATTATTCTACGGGAATATTCAACCACGAGTTATTCATTTGCTTCTCCTATTCTAATGGGTACTTTGGCAATATATGGAACTTAGTTCCACATATATACACTGCTGGCTACCCAAAATGCAACACCAAGAAGGACACGAGATAGCAAAGCCAGATTTACTGGAAACATAACAACAGATACAAAGATGAAACGATTGAGCTTACAGGCCAGTGCGACTTGCGTAACACGCAAACATCAATAGTTCGCGTGGCCCCCATGGCTGGCAATAACGGCCGCTACACGCCGCAGAATCGAACGAAAGAGGCTTTGGATGTGCGCTTGCGGTATGTCGGTCCAGGCTGCTTCCACACGTTGCCACAGTTCATCAGGCGTAGCCGCGGGTGGTGCTTGCCGGGCCACTCGGTTGCCAATCAGCGACCAGACGTGTTCGATGGGCGACATATCGGGAGAACAGGCGGGCCACGGCAGCAGTGACACCTGGTGGGCCGTGAACAATTGTTGCACGATGCGTGCCACGTGCGGGCGCGCATTGTTCTGTTGAAACGTGGCCGCTGGCAGGTCCTGTAGGTAAGGAAGAACTACAGGTTCCAAAACGTCGGAGATGTAGCGGTGGCTGTTGAGTGTACCGGCAATGCGTACCAGAGGGGTGTGAGTGTCATATCCAATTGCGCCCCAAACCATAACGCCAGGCGACGGACCGTTCCAGCGATGCATAATCCAGGCTTCATACAGTCTCTCGCCGCGGTACCGCCACACGCGGATTCGACCATCGTGGTGTTGCAGGCAGAAGCAGGATCCGTCGGAGAAGACAATGTCGTGCCATTCTGTAGTCCAGGTGCGGCGTTCAACGGCCCACTGCCGCCGCACTCGCCGGTGGTGTAACATCAATGGTAATAGGAGCAATGGGCGCCGTGCTACAAGTCCCCGCTCCTGCAGACGACGTCAAACGGTACGTGCTGACACAGGTTCTTGCGCAACACACCCTAATTCCTGCGCTAACGTTCGTGAAGTAGTGGTGCGAGCCGTCAATGCCCGCCGCACAACATGCCAGTCCTCTCGTTCGGTGGTGTGCCGCGGCTGCGGTAATCGCTCACGTCGGTCCGTCCATCCCTCCTGCACCCACCGAATCCATACTCGCCTCACTGTGGCTGGATGTCGTCCCACACGGGCGCCGATGTCTCGATACGATAAACCGCTGTCGCGATAAGCCACTATTCGTCTTCTGTCGAACTCCGAAACGTGCTAGAGTGACTGCCGTATTCTGCGACGAGGCATCAGGAAGCTTCCCATGCACAGGTCCGGCAGCACAACACACTTCGAGTACTTACACCCCGCCTTCTGTGCACCCTTCTTATAGTGCTTCTCGGTGGCGTGCTGGGCGCACATGATTTGCATATGCCCTGCAATGCTAATCGTTTGCATGTCCTCTCGAGGGCGACGCATGCTGCGAATTTCAGGCCAATCGGATGCTTCTGTCTTGGTGTTGCATTTTGGGTGGCCAGCATTGTATTTACTGAATGATCCCCGTATGAACATACAAATACATTCACACCATATTGTTGCCAAATGTTTTAGGCCAAGTAAAGGTACAATGCTGCTGCAAGAATTTAACTGGTGAGGTAGTACTGTCTATGAACCGATTTTTTTCCTGGAACATTTTGAAACCAATACTTTCCCCTTGTTCGTGCAAAGAAAGCTTGTGCAATCATGTCTAATATGATGATAATTTCTTGAAGATTTTAATTAATCATAATCCGTTACAAAATCTGAAGTGTTGAAGTAAGATATCGTTGAAGAAGTCATTTGGATAGGGTAAAAACTGCAATAACTCAAACGATAACAAAAAAGATTTATTTTAACATATCTAAATGTACGTCGTATTTGTTTTTCACAACATAACTTAGATAGCTTTGTAAAGACTGTATGACCTAGAAGAATTGCTCATCGACCTAGAAGAATTGCCCTTCGGTGGTAATAAAAAGGATTTGTTAACAGTAAAACATTTTAAAATTGTTACATCTGATTAAAATGGAATTGCGGATAAAAATACAGTTATTAACTTACATCTTAATAGCTGTTACAAGGAGAATTTTCATTCGACATTACCAGTTGTATTCTGATTACAACGGTATATTTTCCACTAATAGAGCGAGAGACAAGGAAAAGTAAAAACTGAATATTAGGCATTATAACGAAATAAATTTCTCCGTCATTTCTGGTCTACGCCGGGATTCGAACCCGAGTACGCTTATTCCGGAACAAGTCGCTCCACCAACTGAGCTACGCAGACGTTCATTCTGATTGCTATGTGCCTTTATGTCGTGTGCGTCCTGCTGGCAGGTACGTCACATCTCCCCCCTCGCGAAAGAGGGCCGGGGGCATAGCCCACGGGTCAGCCGTGACCATGAATCGTTGCAGGCAGCCATCCACTGTAGAACGTGCACTTGAGAACTCCCAGTCAGTCTGGTGTGTGGAATGCAACGTCACACACATTTATTTTTCGAAGCGCTGGAGAAGGGATTCTCTAATTTTTCTATCTCGCGGTGTGGAAAGAACATCACACCAATGCGAGATTTTGAACGGTCGGGGTCATCCGGATAGTTCGGGCGCCATTATAACGAAATAAATTTCTCCGTCATTTCTGGTCAATGCCGGGATTCGAAACCGAGTACGCTTATTCCGGAACAAGTCGCTCTACCAACTGAGCAACGCAGACGTTCATTCTGATTGCTATGTGCCTTTATGTCGTGTGCGTCCAGGTACGTCACAGCATCAAGAGCGCAAACTTCCCAGCTAAAATGCGCAACATCTGCAAGTCCTATACGTACGTCTAAATCCGTCGTCAGCGTCTATTAACAGATGAATACAGGAGCGAGATCTACCCAGTGGAAACATATCGCTTCTCATATGTCTGATGTGTACCAGATAGAAAGAGGCACGATTAAGAATTACCCAGTTAAAAAGTGTCACGTCTTATAAGCCATAAACGTAATAAATAGGCGACATTAACGATAACTACGTAGCTGTAACAAATAGGAGAGATAAGAGAGAACTACCTGGTTGAAATGTGTCAAATCTCATAAGTCCACCTCCAACATTTAATATCTCAGCACCAAATGCTCATTGAGATTTAGATCTACGAAAATATTTAAATAACGACGCAGATTATGTGTAAATTGTTCAATCGCAGCTCCAGGCTAAACACAGTGTGGTTAAATTTTGAATGTACATAATGATAGCATTCTAAGCAAATGTTTCCTAAATTAACACTGCTCGACCGGTACAGAAAATGAAAATTAACTGCTGCTTGATGAAAGAGTTTGTTCTGCATTTTGATGCGTGTATTTGAGGAGTAGAACGAAGAATAAATGGACATTAGAAAATGCCACAATATGTTTATACAGGCTAGAAAGGTGGTGCATGCAAGAACTTTCCAACGATACTTCTATGCTAGAACAAAATAGTGTGAGACATGCCTCAGAACTCGTCACTCAACGTTGTGATACATTATGCGTATAAAACATCATCAATGCAACTGTTATGCGTTATTAAACATTTACGAATTTCAGAATGGCAACCTCGGAAAGCTCTAGGTTAACAGAACCAAAATACTTCCCAATCGTTCGTAAATTTCGAATTACATAAGATAAATAAAAAATGTTCTTACCTACATTTTTACTTGGCATATTTTATTGTACGTCTATAAGTAATATTATATACATAGATATTGTAAACGTTTCAGAATATATAAATAAATATTAATCTGTACGTTTTTAATAACTTTCCCTTCACGATGGGGTGTTCACAACATTCAAAGTCTACATGACATGCAACCACAACCACGGAGCAAAGAAGTTCTGTGCCATCAGTGGCGAATTTCGCCAAAAAAGAAAAAAATTATCTTTGAACCCGACGTGAAACTATTTTTAATTAAAAATGATTTCTTTTAACCAAGGAAAAATATAACTAGAATAGAAGTTAACCAAAGAGTGTACTCTTGTGGAAGATAAGAAATAAATACCTCCACTACAAAAAGTAGTCTCCATCATTTAGAGCGAAAGTTAGAGAACTATTGCTCAAAATCCATTTTTGTTTGCATAGCAGTGTATCAAGCAAAACTTATGTTTTAGACAAATTTTCAAAATACCGGAGCCTTTTAGCAACAAATTTGTTATGAAACGTACTGAATCAAAACCCTCGAAATTCCGGCTGCAGACTGGTTTGCTGGGAAACGTACGTAACTGGGAGGGAGAGACAAGGTGGTAGGAATAGAAGATTTCATCCAACATTTGCAACACAAATACAATACATTCACAATCGGGGAGATGCGGTGTACTTAAGCAGAAATAGGAGACATATAGAGAGAAGGAGAAAAGAATGGACGATGCAGTGAGCTTCGGTTAGGTTATATAGCTCTAAAGATGGTGGACGCCAGGGCGGGAGTAATGCTTGACAGCAAGAGCAAGAGTGGAGTGTGATGCGGATTGATACCCTTTTTGACTTCTACGGAGACACAACGAACTGATTTCTACCTTCCACAACACTCTTAGTTTGACTTGGAGTATAAAATGTGTCTAAAGATATTTCAAACTAAATCGAATATCGTACAGCGAGTAGAACCGTATACACTTAGATATTTTCTGAAGACTGCCAGTTGGTGATACGTTACAGAATTGCAAAATAAAATAGTTCGCAGCTCCTGTGGCGCAGTGGTTTAAGCGTTGGCCATTCATCCGAGATGGGTCCCGGTACAAATCCTGGTAAGGCATAGATAGTGTGCTTCACTTACGCATTGGCTCTCTCTCTTCCCTGGAACCAGTGGTCCTAAATTAGAGACTGGATGCAGCTCGTAGCCCACTGATTTGCTCAAGGTGGTCCTTAAGCCCTCAAACTATAAAAAATAATTCGTTGCTCCTGCGGTATGCGCTCAGGCAGAATAAACATTGTATTTGGAATGCTATTACAACAAATGTTTACGTTACAAACTACCCTATATTGACAAAAGTCACTGGACACCTAGAAGAGAAACACAACATAGCCTTTATTGACATACATTACATTAGTACGGTGTCCGTCCACCTTCGGCCTTGAGACATGCTTTCGACAAGGACCTAACCCTTCGAGACATGCTTTCGACAAGGTTTCAGAACATAGCGATAAGTATGTGGTTCCATTCAGTACTTGATGCTGCCGCTAACCATTGCTTAGTAATAGGCCTTGGTTTCAAGCTTCTTATGCGACGCTCTAATTCGTCTCATAGGTCCTCTATGGGATTAAGATCAGGGCTATGTGCTGGCCAGTCCACTCACGATACGGAATTATCGTCAAACCATGCCGCAACAGTCCTTGCTTTATGGCTCAGTGCATTATCCTGCTGGTACCAACAAGGTTCGGTTCCATAGTACTGCCACAGAGATGGTAGGGCATAATTGTCCAGAATATAGAGGTAGACGTGCTGGTTAACAGGTTTATTCACGATAACCAATGGGCCGGGATCATACCACGAAAAACACTCCCACACGAGTACACTATCAGCTCCAAACTCGACCGTAGGAACAGTCATCATCATCATCATTGTCAGCCATTATCAATCCACTGCTGGACGAAGGTCTCCCCAAGTTTCCTCCACAACATTCTGTCTTGTGCCAGTCTCCTCCATGTCACTCCCGCATATTTACGAATTTCATCCACCCATCTCCCATGTGGTCTTTTTCTGGGTCTTTTCCTGTCCCTTGGAATCCAATCTAAAATTTCGGCTGTCCATCTATGGTCTGTCCTTCTGGCAGTATGTCCAGCCCATTGCCATTTCAGGGATTTAACTCTGATCATGATGTCTTCCACTCTCGTCATTTTTCGGATCCACGAGTTCCTCTTCCTATCTCTCCTGGTTATACCAAGCATGCACCTCTCCATGCTTCTTTGAGTTGTCTGCAGCCTTTGTATGTCTCTTTTAGTTAAGGTCCACGTCTCTGCACCATACGTAAGCACTGGAAGGATGCATTGATCAAACACTTTTCTTTTAAGACATAATGGCATATTGCTCTTGAAAATTATGCTGTTTCTTCCAAAAGCTCTCCAGGCAAGTTTTGTACGCCGATTAATTTCTTCATCAATGTGACCCTCACTTGATATCTGCTGTCCAAGATAAACATACGTATCTGTTATCTCCAGTTTTTCTCCATCAATCGATAAATCTTCATTTCTTGTAAAAGCATTGAACATCACTTTTGTCTTCTGAAAGTTCATTTTTAATCCCACTTCTTTACTCTTGTCAGCAAGTTCCTGGATCATACTCTGCAGCTCTGATGGGGTAGTTGCAAAAATGACTACGTCATCAGCAAAACGAAGGTGGGTTAGATAATCTCCATTAATCTTTATCCCCTTGTTTTCCCAGCTCAGTGACTGAAAGACCCCTCCAATGAGGCATTAAAGAGCTTCGGAGATATGGTGTCACCTTGTCTCACTCCCTTTCCAATTTTTATGTGTGTTGTATTTTCAAACAGCCGAATCTTTGCACTTGCATTTTCATAGATGTTATTAATAATATTAATGTATGCATCTTCAATACCGCAGGATTTCAGAGCCGTGGTAACTGCTGATGGTTTCACCGAATCAAAGGCTTTTTCATAATCGATAAAAGCCATGCACAATGGAAGTTCATATTCCCTCGCTCTTTCAATTAGTTCTCTCAGTACGTGGATATGATCTATTGTGCTGTAGCCACTCCTGAATCCAGCTTGTTCTCTCGGTTGAGCCATGTCCAGTGTTACCTTCAAGCGGTGTGAAAGAACTTTAGTGAAGATTTTATAAACCACTGATAGGAGGCTGATAGGTCTGTAGTTCCTGAGATCCTCAATGTCACCTCTTTTATGTAGCAGGATCATTGTAGCATTGTTCCAATCCTCAGGAATCTTCCCTTCATTAAGGCATCGAGTGAAAATTTGGGCGAGTACTGTTTCAATTTCTCCACTTGCTTCTTGTATGATGTCTATAGTAATTCCATCTTCTCCTGGAGCTTTCCCCCGCTTCATGTTCTTGATTGCATGAGCAACTTCTGCTGGGAGGACTGGAAGAACTCTGGTACCTTTCATGATGTCTGGAGTACATGTATCATCCCTTTCATATAATTTGGAGTAGAAATCTTTCACTCTTGTCAAAATTTCGCCTCTATTTCTTGTTATAGAACCATCTTCTTTTCTCAGAGCCATAATCTGTTTTCTTCCCTTACTGAGATGTCCCTTTGCTATCTTTAGGCTTTGGTTGTTTTCAATTGCTTTCCTCACTAGCTCACAGTTGAATTTCCTTACGTCTTCAGTGATACTTTTTCGTGCTGTCTTGCATAGCTCTATATATTCCACTTTGGAAGTCACATCTTCTTTAGTTGTCCTCATCTCTCTTCTTTTTTGCATCCACATTTTGGTTTTTCCTGATAATTTGTTTACATGCAACTTGTTCTTAGACCCAGCTAATTTTGTTGCTGTTTCCATAAGAGCTTTGGTTACTTTTCTGTTAACTTCCGAAATATCCACTTCTTCCGATGTTAGGCCTTCTAAAGCAGAGAATCTGTTCTTCAGTTCCAACTTGAAAGTATTATGGTGTTTTTTAAGGTTGGTTATGTCAATACTTTTTGTTTGTCTTATGAGCTTGCCACGTTCCAGTTTAGTGTTGAGGTGCATCTTACATCTCACCAATCTATGGTCACTACCTGTGTTGAACTTGTTTAGCACACTGCAGTCTTCTATGACGAATTTATTGTTACACATAATAAAATCAATTTCACTTGTCGTCCCAATTGGATGTCTCCATGTCCATTTCCTGTGTGGCTTTTTCTTGAAAAAGGAATTCAAGATGAAAAATCCTTCTGCCTCTGCAAACTCAACGAGAGTATTTCCACGCTGGTTTCTGTTGCCGTGACCGAATTTACCTACTGAAGTTTCATTCTGTTGCCGGTGCCCTATTTTTGCATTGAAATCTCCCATAATTATCTTCAAGTGCTGCTTACCTTTATTATTTAGATGACGAATTTCCTCATAAAATTCTTCAATTTCTTCTTCAGGATGACTTGTGGTGGGTGCATAAGTTTGAATAATCTGAGCCTGGTATCTTCTCGATAGTTGGATAACGAGTCGTGCAGCTATGTCAGAGGAACTTTCAACTTCTACCACTTTATCCTTCAGTTTCTTGTTTATTATAAATCCAACACCACTAGTTCTGCCAGTATCTGTCCCACGATAATAGAAGAGATGTCCACTTTTCAGTTAGGAACAGTACACGGTGGTAAATAGCGTTCCTCTGGCTGCTGCCATACCCACACACGGTCATCAGACTAATGAATCCTGTATCTGGATTCATCAGTCTATAGGACCCGTTTCTATTGATCTACAGTCCACAATAAATGTTTTTTACACCATGCTAAACGACGAGTAGCATTCCGAGTGGAGATGAAAGACTTATGAGCAGCCGCACGACCACGGTAACCCATTGAATTAAGTTCTCGGCGAATGGTACACGTACATATCGATGTTCCATTATTTTTACTCACCTGTACACTGAGCTGTACTCCGTCGATTAGCTGTAACGGCTCTCCTGATTCTTCGACGTCCTCCATCACTGATTTTCTTTGGTCTGCCGGTACGTTTTGCTGCTTCAGGCACGCCATGTGTCTTCTTTGTCGCGGGTGGCCTAGTGGGCAACGTTCGTGACTGCCACGGAAAGGACCTCAGGTTCAATCTCAGCAGGTACGAACGCTCGATCCATTAAATAACCGACGTGCGTCGGATGGGCACGTTAAGCCGTCGGATCCTGGGTACTGGCCCCCGGTAATAAATAAGGGCGTCTTCCTACCCCTTTCTGCTTCGCTTCCGTGTCACTTTCCTATCGGGCACTCTAGCCCAAATCTCCTAGCTTCCTATTTCTAAGGGTTGTTTAAGACTTGGGGTCAGACTCTCCCTTCCTAAAATCGTCTACATATGATCTGATCTGATCTGATATGTCTTCTACTTATTCAGTACATTCAAAACAGTTGACTTGGGTATATTTAAACGCCTCTCGGTTTCGCTCATGGACAACCCACTAATATAAAACCCAATAATATTTCCTTTCTCAAAGTCAGTTCACTCCCGCAGCGACATTTTCACCCAACCTCACAGTGCTATATGATTGCGGTCAGCTGCAGGCTTGTTTTTATACCGTTTGCAGATGTACCGCACATTTGACAACGCAGCGGATCCGTTCATTTGCTTTTAAAGGGGTGTCCGGTGACTTTTGTCAATATAGTGTATAATAAACAGAATCAGGTGTGGAGATCTATTAATGATGCAGACTCCATTTTTATACATACTGAAGTGTTTCCCTAACTCAAACATTTTTGCTCAAGATTTTTTAATTTATGCTTCGATTTTGCAGTTCTTTTATAGGATACTAAAAAACCACATACGTACTCTATAAAAAGTTACCAACTTGTTCCATAAATCCAGTACAACAATGAAATTGCTCCCCACTGAAGGGATCCTTGTTTTGTGTTTACTGTGCAACAGTTGAACGACTTGTTTGATACAGCTTACTGACGCATCGAATATTTGAAGAACTTCCTATACTGCAGTAACACAAAACTGCTTGTAGAGCACATAAAATTTAATGATTGTTTCAGCCACCAAAATCTCCTATCTAGAAGAATTTAATTTTTTACAGATTAAAGAAAGTATCTCTTATGAGCCATAAGTATAGTGTGACGTATATTCTAAATTAACTTTCCTTTTTAGTTTCTTTCCCTATGTAATTCTTGAGTTATTCTCAGTTATACTTCACTTTTAACGTGATATCTTTTCTCTCAAATGAATACTGTTGGCAACAGAACTGAGGTTGAATGAACGTGACGTATGCCTGATATAAGATAAGAACGAGAGATAAAAACGACGACTAAACTTGTTGTGTAGTCATAATAGTTTAAGTTGAAGTTCATCCAGTCCTCTTCGTTAGAAGTTAAGACGGGAAAATATGTGGAAGTCCATTGGGCACAAGCAAGTGTTTTACCATTCAGTGATGCCCCTCTTAAATATTGATTCAAGGAGAATTTAAGGTTAACTTCCCCTCATCGCAAAGTAAGTGAACCCCCTACCCTACAGTAAAAGAAAAAAGATACTCATAAAGTGCAGTGTGTATTCAATTAACATTCTAAAACTGAAAATAGATTCTGGCATGTGCGGTTTCAAGCAGTCAAAAGGATAGGTATTTTCACTTATTTCCATGCCAGGTAGCATATATGATATACGACCATTTCCATCTCTCCTCAATGAAACAAATTTGAAGAAAATATGTAAAAACGATCTGTTCCCTTGATTAACAACCGGCACTTCTTTATTTCCTTCTCTCCTTTTTCCACTGACAATACTCCTGTGTATTTTTTAAGAAACTATCATTGTCATTACTTGAAGAGCTCTCAGCTCTTTGTCTCATCTGCGAAATTTTCCTTCTTGCTACAAATCACATGATCATCTATTTTATGTCTTTCTGAATGAGCCTCTTTCAAACAATTTTTCCAGCTCATTTATTCTTCCTGCAGAAAATCGATTGTCTTTACCTGTTCATATTTTCCTTTGAAACACTCAGCAACTAAATTAAGATCAAATAAACTAAATTTGAGATGTTCTACATTTTAAATGAGGAAGAAATAATCACCATAAATTTTGTCTTCACGAAAAGAAGTTACCACAAACTCTTAGTTTAAAACAAAGTTTCTCATTTTTTAGCACGTATCCTTTGGACAAAATTCTATTTTACGATTTCGTCAAAGACCCATAAAAAATGCACTTCTTTCAAGTTAATAGCATGAAATAAGAAAAAGATGATAAAGTTTGTTCCAAGAAATTTGTTACTCTAAATACCTGGTTACTAAAATCTCAGTCTTGTATGATATTTAGGCATGCATTCCTTACTGTAAGACGGAGTTTTATATTTAATATGGACTGCCGTTTTATCGTAACCATCACAGGTGATGAGAGTCAACATAGCTATGAAGTGCAGAAAAATGTCAAGTCACTCAATTAAGAAAAAATCGGTTGTTATATTAGCCATTAGTTCGTGTTCAGACTCGTGTACACCAAATGCAGGAAATGAAAATGTGTTTCCGATCTAATAAAATTCTAAGACACGAATGTTCGAAAAACAGTGGGAAGTCAGTATCTTCGAGTCCGACAGATGTTCATCACGTAAGTTTTGAACTAATTTTCTTCCCTCTATGAAGTCCTCCGGTAAGGAAAATCATTTTCCTTCAATCACGAAGGCATAGCCTTGATTTCAGAATAAATTACATAGCATTGTCTGTGAAATAACGGTGTTCATTTGAGGTGCTTGCATTGATTTTTATAGAGAATTGAAATTTACTGTCAGACTGATAACGGGCGGAAAAAGGTGTTAAAACAACCAAGCCTCTTATGTTAATTTCCAAGAGAGGAAAAATCTGTTTGAATAATGTTTGAATAATTTCGTGACATTTTAAACGTATTTTTAATGAGACGATAATTCCGGCTCACGTGTAGCATTACTTCCTACTTCCCTCACGAAAATTCTGACGATTGGAAATCTCTAAATAAAAGGATCTTCTTATGTCACTGTGTGAATATGAGAATTATACGAGCAACTGATCTATGCATTTTTAAACTCTCTTAAAAGCATCCTTCTTGTTATATTTATTGTTGAATAGCCTATGTAGAACTCAAAATATTTATTTTAAATAATTTATTTCCAATATTCCGTCATACCGACTGGCGCAAACAGAAAACCAAGGAAATAAATATTCTGATGCTTAGCAGACCAATATTTTACAAGCATTTCCTGAGAGCATGTTTTTCAGGTACTTGCTATTATTAATAAACACGGTGCATCCTCTTTTTTTAACTTTTTATATGAGCCAATATGCGTCACTTATGGCCCAATTTATAGTCAAATGAGACATATTTAAAAAAGCCAAAGTAAGGAAAGGTTTGAAGCTCTGATTCCAGTTTAGAGTCTTCAGGGATAACATAGGATCAGTTTTCATATCTGCAGTGAAAAACCTTTCCACGAGTAGAAATGTGTGCTTTGACTCATGGCTGGAACTGTGCTTTGACTCATGGCTGGAACTGTGCTTTGACTCATGGCTGGAACTGTGCTTTGACTCATGGCTGGAACTGTGCTTTGACTCATGGCTGGAACTGTGCTTTGACTCATGCTTGGAACTGTGCTTTGACTCATGCCTGGAACTGTGCTTTGACTCATGCCTGGAACTGTGCTTTGACTCATGGCTGGAACTGTGCTTTGACACATGGCTGGAACTGTGCTTTGACTCATGGCTGGAACTGTGCTTTGACACATGACTGGAACTGTGCTTTGACACATGGCTGGAACTGTGATTTTGACTCATGGCTGGCTTGGATCGCAAGGGACACAATTCCCGTTCTATTATCTTTTGAAACATTCAATATGGTATGTGAAGTTTGACTAACGAAATTAAGTTCCATAGACGCTGGCTAGTTAGGATAGGACAGCGACTGTTGTCAACTGTAAATTTTAAAACACGTTTAACCTTTTAACCGGCCGGAACGAAATAATTCGGGGTTAGCAAAATTGGCTGCAATCAGCATGAACGAATATATTCACAGTCCAAAAAGTGTGTCGAACGCGTATGGAATAAGTGAATATGCTCGTCAGAGAGCGATGCTTTCTCCTTAGCTTCTCAGAGTGGTCATTTAGGGGATGATTGACAATAAATGACCACTCCTAACTGATCACTTTTTTTTCCAAAGTAGTCATTTAGAGGAAGATTTACACTAACCCTTTCAAATTGATTATCTGTTAAGAGGGCTAAAACAATGTCGACTAACCTAAAAAAGAAAGAGAAAAGATGTTTGAGGCCCTTGTTTCTACCCAGTAGCACGTTTTCCTTGTTCAGGGGGAACATGCCCTTCTCCATCATGTCTAGGGTCAGGGAGCAGAGTAAGTAGGACTACAGAAGAGAGATCTTATAACTAGCGACAAGTTTATGCTCGGTATTGCTGACGTGGGAGGAGTAAAGGTATTGTTTTTTTCCGTAGATTTCGGAGAATCCAGTCGGTATGGGAACAATTTCTGTTTTGGAAAGCTTAGAAAAACTTGGGCACCATTTGATTAGGAAACATCAGCAGCTTAAAGGGTTAACAATCAGAAATTCTCATTTAGCAAAAAAATAAAGAAAGAAAGAAAAAAAAACATGCAGAAACATCAACTGTATTCTATGTTATTGCAAAAGTATAAAGAGTAATGAGGTATGTAGTGCAAATAAAAATTCTATCACGATATCCGAAAATGTTGGGCAGGTTTTATGGGATTTAACCTTTCCCAGCAGCATTTAAGTCTCTAAAAAGTAACCCATCCTTAATTTAGAGCCATTGGCTCCAGGAAAGGGAAAGAGGCAGTACCAAAAAGACAAACACAACATCCATATCTTACCCCAGTCTTCGAGTCCTGAACCAGAAGTACTGGAAATCAAAGACCGAACCCAGAAAACACTCGGGAACGAGTTGGGCAATGAAAGTTGAATCTGCGAGTTTAGCTTCTTCTTGCTATACACGATCTGCTCTTGCATTGTCCAGTAAATAGAGTTTCACTTAAGTTTGGAAAAATTCTGTCTTTCCATGGAGAGGAGGAAAGCCTGAAATTGCAACTGTACGTTCATCATAACGAGTTCCTCATTACTCCGATTGCGTTAATTTGACAAGGAGAGAATACTTTCCTTCAACAAATCTGTGCCTTGTGATGCACAGTAAAGCAACTATCACTTATCATAAATTCGTCTTTCCCCAGATACTATGAAGCTGAATTTCTATGCCAGCTGCAATCGTAGTGTTATGTTTCCTCTGAATCTTTCCCAACATGTGTTCCAAGCGCGGTGCATGTGCAAATGGCACATGCAGCAATATCATCATAAGTGTTAATGAAGAATAAATATTCTGCCGCAGAAAAGTAGAAAATTGCTCGGCCTTAGAGTGAGCAATGTTTAAATAAAATCGGGGAACCCGAATTTCCCGATTTTATTTAAACACTTCTACTCCGAAGCATGATAGTCATACATCACACTGCCATATTCGAACACCTGCATGGTTACAAATAAAAATTATTTACAGAAAATGTAATATTCTGTGCTGAAACCTTTTGCCTTTATGAAAGTCTAAAGTCTTCTTGCAATGCTCTCCATCTCTTTATGTAAAAGTTCCGAAATATTCTTTTTGTAAAAGTTTCGAAATATTCTTTTTGTAAAAGTTCCGAAATATTCTTTTTGTAAAAGTTTCAAAATATTCTTTTTGTAAAAGTTCCGAAATATTCTGTCATTCGACACTCAAACCAGTGACATGTTTAGATTTGTTTGTTGGGTAATTGTCTTCTTTCACGCACCCGATGATCCAACTCTTCTTGCAGATTCTTTATAGAGTTCAGGTTAGGAATCTGAGATGCCCAGTCCAATTTTTGACATCCATGTCGTCAAAACAATCTCTAACCCGAGAAGTATCACATGGTGCGTTGTCCTGCATGTAAAGGTATGAGCTTTTCTCAGAGTACTGACACAAAGTCGGTAGAACATAATTGTCCAGGACGTCTCGGTAATGCTCAGTATTGATGGCGTTGTCCAAAACTCTCACCACAAAGACAAATACAATCGAACGCACATAAAGGATCTACAATACGAAGTTCCGAATAAGACGAAGTTTTTGTAGATCCCTTGAACTTTGTAATATTCTCTCATTTTATTTGAACTGAATATTACGAGCAACGACTTTTGGAGAAACGCGTATATCAAAGTTCAACGTGGTTAAACAGAATAAGTGGAATAACCCAAATCTTATGTCTTTCTCTTTCACCGAAAAACTAGGGATTATGGCCACTGTTTGTGAAAACTGCAACACCAAGAAAGGATCGCGCTGTTCAAATGAAATTTATATCTCAAATTCCTCATGCTACAGGAGAAAAGTGATTACATTTGGAGAGCTACACAAGATTTTTTCGCTTCAAAACTCAGTCCAATGTGAAGCCACGTCGAGCGACAATAATAACCTCTACGCGTCGTGGTACTGAATAGAAGAGGTTTTTGGTATCGTCCTCGGAAATAATCTGCCAGGTTGTTTCTATGCGAGACCACAGTTCATTCATGGGGACTGGCGGAGGCGCTTCACGGGCCAGTCCCAGACATGTTCGATCGGAGACATATCCGGTGAACGTGCAGGTCACGGCAAAAGCGGTATCTACTGTGCATGGACGAGGTCTTGGACATTTCGGGCCACATGTGGCCGAGCATCGTCCTGCTGGAATATTACACCAGGAAAACTTTGAAGGAAAGGCACCAGCTCTAAAACATGCCTAATGTATCACTGGCGGTTGAGGGTTCCCTAAATTCGTATCAGGAAAAATCGCGAATTGAACCCAATTCCGCCCCAAGCCGTGACGCTTGGCGTTGGGTCGATATGACGCTGCTAGATGCCATTCACCACAATGTCTTCGAACACTTATGTGATCATCATGACGCATCAAGCTGAATCGTGACTCGTCCGAAAACACGACCTATTGCTAATCGGCTCGCCAATGTTTGTGTTTGAGACTTAATTCCAGCCTGAGGCATCTATGGTTGAGATCCAAAGAAATGTACAGAAATATGCTGCTGGCGACCAGTCTTCTGTTAAACAGACGACGTCAAACTGTGCTGGAGGACAAAGTTTGAACTGTGACAGTACTCCATTGCTGCGCTAACACCGTGGATGTCGTTGTGCGATCGGTCACTGCCATTCGGTAGAGATGTCTGTCATCTCGTGCAGTCGTGTGATTTTGCCGTCCATTTCCCGGATTTCAGTGCGTTCGAGCCTCATCTGTCCATTGACGCCATGTTAGTATCACCATACTGGGATTTCGCCCAGCACCAGTGGAGATTTTGTTTTAGGAAAATCCAACTTCTCTCATCCCAACAATCATTCCACGCTCAAAATCCGTCAGGTGTTCATAATGAGCCCTTCTTCAGCGACGGCCCATAGTGAGACACAAGAAAAGCCTTTTCGGCTAAATGTCTGCTCTTCACTTATTGTAACATCTCGTTTGAGATGTTGCAATAAGTTACGTATTTACACGGGGATCCTCAATGTAAAAGACCCCGCCCCCCATTTTTTCGGGAATATAATGATATAATGCACACTTTATGATGTGAACCAACTAAATTTAATAATATAAGATTGTAATTTTTCGTAGAATGCAAACACGTGTATAGTGTGCACTTAGTAAAACAGCGATATCGATTCCTAATAAGCAGTCAGTTCTACAACTTTGTAATTTACATTTCTGCCCTATCTATCATAGTTTTACAGTTGTGTTCTCTAAGTTCCACAATTCGCCAACAGAGGCGCCTATGTGGTGCCCGTTAGATCGCGCCTCAGCAAGTGCTTTGCTCCTGAGTGTGTGTGTGTGTGTGTGTGTGTGTAGGGGGAGGGGGTCCCAAACTCTATCTTATACAGTATGTATGGACATGTTGCCAGAAGAACGGGCCACCGATGAACAACCAAAATTTTAGACTGGATTTCGAGGGACAGAAAAAGACCCAGAAGAAGACCCCATGAGAGATGGATGGATGAAATTCGAAAGCATGCCGGAGTATAATGGAGAAGGCAGGTTCAAGACAGAGAATTGTGGAAGAAACTTGGGGTGACCTTCTTTCAGCAGCGGATCGATAATGGTTGACAATGATGATGATATAATATTATATTTTATTTATATATGTATACATACAATGTGTGATCGGACTCCTCCTCACCAGATTTTGAAACACGGTTACGCCACTTAAGGTAGGTCGGTTTGCATGAAAACGATAATGTTTCAGTCCCCCCCCCCCCCACACACACACACACACACACCCGTCTCATATACGCACATCTTCTGGGAAGATGCTGTATTTTATGCCATCGCCTCGTCAACTTTCGATCACTTAATCTCTGCCTGGCGGAGCCGCGAGACTGTATGTACGGACAGGATAGTTGGTAAATGATGCTACGTTAGCAACATGGTTACCGACTGGGATATCTTATCTTTTCGGGGATGTTTGCTCGCTCTTCAATGGGTGTTTTTCGAGTAATCTCACCTAGGTAAAACAAAGAATGACACAGGTCACATTTGGCAAATTTAGTTGAACTTTCACCTCTCAGTTGCATAGTATTTTGCGCAATGTTCTTATGAAAATCGAAAATTTCTGGCTTTAACGAGCATAAAACTAAAACTGCCAATGTGAAAAGCATAGTAATCAGTTTAGTAGGAATATGGGGGAGCTAAAAAAATTTAAGTTGCAAAAAAGGTTTTTGTCCATCAAATTCTCTTCCACAGTTTTGAAAAGCAGGAATAAACTGAAACCAATATTCAGTGATGGTTTGGGTCGTGTCGAAAGAAAAAAAAATTCTAGAGGTAATTCACGCGAATGTGAACATAGTGGGGTACATTCACAACGAGAGCGATGATCAATCAAGCAGCGAAAAAGAAATCACTGTAGAAGAGAAAATAATGTAACAAACACTTGCTGCTGAAAGTTTTGGAAATCTCAGGGTTTATTTAGTATCTAGAAACCTTTCACCCACTGCTTTAGAGATAGTTGAAGAAAAATAAAATTCCTGCTATCATAGTAGGCAACAATTGATATTCTCAAAATAGTATGACTATACTAATAATCCGAAATCTTTTGACGTAGAATAGAAATAAAACTTCCCAAGCTTTCGCACATCAACCAGATGGCTTTTTCAAGGAAGGTAGACAGCTAACTGTAAACTGAATAATAGGACGTTTCAACAATTTGAATGCAGTGACTTGACTAGACAATAAATGAATACTCGCAAACGTGGTAATTCGAAGAAACGAGGTCACGTTGGTTGGGCACGCGGTACCATGGTACAAAACACATCATTAGTTGAAGAATTGATTCCAAATACGTGGCAAATCCAGCGAGACGCTATCATTACAAGCCTCGCAGCTGGTCAAAATTTCCAAGGTTTCGCGAATGCCAGTAGATTTGGGTGTGGAGTATGAAGCTAATTTCTTTATATCACTCCATATAGGATCGGCGGACTTGAACTTGACTTCCCTTGATAAGGCAGTGGTTATTTTTCTGTCTTTTGTATCCCTTTTATGTTTGCTGATTCTAACTCCAAACGAACGTTTGGTCAATCCGATGTAGCAACACCCGGAGCCGTCCGGATATTGTAGTGGGATGGCATAAACATCTGCCTCGTTGAGAAGATGGGGCTTGTCAATATTTCTGTTAAGCATCGTATATAAAGATGCCGGAGACCTTATGCCGACACCGAAGTTCATCCTCTTGAGCGCGTTTTTGAGTTGATAGGATACATTTGGTATGTAGGTAATAAATCCTAGGTAGCGAAATTGCGGCATAGAAATATTACCACTGCTGATTCTGGCTTTATCGATAAAGTTATGCATTTGGTTCGACGTATATCCTTCCTCAGTGGCCAATTCGACGATGTTCCTTAGTTCGGATTGTTTAGAACGAACATCGGATGAGACAGCGAAGGCTCTTCTAATTCGAGAATGGAAGAAGGCCGTCCTGTTATCATCAGGGTAGAATGAACTGAGGAGACAAGTCCAGTCAAGTCAAAGCGTTGAAATTGTTGAAACGTTCTATTATGCAGTTTGCAGTTAACTGTCTACCTTCCTTGAAAAAGCCATCTGGTTGATGTTCGAAAGCTTGGAAAGTTTTATTTCTATTCTACGCCAAGAGATTGCGGATTATTAGTATAGTCATACTATTTTGAGTAAAATGCTATACAGTTCCTACTTATTGAACAATTCATATTTCAACGTAAAGTGAAAACAGCGAACAAATAGAAAACGTAAATTTTCAATTTTTAGCGGTTACTTTAAATTTTACATTTTTTCTTATTGCAAATCTATTTCGAATTTTTTTGCTAACTACAGTTTTTAACCATCAGCATGAAGCAGTTGGTTAAGTCGCTGTGCACTGTGTGGTAGGCGAACGTTTCTGAAGAGTGTTCGAGCACCGGTCCTGTCGGCCATCTAGTCTGCGGTTTTTCCGGGGTTTTCTTCAAACTCCTCGTTTTGGGGGTCTCGAATATGTAGATGGTTCTCTTTGAAGTCGGCCCCAGACGCAATTTGCCCTTGGACGCCCCCCCCCCTTTCCTAGGCTGCCTGGACTTACTAGATGAGCATCGACACGTTTGTTGTAAGACAAATGAAATTTGATGCCCCATGGTATCAAACACCTACAGGATTCTTATACATGGGTGATGAAGATGATAGTTTTAAATATAGAAGAATTATTTGCCTTCGATTAATTGGTAAATAGTTTATGATTGACTAGTTTTAACCTGGCACAGCGTAAGACGCAATGTGTCATATTTACCCTTTTCTGATCTGATGCGTTATGATAAATTTTCGTGTATATTGAATGTTTTTAAACTTCAACTTCGTTATACAGGGTAACAAGAAAAGTCCTTGATCAGGCCAATACCACGCGAACTATAGCACTTAGCGACTTACTTCTTGTGCAGTTGTATAGGAAACCCCTAATGGCGCACACGATAAAACCACTAGGGTTCCCCTCGCCTCCTTTTTGAGGGGTTGAGGGGGCTATCGCGCCCCATTTGAAAGAAGGGCAAAAAAGTCATTCACAAACTTGTTCAACGAGGCAAAATTAGTACAAAAATGTTTTTGTCCCATAACAAAAGATGGAAGGGAACCAGGAATGTGACCCGGAAGAAATCAAAACATCCCAAAGCAACGACAGAGTATTTAGACAAGAACTTACCTAAACTGGTAAGTTCTAAATAAATGAAAGCACAAAGGAAAGTTTTCCTAGAAACCTTATCAACAGTTCTTGTTCTGAAATAAAACGCAGTTCCTTAGCATATTGAATATTAGGTTTTGATGTCCAATACAGTAAAAAATACACTGAGACAAAGAGAAATAGCTTAAAGTGGCGAAACACTCATCCAATAGGAAAACTGTATGCACATCTAATTGACTTGCGTACGTGGAAAAGCTTTCGACTTCCCGTCACTGGTTCACGAAGTGTTGGCATACCGACCACGCATATCATTTTTGTATTCTGACGACAGAACAGAAAGTGCATTTGAAATTCATGCAAATATGCTTCGGACACAGCGACTCAGGCTGCTTTCCGCTTTTTTCGCATTTGGAGAGTCCCCTTCCATCTTTTGTTATGGGAAAAAAACATTTATGTACTATTTTTGCCTCGCTGAACATGTTTGTAATTGACTTTTTTGCCCCAACAGCAAAGGGGGCACGATAGCCCCGTCACACACCCCTCCCCCAAAGGGGGCGAGAGGATTCTTCGTCATGTTATTGTGTGTGCCATAGAGGTTTTCCTATACAACTGCACAAGAAGTAAATCGCTAAATGCCAAAGTTCGTGAGATATTGGCATGATCATGGACTTTTCTTGTAACCTAGTATACGGATGCAACTATATTTTCTTGTGTACATATTTAGTGTGAAAGAACGGTTACGTTACCCTAGAACTGTGTCACGAGCAAATCTGTGCTTTGTACTTATGATTGGTGTCCAGTTATGTCCAAGAACATACATCTCTCCCACGCAAACCAAATATGCTTCACTTATTACAGTCCAGCAAAGGATCTGTACCTTTGTGAGCATGTGTACACGAAATCGTTTTTCATCAATGAAACGCTGATTACAAGGGTATAAGTGCAAAATAAACTGGACACATGTAAAAGGAGGTGCAGTTCGAGGAATAACTTACGTGCTGTACAACATGTGAAAATGAAAGAGGTGACACTTTCAGAAGTTTCACACCGACTTAAGCCGAAAAAATCATTGTTTCGTGTAACATTAGTTTTAAAAACACTCCGTACATAAAAGGTGAAAGGAAATGTACAGCAAATAATTAAATATGGTAAAATAAAGCTATGAGTGAAAAAAATATGCAGCAAAGAATTGCTTAAGATAAATAAAATTCACAGAAAGCTACTAACTGATACGTACTACCCTACATTTTCTACTAACTTAAATGAATTAACCAGATTTGGGAAACAAGGCGATGTTTGCGTTCATTTTTCATGGCAAAATTTTTGCCGTGCCATCTTTTGATCTTCATTAACACCGATCTTAATTAAAAATCCCTTCATTTCGTTTTGGTGGTTAGACTCAGCTGAAATATTTCCTGGACTTTGGGTTGAGAGAAGGGACCCTAATGACGCACTCTTCTTCAGAGCAATTACTTGACCCAAACTTTGCGTCTGGTTAAAAACCAGCACCTTGTTATTCCTGCTCATTATTTTCTCTCCTAGCAGTCACACCCCATTTATTCCGCGCGTCACAAAGAGTTGCTCTTCCATGTCCCAAGCCAAGAGTGATGGAGGCGTTCTTGCAAGCTCCTCATTTTTGAAGATTCTTTCTCCAAAACTAAAGAGAGAGAGAGAGGGAAGTTGAGAGTACTGCAAGAAGACAGAGTATAGAAGAAGGTCTTCGCAAATAGCATCCAGGGAGTCTAATTAGATTTCCCATGTCTTCTGGTAAGTAATTATTTCTTCTCTTCAGAAAGCTTCTACAGCAGTTTTTGCGATAGCCGAAGAATAATCTTACGCAGAGAAAAATAATTAAAAGCGATCATTGAATTCAGTCGTCTATGCATTGCAGTAATTGTTTTCTTTCCTTTATTCTTGTGCTTCAGAATTTTTTTAGTTCAAGGAGGCACTTTTCTTTTTTTCTCTTCTAGTTATCGGTGCTCGACAGCCCATGTGTAATAGAGAATACGTACAGGTGTAGATTGCAGCATTTATTAGAAAAAGTAAAAACTAGTTCGTTATATAAAAAATCATTTTAAACAAGCGGGCAAATCCAAAATTCCTTCAATACCTAGCGGGTACTTTGGAATCTTCTTTTCTCATCCTGTCTTTTTGTGGAAATTGAGAACACACGAGCAAACATAATACAAGCAGATAAGAATTATCTCTTACATACGGTTCGAGTTGGTGGCTACCAGAACTGAGTTCGGACTCAATTTTAAGAGCCCAGGCCCAAGCCCGAAGTATGTCAGCCCGAACCCGAATTTTATATTGCAAGATGAAGCACGGGCCGAATGAACCCGAAAACAGTGATAAACCTGTTTAGGCATTAAAAACCATATCCTCTTCCAAACTTCCACTCTTTCCTCACAGTACAGTGAACCGATATATTTCTCAACTACGGAGTGGGGAAGGGATGAATATCTATTTCAATATTTTCTTTGACCATTCATTTCTTCCTGAAATGTTTCGGTGGAGTCGGGAATCAAGAAAAATCGGGAAGCACAACGGTAAAGTAGCAAAATACGGTAAAGTAGCCACAGCACTATCCAGAGAAGTCAAATTCAAGTCAGCTACTCCTATGTGGGATGATATAAAGAAATTAGCTACCTACTCTACGCCTAAATGTACAGCCATTCGGGAAACCTTGGAGATCATTACCAACAGCGATACTTGCAATGATTATGTCTCGCTCGAGTTGCCACGAATTTGGAACCAATTCTTCAAGTAACGCCTTTTCTCTACCAGGATCCCGCATGCAACCAACGTGATGCCTCGTATCTTTAAATGAATATAACGTCGCATCTATTTATTGTCAAGTTCCCGCGTTCAAATTGTTAAGCGTTCTATTTTTCAGTTTGCAGTTTCTGTCTAACTTCCTTGAAAAAGTCATCTCATCTGGTTGATGTGCGAAAGCTTGGTAACGCTTATGTGTTTATTTCCTACGCCAATAAATCGGATCACTAGTACAGTGTTACTATTTACTACTATGTCGGACGTTGCTCAATAGAATTAGCAGCGAGCTGCCCCGTTGGAGGAGGGAGCAAAATTTCGTCAGCTTGCTATCTACTATCTATTGTTCCTAAAGGAACTTTTCCTTTGCAGAAATTCAGTTATTCATGGCCTATGGTATTTTTTACCCAAACCCGGAATGTCGAGTTCCCACTCCCTATCTAGACCTAATTTCGAAAAATTCGATTTAACAACTACCGGTGGAACGTGTACCGGAATTGTGGACCGCAATAAATACTTCTCGGTTGCATATCCCTGTCCAACTGTACAGACCCCTCGTGTTACTAATGCGACGCCAGGTGGCTTCTGTCTTTCGGGCAACAAGGAAGGCTTACAAGGTCGCAATTCAGTATATAGTCGAACTCGAACTTTATCAAGTAAGAATCCACAATTTAGGAGAACTGGCTGTCGATATATTTTAGTTTTCCGTTTAACTTGCGGTTATAAATCACTGGGTATCAATATACAGCAAAAATAATTTATTTCAATGGAAACGTAAACAAATTACAAGCCAACCCCTTCTGTATGCCGCTTTTGGTGTTTTAAGCTGGTTTAACTCTTTAAATGTCCGATGTAACTGAACCAAACGGTGCCCAACATTTTCTATGCTCCCCAAACAGGAATGTTCACATATCCCTTTAACGCCCGAAACGCCCTTACATCCAAACTAGCACGACCGCCCGAAAACGCTCGCCTAGAGTGAGTCGGATTTTCTACTCCCACTTGTTCTTTGCACCTGTTCTTTGAATTTGCCCAGCCTCTACGGGATTAGCAGAAGTCACCCTCAGTCACTATTGTTGTCGCTAAACAAATAAGCAAAGCAGGCGTTTGGATCTTTTGGGGCGATATTTCTTACTCTCATGACATCGCGTGCCTTCTTCATGGAAGAATTCAATGATAATCCATGGGAAACTTCTGAAGGTCAATGCACATCAAGACTACAGATCAGAAGCTTCATGTAGAGACAGAGCACTGACCCTTCTTTTGTTTACTTCTAAAGTGCGGAGGAGAAATTCTGAAAGAAGTAACAGACAGTTTCGGAAGTTATGGTATTCTGAGCGACACAAGATTTCAGGACCCTGGTTGTCAAAGAGATATCGACCAAGTTTTAGGAAAGCTACGGCAAAACAATTTATTTACCCCTTTCATCTTAGCAGTACCAACGATAACCCTGCCACGGTGATAAGCGGTTGCTTCTAGAAATTTAATATTTGCTTCCAGACCTATGGGGAAAGGCTAGTCTCCCTAACACGGGCATCATGTCCCTTGGTAGAAGCTCCTTTCGCGTTTCTTGGGTTCTTCTTTATTGTAATACCTCTTTAAGCAGGTAATCAGTCAAAAAACGTTAGTGTCAATTATCTTAAATGAACACTTTAAATAACACAGTTAAGGAGAAAGCAACGATTTTTGATCCGCAGTTTCACTTTTTCCAGCCGCATTCGGTTCATTTCTTTGACAGCGATTATGTCCGTTCAAGGCCGTTTTGCCAACCCCGAATTAATTCGTCCCAGTCAGTTAAAAGTTTAAAGAGACCTCTTTTCAGAATTAAAACACAGTGGGATTTGTAACAAATAACTATAAAATCATATTAACCACAAGTAATGTCCATATTTAGTTCTCTTCCTACAGCATTTTATTGCACTCTTGAAGCTAATTTTAATAATATATTTTTTTCCTTTTGTAATATGAAACGTAAGCCCAAGTTTCATTACAGAGCATTAAATAGTTTTAGCACTCCATACGTACGAGGAAATCTCGCAACGTGTTAGCGACATTTCTTCATAGATGTACTGTTGGAGCAACTACAATAGTATTGTTTTAAACCACTTCTCTTACAGGTGGTAACATCTTACTTTCTCTTGTTGCATTCTGAATGTAGCATGACTTCCCGCTGTGTCCAAACCAGCGGGATAACTTGATATTCCTCAATATTTGTGATACAGGCATGCCAAACCATTTGGCATTTGCTTGCCGATTTTTGCTCAGGTTACGCCATATTAGAAGTTCAGTAAGTTCAATAGTACACTGCTGGACAATTGCTAAGGACGGATCATAAACGGCTATATAGCGCATAAAAAAGTAAGTGTGGTTGGATTCCAAGTGAAATAAAATAATGTCAGAATGCCAGGACATTACAAGAAAGACAATTTATTGTGCTCTGAAATCCAGAAGGCTTTGGAACGTGTTCAAGGGACAAACAGGCCATTTTGTGCAGAATACGTAAACGTGAAAAAAATGCAATTACCGTCCGCAGGCGTTCCGGCGTAAGATGTCAATACGGGATATGGCCACCATGGAGGGCGATGCAAGATTCCACACGTCGTGTCATGCTTTGCACAACATTATCAAGCAGCTGTTGGGGTAATTTATCCCATTCCTCTGCCAGTGCACGGATGAGGGTGTCCTTGTTTATTGGAGGGCATTGGTGACCAGCAAGACTCCTCTCCAAAGCATCCCACACACTTTCAATGGGATTCAGACCTGGAGAACGTGCTGGCCATACGAGGCGTTGAATATCCTTGCTCTCAAGACACTCCTGGACAGCGACTGTTCGATGACATGTTGCGTTGTCGTCCATCTAAATGAATCTATCACCGACAGCACCACGGAACATGCGAACATGAGGTAGCAGAACATCATTAATGTATCGTTGGCCAGTCATAGTCCCAGTTGGAAGCACATAGAGGGACGTACGGCCATTGATCATGATGCCAGCCCATACCATGACACTACATGTCGGATATCGGTCCCTTTCCTGTATGTTTGCTGGACAATATGCAGTACCACTATCACGCCAGATCAGTTGTCGTCGACAATCAGACGATAGACTGTATCTACTCTCATCTGAGAAGAGGACAGCAGACCAGTCGTTATCAGTCCAATTGCGATGTTGATGGCACCATTGCAAACGGGCGGTACGGTGACGTCTGGACAATGGGATGCACACAACAGGACGGCGGGCGTATAGTCCTCCTTCATGTAAACGTCTGGCTACAGTTTTTCGGGAGATCCGCTTGCCAGTAGCAGCCATAAACTGATTTGCTACCTCACTAGCTGTGCTGCGCCGGTGTCTTTTTGTTGATAGCACTATATACCGATCTTCTGCAGGTGTCGTACTGCGAACACGACCTCCCCCGTGACGTTTGCTACACTCTCCATTTGTTTGAAATGATTTCCAAAGCCTTGAAACAACACTGTGGCTGACGTCGAACTCCCTGGCAACATCTGTTATTTTTCGCCCTTCTTCAATCTTGCCAATAATACGGTCACGCGTAAAATCATCTAGGTGATGTCGGGAAGACATACTGAAAATTGCAAGTTCGTCAATTGATTCTTTCCCTTTCAACTTTGCGTTTGAACAACAATGGTCAATACGCGCCAAATCCTTTCTATCTCTTATCAGCGCTATGACGTCACAAACAAGTTCGGCAATCCGAAATTTGCATACGCACAACACGTCTTACTGTATCCCGCACTTATGCTAATTTCCACATTTTCCTGCCTTCCATTTTATGGTTGCTATCGTTGCTATTGTCATCCGTCCTTAGCAATTGTCCAGCAGTGTATATTTACCTCTTTTCGAAAAAAAGAGTTACTGAAGATACACTGAAAATTTATGCTAAAAAAAAACAGTATTTTGGTCGCTTCACTGGTGTGTTTATATCTGGTAAAGCCTTGGTATAACACACCAGTGAAGGACCAAAATACTAGTAAAGGTATTACTAAAACCTATCAATAATTCATTATATCTATCGACATCCCTTTGTCTACAAATCTCACATCTCTTTATTTACAAATCCGACATCCCTTTATCTACAAATTCGACATCCCTTTATCTACAAATTCGACATCACTTTATCCACAAATCCAGCATCCCTTCATCTACAAATCGGACATCCCTTTGTTTACAAATCTGAATCATTTCACCTACAAATCTGATATCCCTTTGTCTACAAATCCGACATCCCTTTGTCAGCAAATCCGATATCCCTTTGTCAACAAATCCGACATCCTTTTTTCTACTAATCTGACATCCCTTTATCAACAAATATGACGTCCCTTTATTTACAAATCCGACATTACTTTATCTAAAATTCCGACATTCCTTTGTCTACAAATCCGACATCCTTTTTTCTACAAATCCGACATTACTTTATATACAAATACGACATTACTTTATCTACAAATCCGACATCCCTTTGTCAGCAAATCCGATATCCCTTTGTCAACAAATCCGACATCCTTTTTTCTACTAATCTGACATCCCTTTATCAACAAATATGACGTCCCTTTATTTACAAATCCGACATTACTTTATCTACAATTCCGACATTCCTTTGTCTACAAATCCGACATCCTTTTTTCTACAAATCCGACATTACTTTATATACAAATCCGACATTACTTTATCTACAAATCTGACATCCCTTTATCTACAATTTCGACGGTCGTCTGTTTTTAAGAAATTGCTTTTTTCTACAGATCTCAACCATATGCTAGGCAAACACGTATACCAAAATCTGCATGGTTTACAAAAGTAAAGTGCGTTCTTTCAGCGAACATCCTCGTTTAATATGTGGTTTCGGCGTTGAGTAAGATGCGAACACACTTAGCGTCAATGAGTTTACCATAAAAGTTTAGGAGAATTTCATTTGCAGAGCAGAAGAGAACGCGCGATAAATGAGTTGCTTTCTGATCCGGAAGAAAATTGGTGTATTGGGCAAGCTTTCAAGCTGCAAGAGGAATTACTTGGTTTCTCCCTTGCAGTCATCAATGCTTTTAACACACAAATCACTTTACGCTTATGAACCTAACCAGGCAAACACTCGTTGCATAACAAGCAAAGAATTTCCTGGGCAAACGAGTCTACGAATCAGAGATCCAAAGTGATATGCAAATAACTAGTGTTTTCCGAGAATTTGCGCTCTTTCTCTCATAATCGTCATTTGCTTGTTATTACGTCAGAAAGAGGAGAAGCACTCTCTATCCCTGATGTTCTCCCGTGCATGGGGAGCATTTTGGGACACGAGAGGGTGGGAAAGAAACGGGGAGGGTTGTTCTTCCACGGGGGGGAGGACGATGAGAGAGGTTAGGTAGAGAAAATTCAGAATCTAAATTTTCCGAGATGATCTCCTGCCTGAGCTGGGAACGGCTTTCCACGTGTATATGGGAATCTAAATCTGGCAAGTCGTTCGTTTCCATAGAAACGCAGCGATGGCTAGAAGAGTATTACGGGGGAACGAATGATCCGGGATGCTGTAAGAGCAAGAGGAGCTGCTCACGGACTAAGGATGCTTCTAAGGCAAGTGGGTAGAAGGTCCTTGCTGCAATCCGAAACTTGGGAGAAAAGGACATTCGAATGCCTTGCTAAATTTCATTTCAAAGCACGCAGCATACAGATAATGTTCTTGTTTACCGCATCTACTTTTTTTTCCTCCCGAACTCATCAAAAAATTCCTTCAAGTATAATATTACTTTTTCCTCATCTTGTCTATCTTTTATTCCGTCCAGAGTCTGGTACTCCAAATGGCAGCGTGGGAAGTAGAACTTGAAATCGAAATATTTCTGTCTGTTTGAAGAGTAGATGCTAACATAATAACTATATTAAAAATCCCAACTTTGCGATAAGAAGATTTTCACAATCTCTGCATTTTCTCTTCATTGTAAATTCAACAAGTAATCTTTCCCGCAAGGGATTATAAAGTAAAGTATTGTTAAATCAAGTAAAGTACTGTAAGAAATATTCTTTATAATACGTGGGAAATCGATAGAATATCAAAGTGAACAAATAATAAATTCTGAATTTGCTTGTACCACTTACTGGTCATCCATGTAACATCTCTCAGAAAACTTGAAAATTTCTTCGTCCCGGAGAGGGAATCGAACCCGCATTTCCAGGTTTCCGTGCATGTATTCTAACCGTTACACAACCCAGGACATTGCAGTTCCTAACAACTGAGACTAAACAAACTTAGCTTAGGGCCATTGAGACTTTTGCATCTACTAAAGCAGAAACTTAGCTTAGGAATCTGAACATCCTCAGATTTTCGCTAGTCGAAGCGTTGTTGCTACGACTGAACGGAAATTAGGAGATGCATTTTCGATTCCCACTATAGGGCGATGACTGGTCACCCACGTAACACGTCTAGATGTTACATAGGTTACCAGTAAGTATTACAACCAAATTCAGAATTTATATTCTGCTTTCTTTGAATATTCTATCGATTCCCCAGGTATTTTGAAGAATATTTCTTCCTTCATTGATTTTTCTGTGGTACTGGCCATTTCTGACTTACATCCATTTCCAGATGGGAGGTGGGTCAAAACGCTACGAGGAAGCAACGGTGCTTCGACTAGCGGATATCTGAGGATGTTCAGATTCCAAAGCTAAGTTTGCTTAGTCTCAGTTGGTTGAAACTTCACTGTCCTGGGTGGTGTAATGGTTAGCATACTTGAACGGAAACCGGGAGATGCTAGTTCGTTTCCTGCTAAAAGGCGATGAAATTTTCAAGTTTCCTGAGAGGTGTTACATGGATGACCAGTACGTCTTACGAGCAAATTCAGAATTTATATTCTGTAAAGTACTGCGTTATCTAAAGCATTAAATACATTTGCTTAAAATTCATTTCATTTATTAACAAGAAAGATGACACCGAATTTTCGGGTGTACTAAACACGTCTTTTGAATCCGTTCTGACGCAAATTAAATTTATCAAAGCTATTCAAAGGCAATGGAACCGATATAGAAAACAATAGTATCTGACGGAAGAAGGAAGTTTTTCAATCGTGTTTTTAATCCCTCAGATATTGCTGTAAACGGAATAGTGAGCTTACGCCCTGTGGTTGCAGACTTGTGCGTTAAGAAAAATAGGAATTTATGTGACAAACATTTCGCACCGGAAACGCTCTCCGACACAGAAAGAATTTAGAAGAAGGAATAACGCAGAAAACGCAATTCACCTTTGTGCCCTCTAGCAGAAAGTATATGATTTACTTGAAAATTTTGAATTTATAGAGAAAACATTTCGCATCGGAAACACTATCCAGCAAAGAAAGAATTTTTCAAATCGGACTCCTGGAAGTAGAGATATTGACAAAAATAAGTATAACGAAGTAAATTTCTCCGTCATTTTTGGTCTACGCCGGGATTCGAACCCGAGGCCGCTTATTCCAGAACAAGTCGCTCTACCAACTGAGCTACGCAGACGTTTATTCTGATTCCTATCTGCCTTTATGTCGTGTGCGTCCTGCTGGCAGGTACGTCACATCTCCCCCCCGAAAGAGGGCCGGGGGCATGGTCCACGGGTCAGCCGTGACCATGAATCGTTGCAGGCAGCCATCCACTGTAGAACGTGCACTTGAGAACTCCCAGTCAATCTGCTGTGTGGAATGCAACATCACACATTTTTATTTTTCGAAGCGCTGGAGAAGGAATTCTCTGATTTTTCCTGTCTCACGGTGTGGAAATAACAACACACCAATGCGAGATTTTGAAAGGCCGGGTCATCCGGAGAGTTCGGGCGCCATTATAACGAAGTAAATTTCTCCGTCATTTTCGGTCTACGCCGGGATTCGAACCCGAGGCCGCTTATTCCGGAACAAGTCGCTCTACCAACTGAGCTACGCAGACGTTTATTCTGATTCCTATCTGCCTTTATGTCGTGTGCGTCCTGCTGGCAGGTACGTCACATAAGATATACATCTACGCCCCTGGCGTAGAAACCATGCATTATTTTAAGACGAAAATGTTTCTGAAAGGCTTGTCGATATGAGTAGTATCGGTCTACAACCACCTTTTTTTTTTCAATCGACATTTTAGAAGCTCATATTTTGCTGCAAATACATCAGAAACGGAAATTAAGACTTACGCCATCTGGTGGCCAAACCATATTTTACAGAAATTAAAAATTATGTGCAAAGAATTTCCTATCAGTAGCTGTATCCGGTGCAGAAAGAATTTTTCAAATCGAAGATTTAGAAGCAGAGATAATGAGGTAGAAGTGTGACGTACCTGCCAGAAGGACGCACACGACATAAAGGCAGGTAGGAATCAGAATAAAATGTCCGCGTAGCTTAATTGGTAGAGCAACTTATTCCGGAATGAGTGGACCCGGGTTCGAATCCTGGCGCGGATAAAAATGACGGAGAAATTCACTTCGTTATAGAAGCAATTTACCTTTAGAACCCTAGCGGAAAGTCTATGAATTACTTGAAAATTTTGAAATTATATGAAAAACATGCCGCACTAAAAACACTATCCAACGAAGAAGGAATTTTTTAAATCGGACTCCTAGAAGTAGAGATATTGACAAATATAAGATATAAATCTACACAACCTGGCGGAGAAACCATGGAATATTTTAAGAAGAAAATATTCCTAAAAATTTATCGAAGTGAGTGGCATCAGTCCACGAAAGAAGTTTTTCAATTGAGATTTTAGAAGCTCAGATTTTATGCCAAAAACATCAAAAGCAAAAATTAACACTTACGTCCTCTGGTCGCCAAAGTATTCTTTACCAAAAATTAAAAATTCTATGCAAAAGATTTTCCATCAGGAGCTGTATCCGCTGAAGAAAGAATTTTTCGAATCTGAGTTTTAGAAGAAGAGTTATCGGGGAAAATGTAATTTACTTTTACGCTCCCTAGCGGAAAATCTATGCGTGATTTGAAAAAGTAACTATATCTAAAATACTCTTCGACATAAATGGAATCGAAAGATAAAATATTTTTTTCAATCGGATGTTTAGAAGCAAATACACTGACGGAAAAAAATCCCAACACCACGAAAAAATTGTTGTAGAGGAATGAAATGGCGGCAATACATTTGTATAGGTAACATATTTAATCGATTAAGGTTTCAAGATCACAGCTTATTGTAAGCGCGAGAAGAGCCATTTTAAATGTGAAATGCTGGTACATTAATAACCGGTGTAACCGCCAGAATGTTGAATGCAAGCACGCAAACGTTCATGCATTGTGTCGTACAGGTGCTGGATGTCAGTTTGTGGGATGGAGTTCCATGCCTGTTGCACTTGGTCGGTCAATACAAGGACGGTTAATGCTGGTTGGGGGTGAAGCTGGAGTTGTCGTCCAATGATTTCCCATACGTGCTCGATTGGTGAAAGATCTGGTGATCTAGCAGGCCACGGCAACATGTCGACACTCTGTAGAGCATGCTAGGTTACAACAGCTGTATGCGGACGAGCGTTATCCTGTTGGAAAATACCCCCTGGAATGCTGTTCATGAATGGCAGCACTACAGGCTGAATCACCAGACCGACGTAAAATTGTGCCGCCAGGGTGCGTGGGATAACCACGAGAGTGCTCCTGCTGTCATAGGAAATTGCTCCTCAGACCATAACTCCAGGTGTAGGTCCAGTGTGTCTCGGCTGCAGACAGGTTGGTTGCAGGCGCTCACCTGGCCTCCTTCTTACCAACACACGGCCATCACTGGCTCCCAGGCAGAACCGGTTTTCATCAGAAAACACAACAGATCTCCACTCCGTCCTCCAATGAGCTCTAGCTTGACACCACTGACGTCGCAAACGGCAGTGGTTTGGAGTAAGTGGAATGCACGCTACAGGGCGTCTGGCTCGGAGCTGTCCTTCAAGTAACCGATTTGTAAAAGTTCGTTGTGTCACTGTGGTGGCAACTGCAGCTCGAATTGCTGCCGCAGACGCCATACGATGCGCAACGGCCATACGCCGTACACGGCGGTCTTCCCTCTCAGTAGTGCCACGTGGCCGGCAGGAACCCGGTCTTCTTGAGGCAGTACTCTCCCTTGACCACCGCTGCCAAAAGTCATGCACAGTGGCTACATTCCTGCCAAGTCGTTTTGCAATATTGCGGAAAGAAAATCCACCTTCTCGTAGCCCTATTACACTACCTCGTTCAAACTCCGTTAGCTGTTGATAATGACTTCTTCGTCTTCTTAAAGGCATTCTTGACTAACATCAACACACTACGTCGAATCTCAACGATAACTAACGCTCACGAACGTTACAGCGCGTATTTACAGCAAACCTGCTTTGCATGTTCCGAGGGGCGCTACTATCGCGACACGTATGCGCCGAGCGCGAAATTTGCATAGACGTCATCTTACAGATGTAGTCTCACCGCCTACCAACTGTCGTTTATCTAACACAACCCCTTCTTGGTGTTGGGATTTTTTTTTCCGTCAGTGTATGTGGAATAAAATGTATTTTTGAATTCGACATCATCTGCACTTACGCCCTCTAGTGGAGAAATTGTACATCGTAAAAAAAAAACGAAATAAAGGATCATCATTCGTATATTTCAAGCTTTCCAATGCAAAAAGAGTTTTTCAAATCGGACTAATAGTTGCAGATATATCGTGTCTACAGATGTTTTTTACAAAAGACGTGCTAAAAACTGATTACAGAGTTTACTGCTCACTGAGCGGACCAACGCCCTAAGAGCTGCACACCTCGTCCGTGTTTCCGCACAATAAAAATATAAAAAAAAAAAAATTGAATTCGCGTCGTGCTACAGAACCTATTTTTTGACTGTGACGTTCAGTACCTTTGCACTGCAATCAGTAATACATCTTCTTCTAGAGCAGGGTTTTAACTTTCAGTCAGATCGAAGCGTTAAAAAGTCCCTATACCATACAACCAACCAAAACTTTGTATTACTGTTGCACTGCAGTAGAGATGGAAAACAAGAACATGTTTTCGCTCAAGCAGCATGTTTCAGAAGCATTTGATAATTAACTCTAAGAAGCTGTTCATACAAATAAAATTAAAATTGTTATCTCATGATTTGGCACGACCAATCACCACGATAGCAGAAACGAAAAGAAATGACAGAATAATATTTGTTTTTATGAGCCGACCTACTTTACTTCTTTTCCTTTAAACACATTTTCAAAGCGAAATAGAGCGATATTTTACATCTACCCATACTTTAGCGGCGCTTCATGTAGTGGGCTGTATAAGCGAAACGAGTGAGTTTTTTGTTTCAGAATTTGGTGTTGTGGGATTAAGTCAAAATGCTACTGGCGGATAATCTGCACGTGGAATTAGTTGTGCGAGAACGTAGTGGCCGACAAGATGCATATTCGCTACTGTTTGCTGTCCAAGATTAATCTTGCGAAAACCTTTGCAAAAAAAGGTGGATTTGTTCTGCATACGGCTAGAAAGCTGTAGGTGCAAACACATGTTGTGAGGAATTTGTGAAGTTCAGATGTGGTAATTACAGCTTGGAGGACAAGCTGCGTAGCGGATGACCGAAGAAGATTCAGAGCGTAGGTTTGCAAGCTCTTCTGGGCGAAGATGCCGCTCAGTCGACCACAGGACTAGCAATACATTTGGTCAACCGGATTGTGTACGTACGACATCTATTATGACATAAAATGCTTGAGATTTATGCATATATCTAATAGCTGTTGATTTTCATTCCTGTTTCTTTCATTAACACGTTGTGCCCTAAAAAGTCAAACAATAAGCATTACAGTCACGAGATTGAATCTGAAGTTTAGTTTTACAGACGCAGCACCAACAATATTTCCTTGTTTCATGAACACATACGAATGCATGATTGTAGAATTATTTTTATAGATATTATCAGCTGGCTAATATATTACAAGCAGCTGTTATTTTTAAGACACCTACGAGGGATGATCGTTGGGAATGATAGTTGGATGATCGATGATCCTTGATAATCCTTACGGCGGATGCTTATAGAACAACGATCATATTCCTAAGCCCCTAGGGAGATGATCGTTGTCCAGACAGATTGTGGCATGCTTTTCATGAACCACTAATATGTCGAATTCAAATTGGGAAAATTTGCCCACCAAGAGGGTTGGCTACCAGTTCATGAAATAAAATTGGTCATGGTAGGTGAACTAGGTGGCACAGTCCATTGTACGGAAATGTCTTCAATCGGATTGAGATCCGGGGATTGAATACGCGAAAGAAAGATTCTCGTTTACTTCACGTTTTTGTAACCAAGAGCATACGATTCGAAAACCAAGTTTTCATCTTTGAGGAACGGAGAACTTCGCTTTCGGATCTAATTTACATACATATATACATAGGAACGGCGAGGAAAGAATAAAAACTTTCGAGTAACCGCAAGCACCCGAAACCATATATGACTAAACTTTCTGCGGGTCGTTTTCGTTAATTCGGGTGCAGTGGAACATCCACCACTATGTTTGACAGTTTCTGAGCAGCAGCGACT
The DNA here is from genome assembly GCA_039090855.1 of Macrothele yani. NCBI lineage: Eukaryota > Metazoa > Arthropoda > Arachnida > Araneae > Macrothelidae > Macrothele > Macrothele yani. The sequence goes on from CM076990.1 coordinate 211,535,540, forward strand.
CTATTCTGCCGCGTGGAGAGCCAATCAGAACTTGTATCTTTCTGCAGGAGACGCTTTTGGTTGCATATTAACCCATTTGCTTATATTTCAATATTCGTTGCCATGGGGAATGTATTTGGAGTAAATGCCTCTTAATTTCCCACTGATTTCCATGAACGGTGTTTCATTGTTGAATTATTTGGATGGCCCATCCAATTTAACCATGAAACATCGTTCAAAATCCCTTGGGACGGCCATTTTCCCAATGTCACACCTGTTGCTATACCTTGTGTTGCCAACATATCATTCAGAAAACAGTGCGGTCGCACCGTAGCATGTCCTTTGTCGTAAAATATGCATATCCCTGCTCAAACGACAGCACATAGTTTCTGTGAGTGTCCATAATAAATTGATCAGGTAGCAAATGCCATTCAAAATGCACTCTATTAAAAATTTAACGAAATATAAGTTTCTGCACCGAATAATTCAATAATAAATGGTGTTGTCTCAGGAAGAATTGAAACTTTTATTCGCTCGCCTTGCACGCTACAGGACGAAGCGAAAAGAGTAAATTCATTATGCGTGGGAGCTTTTAATTAGAACAATCTGTTCTCCTCATAAATAATTCCTCAGATGCATGCAATGAACTGTACGGTTTACTTTCGCGTAAACCAATTTTCCGACCAATTTAAGTCCGTCTGTATATTTCGGAAGTCCTGCTGGAAAGAAGGAAAATAATATAAGCTCAATTTCTCGAAACAGACAAGCAACGTCACGCAAAAATTAGGTTTTCTTAATTTAGAACTGCAATCACATAAACTTTTTAGTAAAAGTATTTTCTTTTTCCTTTCCTGTCTTTCAAGAGCAAAATTTTGACTGAAATTGCAATTTGTGTTGATGATATATGATGTATAAAAAATATAAGATGTTTTACGTCAACATACCACAAAATTGTGTTTGTTTATGTGGTGCGTTTAATTTTCTTTTCGCACATTTTAATATTTTGTCGCACTTTGAAAGTTCTATTAAGCTGTTTCAGAAATTTTGCCAAAATCGATTATTCGTATTTTCTTTCTGAAAGCTCACAAGGTCTGATAGTTCAAAATACTGAAAATAAAACCAGTGAGTCGAATATACACTACTGCTTGTGAAAATTGCAACACCAAGAAGGAACCATGCAATTCGAATGGAATTTATTCCACATACTGCTGATATAATTGGACATAAGTGATTTAATATACCTGCAAAAATCAGTGTCTTAGCAAGCCTCCGCGAGCTGCAATAAGAGCTTCTAGACGGAGTGGCATTGAATCGAAAAGGCGTTGGATGGTATCCTGAGTAATTGCTTGCCAAGCGACAAGAATGCGAGTCCACAGATTATTGGTACTGACCGCTGGAGGACTTTGATGGGTAAGTTGCCGAGTGACAATATCCCAGACATGTTGAATATGCGACATGTCTGGCGAACGTGCAGGCCAAGAAGTAAGCGGTATCTGCTGTGCTATGAAGAGGGCTTGAACATTCCTGGAAGCCTGTGGTTGGGCATTGTCCTACTGGAATATAGCGCCTGTAATGCTCTGAAGGAACGGTGTGACTTCTTCCTGTACAACTTCTCTGATGTAGTGATCGCTGTTGAGATTGCCGTCAAGTCGTAGCAGCATAGATCGTGAATGGTACCCAATAACCATCACACTTGGCGTTCTGCCCGTATGACGTTCGACAATGCATGCTGGAAAACGGCGCTCACCACAATACCGTCTAATGCGTATGCGGCCATCATGGTAATCCAGGTTGAATTAGGACTCGTCCGAAAACATGACATGTTGCTAATCAGCACACCATTGTCTGTATTGAAAACCCCATTCCATCCTGAGGCGTCCATGGTTCAGGGTCAAAGGAATTCACCGCAAAGAGATGCGTGCAACAGGTCCTTTATGCAGCAGACAGCGCTGAACTATGGAGGCAGACAATGCCATGCCTGTTGTCAGTGCTCCACTTTTGTGCTAACACTTGCAGAGATGCGAAACGGTTCGTCGCCGCTGCCGTGCGGATGACAGCACTTCTAATCATTTGCATGTCCTACCCTGCTCTGCATATTCTGCGAGTTTCACGTGATTATCATAATTCGTGATTCAATTTTCACAAAGAGTAGTTTATATAGCTTGGCAAATCTTTAAACACTACCATTAACCATCTGGAGTATTGGATATAAAAGCACTACATCACTTCCCCATAGGTACGAGCATTACTGACCTGTTAATTACCATGCCCCACAATCCGAATTCTGGGGTAGTATAAGTACTGTCAACATGCTAATCAGGAAGCGGTGTCCTCGGTTCCATGTGAATCGAACATTGTTCCGGGTTAGTAACCGAAGTAGATGCTGGATGTAATGTTTGCCACGATACGAGCTTAACAGATATCCTAGGATTTGGAGGAGGGGAGAAACGTGGTATAACTAGGTATTCATCGTCGAGCAGTAGAAAGCCGCTGTCGGGAAGCTGACGAGTAGAGAAGGCAAGGAGAAGAAATATTTCTTTGAGAACATACCTTTCTTTCCCCCGTTTCTTAATCCTTGTGACGTAACTCTCTCTATATATACACTGAGTTAGATTTTCATTAAGAACATCCTGCATTACATATTTGGAGTGATAACGAAGTACCACGTGATATCAATGTCACGTGCGGCTACTAAAAACTATGCACACATATCCTTTGTACGTAATCAGTATATGTTTGCCAGTAATGGGAAAACGTGGCGAGGTAAACCGTTATCACTACGGCCAGATAGTTGGGATTCGAGGGACAGGTACCAGCATTTCGGAAACAGCCGTACTTGTTGGCTTCTCCCGTCTATCGTACCAAGGATGTACCAGAACTGGATAAACCATGCACAGCCATCCAGAGAAGAGCTCACATTGTTCAGCCACGCCTTGCAGATTCGAGAGTTGAGCGTTGGGTGCCACGACTGGTATCTCAGCAACGACTTGCGACAGTCACCCAACTTCCCCACCAGTACAACAGTTGTGCAGTTCAACTTATTTCCAGGCGTCGTACCATGCTACCCCTGGATTTCCACAGCAGGAGAACAATGAAAGTATCCATGATGACGTCAAACAAACCCTTGCATGGGCCAAGGAAGAAGGTCGTCTGGAGAGATGAGTCCCGTTTCCTCCTGCACCACGCTGATGGCCTGGTTCGCATATGGTGTAAACAGCATGAAGCCCTATTCCCTGGTAGCACAGTTGGTATTCAACAGGCCGGTGGAGGTGGTGTTCTGGTCTGGTGAGCTTTTTCCTGGTACTTCCTAGGTCTGTTGGTTATCATCCCACAAACAGTGAATGGCGGATGCTACAGTGACCTGTTAGTCAATCACCTTTATACATATCTGGAAGAGATTTACTTCGACCACAGTGTCATCTTTCAACAGGACAACGCACCGTGTCATCAAACTCGAATAACTACTGAATGGTTGAAAGAACATGACAACGAATTTGCCACATTGACTTAGCCCCCATGCATCCCTGAGTGTAACCCAAAGAAAGTTAACCCTACCTAAAGTGAGGATTTCGGAACATAAACATAATGCTAAAACCGGATCCAGCGCTACTGGTCAATGAAGGAGTATATTACCTGGTATGGAACGAGACTTCTCTCTTAGCTACGTGTTCTGAGTTCCTCACTCTGTTTACCGAAAGTCTGTTTATTCTTAATCGTACCAATATAACTGCTGTAACGAAAATACTCCTCTTGTTATTCCGTTGCCATGGAAACAGACTACCGAGCCTTATGTTTTGACGGAATAGCTTCACATCGTTCGACCTCACCTTCATCAGTTCCACCAACGTCATATCCTCGTACTGAGTCTGCACCATTCAGACCAATCTGCCGATTCGTTGGACCATTGGACATTATCTCGTGTAACTACTGACATGCTCGCTCTTCATTGCGTCTGATGATGATCCCGATGCGGGATGGAAAGGACTTAATGTGTTTTTAACTACCATCATTTAATTTGTGCTTGTTATGTGTTGTCTTTTATGAATCACTTATTTTATTATCATCTTCTCCTCGTGCAATAAACGACTTAAACTTTCAATCTTCGTCGCTGTTGTAACCTAATTGAACACTTTTTTTTTTGATTGGAGGTTTAACGACCACCGTGAGCAACTCAATGGGCTATAAGCAGTGGCCCGTCCCTAATTTAGGGTCACTGGTTCCAGGGAAGGGAGAGAACCAGTGCCGTAAGACAAACACAACATCCATGCCTCACCGGGATTCGAACCCGGACCCCTTTCGGACGAATGATCAGAGGCCATCGCCTTAGACCACTGCGCCACCGGGGCGGCTAATAATTGAACACTTGTAGGATATGTTAGAACAGTGGGTGAGAACTGCTGATCCTTCTCTACGGAAGGAGAATGAACTGACGGAGCTGCTGCAGTGCGCATGGGTCAAGTTACGCATGGTGGATGTCCGACCCCTCGTAAAATCTGCTCGTAGGCGTCTGCGAGCCACGATTGCATAGAAAGGTGGACCAACGCTTTATCAGGTAGGTGTCCCTAATGCAAAGCTAACTCAATGTAAACGTACACTGGTCTGCTGTGAATGTAAATATAAATACACACTTCATGCATTGTTGTGAAAGACGGATTCTCCTCGTTATGATTTCGGCTTTCTCCTATTCCAGCTCCCATGCTTTGTGGATAGCGTGACCATGAGCCTAGAGCACCGACACGGAAACACAAAACGTCTCAATGTTATATCTGATGCAGATATATTTGCAAATAATGAGATGACAATACACGTGGCTCAGAACCCTTGTCATGGAATTACCGAACGGTCTCAGTCGCAGGCTCCTGTCTCCTAGAAATGATAAGGCTTTGTTTCCAATGCCGGGCCGATATGGATGTTGGGCTTGTTGTAACGGTACTGGCCGTCTCCGTTCTCAAGATCCGGTTACAATAATACAGGGTGATTCACTCGGGGATAAACAATTATTTTTTTAATTAACTCACGACTGCAAAGGCACATTTGAATGAAATTAATGTAAAACATACCTTGATCCATGACAAAAAGTAATGTCTCATAGAAGATGCTGGAAGTGCCCACCGCCAGCATCTAGGCACATATTCACCCGACGTTCGGTATCGGCGAATGTGCGATGTAGCGTAGCAACGTTGATGGCAGCAATTTCACGTGTGATGTTGTCTTTCAGTTCCTCAATCAACCTTGGAGTTTTAGCATGAACCTTACTTTTCAAATGTCCCCAGAGAAAGATATCTTGGTTTGCCAGGTCGGCAGACATATGCCGCCACAGGTCTTTGGAGGTAGTCCTGTCCTGGAAAAAGCTGCAGATTTCTGCCATGCTGTTATTGGAGGTGTGGTACGTTGCACCGTCCAGTTGAAAGTAACCATCTGCAAGTTCCTGATCATCCAGCCGCTTCACAAACTCATTTTGCCAATAACCACTGCTTTACATCCCCTATTGTGTCCTCCGCCATCTGCAGTAGTCCGCCTGTGTGCGGATCCACCAAACTTCCCGTTCTCTCCAACTCCTTTGCTCACATTGTGTGAAAAAACCGGTTGCCCAATACTGACGCACAATGAGCACACGCTCTTCAATTGAGTACCCCATCTTCATTCGACCTCTTCGCTTAAACTATCTGCGGAGACACGTTATTCCCCCACTACTACTAGACAGATGGCGCGTCATGCGGACCTCCCAGCTGCCGGGGAGACATTTTATTCACAAGTAATGCATGTCGACTAATTCGTCAGGGAAAAAAGAACGGCTCCGTTTGGGTTTCACGCCTATTGTACATATGTCCCCCATCTCATACTCATATATTTCACATAATAAGTGTTCAGCCCCGAGTGAATCACCCTGTACAATATGTTTATACTTCTCCATATATCCTCACCCAATAATCATTGTACATCAGCTGCAAAGACAGAAGGAGTCCTTTGCTACACCAATGACGAGGAGCAGCGAATGCGTTGTATATTTTAATTAGTTACTTGAGAATGAAATACGCATAAACACTGCTCCTTCTCGGAATTTTGGACAGGGTTGTTTAGACAGATCGTTTTACAGACTTGTATGTTTTTTTCAAGTGCCACTGCAGCGAAAACATCCGTTCATTTTTTCATTGTGTATGATAAACATTTCGGTCCGTCTAGACATTTGCAGAATAACAAAAATACTGAGTCTAAGTGAGTCTCGTGGTAATGAGCTTGCACCAATCAGAAATCAGCCAGGAACTTGTTTGCGTGAAGCTCCGATTTTGTTTGAAGCCTGAACCGGAGTCTAAAAATAAAATGACTTAACTAAGCTTTGGAGACCGCAACCTCGGAACATTAGCCCTCATGCAAAAAATTTCACGGAATATTTTTGCTTAAATGTGCACAAGAAATCATCCCTGGGAGTGATTTCTTTTATTTTCTGAACACCGTGTATATGCATATATTAAGGGAAACCGAAAAGTAAAGGTATTTTCATTGCATTTGCCAAAAACGAAGCGAAATTTACATAACTTGATATACACTGACGGAAAAAAAAATCCCAACACCAAGAAGGGGTTGTGTTAGATAAACGACAATTGGTAGGCGGTGAGAGTACATCTGTAAGATGACGTCTATGCAAATTTCGCGCTCGGCGCATACGTGTGGCGCTAGTAGCGCCCCTCGGAACATGCAAAGCAGGTTTGCTGTAAATACGCTCTGTAGCGTTTGTGAGCGTTAGTTATCGTTGAGATTCGACGTAGTGTGTTGATGTTAGTCAACAATGCCTTTAAGAAGACGAAGAAGCTCTTATCAACAGCTCACGGAGTTTGAACGAGGTCGTGTAATAGGGCTACGAGAAGGTGGATTTTCTTTCCGCAATATTGCAGAACGACTTGGCAGGAATGTAGCCACTGTGCATGATTGTTGGCAGTGGTGGTCAAGGGAACGTACTGCCTCAAGAAGACCGGGTTCCTGCCGGCCACGTGGCACTACTGAGAGGGAAGACCGCCGTGTACGGCGTATCGCAGTTGCGCATCGTGCCGCGTCTGCGGCAGCAATTCGAGCTGCAGTTGCCACCACAGTGACACAACGAACTGTTACAAATCGGTTACTTGAAGGACAGCTCCGAGCCAGACGCCCTGTAGCGTGCATTCCACTTACTCCAAACCACTGCCGTTTGCGACGTCAGTGGTGTCAAGCTAGAGCTCATTGGAGGACGGAGTGGAGATCTGTTGTGTTTTCTGATGAAAACCGGTTCTGCCTGGATGCCAGTGATGGCCGTGTTTTGGGTAGAAGGAGGCCAGGTGAGCGCCTGCAACCAACCTGTCTGCGGCCGAGACACACTGGACCTACACCTGGAGTTATGGTCAATGGAGCAATTTCCTATGACAGCAGGAGCATTCTCGTGGTTATCCCACGCACCCTGACGGCACAGTTGTACGTCGGTCTGGTGATTCAACCTGTTGTGCTGCCATTCATGAACAGCATTCCAGGGGTGTTTTCCAACAGGATAACGCTCGCCCGCATACCGCTGTTGTAACCCAACATGCTCTACAGAGTGTCGACATGTTGCCGTGGCCTGCTAGATCACCAGATCTTTCACCAATCGAGCACGCATGGGACATCATTGGACGACAACTCCAGCGTCACCCCCAACCAGCATTAATCCGTCCCTGTATTGACCGACCAAGTGCAACAGGCATGGAACTCCATCCCACAAACTGACATCCAGCACCTGTACGACACAATGCATGAACGTTTGCGTGCTTGCATTCAACATTCTGGCGGTTACACCGGTTATTAATGTACCAGCATTTCACATTTAAAATGGCTCTTCTCGCGCTTACAATAAGCTGTGATCTTGAAACCTTAATCGATTAAATATGTTACCTATACAAATGTATTACCGCCATTTCATTCCTCTACAACAATTTTTTCGTGGTGTTGGGATTTTTTTTCCGTCAGTGTAGTTATTATTTTTCAGTTATTCTCCCTGCAGATCTACACTCTTTTTGTAACCGTCCACAAGATATTTCATTCCCATAAGAGACTGTTTTGGGCTCTCTCTGAAGACACGTATGAACGGATTATTATTATTTTTTTTTTCTTTTGAAGTTTAACGACTATCGTGAGCAACCCAGTGGGCTATAAGCAGTCTCCCGTCCCTAATTTAGGGTCGCTGGTTCCAGGAAAGGGAGAGAGTCAGTCCCGTAAGACAAACACAACATCCATGCCTAACCGGGATTCGAACTCAGACCCATCTCGGACAAATGATCAGAAGCCATCCCTTAGAACACTGCGCTACCGGGGCAGGTACGGATTCTTTCAGCTTTTCATGAGTGCCAAACGTCTGTATCTGAGTGCTTCTTTCTTTAGGTAGATCGAAGAGATGAAAATCACTTAGTGCGAGCTGCAGGCTGTAAAGTGGGTTCAAGGAACCTCAAACTTAAAGTTTCAAAATGTCGTCATCGATGCAGTAGTTGTGTGGAGACAACCGTTGTCGTGGTGCAAAGAGGACGTTTTTGACAACAATCCTCTTCTTCTTGCGAACTGTAGGTTTCGGCTTGTTTTTAAGCATTGCTGAATATATTGCACTCTTAATAGTTTATCCGTGTTCCTCATATCGTTTCAAAATAGGCTCATGAACAAATAGTGAACCAAAACAAGGTTAACAAGATTTTTTTAACAGAGAGGACGCTTTTGCTCTTTTTTTGCTGGGGATGAAAGGGGTTTCCACTCCATACTTTGTCTATCGCTTTCATGGTCGAAACACTGATAATCCTTCCCAATAAAACTGAATAAAACCTGTATAATAGGCTACGTCTGTCCATAACTCTCTGACATTCAGTACTTGCAGCGTCATCTGCTTTAATCCGGTGGCTGAAATCGGAAATAAGTTCACTGATATCTCACGATACGTAAAATCAAGAATAAATACCGGAAAATATAATAAAGTTAGTAAGAAAAACGACTTCATGTGGTGGAACACCTCAAACAACTGCCTGCGACGTTTGTTCTGTTACGTAAGTATTATGTCGCGTTTTATTTCATTTGGTTCGCATTGCACAGTAATTTCATAAAACAAATAAAATTGCAGAGTAATTTAATAAATAGAATCAGCGTTATTTTATTTCATAAAAAGGAACAAGTAAAATTGTAAGAAAGTAACTGCAGGCGTAGTTTTGATTCACTGTGATGGAAACGTAAAGAATTATTGGTTCCGCGGATTTTTTCCTTTGTAGTACAAGATGGAAGAAGGTAAAGCTGAAAGAAAACGTCGCTTAAAAAGAGAACGACAACGGCGATGGCGTGCAAACCAATCTTCTAATACTTTGTAGTACAAAATGGAAGAAGATAAAGCTGAAAGAAAACGTCGCTTAAAAAGAGAACGACAACAGCCATGGCGTTCAAACCAATCTTCTAATACTTTGAAATGTTTTGAACAATCAAATGACAATAACACAAAACCTTGTATATCGAGAAATCTTTCATGACTTTTAATTAACATAATTTTTATTACCTAAATGTCTACATTATATGATTTTAACGTAATGTGACAGTCATATGACGGGTAAAAGTCTATTAACTTATGTAGGAGTAATATACTTCTGTCATGAGAATATTGAATGGGAATATTCTGATAATTTTGTTGTTATAGACTGCCCATTAATAATTCAACCGTTTATCATAGTTAGGTATATGTATTTTACGATTCGCGTTATAAAAATTTCAGACAGCTTTTTCGTCCGTGCATGGAACGGGCTATGAGCTAGTCTCCTTCATAACGCTGTAAAGACAAGGTGGAAATCTCCATTTGTGGCTGTTGTTCAGATCTTTCGGGAGCCATCTGTTACACACTTTTCAGTATCCGAAGTCATCCTGCGACATTGCATAGGCAGAACCGTAACTTATGTCTAACATAATAACCTCAAAATTCATAATTCAAACCCAGGAATTTCATTAAACCTCAGATCTCATGGTTCATTGCTAATGGTATTTCTTTCAGTATTGAAGGAATCATATTCTAATGCACTGATGTTTCTGCAATGCTTGCTCTTTGCTTCGGGATTCTATATGCATACATCATGGTACCGGCGCATGAAGTTAACATTACAGAAATGTGTGTGAGAGAGAGAGAGAAGTTAACATTACAGAAATGTGTGAGAGAGAGAGAGAGAGAGATGATTTTGCAATGTTAGCGGCGCAAGGAGCTGGCATTGTAGAAAACAATGCAGCGCATGAAGCAAACGATGAAGGAGCATGAGTGCATTGTTGAGCACATGTGTGAATGAGCAGCTTATCACGATTCTATAGTTCTAGCTTATTGTGCCGAGAGTGTGTATATTACCCCAGAATATTTATATTCGCACAACTGTGTGTCTACAAATAATCGTCATTTACAGAAAATAACGATTGTTTGAAAATAACGTGTCCGCACATAACCGTTATTCGCAGAAACGTTTGGCCTCTATGACGTGCTCTACACCTCGTGGAGTAATCTTCATCAGTTTGTTTGTAAATATCCGCCGAAATGTTTTCCCATCAGCCTTTGAAACATTGATAAGTTCATCTTTTCATTTGTTGGGTAACCTCTGCTTCCACGCAGACGACAATCTAATTCGCCCCAATGATTCTCTATAGGGTGCAGATCAGAGTTCTGGGTTGGCCAGACCAACTTTTCGATGCCCATGTCCTCAAGCCAATCTGTAACAAAGCAAGCAGTATGACAGTTTGCGGTGTCTTGCTGACTTCCCTTTAGGACTGTCAAGTCGTTGGTAGTATCTAATTGTCCAGGACATCTAGGTAGAGGTCAGCATTCATTGTGTTGTCCATAATGACTAATAGATCCATACAGAACCACGAAAAACAGATCACTTCCATAACACACATTTAGTAATAGCCATTAAACTTCAGTCTCCGAGCAATAAGTCCGGTAGATACTTGTCTTTCAGCAATGGATATCAAGCTGGTAGACTGTGTACCGTCATTCGTCAGTCCAAACTACAGTTTTCTGTTGGTCAGCAGTCTAAGATCAACTTCTTTACATCTCACTAATCGGCGTGTAGCAATATAGTTAACGGCTCGTGGATGGCTATCTGACCGTGGAAACACATGTCGTGCAGCACCGTGCTCACTGTACAAGCGTCAGCATGAATCCCAATAGTTTTACGCAGGGGCTGCGTAATTTGAGAAAGTGCTGATTAGCGTTTTGAGATGATAGCTCTTTACAGAAATCTTCTGTCACATTCTGTTAACTTTGGAGGTTTACCAGTTTGTTTGTTTTGTTAGCTTAAGAGGTTTGCATAGACGTTTCTTGTGTCACGATCAGGAATGTCTAGAGTTTTACCGGATCCTTTGTTCTCTCACGTTCTGTTAGCTCTAGTTTTACCAGGTCGTTTCTTTTGTCATATGCGGTTAGCTCTAGCGTTTCACCGTATCCTTTCTTCTGTCACGTTCTGTTAGCTCTAGTTTTACCGGGTCGTTTCTTCTGTCACATGCGGTTAGCTGTAGCGTTTCACCGGATCCTTTCTTCTGTCACGTTCTGTTAGCTCTAGTTTTACCAGGTCGTTTCTTCTGTCACATGCGGTTAGCTCTAGCGTTTCACCGGACCATTTCTTCTGTCACGTTCTGTTAGCTCTAGTTTTACCGGGTCGTTTCTTCTGTCACATGCGGTTAGCTCTAGAGTTTCACCGGATCCTTTCTTCTGTCACGTTCTGTTAGCTCTAGTTTTCCAGGTCGTTTCTTCTGTCACATGCGGTTAGCTCTAGCGTTTCACCGGATCATTTCTTCTGACACGTTCTGTTAGCTCTAGTTTTACCGGGTCGTTTCTCCTGTCACATGCGGTTAGCTCTAGCGTTTCACCGGATCCTTTCTTCTGTCACGTTCTGTTAGCTCTAGTTTTACGAGGTCGTTTCTTCTGTCACATGCGGTTAGCTCTAGCGTTTCACCGGATCCTTTCTTCTGTCACGTTCTGTTAACTCTAGTTTTACCGGGTCGTTTCTTCTGTCACATGCAATTAGCTCTAGCGTTTCACCGGATCCTTTCTTCTGTCAAGTTCTGTTAGCTCTAGTTTTACCGGGTCGTTTCTGCTGTCACATGCGATTAGCTCTAGCGTTTCACCGGATCCTTTCTTCTGTCACGTTCTGTTAGCTCTAGTTTTACCGCGTCAATTCTTCTGTCACATGTGGTTAGCTCTAGCGTTTCACCGGATCCTTTCTTCTGTCACGTTCTGTTAGCTCTAGTTTTACCGGGTCGTTTCTTCTGTCACATGTGGTTAGCTCTAGCGTTTCACCGGATCCTTTCTTCTGACACGTTCTGTTAGCTCTAGTTTTACCGGGTCGTTTCTTCTGTCACATGCGATTAGCTCTAGCGTTTCACCGGATCCTTTCTTCTGTCACGTTCTGTTAGCTCTAGTTTTACCGGGTCGTTTCTTCTGTCACATGCGGTTAGCTCTAGCGTTTCACCGGATCCTTTCTTATGTCACGTTCTGTTAACACTAGTTTTACCGGGTCGTTTCTTCTGTCGCATGCGGTTAGCTCTAGCGTTTCACCGGATCCTTTCTTCTGTCACGTTCTGTTAACTCTAGTTTTACCGGGTCGTTTCTTCTGTCACATGCGATTAGCTCTAGCGTTTCACCGGATCCTTTCTTCTGTCAGGTTCTGTTAGCTCTAGTTTTACCGGGTCGTTTCTTCTGTCACATGCGATTAGCTCTAGCGTTTCACCGGGTCCTTTCTTCTGTCACGTTCTGTTAGCTCTAGTTTTACCGGGTCGTTTCTTCTGTCACATGCGGTTAGCTCTAGCGTTTCACCGGATCCTTTCTTCTGTCAGTTTCTGTTAGCTCTAGTTTTACAGGGTCATTTCTTCTGTCACATGCGGTTAGCTGTAGCGTTTCAGCGGATCCTTTCTTCTGTCAGTTTCTGTTAGCTCTAGTTTTACCGGGTCGTTTCTTCTGTCACATGCAGTTAGCTGTAGCGTTTCACCGGATCCTTTCTTCTGTCACGTTCTGTTAGCTCTAGTTTTACCGGGTCGTTTCTTCTGTCACATGCGGTTAGCTGTAGCGTTTCACCGGATCCTTTCTTCTGTCACGTTCTGTTAGCTCTACTTTTACCGGGTCGTTTCTTCTATCATGTGTGGTTAGCTCTAGTGTTTTACGGGTTCCTTTATTCTGTCACGTTTTATTAGCTCTAGTGTTTTACTGATCCTTTCTTCTGTCACGTTTTATTAGTTGTAGTGTATTATCGAGTCGTTTCTTCTGCCACAGTCTGTTAGCTCTAGTGTTTAACAGAGGCCTTTCTCCTGTCACGTTCTGTTAGCTTCGGAGGTTAACCGGGTCGTTTCTTCACAGATTCAACCACAGTGCGCTGCCGCATATCCTATTGCTAATCGTCAACCAAAGGATATTCAATGCCGGTAAAATCCTACGTACAGAGAAAATACTTATCATTTCCTTCTGGAAATCAATTTATTCTGTCAATTGAGGCATCTGGAATTCAGAGCTAATCTATTGGCCCATCAGAGCCCTACAAAATATTTATAGTTTTGTCTGTAACGTGGTGATTGCATAGGACCTGAGTCGTGATTGCATAGGATCTGACTCACTATCAATAGAGGGATGTCCGGTTATTAATGGTAGGGCATTGTATACATATAGTCCCAGCGCAAAAAGGTAGTGTTGCAATAACATCAGTGTGTTATGCTGTTATGAAATACACTACATAAACACACTGTACCATGGTAATTCAGATTTAACGAAATTCCTGGGGTCTGAATTCGCAACTTTTGATCATTTCTGAAGATGATCTACAGAATAATAAAGGATTAGAACAGTCCCTTGAGGTAGTTTTGTAATGGTGAAGAAGCATTTAGTAAGTACAACTTTTAACCAACGAGACACAGTAGATTATTTTAAAATACATCCAGACATTTAAAAAGCTGCATTGTCAGTAAATTGAAAAGTTGATCAGTTGTAGAAGGAAGCCCAAAATATAACGCGTGAGTCATCCATCAAATTACAAATGTACGATAGCTGAAAGAATCCCTCTCTGGATTCTTTTAAGTAACTCGATTAGACTAGAGGTGATAGAAAATTACTGCAACAGAATCCGCGCAGACTAACACATTTTACTTTAATAGATAGGGACTTAATCCCCTTAAAAGCAGGTCTCAACGTCCCTGATTAGTTGTTTGATCATTTCTATCAGTATTGAAGGAACCGCTAGCACTCTGGCTTTGGGAATAACTAACAGCCATCCGTCTATAGTATTTTACTTTCTGCCTACATTTTTAAAGTACGCACACAAAGTACAGAGAAATGTTTGAGGTACTAGAAACATAAACACAAAGAAACTGTTACAGGGAGTCATTCATCATTTTTAATGCTGAAGGAGTTAACTTCGGAAAATACTATCTCACATCTCTGGGGGTAACCACCACGATTTAACAGATTCAATGCGGCTATTTTTCATACAACACTTGTATGGATGTTGCAATTTTGTTCGATTAATAGCAAGAGTAAAATGAAAATAAAATTCAGCAAAATCTTCTTCGTGATTAAATGATTTTTTTATCGGGTTATCGATCTCGAAACAGATTCAATGATCATATTTTCACTTTGCCCCATCTTTTACGAACAGGATACCTAATCTTGTTAGTGTCCAACAGGAAAGACGAGCAGGCGTCATAAATAGATTCCACATACAATATTTCATAGCATTTCCATATTACTCTTGAGATTCCTGCACGCAGTTGTTTTTTTCAGTTGTTTTAGAGGCATACTATTTTTTTTATATTGTTTTAGGGAAGGTTGTGCTTTATTTACGTTTTGAAAACTAAGTTACAAACAACTTAAGGAAATTAGTTGAAAAAAAAAAGGTCCACTAATTCTAATTTTGTGTATGAAAACAATTTCTTCCCTTGACTCATAAATACAGTCAGATTTAACTAATTACGCTTAGAAGTTATGGTCGGAGATCAAGTTAATAGAGGAATATTTCTTATGACGAGGAAATTGCTTTTTAATTACAGTAAATATGTTAGCAATTAGCCGCATTTTGACGAATTTAGAGCAAAGAAGGCATATATTCCATATTCGACATGCACTTAACAGGACTAATGCGAGCTTGCATAATACCTACGCGTAAATCGCGGAACACATACTGATATTTAAACCTTATATCCCGGATTAAATGTCTCAAACATTCCATTTTTTCTTCTCGTGATTTTCACACGTTTTCTTCCAAAAGTCATTACAAGTAATTTAAATACAGTGAGAAGAAAATTGCGCTTGTCGAATGAAACGGTACTTAATTTTCACGACCTTACCTTACCATCACCAGTGCATTCGGAAAGGAGAACACAGAGTAAAATCTTTAGTGAAAAGTTCACATGAAAAAATATGAAAAAAAACAACGAACTCAATAAAACTTGTCCAATACGCCAGAATAAAGTGGTGTCCAAAAGTAACGATATAAATACAAATCCGAAAATATGTCCAAAACGTGACGACCGATTGTGAAGATTTTTCAGAAGCATGTGTAAGGGGAAACGCTAAGTCCATGTATCTAAGCAAAATTGTGCTAGCTCCTACGGACTTATGTAAATGACGGCCATACTTCATTGAGCTGACAGGCAAGCGACCTTGATAAACGTTGTACTGAGGGTGGTGAGGCCTTTGTAGCTTGAATTGAGTGTTAGTAAAAGAATTGCTCCGCACCAGCACTTAGAAGACTGTATGGTGAAGGGAGATCAGTAGACTGGAAACAAGGAAATCGCGAGCTCAGGTAACAAGCTGGCTGAATAGGTCAGAGCAAGTGGTCTCTAATCTCTGGAGACAGTTCAACAAAACAGGAAAAATGACCAGAAGGCAGGGACAAAGACACCCATGAGCAACAATATGTTACAAAATCCATCCTGGGCGTTAAATGATACATAGGAGCTTTTTAAACTACATACACTCGTTGTCATAAAAATCCGCGCACCCAGAAAAAACCGTGCGATTAACACGAAACTATGCGAATAGCTACGGGTAGGACAGACATGCAAATTATTAAAGTTTCGTGCGATTCAGCATGCCCGCGCGTCCAAGACCGGCGCTGCAATCGCAATCCTTGGAGCTTGTAAGGCGCCGCCCAGGGGTCTCCACATCCGTGACGAAGTGCACGGTAAGAATCAAGTGAGATCCCTGAGCGATATACATGCGGAGGAGCCGCCGTAGATGTGCGTACGGGCAACTGATGGAGTTTGAACGAAGCCGTAACGTCCGGAGGAGAGAGGCAGGGTGGCTGGCGCGCCCGATCGGCCGCCATTTGGGCTGGTCGGACAGTACGGTGCGATCTTGTTGAGAGCAATGGACACGGTAAGGCACCCAAACACGGCGGACTGACTCCGGACGACTCAGACACACCACCAGCAAAGAGGACCGTGGGGTCGTGAGAGCGGCACGCACAGATGGAACGACTTCCTTGTTCAATACATAGAGACATGTGGCGGCTGTACAAGGGACTCCTGTGTCTGTCAGAACCATTTCCAGACGCCTGGCAGAGGCGAATATGCACTCTCGAAGGCCCTTACGTTTTTGCCATTAACATCTGACCACCGTCGGCGTCGATTGCAGTGGTGTCAGCAGCGAGCAACGCGGAATGCTACGGACTGGCGACGTATAGTGTTCAGCGATGAATCCCGCTTCTGTATGGGAACGGACGACCACCGTGTCAGAGTGTGGATGACCGCAGATGAGCGCTACAATCCCAACCTCACTGTACAGCGGCACACGTCTCGAACTGCAGGCGTAATGGTCTGGGGAGCCATCGGGTATGACAGCCGGACTTTCCTTGCAGTGATCCGAGAGACGTTAAGAGTTCTGCGCTACGTACAGGAGATCCTGCGGCCCCATGTGCTGCCTTTGCGTTTGAGGACGGCTCGGGTTTCCGAGAACTATCTACATCATGCTTCGGCGCTTCTGTGGCCTGCAGATCGCCTGATCTCTCACCCATCGAGCACGTGTGGAACCAGATGAGACGCCAGCTTTCTCCATGTCCCAGTGTTCGTGATTTAGAGCATCAGTTGAAAGAAGTGTGGGCCAAACTATCCTAGGGTAACATCTCTTTGGCTCCATGCTGGACCGTGTCACCGCATGTATCCGGTCACGAGGTGGTCCGACGCGGTACTACCGCTGACCGGAATGGGTACCGTATGTCCGCGGGAAATCGTCCTGATGTTGTGATAAGGTATTCACTTCTGTCCTTGATATGTAACATTTCACTACTAAAATCTCATTTCAATCCGACGCCTCTTTCTCGGTGCGCGGATTTTTATGACAATAAGTGTACATTAGAAAACTAGGTCTGATTTGAACTTAAAAATCATCAACCCATTGTACAGAAATTTAAAAAAATCAGAATCATTCCCATAAAAAATATTCCCAAACGATCACAATTAAAATTATCAACATATGTACTGAGTAGTGATGAAATAAATCATTCCTTCATGGGAATTCAATAATCATTTTTCACTCACCAAAAGAGTCATTCATGAATAATCATTCGAACGAATGATCCAATTTCCAGACTGTCACTACGGTCACTGAGTCCATTCGTTGTAAGGGTCCCGTGTTACACTTTCAAGGCCTCAGCTCATTTTTTAAAACTGCCCAAAAGCGTACCAGTTTTTCAACCATTCACGATGAATTATTTAACACGAGACAACAAACGCTTAGGGCACACCATTCAAATAATTTTCAATAACGTAGCGTAGCATTCCCATTCTAAAGTTTCACTGTTACTTCTTAGTTGAGTGGATTGCTCACTCACAAAAGCATTTGGCACTTTTTAAGTAATCCCTCACATTACGGTTTTCTTCATCGGGAATTCGTATTTGAAACCATGAGGGCGGGATAAAGTTAAACGTGCTGCAATCTATGTGTGTATCGCATTAACGGCTGATTGAATTATCACAGTGGTGAGAGCAAACCATTTATCATTCATGCTGAAGAATCATTAGCTGCGAAAGAATTTTTCACGAATGGTTGGTTGGTTCGTTAAAGTTTAATGGCGCAAGGGCCTTAACAGGCGAAAGAGCGCTACGTCAGAGTATTAAAATAGAAATAAATAGCAGTATCGTAACATAACAGAAATGTATAAAACGGTGTATATAATAAAAATGTATAAAACGGTAGCTATATATAATAAAAATGTATAAAACGGTAGCTATATATAATAAAAATGTATAAAACGGTAGCTATATATAATAAAAATGTATAAAACGGTATATACAGTATAAAACAAATGTATAAAGCGGTATATATAATAAAAATGTATAAAGCGGTATATATAATAAAAATGCATACAACGGTATATGCAATAAAAATGTATAAAACGGTAACAATAAACGGTGTACATGACCGGTGAGACGAAAACAAATAAAAGCACCGGTATAAGGGATACAACGATTAACACAGTAACGAAATATGGTAACAACTATAGAACATGCTTAAAAATGAACAATGACATCATAACACCGAAGAATGAAGGGATAAAAGGTGTAAATTAACAATAAAACAAAACGTAAAACACCGGTAGAACGCAGAATTTATAAAACGGAAGAAACGTCACGCTTATTGTTTAAAAGACGACTCAGGATCACTGAGTCGTCCGTTAAAGTTGGTAAAAAGAAATGCAGAACACGATGATGAACAAAACGAAGACGAGAACACAATAGATGAACGACGATCAGAGGTAGGTCTCACACATCGGGGCTGTGTCGCCACACAGCAAATAGCGGTGAGTGAAACGACAATGCCCAATGCGGAGAATTGTTAGGACAACTTCCTCCCTACGGTTCAGGCAACATGATGAATTCCAGACACCAAGAACTGGTTTAATATGATGCAGTTTATGTTCCCTCTGTTGGTCCCACAGACCCTGCCACATTTCGCTTGACATGATCATGAACAATAAAGCGCAAATACCGGTGAACTCGCGAATGATCCGTCGCTAATATTGTAGATATCATCTTTCTCAGCTGCTACCATCAACTTCTGATTTTAACGATCACTTGACGATAGTTCATTCTTCTTACGTATGAACGTCTCTCTCTTATCGAAACGTCTCCTCTCATCGAACTTCCACTGATTGACCTGCAACGGTTATGTTTTATTTTTTCATAGTAAAGACTTGACCGTGTGTGGAAGATATACTCGAATACGCTGTCGGAGGAATCAATTCTAAATACTGCGTGCTGGAATCATAGTCACGTGCTCTTGCCTTCTGCCACTTCATCTAATGTTCCAGTCTCTCGGCTACATGGAGTATCTCTTTTGATTCTTTGAAAGGGAGTCGCCCATCAGCATGCCTTGATGTGTTAAAAAAAGTATGGCTTAGATTTTTGACACCAGTCAGGCATACACCGAAGAGCCATTACATTATGACCGCCCCCAGCCTAGAGAAATGAGCACGCCTGGAGACCAAACGGTGGTGCAGATGAATTCAAACCGAGCACCTGCTTTCGGTTAGTAGAGTGTTTGGAGTCAGAAAGGGAAACGCTGCCGCTTTATCAGAGTTTGATAAAGAACAAGTTGTGATGGCACGGCGCCTTAGAACTACTATCTCGGAAACGTGGCGGCTAGTGTGTTGTTCACGTGCCGCTGTAGTGAGTATGTATCAAAGGTGGTGCAGAAATGGCCAAACGACGAACCGTCGTCCAGCCGTGTATCGTCCGCAGCTCATTGATGATAGAGGGGAGCGAGACTGTCGCGCATTGTTCACAGCGACAGCAGGGCTACAGTGCGACAAATCACCAGCAGCTACAACAGTGGTGATCAGGGCAATCCGTAATAGCACACAGTTCATCGCAGCCTTCTGTGCATGGGCCTGCGTAGCCGAAGACTCAGTCGGGTCCCCCATGCTCACTGCATGAAATGGACTCAAGATCATCGAGATTGGACCGTGGATGATTGGAATAAAGTGGCTTGGTATGACGAATGAAGATTCCTGGTCCATCACGTAGACGGCCGAGCGCGGATAGACCGATTACCAACGGAGGCTATTGCACCTGGATCCACTGTTGGGCGAAAACAGTCCGGCGGCGGTATTATGCTCTGGGCGATGTTTTCTTGGGACAATTTAGGCCTCATTATCCCAATAGCAAATCCCTGACAGCTGTCAGGTATCTGAACATCGTTGCGGACCAAGTTCACCCATTCATGGTAACTGTGTTCCCTGCTGATGATGGCCATTCCCAACAGAATAATGCGCCATGCCACACTCCCAGAATCGTCAAGAAATGGTTCTAGGAACATGTTGGTAACTTTCTGTTAACGCTCTGGCCTCCAAATTCAAATTCACCTGACCTTATAAAAGCGGGTTCGAGCTAAATCACCATCACTCCGAAATGTACGGGAACTGGATGACCTGCTTTTGACTTTATAGTACCAGATGATCCGGGATACCTATCGCCATCTCACCGAGTGGCCACTGTTTTGCGGGCTAGAGAGGGTCCTACAGCTTATTGGGTAGGTGGTCATAATGTAATAGCTCATCGGTGCATACAAGCTCAAGAAACTCTGACTCTGTGTCTTCCGGAAGTACAGTGTTAACTGTCAGCCGACCTACAATGTCAATTAGTTGAGTTAGATATGTATCGTCAGGCTCTATGTTATTGACGCTATTCTCAGTATCAGTTCTACACCCCACTCAAGGCAAACTTGCTGAACTTTCTACTGTAACTACCGTAAAAATATTGAAGATAAGGGCTCAGTCTTTCATGTGGTAATTTCATGGAGACCTGATACTTTCCAAAATGATTATTAAAAGGTCACGAACAGCTAGATCTTTTAGCATCATCGGTTGCTGTCCGCCGATGTTTAAATCAGCAGTTCATCTTCCGTGGGAGAGATATCTCTACCCGCATGTAAAATAGCAAATACTATATGTCAATATGGGATCTTATGTGACATCCTGACCCCCAAAACGTTTTCCAACTCCTCGTTGTTGCTCTAACTTTGAGATGGGCAGGAAATTCAACGTATTAAGAAATTTATCATGTACATTATCTTGCGATGTACCAGACAAGAACTTGCGAGAGCACATTAATATTTCGCCTTCCATTTGTAATGGTGTATACACTGAAAGGCCCTGCGATACGTCAAACATTAAAATATTATATTAGCATAAAAATAAAAGAAATGTCTTTAGCAAATTCCGATATTACGGCTTCTTTGCCATCTTCAAACTAAAAATAAATTTTAGCAGGACCGCTCACCATTCAGGAGACAAAAATTAAAAGAACTTCGGGATGTTCATGTGCCTTCCTTGAGGTAACGAATTAGAAATGCCTGCCTTAGGACATCGATTGTTCCCATCATGGTCAATGCCCTGCCCAGTTTTTATTTATTTTTTATATATATATATGATTTTTCATTATAACTTTCGTGTTAAAGATATGATCGCTTTTCACATCCTGAGACAGAAGAAAGAGGGGAAAAATTGCAATCACCAAAAACGAAAATGGAGAAAAATGCCTGCGATGAGAAAACAGGACAATCCGATGTGTCATTTTCCATGTTACACACGTGACTTTCATTTCCAAATTACACCCTCTTTTATTTGTTCCTTTCAAGGCGTCTTCTTCGGAGAAATGAAAAAAAAGGGGAGACCCGACAACAAATAAACAACAACAACGTCGCTCATGAAAAATGAAGGAACGTAAGATCGCATGTGTCACATAATTTATCACCGCCATGACACTTAGCGAGGAAGAAAAGCAATATGGACGACATCGCCACTCTGTCAGTTATGACGCTTCGCCCTTTAATAACACTTTTTTTTTCCTTTTTTCAGCAGCTTTTCCGTTCTTTCATTTTGTTGAAGACATCGCCAAAGGGGAAGATGGAATTTGATTTATACTATAATGTAAGCGGAAGCCGAGGAAATAATTTTAAATAGATGATGGGGATTGGATTCCTCCCTTTGATATTTGAACCACCAGAGGAATGTCCAACTTAAACGCACGAAAATTAATAAATGTATATAATGTGGAACCAGAAAACATGAAAACAAAAACCGCAAAGAAAAAAAGAGCTAGTATTTTACCCATTTCTTCAGTCAGAAAGTGGAATTGATCTGAACGCGTGCCAAATACCGCAACACGTATTTGAAAACTCAGCATTTTCACGGGATGTAAATCTTTCTAATGGTTATTAACATTTCATCATGCATTCTCGATAAGTGTTAAATTTTTCTACAATGTAACCAATGGGGAAGAAGGGAAGATTCCTGAGGATTGCAAAAACGCTACAATGCTCCTGGTACATAAAAAAGGTGACGTTGAGGATCTCAAGAACTACAGGTCCATCAGCCTCCTATCAGTGGTGGTTTATAAAATCTTCATTGAGGTTCCTTCAGATAACTTGAAGGTAACACTGGACATGGCTCAACCGTGAGAACAAGCTGGATTCAGGAGTGGCTACAGCACAATAGATCATATCCATGTACTGAGAAAAGTAATTGAAAGAGCGAGGCAATATGAATTTCCGTTATGCATGGCTTTTATCGATCATGAAAAGGCCTTTGATTCGGTGAAACGATCAGCAGTTACAATGGCTTTGAAATCCTGCAGTATTGAAAATGCATACATTAATATTATTAATAACATCTATGAAAATGAAAATGCAAAGATTCGGTTATTTGAAGATACAGCGCCAATAAAAATTCGAAAGGGAATGAGACAAGGTGACACCATATCTCCCAAGCTCTTTAATGCCACATTAGAAACTGTCTTTCAACCATTGAACTGGGAAAACAAAGTGATAAAGATTAATGGAGATCATTTATCTCATCTTCGTTTTGCTGATGACGTAGTCATTTTTGCAACTGCCCTTTCAAAGCTGCCGAGCATGATCCAGGAACTTGCTGATAAAAGCAAAGAAGTGGGATTAAAAGTGAACTTTCAGAAGACAAAAGTGATGTACAGTGCTTTTACAAGAAATGAAGATTTATCGTTTGATGGGGAAAAGATGGAGATAATAGATACCTACATTTACCTTGGACAGCAGATATCAAGCAAAGGTCACATTGATGAATAATTTAGTAGACGTATAAAACTTGGTTGGAGAGCTTTTGGAAAAACCAGTACAATTTTTAAGAGCAATATGCCACTATGTCTTACAAGAAAAGTATTTAATTAATGCATGGAGCAGAAACGTGGACCTTTACTACAAAGGATATACAAAGATTGCAAACAACTGAAAGAAGCAAGCAGAGGTGCATGCTTGGTGTAACCAGGAGAGATAAGAAGAGGAACTCACATGGATAAGGAAAATGACAAGAGTGGAAGATATCATGATCAGAGTAAAATCCCTGAAATGGCAATGAGCTGGACATGTTGCCAGGAGAAACGACAACCAATGGACAACCGAAATTCTAGACTGGACTCCAAGAAGCAGGAAAAGATCCAGAAAAAGACCACATGAGAGATGGGTGAATGAAATTCGAAAGCATGCTGGAGTGACATGGAGGAGATTGGCGTAAGATAGACCATTGTGGAAGAAACTTGGGGAAACCTTCATCTAGCAGTGGATTGATAATGGCTGAGGATGATGATGGTGAGGAGCCAATGTAGAGAGGATTGCAACGATTTCAAAGTTCGCTACATTTTCACAAGGTTCTGAGTGTTAATCTTTTTTCAATCATTATAAGCTCACGGGACAAAAACAGGGTCACCTCTGCAATTTCTAGCCTAATGTTGTAAAGCATCTTGTGACGTATATTCTAAATTAACTTTCCTTTTTAGTTTCTTTCCCTATGTAAGTCTTGAGTTTATTCTCAGTTATACTTCAGTCTCAACGTAATATCTTTTCTCTCAAACGAATACTGTTGGCAACATAATTGAGGTTGAATAAACGTGATGTATGCCTGATATAAGATAAGAACGAGAGATAAAAACGACGACTAAACTGTTGCTTGGCGAGCGTTGTTAAAGAGAGCGTTGCTTGGAAAAGTGTTGCAAGTTGAGCGTTGTGTTGTAGAACGTTGTGTTAAGAGCTGTGTGGTGTGTGGAGAGTTTAATGCGAAGTACTATGTGATGTTATGATTTGTTATGGAAGTGCTACATCCTGAATAAAGCATCTTTTCCGTAAGTTTGACTTCTGTTGTTTACATGTTTCGTCTGGCCGTTAAGGTTTAATTTAGGAACTATTTCATCTTATGGTTATGTTTTTTTTAAAATAACGTAGAAGTACGAAAAGACTTCTACATCATAATCTCTTTTCGCAGCAGCAATCCTGTGAGGTATGGAACGGAGCAGTAGTCATATATATTGTCTACATCAATTCTATCCCACTTCCTCCAAGAATTACATTCGTAATTCAGCTGGGTTATATGGATACTTATTTCAGTGTTCCACCTTCGCTACCAGAGATTGCCAAAGGCCTTCAACGGGGTTTAAATCCGGTGACTCTGCGGGCGACTCCAAGTGGCCGAATGTTGAAAACAGTTCTTGCTCTATGCACAATGCAATTGTCACCGGGAACAGGAATATCTGTGTTGTGTTCGACCTTCAAATGATGAACAAAGGGCAGCGTCTGGTCATCTAGAATCTGTTTGTAACCTTTTGAACTAGACTCATTAGCTGAGGTCGATACCTCATAGACTCATTAGACCATGAATTAGACTCATTAGCTGAGGTCAATACCTCATAGACTCATTAGACCATGAATTAGACTCATTAGCTGAGGTCGATACCTCATAGACTCATTAGACCATGAATTAGACTCATTAGCTGAGGTCGATACCTCATAGACTCATTAGACCATGAATTAGACTCATTATCTGAGGTCGATACCTCAGCTAATGAGTCTTATTAATGGTAGGTACAACATCCCAAGAACATCGTACATACACCTCCAACTTTAATATCACCTTGGACGCAAATGGACTTAAGGTTTCGCCACTCCTGCAATGCACTGTCCACCTTGGATTCTTGGGATATAGTCATAAAAGCAACTCATTTGACCAAAGAACAGTTTTTCAGCCATCTGCAGTCCAGGTCTACAGCGTTAGACCTATTAAAACCCAGCCGCTTTATGTGCTAGTTGTTATCATTGATGTTTTCCGAAATGCTTTACACCAAATATCGTTAGAATGCGGTTCTCTTCGCAATGTTCTTTCAGATATACGCTAATGTGGTCCACCACTAACTGTCTGTTGAATTTCCTGCGTAGAGTAAAATCGGTCAGCAGTCACTATTCGTAATACTCGCTAGCGGTCTCTGTCTATGAACACGACTGTAGACAGCAGTAACGACCACCAACAGAGGTCGAATTAGTTGTGTGCCACTGTTCATACACTCGTTGGACTGTTCGTTTGGAAAAGCCAACATGTTCGCCAGTCACGTCTTTCTTCCGACACATGATTCAAGGCAGGAGCAACATAAAATCGGCACTCCACTGGGAATGACGACACTGCATAGAATATGTTCTAGATCAAGCTTCATATTTCTCCCAAGCGGTTAGGTTTAGACCTCACTTCCTTATCCTCACAGACCTTTGTTGAAGTAGGAAAGCGAAATATACAGAGAGACAGGTTATCTCACCCCGAAAGTAAATTTATACGACAGGTGCAGTGCAGCAGAGATGATGATCTGATCTTTAATGGGGAGTCGTTACCTCAGATGTTTGCTTAATGCGCTCGCTGAGTATCGGTGGATATTCAAAGTTTACTATAGCATCTGTCGGTTTCGAACTTGTAACCATCAGGTTGGCACCTCCCTGCTCTAACTTCTAGGCTTCCCACATATAAATGCAAACTCATTTTCTTTCAGATATATAGTGCGGCATTAATACAGGCGCGACATCTGCAGTCTATCAAGTCAACGCTACCGTCACCGGTGCGGTTGACGGATTTTTGCCAGGTGTACTTATTTAAATATTTATTTTTGCATTATTCAGTATATTTTTAGTGTTCAAATATGCAAAAATAAGAATGAAAAACTATTTCACCTCAAAAGGGCTGGAATAGACTGTGAAACAAAGCGCAAGATTAGCTGTAAAAAAGAAACAGATTTCTTCATTTTGATTTATTTATCAATATTAATTTAATAAAGTTGCACATAACAACGTGTAGTTACAGAGTGCAGTTCCAGAGCTGTCAAGAAAGCTGTTCAAAACTTAAGTGTCGGTAAGATGCATAACTTTAGCATCAAAGTGGGAAAAGAAGAAAACCGTACAGCAAAAAGATGGAATATGCTTTTGCTGTTACCGTTACGTGCAAGTTTGTCGTTTATTTGTCATTTTATAAAGTCAAGCTCTTGTCACTCGCATACTAGCACAGTATTACTTAGACATTTTTTTCTCTTAAATCATAAGTAATAACAACTATAATATGAAAGACAAAATTGGAATGAGACAAATGATCGCTGACGCAATAGCATTGCCGCTCCTTTACATGGGTGTGTGTGCGATCGCTGGTACTCACACACGCATACAACAGAGCTGAGACGGGCTAACCGGCTCGAAGCAGTGCTCGGGCCCGTATCGGGCTGTAGAATATTTACTGCGGGTGGGTGACAGGAAACATTTATATGCAGAATATAAAAAATTATCTCTCACATTTATATGCAGTATGTAAAAAAATATATCTTTCCCTCTCTTAAAGAGAGGGAAGGAGATATAATTTTGTATATCATCATCATCATCATCATTGTCAACCATTATCAATCCACTGCTGGACGAAGGTCTCCCCAAGTTTCCTCCACAACGGTCTGTCTTGTGCCAGTCTCCTCCATGTCACCCCTGCATACTTTCGAATTTCATCCACCCATCTCCCATGTGGTCTTCTTCTGGGTCTTTTCCTGTCCCTTGGAATCCAATCTAAAATTTCGGCTGTCCATCGATGATCTGTCCTTCTGGCAGTATGTCCAGCCCATTGCCATTTCAGGGATTTAACTCTGATCATGATGTCTTCCACTCTTGTCATTTTTCGGATCCACGAGTTCCTCTTCTTATCTCTCCTGGTTACACCAAGCATGCACCTCTCCATGCTGCTTTGAGTTGTCTGCAGCCTTTGTTTGTCTCTTTTAGTTAAGGTCCACGTCTCCGCACCATACGTAAGCACTGGAAGGATGCATTGATCAAACACTTTTCTTTTAAGACATAATGGCATATTGCTCTTGAAAATTATGCTGTTTCTTCCAAAACCTCTCCAGGCAAGTTTTGTACGCCGATTAATTTCTTCATCAATGCGACCCTCACTTGATATCTGCTGTCCAAGATAAACGTACGTGTCTGTTATCTCCAGCTTTTCTCCATCAATCGATAAATCTTCATTTCTTGTAAAAGCATTGAACATCACTTTTGTCTTCTGAAAGTTCATTTTTAATCCCACTTCTTTACTCTTGTCAGCAAGTTCCTGGATCATACTCTGCAGCTCTGATGGGGTAGTTGCAAAAATGACTACGTCATCAGCAAAACGAAGGTGGGTTAGATAATCTCCATTAATCTTTATCCCCTTGTTTTCCCAGCTCAGTGACTGAAAAACACCCTCCAATGTGGCATTAAAGAGCTTCGGAGATATGGTGTCACCTTGTCTCACTCCCTTCCCAATTTTTACGTGTGTTGTATTTTCAAACAGCCTAATCTTTGCACTTGCATTTTCATAGATGTTATTAATAATATTAATGTATGCATCTTCAATACCGCAGGTTTTCAGAGCCATTGTAACTGCTGATGGTTTCACCGAATCAAAGGCTTTTTCATAATCGATAAAAGCCATGCACAATGGAAGTTCATATTCCCTCGCTCTTTCAATTAGTTCTCTCAGCACGTGGATATGATCTATTGTGCTGTAGCCACTCCTGAATCCAGCTTGTTCTCTCGGTTGAGCCATGTCCAGTGTTACCTTCAAGCGGTGTGAAAGAACTTTAGTGAAGATTTTATAAACTACTGATAGGAGGCTGATAGGTCTGTAGTTTCCGAGATCCTCAATGTCACCTTTCTTATGTAGCAGGATCATTGTAGCGGTGTTCCAATCCTCAGGAATCTTTCCTTCATTAAGGCATCGAGTGAAAATTTGGGCGAGTACTGTTTCGATTTCTCCACTTACTTCTTGTATGATGTCTACAGTAATTCCATCTTCTCCTGGAGCTTTTCCTCGCTTCATGTTCTTGATTGCATGTGCAACTTCTGCTGGAAGGACTGGAGGAACTCTGGTACTGGTATCTTTCATGATGTCTGGAGTGCATATATCATCCCTTTCATATAATTTGGAGTAGAAATCTTTCACTCTTGTCAAAATTTCGCCTCTATTTCTTGTTACAGAACCATCTTCTTTTCTCAGTGCCATAATCTGTTTTCTTCCCTTACTGAGATGTCCCTTTGCTATCTTTAGGCTTTGGTTGTTTTCAATTGCTTTCCTCACTAGTTCACAGTTGAATTTCCTTACGTCTTCAGTGATACTTTTTCTTACTGTCTTGCATAGCTCTATATATTCCACTTTGGAAGTCACATCTTCTTTAGTTGTCCTCATCTCTCTTCTTTTTTGCATCAACATTTTGGTTTTTCCTGATAATTTGTTCACATGCAACTTGTTCTTAGACCCAGCTAATTTTGTTGCTGTTTCCATAAGAGCTTTGGTTACTTTTCTGTTAACTTCAGAGATGTCCACTTCTTCCGATGTTAGGCCTTCTAAAGCAGAGAACCTGTTCTTCAGTTCTAACTTGAAGGTATTATGGTGTTTTTTAAGGTTGGTTATGTCAATAGATTTTGTTTGTCCTATGAGCTTGCCACGTTCAAGTTTAGTGTTGAGGTGCATCTTACATCTCACCAATCTATGGTCACTACCTGTGTTGAACTTGTTTAGCACACTGCAGTCTTCTATGACGAATTTTTTGTTACACATAATAAAATCAATTTCACTTGTCGTCCCATTTGGATGTCTCCATGTCCATTTCCTGTGTGGCTTTTTCTTGAAAAAGGAGTTCAAGATGAAAAACCCTTCTGCCTCTGCAAACTCAACGAGAGTATTTCCACGCTGGTTTCTGTTGCCATGACCGAATTTACCTACTGAAGTTTCATTCTGTTGCCGTTGCCCTATTTTTGCATTGAAATCTCCCATAATTATCTTCAAATGCTGCTTACCTTTATTATTTAGATGACAAATTTCCTCATAAAATTCTTCAATTTCTTCTTCAGGATGACTTGTGGTGGGTGCATAAGTTTGAATAATCTGAGCCTGGTATCTTTTCGAGAGTTGGATAACAAGTCGTGCAGCTCTGTCAGAGGAACTTTCAACTTCTACAACTTTGTCCTTCAGTTTCTTGTTTATTATAAATCCAACACCACTAGTTCTGCCAGTATCTGTCCCACGATAGTAGAAGAGATGTCCACTTTTCAGTTCGATGAGATCTTCTCCTTTTCTCCTTACCTCACTTAGCCCCACGATGTCCCACTTGATCCTTTGTAGTTCCTCTTCCAGTTCAAGAAGCCTTGAATCAGAAGATAGGGAGCGTCCATTGTAAGTAGCCAAGGTCAGCATCAGATGGCAGCCTAGTCCGGTCCTCCGGGGATTCTTAGCACCCTCTGCCTTCATGTCGCACTGGCCGCTGCCTTGGCCAGGTACATTCCAGCTGCCGGAGACTGAGGGCCAAGATTTAAGTTGTGGAATCATTTTGGAGGGGTTTGGCCATAACTCACCACGCTGGCCAAGCGGGTTGGTGAATGTGGGATAGCATTTCCTCTGATCCCGATGGTATAGTTATACCGCTATGGGCGGTCGTCAGAGCCCCTTTAGTGGGAACAGGATGCACCACGAGAAGGCGGGGTTGACATTTGTCAAGGAGAGGCTGTGATGTTACGCATCACCTGACCTTACATCCATACTGCATATAAATGTGATTTTATATGATTTAGACACATTATAATTGGTAAAGGAAATTATTCGGCAACTGGTTCTGGTTGGGGAGCAGACATTCGAGATGGCTATATTAGTATATTGCGAGCTTTGTTAGAAAATGATATAGGCCGCGCATTAGTTAGTTTCTGCAAAAAAGAAAAAGCTTTTTCAAGAATTGTAGATATCGGATAGTTGATGGTATGCCGACGATAATTTACCCCCTATCTCCACGCAGTATCCCCCTGCTAATTCTCTTTAGCAACGTACATATTACAGCTCATTATGGCACGATAATATTAGCATCATTTGAACAACATACAATTGCACCACCACCCGATCATTTGGGATGTCCGGCCGCACGAAGCCCTTCAGATGGAAACGAACGGTAAAAATCGTACAGTTTCACTGTAAGAATAAATAGAGGTCCCTTCCCCACTTCCTACTTGAGAAATACATTAGTTAATTGCAGAAGGAGGAGAGGGTGGAAGTATAGGAAAGGAGATGTTTTTTTTATTAATGGTTGAACAGGTTAGCCCAGTTTTCGGGCTCGTTCGGGCTCCGAAAATTGAGCCCGAACTCAGCTCTAACGCACACATGTGAAAGAGCGGCGATGTGTCATGAGAAATGGGGGAGAATGACTCTGTATGGAAGCTTCTCTGTTGTGGATGTTTCCTGGTCCGGAATTTTTACCGTCTTTCAGAAATCTTCATAAACAGGAACTGTCAAACAGAGACATTGCAAAATTACATAATTTTCGAAACCGTATCACAATACATTCACACTAAACGAGGTCTACCTGCACCACAATTTGACTATTACGTGGGGCCGATAAGAACGCGTAGAAGCTAAGTTACGACTAAAGCACTTTTGCTCACCCGGGAGAGAATATAATATATTTCATTTGCCAGTTTCAAAATTGAAAACTTTCAAACTCGATTTTGAAATTTTGTTACGTTGCACACCTTTTTGTCTTTTGCACTTGCCTTCACGAAAGGAGTCGTTTATAAGTTGTTATGCCATTCCTTTTTCTTTTACGTTTTCCTTTTTCTTTTACGTTTTTCTTTTTCTTTTACGTTTTCCTTTTTTTTTACGTTTTCCTTTTTCTTTTACGTTTTCCTTTTTCTTATACGTTTTCACTGGTTTCTCGCCATCTAAAGAAATGAAAAAAGTACAGTATAACCCCGTTTATACGTTTCTTACTTATACGTTTTTCACATTTATACGTAAAATGACGCCTGTCCAAAAATTCCCAATAACCCTTAATGTTAAATTTGCATTTCATTCATACGTTGCATTGTGGTGCTGAGGTGTCCCGAGTAAGAAATTCAAGCTATGCGAACTCCGTTTACCAAAACGGCTTCCCATTCTTCCTTTTCGCCGCGAATTTCGTTTACCAAATTCTCTTCCCACCCTTTCTCTTTGCTGCGAATTCCGTTTTCCAATCTTTCCCCTCCTCCTTCTTTCGCTCTTCCTATTTCCTGTCACTCACCTGTGAGTGCTTAGACTCTTGTACCATAAACTGCAGTGTCATCTTAGGGTGAATCGAAGTATAGACTGCATACGCTCAGTGAAGGTTAAACATTATTGTATACATCTATGACAATGTTGACATATACGGGCGCTATCCGGGAGACGCGGTTTCGATTCCCGCTCAAAGACGGTGAAATTTTCAAGTTTTTGGATATTATCTGACTTAACATCCATGTCATATTTACTCCAATAAACGGATTCACATCTTCCACATCTGTATTGTACAATGGTATAATCCGTATTTCATTCATTGATGTTTAATCTTAACTGTGCGTATTGCTTCAGTACGGATTTATCTAAAACTTAAGCATATTCAAATATTAACTTTGCTCTACCTTTTTCTTTCTTTTTTTTTTCTTTTTTAGAACTTTCCACGTGAAATCTCTCCAGTTCAGAATTTTAGATCTAACAGCATTACAAAAATAACAACTGCTCACAAATGGTGACGTCAAAAAGAAAGACTATTGGCTAAACGAAGCTACACGAAACTGCTATTCTCAGTGGAAGCTGCAGACCGGTGCATTTGTATCTTTACATAAATGTACCGATCAAAATCCAAGGCAAAATACTTGAACTGCATACGTCCCCATTCTCTTCTATTTTTCCCCTGCGGGATGGGGAAGGCAATTATTTCGTTTTTGCCATTCTATTTTTTGCATTGAAGTGCACCTGCTTGACCGTCTCAGAAGTCGACATTTTTGTGTTCTACGCATCATGCAGCTGTTATAGCATGATGTTTTCCACTCGCACTCGGGACGCGCATTACTTTCCTGAATTCATTCACCTGTTCTTCAGACATCAGATTTGTCTCGCTAGCTCCTGCCTTTTGGCACAGATATTCCGGTGTTTCCTCAATGCGGGATGCTATAACTTATCAGTCAGCTGTTCCTGCTTTCCTTTCTGTTACGTAACATTACGCTAGACATATTCTTCTCGTACCTTTCGTCATACATTTTGAGAAATATGAAGATTAATTGTATCTCCTATGGGAGAAAGGATTACATTTGTAAAGTATTTCATGAATTGTAACTAACATGCCATGTCCAAAAAAATATTTATTTCTAGACTACAACTGCATAATTTTTTGCTGTCCACAATTTAGCCCATCACATGGGGACGCATTTTTATGTAGTGTGAAAACACTGTTTTGTCCACGCCGGGAATCGAACGTGGGTCACCTCACTCCGGAGTACGTCGCTCTCCCAACTGAGGTACGCGGACATGTGCTCTCATTGCTATCTGCCTTTATCTCATGTGCGTTCTGCGGCGCAGGCACGTCAGAGTAGTTTTCTTCTTTTGCTGTCGCACTTTGACAGAATACTTTGACAATGCATTTTATAAAAGTCTGTTTCACAAACACGCGAACGAAAAATCGTGCATAACATTGTGGTTGAAAACCGTACGAATTAGGTTACTCATTTGAAACTGTCCACAAAATGTTGACGTTTTATTTTTCTTCGGAGAGCATGAATCATAAATGATTTGTTCATGAAATTTTTCGAAGTTTAAATCTTTAGCGTAAACACATGCTTCTCAGCTGTATGCAGATACACATATTTAAGAGTGACTGTTACTTCCACTGATGTATTTAATACGAGAAAGCAAGACATAACACTATTCTGTTTAATAGGAAATGTTTTCAGCAAGGTTCTGAAAATTAAGGTAAGTCTCTTTAAAATCTTCTCTTTAGTAAAATTTATGAACGATGGTGAAAAATTCGAAAATAAAAGAAAGCGTCACCGTGCATTTTCAATTTGATCATTTATTTTTATTTTTATTTTTGATCTTTAACTTTTTTAAATTCTTTTTATTTTCTTGTATGTGCCCTAAAGATATATAGGAATAATAAAAATAAGAAGTTCCACGATTTCAGTAAGGATGAAATTATACAACATAGAAAAGGATTGTAAAGAATCTCGTGGACTTTAAACATATACTCTTAAATTGCGGCCACCACAGTTTCTTCTTTCGTTAAAAATTCAATTACCGCCCTGTGTCTCGCACATATATTCTGCAACTACAGACTGCTGGATCA
This sequence comes from Macrothele yani, assembly GCA_039090855.1. Taxonomy (NCBI): domain Eukaryota; kingdom Metazoa; phylum Arthropoda; class Arachnida; order Araneae; family Macrothelidae; genus Macrothele; species Macrothele yani. The sequence continues at coordinate 211,568,969 of CM076990.1, forward strand.
AACCACCTCACTCAAATATAGTAACTGACATCCGCTGGCTGCCTTGTATTTTTAGACTGCCAAAATTTAATTCAATATGGACACATAATTAATACCCATGCGCTATTACATCATACTAGTGGTTAGAACTTACTCAACGACTTCCTGGAATTGTTTCCAAAAAGCTCCCCTGAGAGTATTCTCATTACCTTGATAACTGTAACATTTTCCGAAACTTCAACAGGATATATATTTTCTTTCTAAATTCCCTTCGGTATGGACTGAAATGACGTTATTCTGACGAATTTTCAAATTGCTTCAGCATAAGCTTATGTGTGTCATACAGGATATCACTGTTCTAATATCATTTAATTTTTTGCTTCAGAACAATTATTGGACAATTTCCTTTTCGGCTTTCCACACTTCATGACTTGTAACATATATTCTATTTTAAGTTTCCTTTTGAGTTTCTTTTTCTATGTAAATTTGAGTTCGTTCTCTTAGAAATTGTCAAACCTTAACGTTGTCGCCCCGGTGATGCAGTCGTCTAAGCGATGGCCTCTGATCATTCGTCCGAAAGGGGTCCGGGTTCGAATCCCAGCGAGGCATGGATGTTGTGTTTGTCTTACGGCACTGGCTCTCTCCCTTCCCTGGAACCAGTGACCCTAAATTAGGGACGGGCGACTGCTTATAGTCTATTGAGTTGCTCACGGTGGTCGTTAAACCTCCAATAAAAAAACAAAACTTAGCGTTATGTCTTTTCCCTCAAACGAGAATGATGTTGGCAACACACTAAGGACGGAACAAGTGACGTATGTGTGACCGGATAAGAACGATGGATAAAAAGCAATGCAGTGGTTGTTTAAGGATTGGCCTAGTGGTCAACGTTAGTGACCGCCACGGAGAAACCTCAGGTTCGATCCCAGACAGGCATGAACGCTCGAACCACTAAATATCCACCGTGCGTCAGATGGGTACGTTAAGCCGTTGGACCCGGGGTACTGGCCCCTCGGTAATAAGTAAGGGCATCTTCCTCCCCCTTTCTACCTCGCTTCCGTCTGATTTTCCTATCGGGGACTCTAGCCTAAATCTCCTAGCTTCCTATTTCTAAGGGTTGTTTAAGACCTGGGATCAGACACTTCCTTCCTAAAATCCTCTACATATGATCTGATGTGATCTGTTTAAGGTGATTGTTGTTATTGGTAATAGACGTGCTGTTATACTGTGATTGATGTTATTGATGATAGACGTGCTGTTAAACTATGATTGATGTTATTGATGATAGACGTGCTGTTATACTGTACTTGGATGTTAAATCACTGATATTGTCAATAAATCAATAAAAGACTTCCGTAGTTAGGTGAAACTAATCATTTATTGTATTGTGCAAACCAATAAACCGGGTGTGAGTGTGGAGTACAAACCATGAAAGCAAAATAAACGTATTTGTAAGTACTATAATTGACCTGTTTCTTGTAATGCGTATGGATAACTCCTAATATTACATTGACTTTAGCACACACAACGTAATTACTGACATAAGGACTATGTTACAGCGGAAAGACAAATTACGTTATAGACTTCCAATATTTTTTAATTGTATTCACATTGGGTCACCTTGAAGAGACATTATTTTCAAAACTGTTTGAATGAACATTTAAAAGCAATTCATGAAAGTTCGTAGCAAAACAGAGCAATATTCTACAGCTAACGTTTGTGCAATTCTTAAATAAAGTACTGCTGCTGCCGCTGTACACCACTGGCAATTTAAATATGACTGAACTAGCGGGCATTGAAGAAACTTCACTTTCTAAAAACCAAAAATTCTCAGTCTATTAATTTAAACAGAGTTACTTGGTATCCTGTAACAACAGTAAAAACATCTCTGATAATATTTCATTCACGTCATTTTAAATTTGTGTTTTTCCGTCCATATTAAACATTCAGTTATTCATAAAAAAAAAAAAAACCTTGTATGGTTTTAAATGGGCCAATCTGTACTCACATATGCATCACCAAATACACAGAATATGTAATGTGCAATGCATCATTTCATAGATATTGAAGTGTTACGGCATAACGAGCAGCTCTGTTAGATTATATTTTATTTAAACCCTTTGTACCACATTATTAATGAAATGTATATCTCGGGTTTTTATTTTTAATAAAAACGTATTACTAAAAAAAGAAAATACTCCAATCGCATTAAAAAACACTTATCCACATTTCATTTATTTGTAGCGGACCATTGTGTGACATTCTTCAATGCACGGCTGTGTAAAAACTTAAATCATGTTTGCACAGCCTAAGGTAGTGATCGCAAATTGAAATTAATTCAACCACAATAGATAAAGCTGTTGAACAAATTGCTTGGAATAGATAAGTAGTTGATGGAAGCTATGGTTAAATGATTTCTTTGTCTTTATCTATTGTGTCAAACTGTCGTTTCAACTCGTATATCTATTGTGTTGATATAACAACAGAAATATAGCGGAACAAACTGTCGTTTCATGGTTTCGATCTATCATTAACTCGAGTGACATGATTGTTACTTTATTTCGCTTACGTAAGAGGCCAAATCGAAAAGGATTCATCAATTTGTCCTCACGTTTGACGCATATTATTGCCATGAATATATCAAAATGCGTAAAGGAGAAACGAATCGTTAATGGACTAAAACATTATTTCCGGCAGGTGGCAGCACTGCATTTGCTGCTCCGGCATTCCGGACGCAGGGCGTTTCTGTGCGTTTGGCAATTACATTTCTGAATTGAAAGCTGCAGATACTGTATACTCTCTGCCATTTTTGAAATGTCGTAGCAGCAAACACAGAGGTTTCACCCCGGGGCAAAAATATTTGTCGTTGCTCTGGGAAAAAGGAGTCAGGGCATCAAGTGTATTCATAAATGTATGAAGAACTAGATGATTTTCAGTTGGTCATTTCGGGGAGAAAAATTGACGCGCTTATGTTAGCATTACGCCCTTCCGCCGGCCTGTGGAAACCATATTTTTTCATCTGTTAGTCGGATTTGAAAAACTATTTTTGTGTCTTGAAGCCTCAACTGTAAAATCGGTGACCTCTGGCTTTTGGTCTTTCACTGATGCATAACTTCGCGGCTCTGGGTATTTATGCAGATTGTATCGAATTCAGAACACATTTTTTCCACGACACTGCTCCTAACTGTGAAATAAGTATTTCTCCCATTCGCCACCTGTTACAAACAAGACTATTTCTCTTGCAGTTTCTTCATAAATAATGCACAGTTTTCCCGCTAGAGGGCGTAACTATATATTAAGTATTCCCCGATAACCGTGATTCTTTAAATCCCATTTGGAAAATCATTTTTTCCATCGGTAGATTACATGAAGCAGAATTGCTGTTCATAATTTCTAATCTTCCTAAAGCACAGTTTTGGCAGCGGAAGGCGTAAAAACTGTGCATATTTCTGTTTCTATATACACTGCTATCCAAAATTAATGTGACAAATTCAAATTCCAGCATAACGCCAAGACCACAGGACTGGCTGTAAGGATTTTTCATAGCATGTGCAAACGGAAAGGCTAAGTCTACGTGCTCAAGCAACGCTATGCTACCTCCTGTGGAATTACGCAAATGACGACCGTACATCATCGAGATGACATGCGCGCTACTTCAGCAAACGTTGTTCTGAGCAGGGTGCGACAGTGAAGCTTGAGTTGGACTGTTAGTAGAAGAATGGCTCCGCACCATCGCGTGGAAGACTCTTTAAGGTCGAGAGCGATTGGCAGGTTGGAAGCAGGAAAACCGTAAACTGAGATAGCAACCTGGCTGAATGCGTCGAGATAAGTGTATTTCAAATGAAGCTTAGTTTTCCAACTGGGGAGGGAAAACACATTTTTTTTTTTCTTTTTTCGCTGACGTTATTTTTTTTTTTTTTTTTTTTTTTTGTCTGAAATTATACTTTAAAAAAAAATTTATCTGAAAGGATTCAAAATACGCATTATTACATCCCAAAATTTGGTGTCATCTTTATTGTTATGATGCACGTTTAACTGATTAGAGCAAAATGACCACTTAAGAAACAATGTTAATGCAGAAATAGATAAATTAATACTGAATTTCTCATCTTCGGTAAGTAGAATGATACAAGAAGGAAGTTACGATAACATGTGTGAACACGTTAATTCATTCCTTAGCACAAGTACTTCTGAACTCGCTGCTTCATTTTTTTTAATTTTTTTTTTCTAATTTGCTATGAGTTTTGCAGTATTTTATTCGGAATGTTTTTAACCGCGTCCGACGTTATGGAACAGCAGGCCTTTCATCAAATTCCGGAAAATCGAAAAGACGATTTAAATGGTAGACGATTTAAATTTCATTCGGAGATGAAACAATGATTCGAGTACGAATTTTTGAGGAGTTCCATCGCTTTATGGTAGGCCGTGTCTGTTAAACGTGAGCATGGATTGTTCATCAGTCATTTACAAAAAAGAAAGGGATTATTTGATAGTTCGAATGCAGAATTGAATGCCACATAAATGGCTATTCGTAAACTGGAGAAGTGTGTGAAATTTTGTACTGGCATTTTATCTAAACTCAGAAGTGATGATGCCTTGTCAGAAAGTTCTTACAGCTACAGCAGACACAGTTTAACCAATTAAAGTGCTGAGTTTTATTTCGCTTCGAAGTGCAGAACCGATGGAAACGTTTTGGCAATATTACGAATGATGAAGGGCTTTCAGCAACTTTTTTATATCCATTAAAGAAACGTTACACAGCAAAAAATTTGTTCATTTGAAACTGTTACACAAAATGTCATGTAGAATATACCTGCGGTTTCAAACATTTAGTTGTTGGAGAACTATGTTCGTCACAGACAGGAACGTTGGAATATGCGTTTTTGGTTCTGAAGATCATAAGGGGGCCGCGGGTTGGATCCCAGGCAGGTTTGAACGCTCGAACCATTAAGTATCCGCCGTGCATCGGATGGGCACGTTAAGCCGTCGGCCCCCAGGTACTGGCTTCCCGGTAATAAGCAAGGGCGTCTTCCTCCCCCTTACTACATCGCTTCCGTGTCACTTTTCTATCGGGCACTCTAGCCCAAAAAATCTCCTAGCTTCCTATTTTTAAAGGTTGTTTAAAACCTAGGGTCAGACATTCCCTTCCTAAACTCCTCTACACATGATCTGATATGAAGATAATAACTTTGAATGTCGTCACATTGCTATTCTAGTAAGTGAACATTTTATCGATTCACTCCTCTTAATTTTCCGATGACAGGTACATCGTTATGTTATACTGATTTTATAAGTCCTCATTCTCAAAAATGTATCACACATTCATTATTAATACAGATTTCATTTACAGAGAGTAGAATATTAAATTTCCTCTATAAATAGAAAAAAAATTACTATTATGCAGATATCTGGTTTGTTGGTACTACAGAGTTCTTCAACTTGTGAATACATATTACTCAGAGTAATTTTCTTAGGCAGGTAAGACGATCATTAGTTGAAGTTTTGAACAATCTCGCAATACTCTCCTCAGACAATCAACGTTTCGCTATTAAAAAATGGCAATGCACGGCGGTCAACCATAGTTCTTGAAAACGCGAGGACAACTCAAGATACAAGAACATCAGGGAAATACAACAGTGCTTCACAGATGCTGAACATTTCTTTTCGTTTTTATCATTTTCTTATGAATAACCATTCTTCTTTCTCCGTCTTCTGGCAGGTTTAGGAGGATGTTTTGATTTATGAATGATTCGCAGGAAAATTGCGTAGAGTGCTTGGGTTACATGGGGATTTGAGGAGGAATTTCCGGGATCCATCCTGTGCTCTTCTTCCTCACACAATGATTGTTGATGATATAAAGAAGGCATGTTGTTGAGGAACCCGGGGGATCCCTTCAGTGCAATCAAATCGTGTGTGGATGAAAAGTAAAAAATAAAATCAGACTAGAGAACACTCAAATCTCAAAAGTTTTATTTGGCATGAAAAATGGAAGGGCGAGAACATTTTTTGTTTTGTTGTACAATCGGTAGTTCAGCGTTAAAAGTCTCCTTAGCCCACATCTATCATAGCCAACGTTCTATCATCATCAGTATTTTGCAACTGAAACTGAATCATATGTTGATTTTAAAGTATTAGCTTCATGTAAATTAAAATGTATCAGTTTAAAAGTAAATAAAATAATTACTAACATTGCAAACGAGTCACGAATGCTTAGCTATTTCAAAAAAATTACATCATAAACCCTTTTTTTGCTGAAAGTGTCTTGCCTGAAATATTGTTTGGTGTAATTCTGTATCAAGATCTTCACATCCCACGTATTTTGCGCAAAACGACGGAGCTATGTAAATGAAACTTTCAAGCAAAGTAAAAGTTCAACAAGTTATTAAATCTGTAGCTTCTTATCGTGACCGGTGGTATTTACACACCGGGGAGAGGCGAAGTTTGTCCCTTCTAGGTATGGTTTGCAAATATCTAGAATTGCTTCCTCGATCGTGCGTCTGGTGGAAGAACTTATTTAAAATGATTCCTGAAATCGCTAACAGTTCTGCTGCCGCATTTCACTTAATATAACGTGTTCACTTTAAAACCCTTTTCTTTCGTTAAAGAAAAATCAAAACGCTACAAGAAACTATTTTTCACTTAATATGATGTCTTTTTTGTGCGTGTGTGTGTGTGTGTGAAGTTAGAACACATGAACAAGCGAATTAAATATGTTAATTGATACGCGCTGCGTTCTGCCGTTAACCTCTTAACCGGCTGGAACGAATTAACTCAGGGTTAGCGAATTTTTGTTACAATTAGCTCGAACGAACATATTCTCTGTCTAAAAAGTGTGTCGAATGCGCCTCAAATGAGTGAACTCACTCGTCAGAGAGCAATACTTTCTCCTTAGCTTCTCAAAGTGGTCGTTTAGGGGGATGACTGACACTAAATGACCACACTTAAATGACCACTTTGTTTTTTCAAATTGGTCATTTAACAGGATGATTGACACTAATCCTTTCTAACTGATTTTTCTGCAAAAAAGATTATAACAATATGGACTAACCTAACAAAAGACAGAGAGAAGATGTTAGAGGCACTTGTTTCTATCCAGTAGGACTTGTAACGGGAACAAGCCCTTCCCCATCATGTCTAAAGTCATAGAGCAGAGAACAGAAGACTACAGAAGCAAGATCTAATCACTAGCCACAAGTTTATATTTAGTACTGCTGACGTGGAGGAGGTAAAGGTATTGCTTTTTCCTAGCTTTCGTAGAATCAAGTCGCTACCTGAACAATTTCTGTTTGGGAAACTTAGAAAAGTTTTTGAATCGTTTGATTCAGAAACATCGGACCCTTAAAGAGTTTAACACTGAAGAGTACATCTCATAAATACAAACTTTTTCGTCCCGAACCTGCTTCCCTAATATGTTTCTTGGTTGAAGCCCACTCTACATCCTGAATATACTAAGAACAAATGGTCACTCTACATCCTGAATATACTAAGAACAAATGGTCATACTTTCTAAAGGGGCTCTTTGACAAAAAACACAATTCTACTTCCTGAAGAAAGATTATCTTATTTTATGAGAATTGTTTATTTTAAAACATCATCGTTCTTTGTGAAAATACTACTAGTGGAAGAATCATAGTATTTTTCGAATATTCTTTCTGAGGAATAACGATCGTACCTCATGAAAACAAATGAAAATCATGCATGCCTTTAAAAAAATAGTACTTTCTGAATGCCCATTTTAAAGAAAAATAATTGTACATAAATTTTGAATCCCTGAAGATACGATCGTGTATCATACTGATATTCACAGGCTAAAAATAGTAGTACAAGTTAATGTGAAATTGCCATGCTCCCTGAATAGACTAAGTATGTAACAATTACTTTATTCCCGTGCTGGAAGAGAAAAGACTACTGCTCTCCCGAAAATGATTCAAGGGAAATATGACAGCATTCCCGAAGATGCTTCAAGGGGAAAGACAACTGTGCTCACGAAGGTACTTCAAGGGAAGAGATGAGTGTACTTTCGAAGATGCTTCAAACGAAAATACGATTATACTCCCTAAAAAGTTTCAAGGGAAAACGCTGCTGAAATCCTCAAACATGTGGCCACAAGAAAGACGAGTATAATTTTCGACGATGCTTCTAAATACGACTGTACTTCCAGAAAATGTTCCCAGTGGAAAACAACAGTATTCTCCGAAAACATTTCGAGTGTAAAACAACAGCATTCTCCGAAAATATTCAGAGCGGAAAACAACTGTAATACCTGAAAATACTCCTAGAGGCAGACAATTGTACTTCCTGAAAATGTTCACAGAAAAAAGTCCTCTGAAAATCTTCTTTGGTCAGAGATGATCAAAATTCTCGAGGATTTTCTCTGAGAAGAGAAGAATGCCTCCATTGAAAGAGCACTACAGTACACAAAGATGCCTCCAAACACTGCAGTAATATCAAAAGATGCTTTCAGAAAAAGACGACTGTATGACCTGAAAATGTTCACCGAGTAAAAGCCTCTGAAATTATTGTTTGAAGAGTTTTGTTCCTCTTTTCACAGAAAATGTTTTCCGGTGAAAGACGACTTAACTCTTTGAAGCTACTTAATGAGAAAAATGAACCTACTCATCAAGGATGTTTCCTAACGGAAGACGACATTGATCCGCAAAGGAATTTTTTGATGGTGTAAGAACGCACTGCTCAAAGACACTATTGGACGACGGTTCTTTAGGTAATGTAATCACACTTCTTGAAGATACTCGCAAAAAAAATAATGATAAAATGATAAAATCTTACTGTTTTGTACTGCTTTCCAGAGTAGCGGACCTTTGAGAAATAGAAGTGACGGTATTGAAATACCACCATTTACTTATTCATTGTGAATTAATTCAAAGCCAATCGCACAAAGGCATTTTTACGTTTGTCATAATATTTAATATTTATTTGTGGAACGGAAGAGCACCTTTAAAGATGTTTACTATGACAGTACTAGAATAATTTGAACATCGGTGAAGAACTTCTTCGATAAAATAATCATGTTTTTAGCTACAACTTTGATATTCATCTCTCTCCTTCTCGTGTTTGAATGTAAAATATCGTGGGTACTTTGTATCGAATGTGAATTAATAACAATTATTTTTGAAGTGCACTTTCATTATGAATACGAATGTGAAAATAAAGAAGTTTTAATCCTTCCGACCGAATTGTTTAGGTAGTTGTTAATTTGACTAAGCACTTACATCGCAACTTGGACAACGCTTCTTGGTTCTTAAATTCACCCTCGCTTTTCACAGTCATCTGCTTCAACTGAGCAATAATAAAAATGAGCAGTTTAATAAGCACCTGAGCTTAGCAAACAGTCAGCGTCGATTACTGTTTACGTCCGTGCAAATGTAGAAAATGTAGAAAAGGCCATTCAAAATGCATGCTAGAGAGGCAATCGATGCGTCCCCTTCGGCATGCGAGTTCTGTGAATACCTAACAAGAAACCCAGGTCGATAATGTCGTTGGGTGAGCCCAGCCAACCATCAATATTAATTTACAGGAGCATTCCAAGTCAATAAGTTTTGCTTCGTGGTAGTTAGCAGTACTGTGTCAGCGAGGTGTTAAATTAACTGGAGAAATAAGAATTCCTCTTCGCGTCTCTGAGAGGGAGAGGGGGAGCGTAATGAAATGCAAATTTGAATTGATGGCAAACTGAGGTACACGAACCGCCAACAAGTGCACGTTTCCTGCAGTTTTTAAAATCTCTTGATCAGGGGCAACGCGCTCCTTACTGTTAAATAATGATAGAAGAAAGAGCTAGAAGAAAAACTCTTGCGTTTCCGTCGCTGTGAAAAGGCACAAGGCACTTTTTAAATGTGATTAGGCATGTTTACTTCCGAAACACTACTCAGACAATTTTGCCAAGCATATCAGAAAGTAAATAAATGAATCAAGCCTCCCCAAGAAAGAGAATTGCTTGGGGATACCGGTAGAATGGTTGCGTGTTCACATTACTGCGCGTTTGAGCATGTTTAAATCTCATTCAGTTTCGTCAGTTAATCATGTCTGAGAACAAAATGATCAGGTCTTGGCTGATAAATATTTATTAACTTTAACTCCTTTATTTTTTCCGTTTAAGATCTCTAAGGACGCCAGGTTCCTGCAAGACTACCGTTAGTTTTAGACGCAAATATTTCCTGAAAAAAATTAAAATCTAGCGTAACAAAGAATTATGTTCGGAATGCAACGTTTTCTCCTCTATTGAGAAAATTATCCTCCTTTGGATTCTTTCAGCACGTAATTTTAGCGAATCGACAGTTGGCTCGCTTGTCAGTATCAGAAGAGTGCTGAACAATATCCAGATTGCACGACCTTTGCGACGTACTACAGAGGTGAATCACGTGTCAAAACGGCAAATCTGCAGCGACATATTCCGTCCGTGTAGCTTAGTTGGGAAAGCAACTTACTCCGGGGCGAAGATTCGATCCCTGTCACGGACATATTTGTGTTTTCACACCTTATAAATAGCGCAGAGATAATTACCCAATTCCAAACTTCAAGCCTCGTTCGGACTTTGTGAAGGTTACTCACGAGCGTTCTCAATTTATTGTTGAGGAATTGTTGGATGTCCTGCAGACATCCAAAACAGTTTTTAGCTAGACATATTTGCCCCGAATTTTTCTTGTACATGAATCACTGACACATATTTTGCGTACTGTAAAGTGCTTTAAGTTTTCTGTTGAATTGACACCATCTTCACCCTTTGTTCTTAGAACTCGATAGATAAGTCTGGGAGTTTTATGCGCTTGCACCCATATCCCATTCTAATCGGGAGGTGTCAATTGCTGCTCCAGAAATTTTGGAAAGCACATGACAAGCGCTAAGTTGCAAGTTGAATGTATGTCGATTCATACAAAAAGTTATACGGTAAACGCCATTTGCCGGTGGTGGAATTGAAACCTTCTGCTCCGAAGCCGAATGCTTTCCCAATTAAGCTCCACCGACGACGTTTGTCGTTGCAGCTTTGCAGTCCTGACGTGTGTGACACCTCTGAGGTAGATACGTCACAAAGTTCAGATTCAAATTATAGATCCCCAGTTGAAATTGTACACTTTAAACTTTCACTCAAAACAGCTGTTATTGATCTCTTAATGTCCTCAAGATATGTCGTGTAATAGTTTTTTCTATCCGTCCATTCCCAGCAGTCGATACCTCCTCTGAGTATTCTTGTTCTTCAATCAAGAGCTTTCTTGGATGATAGCTCCCTGCCCAATTCATTTTCCAACTAAATAATGCTTTTTCGCTATCTCCAATAAAATTATCGCCCTGAATTGCAACAGTTAAGAACGTGGGTTCTATGACGACGAGGCCGGGTTCATATTCATGGAAAAATGGAGATGGGATCATAGTATTTCCGAAGAACAAATATCGTTCTTCCAAATCGTCTGTTTTACACGCTTAATTCGAATGCTCTGAGCGACGAAGGCAGTGTGTTCAATTAGTTTTATGAAGTGGTATTATACAATTTACAATGACAATGCAAAGTGCTAACTCACCATTTCTTTACTTGAATATCCCGCTGGCTGGTTGATGCTCTTTTTAAACACGTTGGTAAAAATTTTGTTTTGCGAACTTATATCTCCCGTAAAACGCCATTTGTCCCAACGTGTTTACCAAGAGTAAAAAGCAGACAGCGGGAAATTCAAGTAAAGAAACAGTGAGTTAGCACTTTGCATTGTCATTGTAAATTGTATAATACCACTTCATAAAACTAATTGAGCTCACTGCTCTCCTCGCTCACAGCATTCGAATTTAGCGTGAAAAACAGAAGATTTGGAAGAACGATATTTGTTCTTCGGAAATACTGTGAACAGTTACCACGTAATCCAGCAACAAGCTTAGCCTGAACTTGAGCTATATCTTAGAGATGCGATGTTTTTGCGTTACATTTGAAGCAGCAAACAAATCGCCTACCTATTTCCGTAATACTGAGATCACGTCTTACAGTTATCTCACTTCATTCCTTGTCCAGCAGTTGGGCAGGAGTTACATGGAAACCCGGTTTCACGGGGCTTTAGACCGATGCGATGAAAAAACAGAAAAGAATAAAATAAAGTAGGTTTTTTTTCAATGACTTTACTAGAATAATAACAATTCTGTGGTGAAAATAAACGAAGAAATATCAGATATAAAGTGAAATTGTGTAGTAAAAGCAGTTCTTTTGCCATAGTCCAGAGAGAAGACACTAATTAACTGTCCCAATAATTAATTTATCTGGGACAAGCAGCAAAATGATAAACGAAAAAGATTTTGATAAATCTTGATGTTTCTCAAGATTGAAGCATACAGACTTTTTCATTTTGGTGAAATTACACATTCCGAAACAGCGTACATGTAGTTTCGTAAGACCAGGAGGAAATACATTGAAGCATCTTCCTATCTTAACGTATGCGGGAGACATGAAAACTAAGAGAACTGTCCAAAGTAGTTCAGCTGACTCGTATAAAAGATGAGACAAATTACGACAGAAATTGCCTTAATAAGTAAAGATAAGATCAGAAATGCGTTACTTCATGTCAAACTAACGAAATGGAAATTGGCAGCTTATCTCGCCGAAGAAGAACTGAAAGAACAGAAACCGTACGGACCAAACAAGGGCATCGGTAATAAAAGAATATTCGGCAACGATGTACACGCGATCTAGTTAAGATTTTCAGTAAGATTTGCAGGGGAAGGAATATTAACGGCCGGAAAGAAATGGGAAATCGTCTAGTTCTGGGTGAACATTAGACTGACGAAAAAGGAGAATACATCACGTAGCAACGCGCCGTGCAGTAAATTTCAAGAAAAGAGTTGTCGAAACTTAACAGTTTGTCTTATTTTATTTTTGTTTAGGGATTTTACGAACACTATAAGCAACTCTAAAAGCTATAAGCAGTCCATCACCCGACCTTAATTTAGGGCCACTAGTTACAGGGAGAGAGACAAGCAGAAAACCTGTCCCTCACCCAGGAACTCGAACCCCAGCCAATCTCAAACGAGCAGCCGGAAAGATCATTCGGCCATCGAGACAGATTTAACGTTTACGAAAACAGAATTCGGAAATAAAATACGATATGATACGTTAGTTATTTTTCCCAAAAACGACAGAATCAGATTTAAATTAACCATAAACAGCGATTCTGGGATATGATGAGGAGCTTTAGTAAACTGTTTGTTTGTGAAAACAAGGCCCACACATTAGCTATACTGGTTGTTCAGTAGTGAGACCCTTTGACTGGAGTGTGTTGGCGCTTTCCAATTTTGTCAATGGGTGGCACTACTGTGCACGCGATTTAAAGACTATGTAACTGCATTGCAGCTTGTTTGTTACGGAAGCCGTTTAACGTGCTGGGCAAATTATATTGTTCTCTCGTAGGAGATGGATACGTCTAAAGATTGTTCAGTGTGGTGTAATTCAGTTTTTGAAAGCGGAGAAAACGCCACCATGCGAAGAAGGTGAAGCTTTCCTACTACACATTATTACCATGAAGAAGGTGAAGATTTCCTACTACACTTTATTACCATGAAGAAGATGATTTCCTACTACACATTATTACCATGAAGAAGGTGAAGATTTCCTACTACACTTTATTACCATGAAGAAGGTGAAGATTTCCTACTACACTTTATTACCATGAAGAAGATGATTTCCTACTACACATTATTACCATGAAGAAGGTGAAGATTTCCTACTACATATTATTACCATGAAGAAGCTGAAGATTTCCTACTACACATTATTGCCATGAAGAAGATGAAGATTTCCTACTACACATTATTGCCATCAAGAAGATGAAGATTTCCTACTACACATTATTACCATGAAGGTGAAGATTTCCTACTACACATTATTACCATGAAGAAGGTGAAGATTTCCTACTACACTTTATTACCATGAAGAAGATGATTTCCTACTACACTTTATTACCATGAAGAAGATGATTTCCTACTACACATTATTACCATGAAGAAGGTGAAGATTTCCTACTACATATTATTACCATGAAGAAGCTGAAGATTTCCTACTACACATTATTGCCATGAAGAAGATGAAGATTTCCTACTACACATTATTGCCATGAAGAAGATGAAGATTTCCTACTACACATTATTACCATGAAGGTGAAGATTTCCTACTACACATTATTATCATGAAGAAGGTGAAGATTTCCTGCTACGCATTATTGCTGGGGACGAAAGCTGGTGTCATCATTTCGAGCCAGAGTCGAAACGCCAGAGCATACAGTGGAAGCACGTGCATCATCACCATCGCTGAGGAAATCACGGTCTACCATTTCCTTAGGCAAGGTGATGTTAAACCTGTTCTTTGACCATCGAGGGCCATTGCTTCTTGAATGGCTACCAAATGGATCAACCACCAATAACGAACGATATTGCCAAACTTTAATGAAGCTTCGACAAGCCATCAAAAAGCAAGAGACCTGGCAACCTCACTCATGGCATTATGCTTCTGCATGATAACGCCCGGCTGCATACGACAATTACCACGCAACGGAAATTGAAGCGCTTTCGCTGGTAAGTCGTTCAACATCCGGCGTATAGTCCTGACCTATCGCCTTGCGATATTCGTATCTTTGGACCTATGAAAACATTTTCTTAAAGGCAAACGTTTCACTTCGGTTGATCAGGCGCGTGAAGCTGTAGATAACGGGCTGCAGCAGCAGGCTGCCTCCTTCTATGCCGCAGGAATACATGGCTTATGCAACGATGGAACTATTTTGTAAATGCTGGTCGTGATTACTTTTAGGTATGTCATGTTTTGACTCTTTCAGTCAGAAAGTCTCACTACTTATTGAACAACCCTTATAATAACGTAAACACTGTGCATTAAACCGTAAATGAAAGATCTATTAAAAGGGTCCGTTTTCGATTGTTCCTTAATCATCTCGTGCTGATCGATTTCGTTTGTTTCCCATATTCATATATTAAAGTGAATAAGGTACCAGATTAGCTAAGCACTGCGGATATTTAAAATCTGATCACAAACGATCTATTTGTGCGCACAAGACTTAGAAGAAAAATTGTGTTCTATTCCAGTGAAACAATAAGATGACAAACAAACGGCAACCTATGCTGAAATGCAATACATAGGATAGAATCGTACATCACAACTAGTTCTTTTGATTTAAATACACTGCTGGCCACCCAAAATGCAACACCAAGAAGGACACGAGATAGCAAAGCCAGATTTACTGGACACATAACAACAGATACAAAGATGAAACGATTGAGCTTACAGGCCCGTGCGACTTACGGAACACGCAGACATCAATAGTTCGTGTGGCCACATGGCTGACAATAACGGCCGCTACACGCCACGGCATCGAACGAAAGAGGCTTTGGATGTGGGCTTGGGGTATGTCGGTCCAGGCTGCTTCCACACGTTGCCACAGTTCGTCAGGCGTAGCCGCGGGTGGTGCTATCCGGGACACTCGGTTGCCGATCAGCGACCAGACGTGTTCGATGGGCGGCATATCGGGAGAACAGGCGGGCCACGGCCCCAGTGGCACCTGGTGGGCAGTGAAGAATTGTTGCACGATGCGTGCCACGTGCGGGCGCGCGTTTTCCTGTTGAAACGTGGCCTCTGGCTTTCCTGCAGGTAAGGGAGGACTACAGGCTGCAAAACGTCGGAGATGTAGCGATGGCTGTTGAGTGTACCGGCGATGCATAGCAGAGGGGTGCGGGTGTCATATCCAATTGCGCCCCAAACCATAACGCCAGGCGACTGACCGCTATGGCGATGCATAACGCAGGTGTCATACAGTCTCTCGCCACAGTGCCGCCACACGCGGATCCGACCATCGTGGTGTTGCAGGCAGAAGCGGGATTCGTCGGAGAAGACAATGTCGTGCCATTCCGTAGTCCAAGTGCAGCGTTCAACGGCCCACTGCCGCCGCACTCGCCGGTGATGTAACGTCAATGGTAATCGGAGCAATAGGCGCCGTGCAAAAAGTCCCCGCTCCTGTAGACGACGTCGAACGATACGTGCTGACACAGGTTGTTGCGAAACACACCCTAATTCCTGCGCTAACGTTCGTGATGGGGCGGTGCGAGCCGTCAATTCCCGCCGCACACCATGCCGGTCCTCTCGTTCTGTGGTGTGCCGTGGCTGTGGCAATCGCTCACGTCGGTCCGTCAGTCCCTCCTGCTCCCACCGAATCCATACTCGCCTCATTGGGGCGGAAGTGTCGTCGCACCGAATCCATACTCGCCTCATTGGGGCTGGATGTCGGTACGATAAACCTCTGTCGCGATAAGCCACTATTCGTCCTCTGTCAAACTCCGAAACGTGCTGGAATGACTGCCGTATTCTGCGACGAGGGATCAGGGAGCTTCCCACGCACAGGCCCGGCAGCATAACACACTTCCACTACTCACACCCCGCCTTCTGTGCACCCTTCTGGTAGTGCTTCTCGGTGGCGTGCAGGGCACACATGATTTGCATATGCCCTGCAATGCTAATCGCTTGCATATGCCCTGCAATGCTAATCGTTTTCATGTCCTCTCGCGGGCGACGCATGCTGCGAATTCCAGGTCAATCGGATGCTTCCTTCTTGGTGTTGCATTTTGGATGGCCAGCAGTGTATATAGAAGGAAAATTTTACTAAAGAAAAAAAATTGAACTCCTCTGGCCATGTGAGCATACACTTCCAAGAAAATTGATTAGTACTATACGGGAGCACATGATGTATCACCCATGGAAACTGTGATAAAATTGGAATGGGGTCCGAACAAGAACCCAGAAACGTTCCAATGGTACTGAATCAGCATTGATAACATTAACATTTATATATTTTACTGGCCTCCAAACCAAGGAAACTGTGTTTTACACGTATAACTGCAATTATAGCTATGTTATAAATAGCTATAATTGCAGTAGTATGGTCTTCAAAAATATATTTCACTTCCCTCGTACTGCGTGTAGGCAGAGGGCCATATCAGATCACAGTCATGAAGAAGATGGATATTACATGCACGAAAAATGTTCGAATTTCCGAATAAATAAAATAGCCTTATTTTCATTATTCGGCATTGACGATTATTTCCACGAATTAACTTTTTGCAATTAATTTATTATTAGTAGATGCTACATGTAGCGTCGGTAATGGATGTATTTTTATTTTTTTGTGCATCCAAAGCAGTTGAAAGTGTGGTTTGTTTACGGTTCTTTAGTTTAGCTTCCTGGTTGTGGTAGGAATACATTTTCTGCCTGTTAAAGATCCCACTGGTTTTTCTTCTTGGCTGTGTTTGGCGGACGCTTCCAGGCTGGGTTTGGAAGACGCTTCCTTGTTGTGTTTTGAAGAGGCATTTTAGCTGGGTTTGGAAGTTTTAGCTGGGTTTGAAAGACGCTTTCTGGCTGGGTTTCGAAGACGCTTTCTGTCTGTGAAAGATCCCACTGGTTGTTCTTCTTGGCTGTGTTTGGCCGACGCTTCCTTGTTGGGTTTTGAAAAGGCTTTTTAGCTGGGTTTGGAAGTTTTAGCTGGGTTTGGAATACGCTTTCTGGCTGGGTTTCGAAGACGCTTTCCGCCTTTGAAAGATCCCACTGGTTGTTCTTCTTGGCTGTGTTTGGCCGACGCTTCCTTGTTGGGTTTTGAAGAGGCTTTTTAGCTGGGTTTGGAAGACGTTTTTTAGCTAGGTTTCGAAGACGCTTTCTGGCTGGGTTTCGAAGACGCTCGCTTTCTGCCTGGGTTTCGAAGACGCTCGCGTTCTGCCTGGGAAAGATCCCACTGGTTTTTCTTCTTGGCTGTGTTTGGCTGACGCTTTCAGGCCGAGTTTGGAAGACGCTTTCTGGCTGGGTTTCGAAGAAACTTTCTGCCTGTGAAAGATGCTACTGGCTTTTCTTCTTGGTTGTGTTTGGCCGGCGCTTCCTTGTTGGGTTTTGAAGAGGCTTTTTAGCTGGGTTTGGAAGTTTTAGCTGGGTTTGGAAGACGCTTTCTGGCTGGGTTTCGAAGAAACTTTCTGCCTGTGAAAGATCCCACTGGTTGTTCTTCTTGGCTGTGTTTGGCCGACGCTTCCTTGTCGGGTTTTGAAGAGGCTTTTTAGCTGGGTTTGGAAGACGTTTTTTAGCTGGGTTTCGAAGACGCTTTCTGGCTGGGTTTCGAAGACGCTCGCTTTCTGCCTGGGTTTCGAAGAAGCTCGCATTCTGCCTGGGAAAGATCCCACTGGTTTTTCTTCTTGGCTGTGTTTGGCGGACGTTTTCAGGCCGAGTTTGGAAGACGCTTTCTGGCTGGGTTTCGAAGAAGCTTTCTGCCTGTGAAAGATGCTACTGGCTTTTCTTCTTGGCTGTGTTTGGCCGACGCTTCCAGTCCGGGTTTGGAAGACGCTTCTTTGTTGGGTTTGGAAGACGCTTTTTAGCTGAGTTTGGAAGACGTTTTTTACCTGGGTTTCGAAGACGCTTTCTGGCTGGGTTTCGAAGACGCTCGCTTTCTGCCTGGGAAAGATCCCACTGGTTTTTCTTCTTGGCTGTGTTTGGCCGACGTTTTCAGGCCGAGTTTGGAAGACGCTTTCTGCTTGTGAAAGATCCCACTGGCTTTTCTTCTTGGCTGTGTTTGGCGGACGCTTCCAGGCCGGGTTTGGAAGACGCTTCCTCGTTGGGTTTGGAAAACCTTTTCTGGCTGAATTTGGAAAACGTTTTCTGCCTGGGTTTGGAAGACGTTTTCTGCCTGTTAAAGATCCCAATGATTTTTCTTTTTGGCTGTGTTTGGAAGACGTTTCTTATCTGTGTTTGGAAGATAATTTCTGGCTGTTAATGGTAAACTGCTTTTTCTTCTTCGCTCTCTGCAAAGCTGAAAAGCTGTAGGATTGTGGGTAATACAGTGTTTAATATGCGTAGTAATAGTGAAAGTTATAAACTCCACGATTCATATGTAGAGGATTTTTTTAGGAAGGGAGTGTCTGACCCCAGGTCTTAAACAACCCTTAAAAATAGGAAGCTAAGAGATTTGGGCTGGAGTGCCGGATAGGAAAGTGACACGGAAACGAAGTAGAAAGGGGGAGGAAGACGCCCTTATTTATTACCAGGGGGCCGGTACCCGGGGTCCGACGGCTTAACGTGCCCATCCGACCCACGGCGGATATTTAGTGGATCGAGCGTTCGTACCTGCCTGGGATCGAACCTGAGGTCCTTTCCGCGGCAGTCACGAACGTTGCCCACTAGGCCACCCGCGGCCCCAAACTTCACGATTTATAGCAGCCGCAAGATTTATATGATTGTACTGTGCTGGACCAAATCAGAAGCACACACGGTCGATTTTTTTTTGTTTTTTTTTTGTTTCCGTCATTCTACATTACATATATTTCATATCCCGTAACGTTTTTCTCTTTTGTTCACTTTCTTATTTTTAATAATAAACAATAAACGAAATATTACGAAAGAAAATATTAGACTAACTAATTAGTTTTTGAAAACTGCTACTTTTATTGAATACTTCTTTAACGAAGGATGGCGACCTGAACTTCGTTTAACTCATTTGGCCAAAATTTTTAACTGACAATATTTACGAACGTAAATAGTTTCTTTACATTGATGTAGTGGAAGCACTTTTACTCACACCTGCGGTCACTTGCATGTCCAATCGGTGGTTTCGCAGACATGATTAGAAATTGGATGTGTCTGCGCTTTCCAGTGATTAACGACGTCTTTACTTCA
Organism: Macrothele yani; assembly: GCA_039090855.1. NCBI lineage: Eukaryota > Metazoa > Arthropoda > Arachnida > Araneae > Macrothelidae > Macrothele > Macrothele yani. The sequence goes on from CM076990.1 coordinate 211,588,632, forward strand.
GTTGCCATCGCATATCCCAGCATGCAAATAACTACAGCTGCATTCCTAAGATTAGATTTACTGTACCTTTAACAACGGATCCTGGAACATCGGACTAGGCTGCTGGACATTGGACAGGCTACTAACACAACTTTGTCCGCGACGGGCATCGAATCCATGTTCCCTCACTTCGGAGTAAGTTGTCGTCTTCACACATGTTTTCGTCTCTCTAGTACGTCACATCATCTGCCTCTTAATTTTCCTTTCTTTTCTTTTATTATTTTTTTTAAGCAAAGTAGGAATTTTTCATTAATTCCAAACAATGTGTGGAAAAAACATCACACATTTTTCGAAGAGCCCGACGGACAGTGGATCCGTTTTCTACAATCAGGCGTCAATGTGAAAACACAAGTTTGTCCGCGACGGGCCTCGATTCCGTGTCCCTTCACTCCGGAGTAAGTCGCTCTCCCAAATGAGGTACGCAGACCAAATGTCTTACTGAAGATTTGTCGTCTTGACACATGTTTTCACCCCTGTGATACGTCAGAATGTCATAAACGAAAAGTGCGCAAAATGAGGGTTACAAATGTTAATGACAACTCACATTTAATAGGGTCTGTTATTACTTCTGGATACAATATAGGCCTGGCAGCGTCGCTATATTCCCAAAATAAGATGATTTGTGGTGATTTGGGGACAGAGATAAGCATTCCTGCTGCAGTGCGGATTTCAGTTGCTGAAAGCTGCATAGAGGGGGTTACGGTATGCGATACGTCTCTCCAGAGTATTCCACACGTACCCTATAGGATCACCATCCTCGAAACGTGCCGACCACTCCATACCAACGAAAAGCACTCGCTGCGGGAATTCATCCACAGGTGGGCTCGGTTTAGGTCTAATCATTCGTTAGCAAAATGTCCGACCCTATGCAAAAGGCACAACGCACAGTGCAAGAATCTCGTCCGGATAACGCACGGTTCTCACCCTTTTGAACATGTGGAAATCCATGCGGCCATCGAGTACGATGCCACCGCACACTTGTAAACCTTCTGTTCCATTTTATCCTTCACGATGATGTTTCAGGGGTGATAGTGGGCTGTCCGTTTTCCCCAGATACGTATCCTCCGACGTGAGCCATTTCGAAAGCAGTAACAGGACTGTCGTCTGTAAATAACGCATTCCTCCATTGTTTCGCTCTGCAGTTCACGTAACTATGGCGTAAAAGTCTTGCCTTACTTCTACGTTAATTTAAAACATCAACATACTAAGAAATAGTTCCTAAATGAAAGAAAACGTTAACGGCCAGACGAAACATGTAAACAACAAAAGTCAAACTTACGGAAAAGATGCTTTATTCAGGATGTAGCAAACACATCGTAGCATAGCATATTGCACTAAACTCTCCACACACCACACAACTCTTTAACACAACGCTCCTTTCAATAATCAGTTTACAACCCAACGCTCTCAAGCAATAGATTAGTCGTCGTTTTTAACTCTTGTTCTTATCAATATCAGGCATACGTCACGTGCATTCATCCTCAATTGTGTTGCCAAACGTATTCGTTTGAGAGAAAGATATCACGTTAAGAGTGAAGAATAACAGAATAAACTCAAGATTTGCATAGGGAAAGAAACTAAAAAGGAAAGTTAATTCAGAATATACGTCACATAACGTTTGCACCACCTCAAACTTTCCCTCCTGTGATGGAACACCAGGGCCATACGCACAACTGGCCATCAGACATCCAGTCAAACGTCGGTACACTCCCTGGTGGAATACTCTCATTCCATTCCTACAGTCAGGTCTGAAGCCATTTGCTGTGCAGCGTAGGATCTATGGCACCTCGGTAGTATGCACAGGTAACGGTCGCCCGACACTGTTGTGGCCCTCGGATGACCCCAGACAGGTCAATACGCAACTGCTCCAGTGGTTTGCTATTAATTCCATAGCCATCTGAGGACTTTCCATCGCACACTTAACCAGTACGCCCTCTCTGATGCTGTTTTACCGGCCTTTATTCGACCAATCGTTTCCAAACTAAACTGGGGTTCAAACTGGGTCTTTCCGACATTATCTGTAAAGTGGCAGTTTGAATTTTCTCTGGCATCTGTGTTTCCCGAATTTACTGGCCTTACGAGGGGGCTAGTGTTTTATGAGTTTCACTACTTTGCATCTTATTCTACCTAGGAACACGAGTTTTCATGCGCATTCCTTTCATTTGCCTACGTGGAGCTTATGTTTGTAATGCCATTTTTCACGCTTTCCACCCGTAGGTTGAAAAAGCGTATTAGCTCCAGCTTTGTCCGTCTGCCTGTCTGTCCGTCCGTCCGCACAATAACTCGCGTAAAAATTGTGGGATTTCGATGAAATTTTAGTATCTAGTAGGGGACAATCTGGGAAAGTAGCCTATTGAAAATGGACGAAATGGGGTCGAAGGTCAGGACAAAAGAGTTGGGTCCATTCTATCGCCCTTATGCGTCATAACTTACGCAAAAAAGCTTCGATTGCGACAAAATTTCATCATGTTGTTCCGGAGATGTACTGAACCGGTTCTGTTTAATATCATCGAAATGGGGTAAAAGGTCAGGGCACAGGAGCGAGATTTATTCCACGGCCATTATCTCATAACTTGACTAAAAATGCTTCTATTGCTACAAAACTTTAGTATATTGTTCCGGAGGCACACTGAGCCAATTCTGTTTAATATAATCGTAATCGGGTCAAAGGTAAGGGCACAGGAGAGAGATTTATTCCACAGCCATTATCCTCATAACTTGAATAATAACTTGAATAATGAATTCTGGTATGTTGAAAAGCGTGTCATAATCAATGCATTACATGATTTTACTAACTTGTTATCATGATCTATGCTTTTCTTTTATTTCTATTTTCCTGTTTTTTCTTTAATTTTTGGGCACGAATATACTAAGAATGAAAGGTATAACGAAAAATAAAATTTTCGGGCTTTCGCAGGAACATGCTTTTGGTCCCAATGAAATAAAGAAAGTTGTGGGAGTGGCTTCAGGAAGGTCTGCATCTAGCAGTGGATTGATAATGATGATAATGACGTAATATATGCACCAAAGAGCCATTACATTATGACCACCTACTTAATAAGCTGTAGGACCTCATTTAGCCCGCAAAACAGCGGCCAGTCGGCGAGGCATCGATTCGATGAAGTGGCGATAGGTCCTGGGTAATCTGGCACTATAATCTCAACAGCAGATCCTCCAGTTCCCGCACATTTCGGGATGGTAGTGATTTAGCACGAACCCAGTTTTCCAAGTCGAACCAAAATGTTCGATTGGGTTCATGTCAACTGAATTTTGAGGCCAGGGCACTAACAGAAAGTCACCAGCATGTTCCTCGAACCATTCCTTGACGATTCTGGCAGTGTGGCATGGCACCACATCATCCTGCTGGTAAAAGGCATCACCAGCAGGGAACACAGTTGCCATGAATTGGTGAATTTGGTGCGCAATGAGGTTCAGATACCTAATAGATGTCAGGGATTGTACTATTGGAATAATGGGGTTAAAGTGTCTCAAGAAAACATCGCGCACAGAATAGCACTGCCTCCGCCGCCGCCCGCCTGTTTCCGCCCAATAGTGCATCTAGGTGCCACGGCCTTCGTTAGTAATCCGCATATCCGTCCTCGGCCGTCTACGTATGCACTAAGAATCTTGATTCGTCGGACCAGGCCACTTTCCTTTAATCATCTACTGTCGAATCTCGATGATCTTGGGCCCATTTCATGCGTTGTTGGCGATAGCGTGAAGTAAGCATGGGCACCCGGCTGGGACTTCGGGTACGCAGGCCCATGCGCAGAAGTCTGCAATGAACTGTGTGCTGTGACACATTGCCTTGATCACCACTGTTGTAGCTGCGAGTGATTTGTCGTACTGTAGCCCTGCGGTCGCTGTGAACAATGCGCGACAGTTTCCGCCCACCTCTGGCATCAATGAGCTGCGGACGACACACGACTGGACGACAGTTCGTCGTGTGGCCATCTGTTCACCACTTTTGCTACGTACTCACTACAGCGTCACGTGAACAACCCACAAGAAGTGTCGTTTCCGAGATCGTAGTTCCGAGGGGTCGTGCCATCACCATTTGTCTTTTATCAAACTCCGCTAAATCGTCAGCTTTTCGCATTCTGACTCCGAACACTCTACTGACCGAAATCTGGTCCTCGGGTTGTATATATACTGGTCTGAAAACTTCACCTGCGCCACCGTTCTGTCTCAAGGCGCGCTCATTCCTCTAGGCTGGGGTGGTCATAATGTAATAACTCATCGGTGAAAATAATTTAAGGTCGGGCAGGATGCTAACCCCCAATCAACTGAAAAGCCAGCTTACGCATCGATTTATACCTGATTATCACAGTGTCATTCATATGTTTATATTTATGACAATAATCATTGCTGTAATGCTAAGCCAGCGCGGCTTTTGAGAATCCAATTTGCGCTGATCTGGCAGATTGCAGCAGCTTTGTGCCCAGCATGGGATCGATACCTCAATAAAGAAAAATTCAGTGTAATATTTGCCACTCTGAAATATTTTGTTGACAAACTGCGTAAACGAAAGCACGAACACCACCCTTTGCATACTGCAGCAGGTTTTATTAACACCCGTTGCACAACTAAGGGCGTTTTCTGGTACTCTCAGACATAGAAAGCCAGGAGAAAAGTTAGTTCCTTTACAAAGATCTGGTTTATTCGCTGAGCGTAGAATTACTGCGCATACTTTTCCCTACTTCCTATCATTTCCCCGTGCATTTCAAGCAAGCCGTTAACGATAAACGGAATAGGTTTTTACTGCAGTTAATTTTGTTCAGGCCGATTGGATTGTGAAAATTTATGAACTTTAGTTCGATGCAACCGATTTTGTTTGAACAAGGAGTTCCACTTACGACTCGCTGCTGAAAATGTAACGCTGAAAAATATTTACACAAGCGTTGGAGATGTTTCGATTACCGCAATTCAAGTACTTGGAACAGGAACGTATTTTTTTCCCCCGTTCTAACTACCGAGCAATTTAATTCAGTTCCTATGTTGTTTGCTGTTGCCCAGAATCTTGGATTAGCCTAAAGTAATTTACTTCACTGATGATGTTTGAATTGCTGTTGAGGAAAGCTATCAGATTCTTACGATCTGTTGAAATTTTTAAATTTGTGCTTTTCATTTTAAGTATGAAAATTGAGAATCAGAGCATAGAAGCTCTCCAGCGGTTTATTTTTCCAGACGAGCAACTAACTGTCCAGGAACTGTAGCCATCGTGAATCACTTTTGAGATCCTTATGCTGTATAAGCACTGGCTGTTCGTTATCTATCCAACTGTATAGTAACTGGGAGTAGCAACATTGGAGTATTTACATATAACTTATATGAGAAGGTAGGACAATATGATGCTCATAGTTTTCCACAATTTCCTAAGTAAATCTCACAAGTCAAGTGAAATCAAGTCAAGTCAACTTATCTCACAAGTCTTAAACATGCATATTTCCGCGACACTGTAAAATGTTGTGATTATGCGAATTAAATCTGTACGAGATGGGATCTAAAATTTCACGGACTGGATCCGTAAGTCCATAGATACAGGGTGTCCCACTCGCTAATGAACCCGGCATTTCTTTAATAATATTAACACCAACGAAGATACTGCAACGCAATTTGAAGAGGACTTACCTCATTTTGTGGGAATTTAGATGACATCACAACATGTGCTGGAAATGGCCACGATTTGCGTCCAGACAGCATTGAACCCGGCGCACCATATTGTGGAAAGTCCTTGCCAGTGCGTCTGCCATCACTGCCTGAATTTCTTCGGTGATGTTTGCTTTCAAGACATCTATGGTTCGCGATTTATTTTGGTAAACTCTCCTTTTCAGATGTTCCCATAAAAAGTAATCAGGAGGCGTCAGATCAGGCGAGCGCGGTGGCCACAGACCCTTCGAAATGACGCGGTCGCCTAAAAAGGACTGAACTTCGGCCATACTGGTAAGTGATGTGCGTGACGTCGCTCCATGATGCTGGTAATATCCCATGGAAAGTTCTTCGTCGTCCAATTGATTTACAAAGGTGTTGAAAATTTCCATATATGCACCTACTGTGATGGTTGTATAGAAGAAGATAGGACCAATTATGCGGCGCCGGGTCATCCCACACCAAACACCAATTTTCTGTGAATGAAGGGGTTCTTCATGTATCACGTTGGGATTTTCACTGGCACAAATACGGGAATTTTGAGAATTGACGTATCCGGACAAGTGAAACCACGCCTCGTCCCAGAACCACGTGTAGTCCAGAATGCCCGGATTTTCCTGAAGAAATGTCTCAAACCATCGACAGTATGTCACGTGTTCAGTCTCTTTCAGTTCGTGGACCACGGAGATACGGTACGCATGAAGCTTCGCTTTTTTCACAGCACGTTGACAAGTGCTTTTGGATAACCCTGTTTCCTGTGACAGTCGGCGAAGTGACTTCCTTGGAGACTCAAGTAACCGGCTCTTTACATTCTGGATCGTTACCTCGGACATTTGTGGACGACCTCCTGCAATGGTCGTCTAATAAAGTCACCTTGGTTTCCAATTTCTTCGACAATGCCCAAATGGTGGACTTGCTCGGCGGATGTCTACCTGCAAACCTCTGCAGGAACTGCTGTTGACAAGACTTCATAGATTCTGTTTTCCAACAAGTGCGAACAATGAACACTCGCTCCTCCAGAGTATACCGATACATTTTCACACGTACGCGAACAACCACGAGCACGAGCACTCGCTAACAAGGACCGTATTGTGTAGACACGCTCAGCGAAATGGCATAACAAAGCAGCAAAGAGGCGCGTCAGGCTGGCTGGCGGACTGCTCCTCAGTGACGCCAGACTTAGAACTGTGTTTGCCACTAAGGAGCACTCCGGTTGCCTGGCAGGCAGCTCCGGGTTTAATGCTGTCTGGACGCAAATGGTGGCCACTTCTAGAACATGTTGTGATGTCATCACATTTTGCACAAAATGAGGTAAGTCTACTTCAACTTTCGTTGAAATATCTTCATTGGTGTTAATATTATTAAAGAAATGCCGGGTTCGGTAGCGAGTGGGACACCCTGCAGTTAAAGTTACAAAGCTGAAGCTCATCAATGAATGAAATACGGGATTACACCATTGTACAATACAAATTGGGAAGATGTTAGCCCATTAATTGGTGTAAACATGACACGGACGCTAAGTCAGATAATATCCGAAAACTTGAAAAATTCGTCGTCCTAGACGGGAATCGAACCTGCGTCTCCCAGATAGCGTCCGAGTATGCTAACCACTACACCACTCAGAACCGCCATGTTTCAAGTTTCCGATTAATTTGAATATAACCATCATGGGATTCGCTAGTCGAAGCAACCGGCACTCATATATGTACAATGGTGTAATCCCGTATTTCATTCATTGATATTCAGCGCCTCCGGGCAATCACAGGAATGTATTAAAAGCTCCAGATTCGTTATATATGAATGCCGGTTGCTTCGACTAGCGAATCCTGCGGTGGCTATATTCAAATTAATCGTAAACTTGGCCGTTCTTGATGGTGTATTCGTTAGCATAATCGGGCGATATTTGGGAACCCGGATTCGATTCCCGCTCCAGGACAACGAAATTTTCAAGCTTTCGGATATTGCCTGACTTAACATCCATGTCATATTTACACCAATTAACGGATTCGCATCTTCCAAATTTGTACTGAAGCGCATCCTCCTTCAAAATGAAACCCTGTCACACACTTCTGCCAGCAGCTGTAGAATTTGTCGAATCACTTCTGAAACCCACTATCTGCATTGTCCTTCAGTGCAGCCAGCAATGCGTTTTTCACTTCTTCTGCGGTCGAAAACCGACGATCCTGAAGTCGACGTGTCAGCTCAGAGAAAAGGTGGAAGTCGCAGGGGGAGGAGGAAAGATCAGGTGAATACGGTGGTTGTGGGAAGACCACAGTTCTTGTTTGAGCGAGAAACTCACAAACGAGGAGTGGCCTGTGTATCGGTGCATTGTCGTGCAACAGCACCCACGATTGATCGCCCATACATTTGAGGCCCCTTCTTGCGGATCGACTCACGTAGAAGTCGCATGATGTCTAGATAGAGTTCCTTGTTTACAGTGCGTCCTACAGGGATAAATTCAAGACGAATAATACCCTGGATGTCGAAGAAAACCTCTAGCATTATCTTTCCTTTGTTGCGATCTCGACAGAATTTCAGCTTGCATTGAGACGATGGCGATTTCCACTTAGCTGATGAACTCTTAGTCTGTAGGTCGAAGAGGAAGCACCATTTTTCATCCCCCGTCATGATTGTTCTAAGAATTTGTGGATCTTGGTCGGCAAGGTTACGAGATCGCCCGACATTTCCATTCGTATGACCAACTGATCTTCAGTTAATATGCGTGGGACGATGTGTTGACCGGTGCATCTTCAGATCATCTGTTAGCATCCGTTGATACGTAGTCTCCAATATCCCAGCAGCTCCTGCTATTTGTTCAATCATCTCTTGTCGTGTACGATGGGCGCAACCTTCCAAATGTTTTCACCCGTGCGATCTCTAACTGGCCGCGCGCTTCGTTCGTCGTCTTCGACCTCTTGTCTGCCATCTCTGAAGTGTCGATGCCAATCGAATGTTTACGACCGTGGCAAAATTCTTTCGCCATAAACTTGCTTCAACACCTTGTAAGTTTCTGTCGGACATTTTCCCAAGCGAACGCAAAGCCTAATGTCAACGCGCTGCTCAAAAAACTCCATTTTTTCATCAATCGCCGAACACTGCATAAGTTGTTCACAATACGCGGACGTACCGCAGCGAGTGTGTAACGTAGATGGACGAAACTAATTTTCCTGTGAGGGGGATAATGTAACGTAATCCAATAATCACCGTGGGTATGGGACACACGTACTTCGCAGTACAGACGCAGTCCGGGAACTTTTGGATCCATATACTGTAGAAAAGCGAATCCTGTGATGGTTATATTCAAATTAATCGGAAACTTGAGAGAATTGGTCTTTCTGGGTGGTGTAGCGGTTAACATACGCGGGAGATATCTGGGAGGCGTGGGTTCGATTCCCGCTCCAAAACGACGCAATTTTCAAGTTTTTGGATATTATATGATTTACCATTCTTGTCATATTTACACCAAAAAACGGATTGTCATCTTCAAAATTTATATTTGTTTCCTTTCTTAGGCTCAATGCTATTGTTGTAGCCCTTGTAAGAGGTAATCAGTCAGAAAGGATTAGTGTGAATCATCCCCGTAAATGCCCATTTTCAATAACAAAGGGTAAAGCAACGCTTTATGGAGCGCAGATTCACTCGCTCCAACCGCGTTCTGCTCCATTTTTAGGCCGCGAATGTATTCGTTCGATCTTCTTTCAGTCCATTTTGCTAACTCTTCTTTTCTTTTTGGTTTTGGAACATTAATCTAGACAAAATGCAATTGTAAATGAATGCTATTAAGAGGAAAAATTCATCATGATGACACACGAAAAATCTGAGTCGTATTCGACTCAGAGAATATTCGAAAAAGCAAAAAAAAAAAAAAGATATTTTGAAGTCATATTCAAAAAACAAAGATCCTTTGGCAAATATTAATATGCGTACATTTATGCAAACCAACAAAAACAAAATTTTCAGCAAGAATTTGAATAGTACGGCTATATGGAAAACTTTGCGAATGAGTGTTTCTCCTAGATCTTGAAACCACTTTTCCCGTTTGTCTTCCGGCAACAAATATCGTTGCAATTACTTTGCGCCACCAAGTACAGAAATTCATCTACAGGAAAATACAGAGAAAAAAAACTATTCTCTCTGCAAAGGATATTTCTATTGCTGTTGTAGAACTATTCATTATGATAAATAGATGCAAATAAAAACTACCTAGCTTTAAATTATGCATTAACAAAAGTAGAAAACATGCGTTTATATTTATGGTGCAAGCGAGCAGGGAAACTGGGGAAACAAATTCATTGAGATCGAAACATGTGGATCTCAATGAATTTGTTGTCAAAACAAACTGACCTTTATAAAAGAAAAGACAGAGAGACAAATAAAACAAAAGTAGTTAATTCTAGAAGAAAAAATCCTTGCCGACAAATTTATATTTCAAATGAAGTTTTCGATTTCCAAACATGAGATTAATTCTCGTGTAAAATTGAGTTCCCGCAGTCATTTCAATTGAAAATTGAATACAATTTTCATTGAAACAATAATGTTACGATACCAATTTGTTAAGCACATCCGCACTCGTCATATACATATAAAAATGACTCACACCAACTCGTAAGGTGAAGAATCAGCTGGATGTGTGTTACAAATGAAGTATAATAAGCTCGTCGATGTAAATCAGGGTGGTCAGGTTGTCGGCATGTACTCCCATTAAGGCGGTCAGCTCGTCGGTGGTATAAATCAGAGCGGTCAGCCAATCGGTATATCTCAAGGCGTTCATTTCTTCGGTGGTATAAATCAGAGCGGTCAGCCAATCGGTATATCTCAAGGCGTTCATTTCTTCGGTGGTATAAATCAGAGCGGTCAGGCAGTTGGTATATCTCAAGGCGTTCATTTCGTCGGTGGAAATCAGTGCAGTCAGCTCATCGGTATAAATCAGGGCAGCCGGCTTTTCGATATTGATCAGGGTAGACAGCTCGTCGATGTCAGTCCGTGTGGTCAACTCGTCGGTACAAATCAGGGAGACCAGTTCGTCGGTAAATCTCAGTGCGGTCAACTCATCCGTATAAATCAGGGGGTCAGCTCGTCGGTATAAATCAGGGCAGTTGACTTTTCGATACATATCACGATAGTTGGCACGTCGGTACATATCAGTGCAGTCATTTCGTGGGTACAAATGAGTACGATTGGCTCGTCAGTATAAATCAGGGCTGTCAACTCGTCGGTACGAATCAGGGCGGTCATCTCAACGGTATACAGCAGTGCGGTCAACGCATCGGTATACATCAGGGTGGTCAGCTAGGTAAGTATAAATCAGGATGGTTAGCTCGTCGGTATATATCAGGTCGATTATCACGTCGGTATAAATCAGCGCCGATAGCATGTGTAAATCATTTCGGTTGGCTCGTCGTATATATCAGTGCGGTAAACTAATCGGTATAAATCAGGGCTGTCAGCTCATCAGTGCAGTCATCCCATTGGTATAAATCAGTGCAGTCACCTTGACGGTGCTCGGTATAGCTTCAAACGGTATAAAAACAAGCCTACAGCAGACCGTGATCACATATCGCACTGTGGAGGTTGAGTGAAAATGTCGCGACGGGACAGAAATGACAGAAAGGAAAGATTGTTGGCAGTTATATTACTGGGTTGTCCATAAGAGAAACCGAGAGGCGTTTAAACATACCCAAGTCAACTGTTTTGGATGTACTGAATAAGTTTTTTTGGATGTACTGAATAAGTGTTTTGGATGTACTGAATAAAGACACATGGCGTGCCTGAAGCAGAAAAACGTACCGGTAGACCAAAGGAAATCATTGATAGAGGACGTCGAAGCCTCAGGAGGGGCGTTACAGCTAATCAACGGAGTACTGCACGAGACCTGAGTGTACAGGTGAGTAAAAATGCTGGAACCTCGGTATGTACATTGCACACGTACCATTCTCAGAGAACTTCATTCCATGGGTTACCGTGGTCGTGCGGCTGTTCATAAGCCTTTTATCTAAACTTGGAATGCTACTCGCCGTTTAGCATGGTGTAAAAACATTTATTGTGGACCGTAGATCAATGGAAACACAGGCCCATTGATCAGTAGGTGATGTTGTCAGCCAATGTCGGACAGACCCTTCTGTGCGATACGAGGAGTGAAATACAGACCATTGGTTTTCTTGCGTACATACTTCTTTCGTGGAATCTTCTGTGAACTCTTTGCCTGGATATCGCGATTCTCGTAGCAGAGCAGAGGTCCAGGGAGAGTGCCCTGGCTCTCAGCGAACTGTTAGAGAAGGTCTTCTTGTCTTGTTGTGGCTCGTGGGAGATCTTGTGCCGGCCTTCTGGTTAATGTTCCTGTTTCCTGAAACCGTCACCAGAAATTGGAGACCACTTGCCTTGACACATTCAGCCGTCTTGCTACCTTAGCTTGAGATTGTCTTGCTTGAAATCTACTGATCGCTCTTCAGCGTAAAAAATCTTCTAATGAACGGTGCGGGGCTATTCTTCCACTAACAATTTAACTGAAGCTTCATTTGCCGCACTCCGCTCAGAACGTTTTATTAAGGTCACGAGCCTTCAAGGCCAAAAACGTACGGTGTCATTTGTATATTTTCATTTTCACAATGTTGCTTGATTACGTCGACTTAGCGTTTCTCCTTGCACATGTTTCTGAAAGACCTTTACAATTGGTCGTCTCTTTTCGGACATATTCTCGAATTTGGGTTTGTCACGCTAATTTGGACACCAGTTTATTTAATCATGTCCTCCAAATCAGAATTTTCTTGTCGATTCCTGTGTGTTACTAGAAAGTAAATTTCGAAGACACAGTCTGTTATTATTCTTATACGCGATATTTCCTGTGGGATACCTCTTGTCATCATCATCATCATCAACAACCATGGGCAATATTCCCGTCGGTGGCTGATACCATGGGGTATCAGATTTCATTCGTGTTACATTGTTTTACTACCAACCCATCGACACTCATCTGGTACACCCAGGCAGTGATGTAGTTGTAAATAAAAAAGTGCCTCAGCGGTGAAGTGATTAAGAAAATACAACCCGGGTGGAATCGTTTTAGAGACCCTGTGAAATCTTATTTATTTTTTTTTATTTATTAATTTTTATTACATTTTCAGTACTAATTATTTTTGTCAATTTACAATAAAATTGTTTAACTTTAGCAATCGTAAATAAAAGAAAGAGTGTTATACGACATTCAGATGCTAAGAATATCAAATTCTTATTTAAATACCGCTCTGCTGTTGTACAGGACTCTTTGTTTGTTTGGTCGTTCAACGACCATCATAAGCAACTCAATAGGCTATAAGTAGCAGCCCGTTCTTAATTTTGGAGCATCCACGTAAGACAAGTGCACTACCCATGCCACATAAGAGACTTAAATCCTGGTCCAATTCAGAGGGATGGTCAGAAGGCAGAGCCCACTCAGACTTCTAGCCCACTTTTTGTTGTTGTTGCTGTTGATTTTTGACCCAATGGTAAGTGGTATGGTAAGTGCCATGGTAAGTTAGACGACACGCTATAAGAAGCCGACTACTTATAGCCCTTAAAACTTGTAAGGGCTATAAGTAGTCCATCATCCTTAATTTGGGACCACTGGTTCCGGGGAAGTGACAAATCCTACGCAATCAGACAAATACGCCACATATACCTAATCTGGAGTCGAGTTCTGGCCCAGTTCGGACGAATGGTCAGAAGTCAGCTCCTCAAACTACTCGACCACCGGGTCGGCCATCCCTGCAGTACAAACATTCAGTTAAGACACTAGTATGATTCCATACAGAACACAGTTTCCCCTATTTTTGCATACATGATCATGTAAAAATATTTCTCTGCCCCTGCTTTTCTTTTTTAGACAACCAGAAAAAGTGGCTAAGCTAAGATAATCCTAGGAAAATATTGCCTTAGCGCCGCTAAGGCGCGCTAGGCAACTTCTACATAACTGCACTCAAGCTTCCTGGAGAAAGAGGTCCAGGGACAAAGCGCTTCTGGGGCTGACTTCAAAGGGAACCATCTACGCAATCGCGTTCCCCAAAAACTGGAAGTCTGAAGGCTAGGTGGCTGCCAGGACTGGATTCGAACACCCGTCAGAAACGTTCGCCTTCCATACAGTGCATAGAGACTTAACAAACAGCATCATGACATACCCCTTGTACTAAATGTATTTTAAGCATACTCGATAAAAAATAAATTTTTATCGCATCGAACAATGCAAATGATTTTTTTCCAAAAGATTCTTTTAAAGGAAAGGATAGGAAAGCTAACATCCACACAGAAGATTTTCCGTCCTATTTTCAGACAATATCCCCTAAAGAGAAAGGAATAAGACGATCATCCTATCTGAATGTATTATTTCCTGAAGAACAGGTAACTTCTCTCACAGGAAAAAAGATCTTACCAGTTTTTCCCGTCGGGGAATAAATCTTGGTTTCATCTTAAGATATTATTCCCAGAAGAAATGGCCAGATTGTCTTTCTATCGCGAAATATATTTCCTCGAAAAAGAAGGATCTATTCGTGAAAAATGACATGGCATAGTTTGTCGCATAATCTCATTCGCTAGAAAAATTTTGAAGAAAAAAAATGGGGTGTCATGATCGCATTTCTCATCATTCCCTAATAGAAAAGGAAAGTCATCGCAATTTTAGATGTGAACCCCTTCCAAAGTGTGGGGCACAGTCATCGTCCACTTTAGCCGCGTATGATGTTTTGATTGTTTGAAGATATTTTAGGATTGTGTATGTTAAAATAATATTAAATTTTAAAACGCAGTGCATGTATTACCACTAAAGGTCTTAGCGATCGACATTGCAGGAATGATAAGAAATGTAACTTATGATCTGCTTTATTGGCTTCTGATTGTCTGATTTCCCTCGTAATCATGATACCTTTTTGGACACTTCACAGATATTCGTTTTTATCATAATATGGTATTCTCAGTTAAGACTGTTTGAAAATATAATCTAGGTAGTGTGCGTCAAGATACACTCTTTGCAAAAAAAAACCCACAAAAAACGAAGCACCCAGATGGAAACATCCAATCGAGATGAAAATTGATATGTTGAATGTACACTATCTACCAACAACTAATTGGACATCTGTGATAGCAAAGAAAACGAAGTTTATTCATCTTCAATAGTTGGTGGAGCCTCCACGAGCGGCGATTACAGCTGAGACACTCCGGGGAATACTCTCAACCAGGCGTTGTACGACGGCTAGCGGTATTTTCTTCCACTCGGCTTGGAGAAGACAGGTCAGTTCCTTCACCGACTTCGGACGGTGGGGGCACCCCTTAAGTCGACGCTCCAACTCGTCCCAGAGGTGCTCGATAGGGTTAAGGTCCGGGCTCTTCGCAGGCCAGTCCATTCGATTAACCCCATTGTCACCATACCAAACCATGGTGGACCTCGCAACATGACAGGTGGCATTGTCATCCTGAAAGTAACATGGGTCCACCCCGTAAAACTGACACAGCGTAGGAAGCGCATGGTCATCCAAAATGGTGCAGTAGGTCTCGGCGTTGAGTCTACCAGGAATTGCGACCAAGAGTCCCGTACCATGCCAGAAGAAACACTCCGATAGCATAATTCCACCGCCGCCGAACTTCACAGTTGGCACAATACATTCCGGCAGGAGGCGTTCTCCAGGCAGACGCCAAACCCAGACCCTGCCATCCGAACGGTAGAGGGTGAACCTTGATTCGTCGCTCCATAGAACCTGTTTTCACTATTCAACGGTCCACTGTCGACGTTCTTTGCACCACGTTAGCCGAGCAGCGCTATTGGACTTGGTGATCAAAGGCTTGTGGGCGGCAGCACGTCCATGATAACCGAGCAAATGGGCTTCCTTACGGATGGTATTCATCGAAAGAACACTCCCGGATGCCTGTTGAAACTCCTCGCGGATGTGGCCCATCGATTTGGTGCGGTTCTTCCGAATTTCTCTGGCCAGCACCCGTCGGTCTCTAACTCCCAGTTTTTTGGGTCTGCCGGGTCGGGGCACATTGCTACAGTCACCTCTCATATTCCACTTGCGCATCACATAGGCCACTGTCGATTTTGGGTACTTCAACTAGCTGGATATGTCACGTATGGATCGGCCATTTCTGTGATACCCGACGACTACACCTTTCTCGAAATCAGAGAGCTCCGAACTGCGTGGCATCTTGCATGCGACTGGTTGCGTTGTTGTTTCCCACGCAATATTTAACGGCGGCGGCCGTGACGTGTATCAGGACCGCAGATATCGTCGATTGCAGGGGTGTCCAATTACTTGTTGGTAGATAGTGTATATGTGTAAGATAGGAAATGATTGCAATTCCACAGCAGATGGGCCATTTATTTAAATAAAACAGCTGCACGAGTGGAGCAAGTCAGTACGTCGCAGCGCCACCTATGACTTAGATACAAGCGCTAACCCGGCGTGGTATGGACGCATTCAGTTCAGGGATACTGACGTGAAGTATAGCATTCCAGATGGTCTCCAGAGTGTGGGCCAGATCGCCGACATTCCGGGATGGGCATAGGTGGTGTGCCGTCATGTCCCAAACATGTTCGATCGGTGAGAGGTCGGGCAATGGGGCTGGCCATAGAAAGGTGTCGACGTTATGGAGGCAGGCCTAGGAGAGTCTTGCCGTGGGCTATCGGGCATTATCCTGTTGAAAAATTTATCTGTGATGCTGCAACAGGAACTGCAACATAACAGGTCGTAGAATGACGTCGACGTACCTCTAAGCAGTAAGAATGGCACGGAGAACTATCAAGAGAGTCTGACTATCGTAGGAAATGGCTCCCCAGACATTTACTCTCGGTGTGCGTGCAGTGTGCCGTTCCACAGTAAAGGCAGGATACGTGAGCTGGCAGGCTCTTTTCCAGTCACATATGCGCTGGTAATCGGCCCCAAGTGCAAACCGATCACTGAAAACAACACGACGTCACTGGACACTGTCCCACTTTGAACCAATAGCCACCAGGTGCAGGTGATGCTCGCTTCTCAGTGCTAGGAGGCGGAGTGGGCTCTTCGAATATGGCTCGCGTGCCACAAGTCGTCTGGCAACGGTCCAGATGGTCACTCTCGTACCTGTAGACGACGACACAACATGGCCACAGATGGTTGAGAGCGACGAATTAGGTTCTGCTCGTGTGGCTCTCACAATTGTTCGATCCTCGCGTTCTGTCTTTACCCTCGGGCGTCCACTGCCCGCGTGCAGTTGGGTTGTGCCCTCTTCGACCCATTGTCGCCAACATCGTCCGATTGCCGCGTCGCAATCGGACGATGTTGGCGACAATGGGTCGAAGCGATACGGCGACTTGACCAACTGGCCTCTCTCCGCACAATTGTTCTTTCTGTCTTAAACTCGCTCAGCTGCTGGTAGTGTGCACGGATGTGACGTCGATGCAAACTCACAGTCCGTGGAGGTTAATGCAACCGGAATCCGCTGTCACAATTGTCCCTGCGTGCGAGCATTGCTCTTCATATTCCCTCCTGATACGCGGTTCCCATGCGCTGTGGCGGGACAGTATTTCGTGATTATATTTTAATCATTTGCGTATTCGGTCCTGTATTACTTGCATACGGAGTTTCATCAGGATCGAACGATTTTCTCGGGGTGCTTCGTTTGTTTTGGCAAAGAGTGTATATATTCAGTAAAGCATCTTTCGTCTTGATACCTTCCCACACACCTCTTTACTTTCGACGTGCCTTTTTATTTACTTCTGTCTCACTGTCTGTTCCTGAGAAAAAATGTAAGGAAATCAGAGAAAGTGGTGCGTCGTTCAGAAGGAAATCTAATGCAGAAGAAACATGATTTACGTAAGAATAGAAATCAATGAGGAAAGGTTAAATTACAGATACATGTCACACATAATAAGCCACTCATCATTTCCTTTACTTTTTTCTAAGTAGTGACAGTCAGAAACTTCAACTACTCTCTGTAGGATAATAGTTCATTTTAAGAGTTGTTTCTTGGTGGTAACTAATTAAACTTCTTTGTAAAGCATGACACTGCTTTCACTAAGGTTTGACGAAACAACTTGCTTCACTGTAAAGCTTACGAATTTCCTTTAAGATGAGTCCGGCTAGCTTCTCTTTTCGTTGCGGTTGAAATCGTTAATTAAAGTTAATTAAATATGAAATAGCTATATACTAGGCACTGTAAGCAGAGGCGTAACTGTGTATTTCTGCGCCCGGAGCAAACCACAGATTATTACCCCCCCTCCTCCTCCTCCTCCCCCGTTTGTCTTTTTTTGGAGGTGTTAACGACCGTTATGAGCAACTTCTATGGCCATAAGCTGTCGTCCGTCCTTCATTTAAGGCTCCTGGTTCGACGAAATGGAAAGAGAGCAGCAAGACAAACGCGCCAACATGCGTTAAAGAGGCTTGAAACTGGGGTCCTCTGTGACAGATGGTCAGAAGTTCATCTGTCTTTCTACCTTATATACACAGAGAGGAAGACTGCTCGACGAAATAGAATTAACGACATACCCCAATAGTATCCCTACGCGAGAAGCACAATCAGACTGTGCCACAAGCCGTGGCTTCTGACCATTCGTCCGAGATGGGTCCGAGTTCGAATACAGGGTGGGCATGCATGGTGTGTTTGTCGTACAGCAGTGGCTCTCTCCTCTCACTTGAGCCAGTGGCCCGAAATTAGGGACGGGTCACTTCTTAACACCCCAGTGAGTTGCTCACAGTGGTCGTTAAATCTTCAAACAAAAATATAACAATCAAACTATGCCTGCTTTTCCGGCTTTTCCAAACTGCTTCGGAATTCGGAACATCCGTATTCATCAAATGGACCGAATGAAGCTAGCAAGCGTGGCTTGTAGTCGCAACAATGATAGAACAGCTCCCAACAGAATCTTTAACAATGTAAACAGGCAGGTATTAATGCCATCCCACTACAATATCCGGACGGCTGCAGGCAATACTACATCGGAATGACCAAACATTTTTTGGAATTAGAATCAACGAACATAAAAGGGATACAAAAAACGGGAAAATAATCACTGTCCTATCAAGTGAAGTCGAGTTCAAGTCCGCTGATCCTATGTGGAGTGGTATAAAGAAATTAGCTTCATACTCCACACCCAAGTCTACTGCCATTCGCGAAACTTTGGAAAATAATGCTGCGTTTTCTACCAAGGTACAGCGTGCCCAACCAACGTGACTTTGTTTCTTCGGATGAGTGGTCACATTTGCTCCTATTCATTTATTGTCTAGTCAAATCACCTCGTTGAAATTGTTGAAGTGTTCTATTATCGAATTTGCAGTTAGCTCTCTACCTTTCTTGGAAAAGCCATCTGGTTGATGTGCGAAACCTTGGAAACTTTGATTTCTACTCTACGCAAAGCAATTCGGATTCCTAGTATAGTTATACTACTTTTACTAACGTGAACATCGTTATTTTGCCCCGTGTGTACAACTGCGCCTTTATTTCTGAATGTGAGCAAGTACCACATATTGGACGTTTCGAAGAGGGAACGAGAATATTAAGCTGTTAAGGCTACCAAACTGACGAAACATATTATGAGCCAATTCTGTAGATGGAAAAATCACAAAGTAGGTGCGAAAAATCTTTACCAGAAACTGGAGCAAAACTTTCAATTTCAATTTTAATCAGATTGTAAGCTGTGAGTTTTTCCCGGGGCAGCAGCTCCGACTGCCCCGCCCTAGCTAAGCCTCTGACTGTAAGACTAATAATAATATCCAGGAATGTTCATATGGCAGTACTTATAAGGTCCACGTCTGCATTTCGTTTTTCAAGAAGTATGGCACTCATCACTCACTGTGCTCAATCAATATAGCAGAAAATATCCAAGTACACTCTTAAGAATTATGTAGTAGGTTGCACCAAGAAGTGGTACTTCACTACTGCACCACTTTCTGAGAAATGATACACCATTCTGTCTTACAAACAAACCAAAAACATGGTGCGACTTCGCACCGCGTTATGGTAAAAGTTTGCACCATGTTGAAAATCTCCTAGTTACGTGGAGACAGTGTAAACAGACAAATTCGTCGCTCTTTCCACGTTTTTTCTTTAATTAACACACAGCAAGCGAAAGTTTTTATTTTGACACCGCTGGGATCGAACCCCAGATCTCTCGATAACTTTCCAAGTGAGTTCGCTTTACGCTGTGGCACCAACGTAGCGTTTATGCCATCCCACTACAATATCTCTACGCCTTGCGCTACCAACGTAGCGTAAAGTGTAGCGTAAACACACATGGCGCCGTGGATTGTTGGCATTGTCTCCACGTACAGTATTTGGAAGATTTTCGCCATTTCTCTCGCCCTCTGGATTTATTAGCAATAATTAAATAGTTTGTGCGGTTAAGCCCCGCCAGATGGAGACGTCTCTGTTGTTGAGCCCATCCCTACGGATTTGTGAAGTCAGATGCTGATAGATAAACACACACAGCGTCGTGGATTGTTGGCACCGTAGCGCAAGGCAAACGCACTCAGCAAGTTATCGAGCTATCTGGGGTTCGATCCCAGCGGTGTCGAAATACAATTTTTCGGTTACTGTGCGTTAACTAAAAGAAAAACGTAGACAGAGCGATAACTTTGTCTATTTGCATCATGTTGTTGGGTTTGTTTGTGCCACAGAATGATGTATCTTTTCTCGGAAAGTGGTGCAGCTAGTGAAGTATCACTTTCTGGTGCAGCCTACCACAAATTTATAACAGGGTGTCGAACAGAATTCTCTATATACTCAGCAGGATACAACACAGTGCTCGCTTTTGTATAAATCTTTAGTAGCAAGTTGTAACAACTCAAAACATCGTGATCGCAAAGCATAGCCAGCATCGAAAAACAAGTGTGCCTGCCTTGATGTCTAAAAGTGAGTCTAAAAGTGAGCGTCTCCCAAATACAAGTGCGTTATACATTCGAAATTGCGGCCGTTATCTCTAGCTTGAGCATGTATAACGAAGTAAATTTCTCCGTCACTTTTGTCCGCGCCGAGGCTCGAACCCGGGTCCCCTCATTCCGGAATAAGTCACTCTACCAATTGAGCTACGCGGACGTTCGTTGTCGCTGCTATCTGCCTTTTTGTCGTGTGCGTCCTACTGAGCAGGCACGCAACACATGCGGGATTGACTTCTGACCTGTTGTCAGGGTTGCCTTAGTCAAATTCATCGGACAGGAATCACTGGCGTTAAGTTCAGAAAAACGTGTAGCGAGAACAAACCAAATTTACGCAAATCACAAGAACTCAAAAGGAAGGTTAAATTGGAGCATATTGGAAAAAAAATTAATCACTAAATGAAACAGCCATGCTGTGCAAAAGCAGAAGTGAGTCTAGCGTGGGTGATTGGGCAGATCCCTTTCCCCAAGGCAGATTTTTCCTTTTTAAATGTCCGATATCTTTAAAATAATTAATAACGGTAATAAATTCGCAGGTTTTCTCAAAAGTTTTCATAACAACTAAAATTTGCTAAATTTGGAGATAAAATTTGCTCTAGCTTCAAAAAAAAAAAAAAGAGAACTATAGGTTCAGAGATAAAAATGAAAGCAGAAGTGAAAAGAGATTTTGACTGATTACGAGAAGCAATGGGTGATCTTTGTTCTATTTTTTTTTATTTTTTTTTAGTATTGTGTGGTATCGTTAGTAATTGGGAGCAGGGAAAGTCACCGTGTGAGGTAGTCTTTGAAGTGTCTGTGAGGTAACGTGGGTGATAAAACGAAGCACGCACATCGATAGGACCATAAACAAAAACTAGTAACAAATTTCCAAGGCGGAAATTTTTCTATTAAATTAACCCATCTCCATAGAAGGGATCAAACTTCATTTTGAAAAATTTTATCCAGACGTGAGATTTAAAAAGCATCAATGCTGCCCTGGTGGCACAGTAGTTGAAGCGATGGCTTCTGACCATTCGTCCGAAATGGGGTCCGGGTTCGTATCCCGGTGAGGAATGGAAGTTGTGTTGGTCTTACGGCAATTGCCCTCTCCCTTCCCTGGAACCACTGGCCCCAAATTAAGGACGGGAGACTGCTTAAGAATTTCATTGAGTTGCTCACGGTGGTCGCTACCCCCCCCCAAACGAAGCATCAAGTTGGCTTCTTCAAAAAGCGGGCAATTGAGCGTTATTAAAATAGTAGTGCTTTTGCAGTTCTCTTTCGTAGTTTGTGATTTTAAAATTTAAAACAATTTTGGAATGAAAAATTTTTAATAACCTTGTTATGCCAGGAAAGGACCGAGCTGCAAATTTATAGTGCCTGTGCATGTGTGTGCGTCCTCCACAAAGTATCTTTTTTTTAGACAGGAGTAAGCCCCCTTTCCCCTCTAAGATGAGCTTCTAGATCCGTTACTGCAAAAGGATGCTCTATCAGCCATGAAGGGATCCGAATCAGGGTTCCTAACCTTAATCACATGGTCCTAGAGCGGCCAATACAACTTATGCGGCACAAGTTAGAGAAGCACTATTTTGCACAGACATAAAAAATATGTGCCCCTTTCTTCTTACTTGTGCCCTGAAAATTCGATTTGTTACACTGTAAGAGGAACATATGGTAACCGTTCTTACACGATGCAATAAAAGAATCCAATACCATCTCAAGGAAGTTCAGAGAAAAAAATGTTTGCGCAACGATTTCAGGAAAGCAGGCTTCAGAGTTCGGCGGTCAATCCGAAAATAAAGCACGCCATGCCACCATCGATCATCTTTTCGAATAATTGCAGAAGAGGTTTCTTGTCTTTCTTAAGGGAGTCCTTGATAAATGTTTGATGGTTTTCCGATTAAAAATTTATCGGTAGACTTCGTGTGCGCCCTTTCGCTCACGCCAAAAGCAAACAAAACCAGAACCTCCGAGTTTCTCGAAATTTGATGGGAGAAAGTATACTGAAAACATGCCAAGAGCCTGTTGTATCGCCTCCCCTCTACCAAAAAAAGGAAGTTATGAGCAATCAAATATGCTTCTGGGAATAAATATTAAATATCAATGTGTATGGCGATATTTGTTCTTTGCCTTTCTTTTGCGATTTTCTTTAGCAGTTCTTTAAAAACAGTACCCGAACTAGTTAATACATATCATAACTTTCACAGCTCAGATACATCAGTTTTGGACTCAATACTGCTTAATTCATAACTGGGCAAATAAACATATATTTTCAATACTACTAGATATATTAGTCAGAACCTGTCATCGGGCTACGGAGGGGTATGTAAAGTATGTAACGTTTTCAAAAATATGGCGCTAAAACATGAATGTGAAAACTGATATTAATAACAAAAAGAAAAGTTAAATTTCTAAATTTGAGAACACTCCATTGATGTACAATATCCGAATTAAGGAAATCTTTTCACAGATAGTGTACCTTTTACTGGAAATAGTATCCAATTTATATCAAAAAAACGGTGAGATACTTTTTGATTTTCAGCTCACAGGAATATCTGGAGAACGGAGAAGTAACATCAGGTTGTAAAGGAAGTATCCGGAAAATAGAGAAGCATATATTTCAGGCTTAAAAATAGTAAAAAACACTTAACCTAATTGTTCAGGTAGTCCCCATCGGAACTGATGACCTAGTCCTACCGATCTTCTAGTTGAAATATCCCATTGCGATAGAAGTCTGGCGAGCGACTGTTGAAGAAGTCATCCATATAATGTTTCATGTTATCGTCATTAGCAAAGTTTTTCTCAGTGAGATAATTCGACAAAAACCGGAAGAGATGAAAGTCTGATGGGGCAGAGTTGGCGGGAATAAGAGAGGTGCGACAGTATTTCCCTTTCCAGCTCATGCAATTTTTCTTGGGTCCGTAAAATGACATGTGGAGGAGAGTTATCCTGGTGAAAAATAACTCCATTGCGATTTATCAACACGGGACGCCTTTCTGGCAGTGCAGTATGGACACTGTCCAACTGTTGCATGTAAGCATCCTCTGTGATGGTATTTTCCCACGGTAACAGTTCATAGTGAATCATACCGCGACAATCCCACCAGCAACTCAGCATCTCTTTCCGTCCTTGAAGGGGTGGCTAAGCGACCTTCTGTGGGAGTTGTCCTTGCTTGGTCCATGCTCTTTGACACCTAACGTTCCCGTATGTGACCCATTTTTGTCACCCGTGACCAACCTATGCAAAAATCCCTTCCGCTTTTTCTCTTTCACGCAAAGCAACAGCAATAGAGTAGCGATGCATCCGATTCTGGTCAGACAAAGCATGTGGTACCCATTTGCACAGTTTACACGAATATCCCAGCTTTCTCTTTCACGCAGAGCAACAGCAATGGAGTAGCGTTGCATCCGATTCTGGTCAGACAAAGCATGGGGTACCCATTTGCACAGTTTACACGAATAACCCAACTTTCTCTTTCACGAAAAGCAACAGCAATGGAGTAGCGTTGCATCCGATTCTGGTCAGACAAAGCATGAGGTACCCATTTGCACAGTTTACACGAATATCCCAGCTTTCTCTTTCACGCAGAGCAACAGCAATGGAGTAGCGTTACATCCGATTCTGGTCAGACAAAGCATGGGGTATCCATTTGCACAGTTTACAAGAATAACCCAACTTTCTCTTTCACGCAGAGCAACAGCAATGGAGTAGCGTTGCATCCGATTCTGGTCAGACAAAGCATGGGATATCCATTTGCACAGTTTACACGAATAACCCAACTTTCTCTTTCACGAAGAGCAACAGCAATGGAGTAGCGTTGCATCCGATTCTGGTCAGACAAAGCATGGGGTACCCATTTGCACAGTTTACACGAATATCCCAGCTTTCTCTTTCACGCAGAGCAACAGCAATGGAGTAGCGTTTCATCCGATTCTGGTCAGACAAAGCCCGGGGTACCCATTTGCACAGTTTACACGAATAACCCAACTTTCTCTTTCACGAAGAGCAACAGCAATGGAGTAGCGTTGCATCCGATTCTGGTCAGACAAAGCATGAGGTACCCATTTGCACAGTTTACACGAATATCCCAGCTTTCTCTTTCACGCAGAGCAACAGCAATGGAGTAGCGTTGCATCCGATTCTGGTCAGACAAAGCATGGGGTATCCATTTGCACAGTTTACACGAATAACCCAACTTTCCTTTTCACGAAGAGCAACAGCAATGGAGTAGCGTTGCATCCGATTCTGGTCAGACAAAGCATGGGGTACCCATTTGCACAGTTTACACGAATATCCCAGCTTTCTCTTTCACGCAGAGCAACAGCAATGGAGTAGCGTTTCATCCGATTCTGGTCAGACAAAGCCCGGGGTACCCATTTGCACAGTTTACACGAATAACCCAACTTTCTCTTTCACGAAGAGCAACAGCAATGGAGTAGCGTTGCATCCGATTCTGGTCAGACAAAGCATGAGGTACCCATTTGCACAGTTTACACGAATATCCCAGCTTTCTCTTTCACGCAGAGCAACAGCAATGGAGTAGCGTTGCATCCGATTCTGGTCAGACAAAGCATGGGGTACCCATTTGCACAGTTTACACGAATAACCCAACTTTCTTTTTCACGAGAGCAACAGCAATGGAGTAGCGTTGCGTACGATTCTGGTCAGACAAAGCATGGGGTACCCATTTGCACAGTTTACACGAATATCCCAGCTTTCTCTTTCACGCAGAGCAACAGCAATGGAGTAGCGTTGCATCCGATTCTGGTCAGACAAAGCATGGGGTACCCATTTGCACAGTTTACACGAATAACCCAACTTTCTTTTTCACGAGAGCAACAGCAATGGAGTAGCGTTGCATACGATTCTGGTCAGACAAAGCATGGGGTACCCATTTGCACAGTTTACACGAATATCCCAGCTTTCTCTTTCACGCAGAGCAACAGCAATGGAGTAGCGTTGCATCCGATTCTGGTCAGACAAAGCATGGGGTACCCATTTGCACAGTTTACACGAATATTCCAACTTTCTCTTTCACGCATAGCAACAGCAATGGAGTAGCGTTGTATCCGATTCTGGTCAGATAAAGCATGGGGTGCCCATTTGCACAGTTTACACGAATATCACAACTTCCGAAGTCGGGTGTTGATAGTCGCATGGGAGGTCTTTAGTTCCTCTGCCAGTTCCCGTTGTGTTGCATCAGGCTTGGTCGATAGCACGTGTTGCAGAGTATCATCTTCAACCTTACTGGGTTTGCCTCTTCTGGGAGCATCAGACAGATATCGTACACCAGTGTCGAATTTCCTGTACCAGTCATAGCAAGTACTCTGTCCGATAATATTGTCACCAAACGCGCTTCTCAATTTTCTAAGTTCTTCCGTAACTTTCACGCCATTCAAATATTTATAAAGAAATACTACACACACATCTTCCTTCGATATTGCCATCGTACCGTATCTACGTTCAACTAAATTTCACCACAACAACGTACGTTCTGTCCTTAGAATCTATTCTTTTGCGCACAGCACTCTGGGATGTTTACATCACCGCAGGACTGCATTGCCTTGCATTACAACAGCCACTTACGATTTTTTCCGGAAACTTTCTTTACAACTTGATAATTTGAACGAAATCGAATATTTCTCAGTTTCCGTAGTCAGGGACGAACTATAATTTACCTTAAGCAAAACGAACAGTGAGATAAACTACTTTATTCTTGCTTTTTCACTGCTCCGTAGTAAAATATTGATTAATAGATTTCAGTTACATATTTCATTAATATTTTTCGCTGCATTCGTACTGAATGTAATACTTATTTCAAACGTTATTTTATAGTGATTAACTTTGTGAAAGGTGCATTAAATGAGCATCACTCCCAGCGTCACTCAGTAGCTGAAAAATAAATCTATGGTATTGAAAAATTAAATGAAAAGTTTTGTAATAGTAATACGGATACAAAAGGAAGAGATCTGTGGACTCTCAATTCTGATTTTTTTCTTTGTTCCGATGCTGTATCGTCAGGTGATGTAAGTGTAATCGTTTAAGCGAGTATTTTTCTTGCAAAGATCAACGCCATGTGTTTATCTTCTTATAGTACAACCAACTAATCAGATTTACAGAAAATAGAAAGACATATTTATACAGAAGGCTTTGCCATTTTAAATAAGCTTGTGCACGTGCGGATTTGTTTCTTATTATTTGGGTGGGCTTCAAAGAAAACATTTGATGAATATAACCCTACTTTTAGGAGTTAGTTTTGGGCCAGTAGATTAAGAATTGAATCTATGCTGTATTGTTAACAATTTCTTAGCCTACTGCTTATGGGCCTGATCCTCTCATTTATGCTGTACCAAAGACACCAGACTCAATACTGCTATCTGAATCGGAAAGCAGCGAATGTACTAATGGATGAATGTAAAAACTGTAACCTGAAATAGTCAACAGTCTAAAACAGTTTACACAAAGTGAAGAGAACGATCCACTGGCAGATTTAGGCTTGGCAAAATCTGCGCCGATCCTGATAACGAGGCTTCCGGCGATGAACCTGCTTGCAGCAATGATATCATTTCCCTGAGAAAGATTTAACACCATATTTTTATGGGAATGTAGTTTGGTGTACTGCATGTACTGCACTGATACCTTTGGGTAAATGACATGTCTTGGAGTATAAAGTTATGAGCCAAAAAATTAGAAGTTGTTCATCGATTCCTCCACGAGGTCTTAAAGTTCTGAACAATTTTTATTAATTTGGGTAAAGGGGATTATTTCTGATAACAACCATGTACATCTTCCTTTCTCGGATGATCTTTGAAAATCTAAATTCAGTCATCGTACACTGGTCGACACAGATATTGCCAGACCATGAAGGAATGTGCTAAATCAGAAGAAACTTACCACACACGTGAACAAGTTGGTGGGAAAGAATTGATTTACTTTCTGAGGGATTACGTAAATTCAGTGGGTTAGGAGACAGTATAATGTAGCCTAAATCAGGGGTCACCTGACGGCCATACTGGGTTATACATTTAGCAGTGTGAAGTGGCATCGAGTAGAAAAGTCCCCGGATGATGTCCTGAGGTATCGTTGGCCATGTATCTTCGACCTGTGTCCACGATTCATCGACATTGCGAGGAGGTCGTGCAGAGGAGTTAAGTCGTTAGCAATGACGTACCACACGTTCTCTATTTAGGAGAAGTCTGGGGATTGTGCTGGCTAGAGCTGCACCTGGACACTTTATACGCACTGTCTGCTGATATTAGCAGTGTGCGGGTGGGCGTTATCATGTTGAAACTGGACATCAGGAATACCGCAGAGATGCGGCAACAAAACGGGCTGCAGCACTTCATCGACGTATCGTCGTGCTGTCATTGTACCCCACTGTATGGACGAGTGTTGAATGGCTCATGAAACTGATAGAGCCCAAAACCATGACACCACATTAAGCAGCAGTATAAAGATCACGGATGGCAGAAAAATCACCTCGGTGACCACCTCATCTCCAAACATTCAATCGCCGATTGTCGGCGCTGAGAGAGGAACGAGCATCATCGGTGAATACTACAAAGTTCTATTTGTCCCGCTACGCATATCTTATACAGCTCCACTGCAGCCTTGCGTGACGATGTGCTGCGGTGAATGGCAGTCGCGGCACTAGCTGGTGAAAGTTCACACCTGCCTCAGGCAATCTGAGATTCACAATCGGTGTCAATACGAGGATGTCCGTAGCTGCCGGTACACTTCGTCGAATGCCGTCCGCTGTGGATTGCGGGTCTGCCAAGGCTTGCCGTCGAATGTCGTCCTCTATGGATTGCGGGGCTGCTAAGGCTTGCCGTCGAATGTCGTCCTCTGTGGATTGCAAGGCTGCTGAAGCTTGCCGTCGAATGTCATCCTCTGTGGATTGCGAGGCTGCTAAGGCTTGTCGTCAAATGTCGTTCTCTATAGATTGCGTGGCTGCTAAGGCTTGCCGTCGAATGTCGGCCTTTGTGGATTGCGGGGCTGCTAAGGCTTGCCGTCGAATGTCGTCCTCTATGGATTGCGGGGCTGCTAAGGCTTGCCGTCGAATGTCGTCGTCTGTGGATTGCAAGGCTGCTAAAGCTTGCCGTCGAATGTCATCCTCTGAGGATTGCGAGGTTGCTAAGGCTTGTCGTCAAATGTCGTTCTCTATAGATTGCGTGGCTGCTAAGGCTTGCCATCGAATGTTGGTCTTTGTGGTATGCAGGGCTGCTAAGGCTTGCCGTCGAATGTCGGCCTCTATGGATTGCGGGGCTGCTAAGGCTTGCCGTCGAATGTCATCCTCTGTGGATTGCGAGGCTGCTAAGGCTTGTGGTCAAATGTCGTTCTCTATAGATAGCGTGCCTGCTAAGGCTTGCCATCGAATGTTGGCCTTTGTGATATGCAGGGCTGCTAAGGCTTGGCGTCGAATGTCATCCTCTGTGGATTGCGAGGCTGCTAAGGCTTGTCGTCAAATGTCGTTCTCTATAGATTGCGTGCCTGCTAAGACTTGCCATCGAATGTTGGCCTTTGTGGTATGCAGGGCTGCTAAGGCTTGCCGTCGAATGTCGGCCTCTATGGATTGCGGGGCTGCTAAGGCTTGCTGTCCAATGTCGTCATCTATGGATTGCGGGCCTGCTAAGGCTTTTCGTCGAATGCGGAAATCGAGACGTTTGGACGTCCACCTACGTGTAGCAGATCCACTACAGCGACGCAAGTTACCTTCATCCAACCACTGTTGCTACATTAGATCGACAGTTTTTGCTTCCCGTTGCGTTTCCGCCGTAATGCGAAGCTGGGACCAACTAGCGGTAAGTGATCCTACCAGTGGTAAAGGTGTCGGTGTGACATTAGTATTCCTGATGACGTCGCTCAGGCATTCACACCATTTATACGTGCTTTCTTCACCTAGGATGCAGTGGTTTAAACATCCAGGGGTGGAAGACTAAACTCAGCTACGCCGAGCCGTTTTTACTTTTTGTCTCCCTTCTCTGACATGATAGGTGGCAACTGCAATTATTTACGTAACCCAACTGACGACGCTTACCCACCAATTTGCATGGCTCTCCGATAAAAACTTCCTGGTGCGGCAGTTTCTGTTTTAAGCAGTGTACCTCCTGACCACCGTCATAGCCCATTTGGTTAAGTCGCTATGCACTGTGCGGGATACAGACGTTTCTAACGGGTTTTCGAACACGGGTCCTGCAGGCCATCTAGTCTGCGGCTTTTCCGGGGATTTCCGCAGACTTCCTGGTGTATGGTTCCCTGTAAAGTCGGCCCCGGGCGCGCTTTGCGCCTTGGTTCCTCCAGGTTGGTGGTTGGGAGTGGGACTAACGAATCTACCTCGTCAAAAATATCTGGTTACGAAATCTCACAAAAAAACTCTTTGAGAAGGCGAGGACCCACACATGTCAGCTGAGTCATTGAAGAAGTTGTGTACCTCCTGGTATGATGATTAAATTCTAAATCCAGATCAACTGCTTTACCTTCATTCTTCACAATATCAGTCACGTGCCTCTTAATGGCATCTTATATCAACGTGTTTGCTATTCTTAGTAGTACAAGTCGATGTATATTTGAAATATTTATCATCATCAAGGAATTATTTTCAGGAACTTGGCACCTGAAAATAATTCCTTTCGGCTCTACTTCTCTTAGTACAGTCTTAATTTAGGAGCTCCATAATTAGGTTACGTGTGAAACAAACAAATGTTCCCAACAGCTTCATACGTAATAAACAGCACGTCGACAATCTTGAAATTTAGCTGAATGCTGGTTCAAGCTACCTCACACAATGAAGCAAATCTGATGCAAGTAATCGTTAAAGAGAATAGCTTCTTCGACATCGGACATGGGTGCTGACGTCAGGTTTGATTAAGGGATTAAACTTTGTTAAAACCCACTCATAAGAGGAGTATTAAATTTTAGATTCATATTTTACATTAAAAGCAATCACATATTCACAAAAATAGAGTATGACTCAATTGGTATGTATATGTTAGCCTAACAAAGCGATATTTTCCATTTTTCAGCTTCTTCGGAGGTACTTTTATTGCATGAAGTGTATTAATACAATTCGCGTATGCATCAAGTCAAGGTAGCACTGGGAAGTAATACGGACATAGCAAGTGAAATGGAAAATTATACCTGTTTGAGAAAGTAAATAAATCACAGAATATCTCAAGATGTTTTATTAATCGGACTTGTCTGTAGTGTATATAAGTGACGAGCCAAGCGTAAAAAAATGCACGAATTTATTTTTATTAATTCATGCGTAGATAGAATATCGTAACTACGGTGTAATTACAAAGCAAAGTTGTCGAAAAGAGAAAAGCACTGTTGATAAAATACATGTGTCGTCGACGTCGTTGGATCAGGGAGAAGAAAAAATGAGTTATTTTTTATTCCAGCACTATTCAACTCTAGGAATTGTGTCACGTTCCATACGAAACGTATGGTTTAGTGCTATTTAATGATAAATGCTATTGAATAAAATATTGCCACTCACGTCGCACACCACCATCAGGGTAAGCAGCACTGATAGTACAATCTTTGTTACAACAATCTTCTTAGGCCAGGAGTTATCACTGATACAGCTTCATGGAGCTACTGAAAACGAGATAGTGTTGTATATGTTGTAACGTACCAGGAGATGTGTCGTACCTGCCAGAAGGACGCACACGACATAAAGGCAGATAGGAATCAGAATAAAATGTCCGCGTAGCTCAACTGGTAGAGTGACTTATTCCGGAATGAGGGGATCCGGGTTCGAATCCTGGCGTGGACAGAAATGACGGAGAAATATACTTCGTTATAATGTACAATGGCCGTTCTACAAAAACTGAGAGTAAGATCACACAAAATGAAGAAATATAGGTACTGCAAAATATATGTTATCCTTTCTCAAAGTATCTTCCCTCGAATGATATGCGACTGTCCCATCGTTCAGTCCACTTTTCAAAGCACAAAGGCATTTTGTGGAAGCTGCTTTAGCGACTCCTGTACAGCTTGAATAAAGACAGCATTTCTGTTGAATGTTGCGTCACGGAACTTCTCCTTCATTGTATACAACCAGAAATCGCACGAGGCGAGATCAGGACTGTAGGCGACTGTATTCAGCAGTTTCTTGCGAAATTCCAATACTGTAATTCGTAAGAAACTGTTTAACACAAATGAGCGGACGTTATCATGGTGTAGGGTCCATTTGTTCACCAGTTCCTGTCGCTAAATAGATATGTGTCGTCACAGACACTTCAAGACTGAAATGTAATACTCAGCTTTGACAGTAATTTGTGGAGGAATGGCATGCTGGTAGACTACACTTTTATGAACAAAGAAAATTATCATCACCTTCCCAGCTGATTTAGTTTGACGGACGTTTTTCGGAGGAGGCGACCCTGTGTGTTTCCAGACACTCGCTGGCTGCTTGGTGTGGGGGTCGAAATAGTGAACCCATGTTTCATCGGCAGCTATTACTGTGTTTATAAAGTGTGGATCTTTTGCAAATAATTTCTTTCCACTCATGACACACCTAAACTTTGGCTAACAGTTGCTTTCTGTCAGGTGATATTGTACGCATCTGGAACACAAACGATGCAGCTCTAATTTGTAGCGTAGAATGCGGAATGCCGACGTTTTTGAAATATTAGCTGACGGCGCTATATTTTCACACGTCATTCGTCGATCTTCTTGCAGGATTGCCCGAACAGTGTCACCAATACGCTCCGTAACAACACTTTTAATTCAAGCAGGCCTATGAGCGAGTTCTGCCGATAAATGCCCTTTTTTGAAATGATTGTGCCATCTAAAAATCGTTGACTCGCCCAAACATTTCTCTTTGTAAGCTTTCTTCATTGAATCAACTATTTCTGGAGCCGTTCTACCCAAACGATAGCAAAATTTCATCGCACAATGCATTTCACTTCTTAACTCTGAATCACTCACCTCCATAGCTGTATAGCGAAATGCAGATGTACCTTAAACAACTGCGCAATAACAAAACCAGAATCGTCTACCACGGCTAATAACTGTTGTCATAGATACTTCCTTAATTCAATTAGTCGTCTGCGCGGTTATTTTCCCATTCGCACTGTTGCCAACTCAAAAAAAGTTACTCTCAGTTTTTATGGAACGACCTTGTTATAACCATCATTGATTTGTTTTATTCAATTAGAAACAGAGCATCATATTTTGAATCTTGAACTGTTTTATAGTGATTGCCCTCTACATATTCTTTTGCCATAAGGATTAAAATTTATACTGTCTATAACAGAAATGCAGTATTCTTGGTTGTTTCTTTGGTTCGAGGTTTAAAGACCACTGTGAGAAATCCATAGGGCCATTAGCAGTCGCCTGTCCCTAATTTAGGGTCCCTGGTTCCAGAGAAGGGATAGAGATCCACCTCCAACCGACAAACACACCGCCAATGGATTATTCAGGACCAAGGAGGTTAGAATAAGATATCTGGAGATGCTCTTGTTAATGGAACAGCACCACTTTTCGTGAAGCCTCTAAGCACGAGCGAAGGTCCTCAAAGTATGAAAAAGCTGATGGTTTTCAAGGCTATTGCAATGCATTTTACGTTGGCAGAGTCGCCTTCGTCCGTCCCAAGTGTTTTTAATTTTGTATCGTAGCTTGCTGGCGATGTGCGAGAAAATGCTGAATTTGTAAAATTCTTAATTATTTTGAAGCTCCTTCCCATTTTTATTTTGAATTGAAATACACGAACGTTAGTGCGAATTCTAAACAAAATATAACATTAAAACTGAAAATTTCACTCGTATAAGAAGTATATTTCATTCCGGTTTGATATTAACACGTTTTGTACAACCAAAAAACAACCCAATTCCAAAATACACACAGTTGAATTTACATAGGTGTCATGCAAACAACGCCAAATTCCCACACCTTACGGCTTCACGGTAAACAGACTCAGGACATCTCCAGAAGTATAATTCTTACCCCCTTGTTCAGCACTCGCACTCAGGCACATCTTGGATGAATAGTCAGAGGCCAACTCCTCAGACCACTTGTCCGCCCAGCCAAAATGCAATAATTGCTAGTGAAAGAATCTTACTGAACCAAGCATAATTTTACCATAATATACATTAACGCGCTGCTTTTTCACATGAGCAAAACAAAGTGGGATTTATTGATATGATAAAAGAACTGGCGAAAATAATCAAAAAGCTATACCTTTAAATCTAGACGAATGCACAGATGTTCAGGAAATTATGCGCAACATTATTAAACTAAGGTCTCCACCTACGTCAAAGCTGTAGCCGTCACGCATGCGTAAACCCCTCAGTAGTTGAGAAAGTGGATTTTGAATAGCAGAAACATTAGAAAACACTGTAATATTGGGTCTGTCTAAAATAAAATCTTTTAAATTCCCCTCGAACGCTACATGCTTCTCAGTCTCATGGGGCTCAAAAAAAAAGTACTTTTCTTTCACCGTTTGCTTAGATGAAAAGGAAAAAAAATGGAAAGCAAACTAAGTACCTGACAAATGACAGGGGTTTCGAAAGTAAGATATATTTTTTCTCGTATTCTTTGCTTTTGCACTTTTTTATATACACTCTGTTTTTTTTCTTTCCAGCCACTTCTTTCCCTTTTTCAGGTTGTACGCATTGTTCAGTACCCTCTAGGGTCCAAGAGGTGAATCTGGTGCGATTGAGCAGAAAAAGTTCGGCGAAGCAATTTACTTAACTCTTTGTCGAAGAGGAGGCAGTCGTTAAAATGGCTGTGCGAGTCGCCCGAGCTTCTTTCAAGGGTTCTTCTACTGTCTGGTCGAAAGTGTCAAGTCTCAATGAAAACATCTTGTTGTAATTCTTTGTCCTTCTACTGAGGCAGCCTTCGTTAGTTTCTTTTTTCCTCTTCCCATTCTTTTTTATTTGTTCTATTCCGAAGGGTCAGACTGAAAGTCAGGAATTTTGCTTTTTCTTACCCATTAAAGTAAATACAAATAAATAAGTTCTAAGTATCTATCTACGTCAGCTCTTATCCATATAATTCCGAAAATAGTATAGAAATAGTGTTTCTTGTGACATTTAATGAAATCTGTGCGTTACAGAAAAGATTCTGGACGGCATTTCTATTTCACTGAAAAATAAAATTTTATAGCATTTCTAAGGTGAAAAGATTTCGCTATAATTGACAGGTATTTCTTGTAAACGTAGAATTAACAGAATTTATCATGTACATATTACTTATAAGAGAGATAATTACTTACACCCATGAGTCATTACATTATGACCACCTACCTAATAAGCCGTAGGACCCCCTTTAGTCCCCAAAAAAGCTGCCACTGGGCGAGGCATCGATTCGATGAGGTGGCGATAGGTATCCTGGAGTATCTCGTACCGTAATGTCAACAGCAGGTCATCCACTTCCAGTACATTTCGTGGTGGTGGTGATTTAGCGTGAACCCGCTTTTCCAAGTAGAACCACAAATCTTCGATTGGGTTCAGGTCAGGTGAATTTGGAGCCCAGGGTATTAACAGAAAGTCACCAGCATGTTCCTCGAACCACTCCTAGACGACTCTGGCAGTGTGCCACGACGCATTATACTGTTGGTAATGGCCATCACCAGCAGAGAACACGTTTGCCATGAATAGGTGAATTTAGTCCGCAAAAATGTTCAGACACCGGACAGCTGTCAAGGATTGTGCTATTGGGACAATGGAGCCTAAATGTCACACAAAAAATAAACATCGTTCACAGCATAACGCATCCAGGTACCATATCCTCCGTTGGTAATCGGCGTATCCGCGCTCGGCTGTCTACGTGATGCACCAGAAATCTTGCTTAGTCAGACCAGGCTTCTTTCTTCCAATCATCCACGGTCCAAACTCGATGATGTTGGGCCCATTTCATGCGATGACGTGCAGTGAGCATGGGGACTCAGCTGGGTCTTCGCCTCCGCAGGCCCATGCGCAGAAGGCTGCGATTAACTCTGTTCTGTGACACATTGCACTGATCACCACTGTTGTAGCTGTAGGTGATTTGTCGCACTGTGGCTTTGCGGTCGATGTGAACAATGCGCGACAGTCTCACCTCCTCTCTGGCATCACTGAGCTGCGGACGACACAAGACTGGACGACGGTTCGTCGTTTCACTACAGCGGCACGTGAACAACCCACAAGCCGCGTCGTTTCTGAGATCGTAGTTCCGAAGGGCCTTTATCAAACTCCGATAAATCGTTAGCTTTTCGCATTCTGACTCCGAACACTCTACTAACCGAAAGCCGGTCTTCGGGTTGTATATACGCTGCTCTGTGAACTTCACCTGCGCCACCGTTCGGTCTCCAGGCCCGCTCATCGAGTTTGGACCGTGGATGATTGGTTGGATCATAATCTGATGACTCATCGGTGTATAAGCGAGTGATTACATCCCATCATTAAACCCCCATATATAAAAAAACAGGTATGAATATATGTTTTTATGTGAAAGACTTTTGATGATGAAACATTTATGATTTAGTTGCATGAAAAAAAGATCCCATAATTTGTTTGTGGAGGCCGAGTGGTCAGAGAACCGGTCTCAGATGGGTAAGGTTTTGGGTCCAGATCCTTGCGCTTGGCACGGCAATGCCGAAAAGAAACCAGTCACAGGATCAAGAATACGCCTTAAATCAGCCGAAGCTACTGCAAGATGATAATTGCAGTGACCTGACTGCTTGCTTAGGCTAAGTAAACCAAAGCGGAATGCATGAGTTTGTTTACAAACTTTACCTACCGCAACGTTTCGAAGCTGTTAAACCATGTTTGCCAGAGCACTGAAGTCCAGTTTAAAACATTGTTCTTTGTTCAGGACACAGAAAAACATTTACCTCTTCTATGGTATAAAAATGGTTGAAAACCAAGTTTTTTCCTTAAAATTATATAAACGACAAAAATGCATATACACACTGAACAGCAATTGAATTAGAGACAGCTGGCGTTATGCAAATGTGGCGCTGTGGGTGGCCCTGTAAACTGAAACGACATAAACGTATGCAGCAATCCAACAATATAAGGAGTGATGCGACGGGAATAAGTAAAAGTCGGACGCAGTATGGGTAAGACGAAGGATCTAAGCGCATTTGATCGTGGGTGAATTGTCGGGGCCCGATGAATTGATCACTCCATCTCGGAAGTCGTGCAGGCACTGGGATTTTCACGAGCCACTGTGTCACGGGTGCACCTTGAGTACATCGAATCCGGTCAAACCATCCCTGCAAAGACCAACTGCTGTGGACAACAGCGTGTGGATGAGTGGGGTCATCGTAGGCTAGCTCGCATCATAACAGCGGATAGGCGGACCACAGTGCAAGAAATCACTCGGCAATTTAACGTGGGTGCACAAAAACGTGTAAGCAGCCACACCATCCAAAACCATCTCCTCGCTATGGGGTACAGAAGCCATCGTCCCACAAGGGTACCGCTGCTGCTCGCACATCACAGGGTGCAAAGATTAGCATGGGCGCGGGAACATCGCCACTGGACCCTAGACATGTGGAAAAGTGTTGCCTGGAGTGATGAGTCCTAGATTCACGTTGCTACATGCGGATGGCAGGATACGTGTACGGCGCAAACCACATGAAGCGATGGATCCTTCTTGCCAGTAGCGTACTCTTCAATCTGGTGGGGGTGGCATTCTCGTCTGGGCACTGTTTACTTGGACTGAAATGGGACCCCCTGGTACGTGTGACATCGTGCCTCACAGGTCAACGTTACCGGGATATCCTGGACCACTGTTTGCTCCCGTTATGCGTCTTCAACATCCCACTGGGGACCTCATCCTGCAACAAGAGAATGCACCGTGCCATCGCTCCCGAATTGTATGGGAATGGTTGGATGAACACTCCACCGACGTGACCTCGCTTCCTTGGCCAGCTAGGTCACCTGACCTCAATCCCATCGAGCACATCTGGGATGCCATCGAGAGAGATGTTCAAGGCTCTGACCTCCCCCTCCATCAAATCTTCGTGAACTGTGGGAGCTGTTCAGGGGTCGTGGATCCGCATGGCTTCCCAACGCTTCCGGTATCTTGTCGAGTCCATGCCGAGACGAATCGTCGCCGTCATCAGGGCGAAAGGTGGTGCTACACGTTACTAGACAAGTACCTCTCATTCAATTGCTCTTCAGTGTAAATGCTGGAGCAAAGTACAACTCCGACTAGTTCTATGTGCTTTGTTGGCAGAGGGAATGGGACTGTGGAAGGTTGACGGAAAGCAACTCGACGGAATTCAAAATCTGACGTTGACATGGTATGTGCGTTTGTATCTCCTTCCGTTTTTAAGCAGTTCATCATCCATAATTATTTCATCATCCATAATAATAATTAAGTTGTAAATGCTTGGTAACCATTGGAATTTCATAAATGCCCAAAACTAGAGCAAATATGCTAACTCATTTGATTCTTTGGAAAATAGAGACGCATGCGGCAACTAAAAATGAAGCATGGGATAGAACATGTTCCTGTGAATGATTATTCGTGTCTAAACATTAAATAATTGCCAAAGGAAAGAACGCCCGTCCAAAACTCACGGCATATTTTTTTTTTTTTTTGATTGGAGGTTTAACGAGCACCGTGAGTAATTCAATGGGCTATAAGCAATCGGCCGTCCCTAATTTAGGGTCACTGGTTCCAAGGAAGGGAGAGAGCCAGTGCCGTATGACAAACACAACATCCATGCCTCACCGGGATTCGAACCCGGAGCCCTTTCGGACGAATGGTCAGTGGCCATCGCTTAGACCACTGCGTCACCGGGGCGGGGAGTCCTCGATAGATCTGATAGTCGTTATGCACAAAAGTCGCTGATCACTATACAGAAGGTCTCCTTGAACATTTTCTGGTTAAAAAAAACGGTTAGATGGCAAGTTTAAGATCGAAGTGCCGCCCCGTTGCCGCAGTGGTCTACGCCGTAGGTTTCCAACCGGTGAGGCGCTACCGATTCGCACACTGTTATTCATTGTACGGGGATGAAAACGGACACCCCTCAAAACACAATGTGACAGTCCTCCCACACGCACATGGTGTTTATGGTGTTTTTCGTCACTCTATCATTTGTTTTCTGCCATCGCGCAAATAACGTTCGTTGTGACTGTCGCCATATATTGTACTTCATCTAAACCTAAACCAATCTACTTGACATTGAGAAAGGACCGCTATTTGAAGAGAACTACACTGCTGGACAATTACTAAGGACGGGTCATAAACGGCTATATAGCGCATAAAAAAGTAAGTGTGGTTGGATGCCAAGTGAAATAAAATAATGTCAGAATGCCAGGACATTACAAGAAAGACAATTTATTGTGCTCTGAAATCCAGAAGGCTTTGGAACGTGTTCAAGGGACAAACAGGCCATTTTGTGCAGAAGACGTAAACGTGAAAAAACTGCAATTACCGTCCGCAGGCGTTCCGGCGTAAGATGTCAATACGGGATATGGCCACCATGGAGGGCGATGCAAGATTCCACACGTCGTGTCATGCTTTGCACAACATTATCAAGCAGCTGTTGGGGTAATTTATCCCATTCCTCTGTTAGTGCACGGATGAGGGTGTCCTTGTTTATTGGAGGGCATTGGCGACCAGCAAGACTCCTCCCCAAAGCATCCCACACATTTTCAATGGGATTCAGATCTGGAGAACGTGCTGGCCATACGAGGCGTTGAATATCCTCGCTCTCAAGACACTCCTGCACAGCGACTGTTCGACGACATGTTGCGTTGTCGTCCATGAAAATGAATCTATCACCGACAGCACCACGGAACATGCAAACATGAGGTAGCAGAACATCATCAATGTATCGTTGGCCAGTCATAGTCCCAGTTGGATACACATAGAGGGACGTACGGCCATTGATCATGATGCCAGCCCATACCATGACACTACATGTCGGATATCGGTCCCTTTCCTGTATGTTTGCTGGACAATATGCAGTACCACTATCACGCCAGTTCAGTTGTCGTCGACAATCAGACGATAGACTGTATTTACTCTCATCTGAGAAGAGGACAGCAGACCAGTCGTTATCAGTCCAATTGCGATGTTGATGGCACCATTGCAAACGGGCGGTACGGTGATGTCTGGACAATGGGATGCACACAACAGGACGGCGGGCGTGTAGTCCTCCTTCATGCAAACGTCTGGCGACAGTTTTTCGGGAGATCCGCTTGCCAGTAGCAGCCATAAACTGATTTGCTACCTCACTAGCTGTGCTGCGCCGGTGTCTTTTTGTTGATAGCACTATGTACCGATCTTATGCAGGTGTCGTACTGCGAACACGACCTCCCCCGTGACGTTTGCTATACTCTCCATTTGTTTGAAATGATTTGCAAAGCCTTGAAACAACACTGTGGCTGACGTCGAACTCCCTGGCAACATCTGTTATTTTTCGCCCTTCTTCGATTTTGCCAATAATACGGCCACGCGTAAAATCATCTAGGTGATGTCGGGAAGACATACTGAAAATTGCAAGTTCGTCAATTGATTCTTTCCCTTTCAACTTTGCGTTTGAACAACAACGGTCAATACGCGTGAAATCCTTTATATCTCTTATCAGCGCTATGACGTCACGAACGCCGCCCCGGTGGTGCAGTGGTCTAAGGCGCTGCCCTCTGATCATTCGTCCGTCTGGGGTCCGGGTTCGAATCCCGGTGAGGCATGGATGTTGTTTGTCTTACGGCACTGACTCTCTCCCTTCCCTGGAACCAGTGACCCTAAATTAGGGACGGGCGACTGCTTATAGCCCATTGAGTTGCTCACGGTGGTCGTTAAACCTCCAATCAAAAAAAAAAAAAAAAAAAAAAAATGACGTCACGAACAAGTTCGACAGTCCAAAATTTGCATACGCACAACACGTCTTACTGTATCCCGCACTTATGCTAATTTCCACATTTTCCTGCCTTCCATTTTAGGGTTGCTATCGTTGCTATTGTCATCCGTCCTTAGCAACTGTCCGGCAGTGTGTAAGTAATTCAGAATCTTCAGACCAAAGTGAACCTAGTAATATTAGCATGGTTACTACTTACGTCACAAATAGCTCCTGATAAAGGGAAGAAAAACTGCAGGCAATATGACACAAGTTATATCAAGATCGGATTTTCTTGTTTTAGAGGCAAATCCGGCGTTCAGCAGCCGCAGTGTGTCATTTATTGTCAAGTTATCACCAATGACAGCTATAGACCTGCGAAACTCTTTAATGTGGAGAACAACCTGCGTGTGTGACTGACACAGTTAGAACCAAACATCAATCGTTTGTACAATTCAAAACTAGCCCAAATTTAACATTGATGTGTACAGTTTGTGAAAGTATGGAAAACATTTTTAATTTAGATTATTATAACTTTATTCAGGAGGAATAAATCCTGGTTGTATACTATGTACAGATATTACCCACTTTATTTGTGCAAAGTGATGTACGTATGTATATTTGTATTTTTAGTAGTACAGTTGTATCTTTGCTTAATATATTAAATCAAGCATTACTAGTATCATTGAATTTGTTATAAAACAAAATACTGATTATAGAACAATGGACACCTGTGCGTATGCTGAGGAAGGCGCCATTGGTAGCTAGCCCCAATGGGGAAGGAATACTGTAGAAAACGTTGGGAACCGCTGGTCTAAGCGATGGCTTCTGATGATTCGTCCGAAAGCGGTTTGGGTTCGAATCCCGGTGAGGCATGGATGTTGTGTTTGTCTTACAGCACTGGCTCTGTTCCTTCCCTGTAACCAGTGACCCTAAATTAGGGACGGGCGACTGCTTATAGCCCATTGAGTGCTCACGGTGGCCGCTAAACCTCCAATCAAAAAAATGATCGAAGTATTCTTTCTAGAGCGAATGAACCTCTAAGAATTTAACCGAAAATGACACATCACCAAACTGAGTGACATTTCCATGCTGTATCACATAGAAAAGGACTTTGTCATGGAGTGTCAGGAACTACGAAAGGATTAGTTTCTCGCGGAAAACTGTATGAAGAGTAAATGATGTCCACTTCAGTTGTTTCAGTAGAGAACTGAAAATATTAAATTAATATCTTTTCAATGCTTAACATCAGCAACTATCATCAGCAAAAGAAACTTTACTATAGACATTTGCATGTGCCCGTATAATATACCCAGTACACCAAAGCTTCACACTTTCATACCTTCCAATAATAGCAAAATATTAACTAAGCAGTATTTAGCTTCCAAAAGTTTCACAGAAGAATCAGTAACAACATATGAGAATGAAGTAGAACTTTCTGATACGACAGAAGTAAATATCAGGTTTTTACATCCCCCGTGGACCATTTGCTTCCTGCTATTACCTGACGCATAGAGCAAAATGCGTTAACTAAAGCTGATCCACGCACTGCTACTGTATTAGCCATACACACTGTCAGCTGAAGAAAGAAATTCTACAAAACCTTCTTTTTTGTTACAAGATACGTGGTTAGCTGCTCATTTGTTTATTTTGTTCTGCACAGTTCTTTCTACGAACTGAGCTCTTCTCTGATAGTCAAAGCTTAAAATATTAAAAGCAATGAAACCTCGTTTACACATTTTTTAAACCACTAAGTGAAATTAACGTATAATTGAAAAAACATATAAATGAAACGGGGCACGTTTGTGGCACTAGATGGCAGCACATTATTATGTTGTAACTTGTGGCGTAGCATAAGTTGAGGTAGAAAAAATTGCGCGTTTGAACGCGCAACTTTTTTAATGCAGTCAAACCTGAAGATATTGCATTGTTCTCGATCTCTTTACGTTTGTAAATTATTGTCTTGAGAATCAAAACTGGGATTTTTTATTTTTGCACCTAAATCTGTTTCTCTCAGCGTGTGATTTTCATCAATTTCTTTCAAAATTTCCATTAAAAGATAAGGCTTTACGTGATCATAAAGCCATGGCTCCAATAAAAGAAAGCGAATGCAAACGAAGGTCTCCAAAAAAAGAGTCCGATATGACATCGTCAAACAAGAGTAGGTGTATACTGCAAGCACCATCTGAGATGACTAATGGTAATTTAGAAACTCGTGCATTCTGCTGAGTGAGTCAAAAAGCAGGTAGATGATAGGAAATAAGATGACCGAAAGTTAGGGTAACAGAAAATGGAAAACGACCTCACACCGAAGGGGAAGCATGGGAAGAAAGTTTGGTAAACAGTTTATTAGAAACCACGACACCATAATATTACAATTTAACTTATAAATGAGAAGCAAGAGCTAATTCGATTAACGTATAAATGATAAAATTTAGCATTGAGGGCAATTCATAATTTGGGGACGGACGGCATTTTACGTGTGAATGATAAAAACGTATAAGTGAGAGACGCATAAATGAGATTCTATTGTAATTCGCATGAGTCGTAAAAACTGTGATAACTTAAATTATTGTATCTCAGAAAATGTTGCAGGTTCCCATAATAATATTTTCCTGAGATATGAATCGTAAATATATTTCCTTAAGAAACGTGAAAAAAAAAATGGGACGTGCTTTAAGAAACTCATCGTTAAAGACCAAAATGGATGTCCTTGAAAATTAAACTGTCCATAGTATGATTATGTGATATTTCAAAAGGCAGATTACGCAACAGTTTAGCAAATGTGCGAGACGGGGTGTGAGCTCTCTAGATCAGTCAGGTCTAACGTTATTGTAATTAGTGAGAAGCATGGCAGTATCAAAAATGCCCTCTTTTGAAACGTTCAAAGTCCCGTAACTATAGAAATATTTCACGTAGGGAAATTTTGAACTGATTAGTTTCTGTATGAGGCCTAAAAGTATACCTGGTTTCAAGAAAATCAAAAGGAACCAGATAAAAGATATGTATTTTTTGTTTTTGTAGTTGATTTGACATCGGATGACTCAAAAAGAAAATAGTACCTTGAATTCCGTTTATTGGCGTACTGGAGGTTACTGATATTAATTTCACCATGCACTGACACTAACTAAACATGATAATTTTTTTAAGTTGGGGAAGACCGCTCCCGTGGTGCAGTGGTCTAAGCGCTGGCTTCTGATCATTCATCCGGAAGGGGTCCAGGTTCGAATCCCGGTGCACCATGGATGTTGTGTTTGTCTTACGGCACTGACTCTCTCCCTTCGCTAGAACCAGTGGCCCTAAATTAAGGACGTGCGAGTGCTTATAGCCCGTTAAGTTGCTCACGGTGGTCGTTAAATATCCAATTAAAAAAAAAAACAGTTAGGGAAGAAATCATCATTACCAGCTTGAAAATGAATGCGACAAATTAGAAAATTGACAGCATTTAATAAAATCTCTAGAAAACTTGAAAAGCATAAACGACCAATTAAATAGATGCCCGCTATTTACTTATTGCAGTATTTCAAGTCATTTTATAAGACATGAATTTCAGTGTCGTTTTATAGAAATAAAAAGGCAACTTTTTCCTTACAGGAAAAAAGTCCGAGTCAGCAACTATTGGAACTTAACCCCCTGGCTATGCCAACCATCCAGATATCGATAGTCGCATTGTTAGCCAGTGAAATACGCCGGAAAATCCCTCTTATAGAAAAATGCGACTGCTAAATGAGGCAAGATATTTGCGGGGGAAAGCCTAGCTCTTACTGTGAGTGATAGAAAGGAAAAATGGGTTTTACCGTCGACGAATTTCTGCAGCGGCAGTTCGTGATATGAGACAATCCGTCTGAGCTGGAATACGGGAAGCACCAATCGAAAGGCCGGGTAACGAGTCGAGAGTTGATGCTATTCGTAATTAACACATTTACATTCAAACATAGGTGGGCATCAAAAGCAGTGAACATTTATTAGGATCACAAGAAGTATCACAACGTATCTTAGGCGTTTGCGCGATAAGCAAAAATCTTGATGTCTACAGGAAT
Source organism: Macrothele yani (assembly GCA_039090855.1). Taxonomy (NCBI): domain Eukaryota; kingdom Metazoa; phylum Arthropoda; class Arachnida; order Araneae; family Macrothelidae; genus Macrothele; species Macrothele yani. Next base: position 211,632,992 of record CM076990.1, read on the forward strand.
GAGGGATGTATACCGAGGGGTGAAATAGATCTAAAATGCTCTTTTGGCAAATAATTAAATACAAGGCAGATGGCACCGAATTTTCGGGTGTAATGAGCACGTCTTTTGAATCCGTTCTGACGCGAATTAAATATATCAAAGCTATTCAAAGTCAATAGAACCGCTATAGAAAACGATAATATCTGAAGTTCAAAGTTATTACAATAGTATCCTTTAAAACCAGCAGATGTTGCTGTAAATGGAATTGTGATTTTACGCCCTTTGGTGGCAGACTTGTGCGTTAAGAAAAATACGAAATTATGTGAGAAACATTTCACAGCGGAAACGCTCTCCAACAAAGAAATATATTTTTTAAATCGGATTCTTAGAAGCTGAGATATTGACAAAAATAAGATATACTTCTAAGCCCCAAGCGGAGAAACCATGCATTATTTTAAGAAGAAAATATTCCGAAGAGATTTATCAACGTGAGGGTCATCGGTCCACGAACTAATTGTTTCAATCGACGTTTTAGAAACTCACATTTTGCTGTAAATACATCGAAAGCAGAAATTAACACTTACGCTTCCTGGGGGCCAAACCATTCTATACCAAAAATTATAAATTGTATGCAAAAGATTTCCCATCAGGAGCTGTATCCGGTGCAAAAAGAATTTTTCTAATAGGAGGTTTAGAAGTAGAGACATCGGGGGAAACGCGATTTACTTTTACTCCCCCTAGCGGAAAATCTATCCGTAACATGAAAAGTTATTATAGCTAAAATATTCTTCGACATAAATGGAGTCGAAAGGTAAGATAATTTTTTCAATCGGATGTTTACAAGCAAATATATGGAATAAAATGTATTTTGAATTCTATATCAACTGCATTAAGCCCTCTAGCGTCGAAAATGTACATCGGAAAAAAAACGAAATGAAGGATCATCATTCGCACATTCCAAGCTTCCCAATGCAAAAAGAATTTTTCCAATCGGACTTATAGTTGAAGAGCTTTGGTGTCCACATATGAACGGACGGACGGACGGACGCACGAACAAACCTATAACATAAGCACGATCTTTTTTTACAAAGGACGTGTTAAAAATCCACCGGATTTCTACAATCGATAAAATACCCACGTAGAAAAATAATAGCTATTTCCTCCCACTAGCGGCTGAAGTACACAGTACGTCAAAGAATTTTTAAGACTGGCGCTAGATTTCAGCCTACGGTGGCACCACTAGTGTAATCGAGAATGCATTATAAACCTTGACCATCTGCTTGCTTTCTGCCAAAAGTACTGCGCATTTGTTAAAGTAACTCAAACGAAACGGGCGTTCCTTAGAGAAGTAAAATTTTTTTCATGTTGAATTATTAAGATGGAGCAAAGGGCTGTTATTAAATTGGACGCAAAACTTGGTAAAAGTGCCTCGGAAACGTACCAAATGATGAAACAAGTTTACGGTGAGTTTTGTTTAAGTAGATCAACTGTTTTCCTGTGGCACAAACGTTTTTTGGACGGAAGAGAGACGCTAAAAGATGATAAGCATACCAGAAGACCAAGTTCATCTAGGACACCTGAGATTTTTGAAAAAGGGCGTGATTTCGTGGCAAACAATCGATGTGCGTCACTAAGAATGATGGAAGAGTCTTTAACCATCAACAAAGAAACGATTCGAACCATCCTGCATGAAGATTTGGGTAAAACAAAAGTCTGTGCTAAATTTGTTCCACACACGTTAACCAATGAACAAAAATCAAGGAGAAGTGCACATAGCAAAGACACCATTTCAGCCGCTGAAAATGATCCCAACTTCTTAAAATCGATTGTTACAAGTGATGAAACATGGTGTTTTTAATACGATCCTAAAACAAAGCGACAAAGTGCGGAATGGAAGTCAAAAAACTCGCCACAAGCCAAAAAAAACAAGAAAAGTTCCATCGAAAATCAAAACAATGCTCATTACATTCTTCGATAGTAAGGGTATTATTCACAAAGAATTTGTTCCAAGTGGACAAACAATTACTGGCGAGTTTTATTTAAATGTTTTGAGGTGTTTGATGGGCAGAATTCGTCGCATTCGTCCAGAATTTCGAGATGAAAACAGTTGGTGTTTGTTGCACGATAATGCACCCAGTCACACCTCACTTCTTGTTCGTAGATTTTTGGCAAAAAATAACGTCTGTGTGTTGAATCATCTACCGTATTCGCCTGATTTAGCACCCTACGACTTTTCTTTGTTCCCAAAATTTAAAATGACGTTAAAAGGGTGTTATTTTGATGATATTTCGACCATACAAACAGCTTCGACGCGTGCTTTGGAGGCGATTCCACTAAGTGAACTGGAACAGGATTCGAATCATTATTAAATCGCTGTAACAAGTGTATTGAAGCCGGAGGGACTTATTTTGAATAACAAACCAAAACAAATTATGATTTCTTGTTCCTATTTCATTTTTGTGGGAAAAAAATGATTTCTTGTTCCTATTTCAAAATTGTGGAAAAAAAGTTCCTCATAGGTGAAAGAAAATATCAAAGACAAAGGGATTTTCAAATCGAACAGTTGAAAGTAATATCAAGGAAAACATCATGTAACCCCATAGAGGAAGAATTTTTAATAACGGAAAATTAGAAAGCATGCGAAAAGTATTGTTCACAACAAAAGCTGTGGTAAGAGAAAATAAATACGTCTGCTGAAAGCGGAGATAGCGAAAAAAATATTTGACACTTACCCCACCTAGCGGGAAAACTGTGCATTACTTGAAGATAATTTCTTCATCTCTCTTGTAACCAATGGCATGCAGTAAAAAAAGAAATTTTCCAATAAGATTTTTAGAAGCGGAGATACAGAGGCAAATAGAAATACACACTATCACCGCCCAACCCCAGAAACATGAACTCAAAATAAACACACGAGTATAGGCACAGTGTTCTACTAAATGTTATACGATGTCAAAAGCAGTTCTTAAATCGGACTTTTAGAAACAAAGATATTTACAAAAACAAATTAAGCTTTTGCGACCCCTGGCAGGAAATCGCGCAATATTTTGGGCAGGAAATGCACACAAAATATTTTCGTAGTTAGTAGTAGGTATATCTGACTTCTGAAAAAGGATTCCTTTTTTTATCAGAATTTTAGACTTGCAGATATTGCTGCTTATATTCTTCGGACGGAAAGGTGAACCCATGCCTTCTAGTGGCACATTTGTGCGTTAAGAAAAATTTGAATTTATATGCAAAACATTTCGCGTCAGAAACGCTTTTCGACAAATAAAGAATTTTTGAAATCGAATTCTTAGAAGTACAGATATCAACAAAAATAAGATACTATATGCACATACACCTCTGTTGAAAAAACTATGCAATATTTTACGCAGAATTCATTCTTAAAAGGTTTTCAGGGCGAGCAGTAACTGACCACGAAATAATTTTTTAATGCGAGTTTTCAAAAATACAGTTATTGCTGCATCAGAAACAGAAATATACACTTACGTCACCTAGTGGCAGATCTGTTCCTTACCACAAATTAGAAATTGTATGTAGAATATCTCCACTCGATTCAAAAACAATTTTTTAAATCGTTCTTTCAGAATCAAAGATATCGGGGAAATCGCGATTTAACTTAACGACCCCTAGAGATAAAACCCTGCATTGCGTGTAAAAGAACGACATCCAAAATTCGTAATAAATCGTATAGTGAATGAAATTAATACTTTTTTTTTTTACAATTAGGTACTTAGAAGCAATTATATGGAATAAAATATATTTTGAATTTGATAGAATTTGCATTTACTCTCTCTTTCTTTAAATATATATATATATGCTTTGCTTTGACGTTTGTTGATTTATATATATATATATATATATATATATATATACGCTATGGACATGGAGACATCCAAATGGGAAATGGACATGGAGACATCCAAATGGGACGACAAGTGAAATTGATTTTATTATGTGTAACAAAAAATTCGTCATAGAAGACTGCAGTGTGCTAAACAAGTTCAACACAGGTAGTGACCATAGATTGGTGAGATGTAAGATGCACCTCAACACTAAACTTGAACGTGGCAAGCTCATAAGACAAACAAAATCTATTGACATAACCAACCTTAAAAAACACCATAATACCTTCAAGTTGGAAACTGAAGAACAGGTTCTCTGCTTTAGAAGGCCTAACATCGGAAGAAGTGGACATCTCTGAAGTTAACAGAAAAATAACCAAAGCTCTTATGGAAACAGCAACAAAATTAGCTGGGTCTAAGAACAAGTTGCATGTAAATAAATTATCAGGAAAAACGAAAATGTTGATGCAAAAAAGAAGAGAGATGAGGACAACTAAAGAAGATGTGACTTCCAAAGTGGGATATATAGAGTTATGCAAGACAGTACGAAAAAGTATCACTGAAGACGTAAGAAAATTCAACTGTGAACTAGTGAGGAAAGCAATTGAAAACAACCAAAGCCTAAAGATAGCAAAGGGACATCTCAGTAAGGGAAGAAAACAGATTATGGCACTGAGAAAAGAAGATGGTTCTGTAACAAGAAATAGAGGCGAAATTTTGACAAGAGTGAAAGATTTCTACTCCAAATTATATGAAAGGGATGATACATGTACTCCAGACATCATGAAAGATACCAGTACCAGAGTTCTTCCAGTCCTTCCAGCAGAAGTTGCACATGCAATCAAGAACATGAAGCGGGGAAAAGCTCCAGGAGAAGATGGAATTACTGTAGACATCATACAAGAAGCAAGTGGAGAAATCGAAACAGTACTCGCCCAAATTTTCACTCGATGCCTTAATGAAGGAAAGATTCCTGAGGATTGGAACACCGCTACAATGATCCTGCTACATAAGAAAGGTGACATTGAGGATCTCGGAAACTACAGACCTATCAGTAGTTTATAAAATCTTCACTAAAGTTCTTTCACACCGCTTGAAGGTGACACTGGACATGGCTCAACCGAGAGAACAAGCTGGATTCAGGAGTGGCTACAGCACAATAGATCATATCCACGTGCTGAGAGAACTAATTGAAAGAGCGAGGGAATATGAACTTCCATTGTGCATGGCTTTTATCGATTATGAAAAAGCCTTTGATTCGGTGAAACCATCAGCAGTTACAATGGCTCTGAAAACCTGCGGTATTGAAGATGCATACATTAATATTATTAATAACATCTATGACAATGCAAGTGCAAAGATTAGGCTGTTTGAAAATACAACACACATAAAAATTGGAAAGGGAGTGAGACAAGGTGACACCATATCTCCGAAGCTCTTTAATGCCACATTGGAGGGTGTTTTTCAGTCGCTGAGCTGGGAAAACAAGGGGATAAAGATTAATGGAGATTATCTAACCAACCTTCGTTTTGCTGATGACGTAGTCACTTTTGCAACTAGCCCATCAGAGCTGCAGAGTATGATCCAGGAACTTGCTGACAAGAGTAAAGAAGTGGGATTAAAAATGAACTTTCAGAAGACAAAAGTGATGTTCAATGCTTTTACAAGAAATGAAGATTTATCGATTGATGGAGAAAAGCTGGAGATAACCGATACGTACGTTTATCTTGGACAGCAGATATCAAGTGAGGGTCACATTGATGAAGAAATTAATCGGCGTACAAAACTTGCCTGGAGAGCTTTTGGAAGAAACAGCATAATTTTCAAGATCAATATGCCATTATGTCTTAAAAGAAAAGTGTTTGATCAATGCATCCTTCCAGTGCTTACGTATGGTGCAGAGACGTGGACCTTAACTAAAAGAGACATACAAAGGCTGCAGACAACTCAAAGCAGCATGGAGAGGTGCATACTTGGTGTAACCAGGAGAGATAAGAAGAGGAACTCGTGGATCCTAAAAATGACAAGAGTGGAAGACATCATGATCAGAGTTAAATCCCTGAAATGGCAATGGGCTGGACATACTGCCAGAAGGACAGATCATCGATGGACAGCCGAAATTTTAGATTGGATTCCAAGGGACAGGAAAAGACACAGAAGAAGACCACATGGGAGATGGGTGGATGAAATTCGAAAGTATGCAGGGGTGACATGGAGGAGACTGGCACAAGACAGACCGTTGTGGAGGAAACTTGGGGAGACCTTCGTCCAGCAGTGGATTGATAATGGTTGACAATGATGATGATGATGATATACGCTATGCTTTGTCGTTTGTTCGTTTATAGAATTTGCTCAAAATTTCCTGAGCCAGTTTCGGTAGCCTTTGCAAATTAAAATGCGCATTTCTTCCTTAAAACCATATTAGTTACTCACATGCGAAGCTGAGAGAACGGTGGTGCGCACGGTTTTTTTTTCATTTTGTTTGGGGATTTAAAGACCACCGTGAGCAACTCGATCGGCCATAAGTAATATCCTGTCTCTAATTTAGGGCTATTGCTTCCAGGGAATGTAGAAGCCCACGGCTGTGAGATAAACACAACATCCATGGCTCACCAGGATTCGAACCCGGACCCATCACGGAAGGATGAACAGAAGCCAGCGCTTAGACCATGCACCACCTTGGCGGCAGTGCGAACGTTGCAAAATAAGGATGTCGGTCACATTGCTGAAGATTCTCTGGGAGCTATTTGATTATTGCCGCTACTGCAAGCAACGAGTTCCTCCTGCATTCAGTGTGTTTGGTGTGGTGCTGAAAACACGAAGTCCGAAGCAGTTGGGATGTGACATATGCCCTTCCCCATAGAAATAACCCTGGGATGTGACATTAATTTTGTTTTGTCGAGCAATGTTTATTTACGTTTACATATATATTATATACTTAGATACATTGTTAAGTTACCAATACATACAGGGTCAAGTCACATTATTGTGACCACCAGCTAATATCCAGAGTAACTGCCGTGTGCAGCGCGGCCAGCAGCTAGACGGGTTGGGGGCCGCCCCGGTGGCGCAGTGGTCTAAGCGATGGCCTCTGATCATTCGTCCGAATGGGGTCCGGGTTTGAATCTCGGTAAGGCATGGATGTTGTGTTTGTCTTACGGCACTGGCTCTCTCCCTTCCCTGGAACCAGTGACCCCAAATTAGGGACGGGCGACTGCTTATAGCCCATTGAGTTGCTCACGGTGGTCGTTGAACCTGCAATCAAAAAAAAAAAAAAAAAAGACGGGGTGGGGATGACGTATGGAGCCGTGCTGACTGCAGTTCATCTGACAGCTGTTGGAGGGTGCGTGGTGGAGGATCCATAGAGCGAACAACACTGTCGAAGTTGTCTCACGGATGCTCAATTGGGTTTAAGTCTGGGGAAATACTTTGAAGTATTCATCGTGCTCTTTCAACCACTCTCAGACATTTCTAGCTATGTGACACTTCCTATTGTCGTTCTGGAATATCCCATCCGTCGCAGGGAAAACAATCAGCATGTATGGGTGTACGTGGTCTGCAAGGATGGATTCATAACGATTTGGTCCATAGTACCTTCCACAGGTATGAGTGAACCCAGAGAATGCCACGAAACCATTCTCTAGAACATAACGCTGCCCCCCCCCTCCCCCGCACTTGTATTCTTTCAGCAATGGTGGAAGAGTGTTTGTTCTGTGTCTCTTGCCTTATACGCCAACGTCCATCCGTTCGATGAAGCAGAAAACGTGACTCATCGAAGAAGGCAATCCTTTTCCAATCAGAGGAGGTCCAATTCCGATACTGGCGTTCAAATGCAAGCCTTTTTTTTCCGATGCACCTTCGTTAGCATAAGTGCAGTGTCCATCCGTCTGCATCGGAGCCCCATGCGCAACAGGGTCCGATGTATAGTCGTTTTAGACACACTTCCGGTTGCCCCCTGGTTCATTCGGCCAGTGAGTTGCTCCACTGTAGCGTGTTGATCGGCCCTCACGCACCTTTGAATCAGATGCTCACCTCTTATATCAATAGCGCTTAGTGTTCCGCAGTTTCCATGTCGCTTATTCGCAAAGGCACCATTTCTCCAATCACAATACACTTTAACCGCAGCAGCACGCGAACAGTTCGCAAACCGCGCGCTTTCAGAAATACTGACACCCTTGGCCCGAAAGCCGATAATAATCCCTTTTTGCAAATCTGAGAAATCGCTCCTTTTATCCACGACAGCAACGAGTGATATGTTTTCAGATTGCCTACAGCACACCTTTCATACCCTTTAAGCCAGCTCACGACACGTGCCTTCTTTCATCGGCTACTCGCTGTTGACAACAAAAGCAGTAGGTGGTCACAATAATGTGAATCGACTGGATACTTCCGAGTGAGCACTTCATTGAAAATTCATCTCGCCAGAAGATGAAGCCCGAAATTCATCAGTTGCTAAAAGTAGCACTTAGAAAGAGGAAAATCACAAATTTTTAACTGTTTTTTATTATTATTATTAGAGGTTTAATGACCACCGTGAACAACTCCGTGGGTTATAAGCAGTCGCCTGTTCTTAATTTAGGGCCACTGGTTCCAGGGAAGGGTGAGAGCCAGCGCCGTAAGACAAACGCACCAACCATGCCTCACCGGGCTTCGAAACCGGACCCGTCTCGGACGAATGATCAGAAGCCATCGGTTAGACAACTGCGCAACCAGAGCGGCTTAACTGCTCCCAAAAAGATTTTAAGCATTAAGGAATTTTGGATGAATGTCCAGTGCATGTGGCTATTAGCTTAGTAGAACTTATGAGCATGTAACGCCGGTAACCAATAACGGTGACCGAATAAAAAAATTTCGGTTGCTGTGTGTTTCTGGAACGTGGAGAGAGCGATGTATTTGTTTATTCGCTGGTATGAGGCTTGTTAAAAAATAACAGAAGACAGTCTGTGACGTGCCTGCACCGCAGGACGCACATGAGATAAAGGCAGATAGCAGCGAGAGCATACGTCCGCGTAGCTCAGCTGGGATAGCGACTTATTCCGGAATGAGGAGACCCGGGTTCGATGCTGGGCGTGGACAAAAATGACGGAGAAATTGACTTCGTTATAAGGTAATTCATGAAAGGGTAGTAGAAGAATATTACATGGCTCGTTGCAGGTAACTGTAACAAAATGAGGCGCGTTTCGTCTCACGACTGCTGACAGCCGCTTCTCCTACCAAAGAAAGCTCAAGTGAACGAGAGCTTCGTTAAAAATGTTAACAGGTCATGTTTAGCTCTTCGCGAATTTTTCTGTTCACACGCACTGAAACTTGAATCAAAATCTTAGACCGCTATTGCTGTCGAGGAATTAAATGAAATGAAAGAGAGCAAATTTGAATATTGTCAGCAACAAATTTAGCTTTATCGCTAAGCTACTGGTATGAATTGTGGAACAAATAAAGATACAATGGGTGCATCCCAAACCTCCTGGATGAAGTGCGCATTAAGAGGTAATGAAAAAGGACATGAAGGTTTTACCTATGTTGTAATGAAGCGGGAGTTGTACGCTACGTTACTTTCTTTGCGTTTACGATGTAACGGGCGTCCCACAAATGACTCCCTGATTTTAAAATGAAATAACTCGGAAACGGAGAATGATAGAAGAATGAAACAAGTGGTATGTTTATTTTGAAAGCCGTAAAAATCTGACACAGAAGTTTCAAAATTACTTACAAATGTTGCTGACAGGTGGCGCTTTACGCTGTAGTCGCGTTAGGGAGTCCGAGAAATAGTCTATAAACTGTCCTTTGCGAGCAGTCGTTGCAATCACATAACAATCGATTCAAAATGTGCACCTTTCGCAGCACAGAGATTGCGCAAACGAAGAATGAAATTTTCAGTCACATTCTGTAGTGTGTCAACGGAAATGGACGCACATGCCTCACCGATCAACTCTTCAAGCTCGTCCAGTGTTGCAGAATTGTTCTGGAAAACAGTGTCTTTCGATGTGCCCCACAAAAAGTAGTCGCAGGGGGTAAGATCGGGTGAGTATGGACGCCAATTCATGCCTGTTCCAGTAAATGTGGAATATTTCAAAGCAATGACTCTATTCCCGAAGTATTCCTCAAGAAAGGCAAAAACCGCTGGGGTACGGTGTGATCGGGCCCCATCTTGCATAAACCACGAAGTGCCTGATACTCGAGTACCAGAAAAACACAATGCTCCACGGAATACATGACTTCATCCACTTCCTTCAGTACGTTAACCTCCTTTCACGTTTCGACAGCGAAACTGTCCGAAGACTGATCGCTCTCTCAGCGTCATTTTCTTGTAGGACTTCCGTCCACAGGTAGTAGAGTTTAGGTCCCAGCCACCTACAGCGAGATCGCCTTTTGGGCAGGACACAGAAACGGAAGGAATGAGAGCAAGTCTAGCGACTTTGACAGAACAGTTTGTAGTGAGATTAGAGTACAGTAGATGGCGCCACCGTACAAGTACGCTATTGCACATAGAGGGGTGAGAGAATTTCAGGTGGGGTATAGGAAAGGATACCCATTTAACCAGTGGGTCCAGCACAGAACAGTTTGTAGTGGGATTAGAGTACAGTAGATGGCGCCACCGTACAAGTACGATATTGCACATAGAGGGGTGAGAGAATTTCAGGTGGGGTATAGGAAAGGATACCCATTTAACCAGTGGGTCCAGCCTGGGGGCCGTCACTTAACGTGCTCGTCCGATGCACGGCGGATATTCAGCGATAGTTAGTAAATCACACCATCTCTGAAAGATCAGCCCAGGCTTGAACCTGGGGACCCAGCATCGATAGTCTGAAACACTAACCACTAAGCCATCCGCGGCAACTGATCGCTCTGTGCTTCACAGCATTATTTATAGGACTCCGCACTGCGACTACAGCGTACAGCGCCACCTTTCGGCAACATTTGTAATTAATTTTGAAACTTCTGTGTCAGATTTTTACGGCTTTCCAAATAAACATACCACTTGTTTTATTCTTCTATCGATCTCCGTTTCCGAGTTATTTCATTTTAAAATCAGGGAGTCCTTTGTGGGACACCCTGTAGTTATGGGAACTCATAGTGCATAAAATTCAGTGATACAAGAACCTATTTTCCCGCCCAAGTGCTTGTGTGTGTGTGTGTGATCGTTCTCACGTATTTCTACGTTTTAGTAATACTCGTGCAGCCAAACTTCCACACAGTAAGATGAATCTCTAAATGCGCACCAATCACACAGTTTGAAGCATCACATTTTGGCAGATTTAACTTTCTCCAAACATAATCATCATCAGTAAAGGCACGAAGTTGGGCAGTTTCCATTTTCAGCTACATAAGTCGTGTTGTAAGATAGCAAATATATGAAACTACAAACTCTTTCGGACTAAGGCGCGTCTCATTCCGCTTACAAAACCGCGCGGAAAACATTAAGACCATCAATGATATCAAAAAGGAAATTTTAGGACGGTGAGACGAAAGAACTAATGAGGTCAGATCCCACTGTTAAAGCGTGTCACCATGTAACACAGAGATGAAAGGGGTGAGGATTCTTTACCCACTAATTTAAAAAAGAAGCGGGGAGAAATTCCTTACCCACCAACTTAACTTTTTCGGTAATGTTACCGTTGCACTGATAAATGCGATTTAAAACACCATGTTTAGACACTCAGTTTATACTAACGTTCTTCTGACCATTCATCTAAGATGGGTCCGGGTTCGAATCCCAGTGAGGCATGGATGTTGTGTTTGTCTTACGGCACTGTTTCTCTTCGTTCGCTGAAACCAGTGGCCCTAAATTAGGGACGTTCGGCTACTTATAAGCTAATCGAATTGCTCACCTTGGTCGTTAAACAGAAATAATAAATAAACTGATGGGTTTGTACGCGTATTTTCGGTCTGACGTTAACGAGAGAACCATTTCAACGTTAAATTATTATAAATCAGATTGTTCACGTATTATAAGAACGTAAGTGCAAGGCCCAATCTGACATTAAGCAAAACTCTTCTTGTACTGTTCCTACAGGGCGGGAATCACTTCGAGGTATAGTAAACGCTTAAACTTAATGTAAAATAAGGGTCGATGCTAAATAACTGAAAGTGCTACTCTGATTGAGATTAACATCCCATCCAGCTAAATAGTCTCTTAGTTTTTTTACAAGTTTAGTCTCGATTATTTTCGATTTGTTTTCATGTGTTCAAATCTTTTGCCTTAAGACAGTTACAGAGAGATTCGACCTGAAGAAAAGAGAAATCGTCTGCCATAGCCACATTCGTAGGGTTCAAATTCCAGTTTAACAGGATCCATGGATCTTATGCGGCTAGTAATCTTCGGCCAAGTGTAAGAGCCCGATTCGCAATGACTTATTGTGTGTAACTGGGGGTTCATCTCTCGGAGCAAAGGGTGTTCAGCTGAATAATTACTTTAACAAAATCCATTCATGTCATCTGCAAGCATCCCTCTGTTCCTGCACCTCATATGCGCACGGTGACCTGCACGTCTCCACTTCCAGCGGCACCCGTGCGGTATTACATCTGAGCACATAACTCCATTTCCTACGGCTTACTCAATTTGCATATATCCATATGAAATGTGTAGAGGCCGTTGAAGAGCGGAGGAGGGACCATTTCACTCTACGAGATGGCACTAAAACGACGGAATCATCATTTGGACGGTGATTTACGAGTGTTCGTTAATTAGATGCCTTACGTCATTCTCGCGTAACTATGCACAAAAGCCACGTTGGATCATTCATACGGTCATTAACGAACACTTACGTGGGTTGAACTCCGAAAGAGAGAGAAAACAGCTCGCTCTCTCTTTCCATCTTGGAGTTATAGCCTGTGCAATATAACAACGCGGAAGACTGGTGATTAGCACAAACAATTCCTTAAATCATTATTTGCCTCGCATCGCAGCAAGGAGCGGTGGTTAGAACTCACATCTTCCTTTTGTATCATAATCTAAGCAATTCAGTGAAGCTTTCAGAGCTTTAAATTACATTCACATCTTGTTTTTTACTTTTTCTTTCGGGTTTAATCGCTCCCTATAAGCATCTAAGACTATGAGGAACAACCCACCCTAATTTGGAACCAGATCCGCAACATAAAACCCAACATCCATGTCATATCCCAGTGATCGGTCCCACTGAGTCCACTGTACCACTGGGAAAGTCCTTTCGCGTTCACAAAGAGCAGTGATGAGCCGAAGTGGTCCTAATTCAAAGCGTTATTGTATTTCATTGATTCAGTAAAGGAAAATAAAATGAGTTGAAAATTAAATACATTTGCAGTACTTCGATTCAGGTATTCTGAAACGCACATGAGCCACCGACGGGGTTTTTTCTGTTTTGTTTTTTTTTGTTGGGTGTTTAACAACCACCGTGAGCACCTCAGTGTACTGAAATTATTTATTTGTCCTGGTTAACACATACCGTTTGCTTGAGAATTCATACAGATACAGTATTTGCGACACAGGGTACAACAAATATTCAAGTCATGTATATCAGCAAATTACATAGTGAACATGTGATACAGTATGCCAGTTTATCAAATAACAGAGAGAACATCCATTCCTTACTCGGGATTCGAACCCGGATCCCTCCCTGAGCGAACGATCAAAACTGGCTCTCTCCCTTCCCTGGAACCAGTGACCCTAAATTAGGGACGGGCGACTGCTTATAGCCCATTGAGTTGCTCACGGTGGTCGTTAAACCTCCAATCAAAAAAAAAAAAAAAACGATCAAAAGCCATCGCTTAAACCACTGCGCCACCGGGTCGACCCGACTGTTTTCTTTTCCGCGTTGTATGGCACCAGCACGCACATTTGAAAAATTATAGCTGTCTCACTGTAGCCAACCTTTATTTCTTTTTTTTTCTTTTGGAGGTTTAACGGGAACCGAGAGCAACTCAGTGGGCTACAATACGCAGTCGGCCGCCTCTAATTTAGAGCCGCGGCTTCCGCGGAAGGGAGAGAACAAGTGCCGTAAGACAAGCACACTATACATGACTCGCCAGAAATTCGAACCAGCACCCGTCTCGGACAAATGGTCAAAAATCAGCGTTCAGACAACTGCAAAACACAGATGCTGGCAGGCAACCTCTTAAAATATTTCTAATATATAAATCATGTAATTGCAAAGCATTAAGGGTTCACATTTTAACATGCCTAGTAGCACAACTAGCGTCAACGAGCCTGAAAACAAAAGCCGCCCCACACCGGTTGCGCAGTGGTTTAAGCGATGGCGTGTGATCATTCGTTCGAAAGGGGTCCGGGTTCGTATCCCGGTGAGGCACGGATGTTGTGTTTCTCTTACGGCACTGGCTCTCTCCCTTCCCTGGAACAAGTGGCCCTAATTTTTTTTTTTTTTTTTTGATGGGAGGTTTAACGACCACCGTGAGCAACTCAAATGGGCTATAAGCAGTCGCCCGTCCCTAATTTAGGGTCACTGGTTCCAGGGAAGGGAGAGAGCCAGTGCCGTAAGACAAACATAACATCCATGCCTGACCGGGATTCGAACCCGGACCCCTTACGGACGAATGATCAGAGGCCAACGCCTTAGACCACTGCGCCACCGGGGCGGCATGGCCCTAAATCAGGGACGGGCGACTGCTTATAGCCTACTGAGTTGCTCACGGTAATCGCTAAACCTCCAATAAAAAAAAATAATAAAAAAAAAGATGATAAAATATGACTTGCTTTGTAGTACGACATTTAGTCACCCATAAAACGCTGGAAACTTATGGACTTAATAGTTCCATACGGGAACTGTTGTTGTCTTATGAGCGCGATCAACAGCTTCATTGCGTATCACACGTTCAGAAATTTTCCGATAATAAAGTCATATTAACATCCTACTATGTATTAAAATTCGGTGTTGTTATTTTATTGCTTTAGCAGGGGAAAAAAATGCTCAGTATGAAAAACAAAATACATTTCTTATTAGAATCTTTCATACATGCGTTACGTGACACTAAAAAAGCCGCCCCGGTGGCGCAGTGGTCTAAGGCGATGGCCTCTGATCATTCGTCCGCAAAGGGGTTCGGGTTCGAATCCCGGTGAGGCATGGATGCTTGTGTTTGTCTGACAGCACTGGCTCTCTCCCTTCCCTGGAACCAGTGACCCTAAATTAGGGACGGGCGACTGCTTATAGCCCATTGAGTTGCTCACGGTGGTCGTTAAACCTCCAATCAAAAAGACACTAAAAATTGCATTCTGATAAATTTGCAGCAAAATAAGTAATAATACATTATGCACTTCTCCACGACATTGTCAGCAAAAGGGCACAGAAAGCTTGACGCCCGTTAGGTTTTTCGGTCAGTGTCTTGATGTCTGTCTGCCTGTTACAATTAAGAGAAAACATAAAATGGATAAAGTGCTTAATTTTTGCATTTTTTTCTTTTTGTGCACTGTTTCGTTAATTATCTTTCCTTTATTTTCACAACTGTAAACCAGATTTAAGTTTCCTTCACAATTGATAATTTTTCTCTATATTGGAGTATTGTGTTTATGAATATGCTTTCATTGTTTGGGGAGTTTTCGTTTTATAGATGGAAGCGTTAGGAAATACTGCTGCTACAATGACGACACCAAGACTAGGAAAAAGAAGCTATTAACTGAAAGCTTTAGATATAATATTAACTCATACGTCAACATGTTGAGTACACGGTAAAAAATTGATCTTCAAAACTGATATTTATTGATAAAATGTTTTCTGTCTTCTTTTTTGTTTGTTGACGTGAAGTCAGTCCCCTTCGTAATACGAGTGTTCTTGTTTTTAAGCTGCTGACGAGTGATAAGAAAAATCGATATCACTGAACAACTGAGCAAGTTTACGTTGCTCTCCTGCACAGGCCTGTGTTGCTTAATGTTCCTCGCCAACGTCCACAGAGCCATTCTATGATTTTTTCAACTTTTTCTTCTTACATATCATGTTACGTCAGAGTTCAGTTGTTGGTTTCTTTCCCCCAAAGTTTCTTAGTCTTTCTTAGTCTAACACATTACATACCTGAATTAAAAGTAAAGCCCAACTGCAGCGTCACATCTGATAGCGACACATGAGAGCTCTCTTCGCTTACGTCAAAAATGTAATTCTTATTGTTGCCTTAACCCGAAAATATCTATAGATTACTACAATGGCCACAGCGATGTTAAAGCCTTCATACTCGTACTTAAGAATCCCAGTTTGTTTCTGCCATCCAGGATCATATTCATACTTTCTGTGTTTGGAACTTACGAACTCATATCTTGACTTTCAAACCAGAGATTCAAAATTTGTCTTGTCTAATGCATAATTATATGATTTTTCGGAGAGCTTGACTACACTATAAACAAGAAAGATGACACCGAATTTTCGGGTGTAATGAGCATGTCTTTTGAATCCGTTCTGACGCGAATTCAATTTATCAAAGCTTTTAAAGTCAATGGAACCGGTGTGGAAAACGGTAGTAGATGACCGAAAAAAGAAGTTTTTCAGTCTGGCTTTTCATACCGCAGATATAGCTCTAAACGGAATCGTGAACTTACGCCCTCTGGTTGCAAACTTGTGCGTTAAGAAAAATTTGAAATTGTATGAGTAACATTTCACAGCAGAAACGCTCTCCTACAAAGAAATAATTTTTAAAATCAGACTCTTAGAAGCAGAGATATCGACTAACATAAGATGTCCTTACGCCCCCTGGTGGGAAAAATATGCATTATGTTAAAAATAAATTATTCTCAAAAGGTTTTTCTATTTCAGCGAAATCGGGCCAGGAAATAATTTTTTCAGTCGAGTTTTCAGGAGCTCAGATTTTGCTGCAAATGCATCAGAAGCAGAAGTTAAGACCTCCCCCCCCCCCCCAAGGTGGCCAAACCATTTTTTACCAAAGATAAGAAATTATATGCAAAATACACTATCTACCAACAAGTGATTGGACACCGCTGCAATCGACGATATCTGCGGTCCTGATACACGTCACGGCCGTCGCCGTTAAATATCGTGTGGGAAACAACAACGCAACAAGTCGCATGCAAGATGCCACGCAGTTCGGAGCTCTCTGATTTCGAGAAAGGTGTAATCGTCGGGTATCACAGAAATGGCCGATCCATACGTGACATATCCAGCGAGTTGAAGTACCCAAAATCGACAATGGCCTACGTGATTGGCAAGTGGAAGATGAGAGGTGACTGTCGGAATGTGCCCCGACCCAGCAGACCCACAAAACTGGGAGTTAGAGACCGACGGATGCTGGCCAGAGAAATTCGGAAGAGCCGCACCAAATCGATGGGCCACATCCGCGAGGAGTTTCAACAGGCATCCGGGAGTGTTCTTTCGATGAATACCATCCGTAAGGAAGCCCATCTGCTCGGTTATCATGGAGGTGCTGCCGCCCACAAGCCTTTGGATCACCAAGTCCAATAGCGCTGCTTGGCTAACGTGGTGCAAAGAACGTCGACAGTGGACCGTTGAACAGTGGAAACAGGTTCTCTGGAGCGACGAATCAAGGTTCACCTTCGACCGTTCGGATGGTAGGGTCTGGGTTTGGCGTCTGCCTGGAGAACGCCTACTGCCGGAATGTATTGTGCCAACTGTGAAGTTCGGCGGCGGTGGAATTATTCTGTAGGGGTGTTTCTCCTGGTATGGCACGGGACCCTTGGTCGCAATTCCTGGTAGACTGAACGCTGAGACCTACTGCAACATTTTGGATGACCATGCGCTTCCTACGTTGTGGCAGTTTTACGGGGTGGAGCCATGTTACTTTCAGGATGACAATACCACCTGTCATGTTGCGAGGTCCACCATGGCTTGGTATGGTGACAATGGAGTTAATCGAATGGACTGGCCTGCGTAGAGCCCGGATCTTAACACCTATCGAGCACCTCTGGGACGTGTTGGAGCGTCGACTTAAGGGGTGACCCCACCGTCCGAAATCGATGAAGGAACTGACCTGTCTTCTCCAAGCCGAGTGGAAGAAAATACCGCTAGCCCTCGTACAACGCCTGGTTGAGAGTATGCCCCGGAGGGTAGCAGCTGTAATCGCCGCTCGTGGAGGCTTCACCAACTATTGAAGGTGAATAAACTTCGTTTTCCTTTGCTATCACAGGTGTCCAATTACTTGTTGGTAGATAGTGTATTTCTCATCAGGATCTGTTTCCGGGGCGGAAATAATTTTTCAAACCAGAGCTTTAGAAGCACAGAAATCGGAGGAAATGCAATTTGCTCTAACGCCCCCAAGCGGAAAGTCTATGAATTACTTGAAAATTTTGAATTTATATGTAAAACATGTCACACCGGAAACTATCAAATAAAGAAGGAATTTTTCAAATCGGACCATTAGAAGCAGAGATATCGACAAAAATAAGATATACATCTACGCCCCTGGCGGAGAAACCATGCCATATTTTAAGAAGAAAATATTCCGAAAAGGTTTATCGACGTGAGTGGCATCGATCCACGAAGGAATATTTGAATCGAGATTTCAGAACCTCAGATTTTGTGACAAATACATCAGAAGCAGAAATTAACACTTACGACTCCTGATGGCCAAACCGTTCTTTACCAAAAATTAGAAATTACATGCAGAAGATTTCCCATCCGGAGCTGTATTTGCTGAAGAAATGTTTTTTTCAAATCGGAGTTTTAGAAGTAGAGATATCGGGGAAAACGCAATTTATTTTTACGTCTCTTAGCGAGAAATCTATGCGTGACTTGAAAAAGTGATTATAGCTAAAATACTCTTCGACATAAATGGAATTGAACGTTAAAAGAATGTTTTTAATGGGATGTTTAGAAGCAAATATATGGAATAAAATGTATTTAGAATTCGATATCATCTGCATTTACGCCCTTTAGCGGCAAAATTTCGCATCGTTTAAAAACACCGAAACGAAGGATCATCATTCATACATTTCAAGCTTCTCAATGCAAAAAGAATTTTTCAAATCGGACTAATAGTTGCGAAGATATGGTGTCTACAGGTGGACGGCGAAACCGATAGCATATGCACGATCTTTTTTTACAAAAAAACTCTTTTAATGAAATTTCCGTTTTTAAAAGTGCCCGTTTTTGTTTTTGTTTTTTTTTACTTTCGTATTTTCACGGATTTTTCTTAGTCAGTAATTCTGTTTACGTCAAAAAAGTGCGTTTGAAGTTTTTCCGTATTTTTACGGTAATTTCGCAAAATCGAAGTCATTTTATTTTCCAGCCCTTACGCCAGAGAATTATTTCGCGTCGGTGGCGGGAATCGAACTCAGATTGAATGGGTTGGTTTTACACAAGCCGAGCGTTTTAACCACTGAGCCAGAAAGTCCTAGGAATTGCACTCATATTTAAGGTAAAACTAATCTCGCGATGATGAATTTCTGTTTTCTTCTCTTTTTTTTTCATTAGTACGAGTGATTTAGTCATTTTATTTTCTGTTGGGGCTTATTATATTTTTGAATACGTTTGTAATCATTTTATTTTATTATTATTTTTTGTAGGTTGAATTATCACAAACTAAGCATGCTTTTCAACGTGATATTTCGAAGCAACAGAATGCTTTAGAACTTGAGATCCTTTTTTTTAACGGAAAAAACCTTTCAATTATCTTTAAGAAATGGGAAATTGTATTGTTTTATAGTAGTATTCAACAAAACTTCAAAATATAAAATGTACTCTTGATAGCAATAATAGCTTTTGTTTTAAGCACTCCACAAACTGTTATATAGACATCGTACGATCACCTGTACAATAATTTAAATACCCGGTTTTTTATGGAAACATTATGTATAATAGCTGGTGCACAAAATAGGAGAGATGAGAAGAAATATCCTGTGTCACAATAACTAAAATTCATGCGATGTGCTATCCACAATATGCGATCTCGCTACAGAACTTCAAAATCAATTCCTTTGACAGACGATTGAAATTTAACAGTTAATCAAACCTCAAGATTTCCCGCGAATCTCTCCTATTACCACAATGTTTTCGACAAACGGATACGGAAAAAGTGCGAACGCAGTTGTTGTTTTTTCGTTCATATGCGAAGGAATTGCTAAAAGGTTCCTAAAAATTCAAAATTTTCCGTTAACACATCTTCAAAACGGAAATTCGCCATCAATATAAGAAAGGAATTGCGGAAAGGTTTCTGAAAATTCAAAATTTTCCGTTAACACATCTTAAAATCGGAAATTTCCCATCAATATAAGAAAGGAAATGCAGAAAGGTTTCTGAACATTCGGAATTTTCCTGTCGTACGAAAACTCCGTAAAACTCGGGTTTCTTTCCGTCATTTCACGGAAAAGGTTGTATCAGAAATATTCTTCGTTAATCACGGAAAGTGGTTCGTGAATTTTAGAAAAATCTTCACAGTGTATTCAAGTTTGTGCAGAAATCGGCCACTGTAAAACTTACGACTTATCTTCCTTTCGCCGCCATGGTCAAAAGTTTACTACGAAACCCATAAGTGTAAATAATAAACGAAGAAATATATAATTTATGTAAAATGTTCACAATGTTGCTGTGTAAAAACAAGCAAACGTTAAAACACATGTTAGATGTAGTTTCACGCAAAGAGCAATTATAACGTCCAATAAAAGAGTGATTTCCGTCTGAGTTTATCAGAGCAATATGAATTTTTCGCAGAGTACATCATGAACTGCCATTTTCCTCATCATTTTGCAAAACACACGTCTGGAAGGTACAGAGTGATGGAGAGGTGTTGGGAGATGGGAAGTTGATGAGTCAATCACAGAGGTAACTCAGTTCTCTGGTGTAATCGATTTTGGGATTTCAAAGCTCTGGTAACATACTGTATTTCAGACAACTGAAACTACCTCCGTGAGGCCTATTGTGGATTGTCCAGGACTGACAACTCCTCCAAGTGACTATTACGTCACATTACTGTCCAGACGGAATAGGAGAGCAACAGAGCACCGTCGGTGTTGGGACTACCTTTCAGTCATAAAAAGTTCGATACCCTCCTCTACTATAACTAGAAGTCTCCATTTCTGTGGACTCCATGCCCGTAGACAAGCTCTATATAGCTCTATATGTGACAACCGCAGAACATGCCCGATTAGGGTGAGTCGCAAGATCGGAGAGCATACGTGTATTTTATTATTATTATTATTATTATTATTATTGAGAGAGAGATTGGAACACGGTACCCGTCTCGTAGCATCAACGAACGAATTGCCTTTTGTTATGATCGTGTGCCTGGCTGTGTGTACCGACATAAACCATCGGGATGAGATTCTTTCTAAAAGTCACATGACCGCCATAAACCATCGGGATGAGATTCTTGATTCCCGTGTAAAGCTGGTGCAATAACACAGTAGATTTGTTCCTACTAGATGATGACGTCGTCGATATATATACTAGGGGTGTTCAAATGAAAAGGTACGAAACGTCATAAGAACGTAACCGTTAACATATTTGCCTATGCCGCTATGGGAGAACGTAGCGACACATCTAGGGATGCGATTGGAGTCGCCGGCGTGGATCGGAGCATGCGCGGGCGCCCGCATGCGCAGAAGAGAACAGAGGCTCTTATAAAGAGCGCCGTCCAATTGACGCGGCAGTGCGTGTGAGGACAGGATGGCGTTCACATTGCAAAATTCGACGATTGAGGAGCAGCGAGATGTTATCCGATTTCTGACAGCGGAAGCTGTTAAACCGGCTGCCATTCCTTGCGGAGGGTGTGGTTCTGCTCCATGATAACGCGCGTCCACACGTCTCCAGGGTCACACACGCGGAACTGGCCAAGTTCCAGTGGGAGCAGCTTGACCATCCGCCCTACAGCCCGGACATGTCGCCCTGCGATTTCCATGTGTTTGGTCCCCTGAAAAAACATCTAAAAGGGAAGCGCTTCCACTCGGACGACGAACTCAAGGACGCTGTGAAGGACTGGGTCTCGTCACGGCCACAGGAATTCTGGGAACAAGGAATCCTTCGGCTCGTTAATCAATGGGATCGTTGTGCTACGGCCTATGGTGTATACTTTGAATAAAGTCTTCATTTATACCCACAGTGTCGTTTCGTACCTTTTCATTTGAACACTCCTTGTATATATATATGTTTTATTATATATAGACCCAATAATGCATACGCTCGTAGGACTATTGTAAAATAATAGCATGACTGAGAATCCAAGATACCAGGATCGATAGCTAACTGATTGTTTTTTCTTTTGATTGGAGGTTTAACTACCTCAGTGAGCAACTCAATGAGATATAATCAGTCGCCCGACTCTAATTTAGGGCCACTGGCTCCAGGAAAGGGAGAGACCCAGGGCCGTAAGAGAAACACAATATCCATGCCTCGCTGGGATTTGAACCCAGCCATCTCAGACGAATAGTAAGAAGCCAGCACTTAGACCACTGCGCCATCGGGGCAGCATTTAACTGATTTCCAGTGGGGATTGAAAACAGGATGCAACATAAACAATCACTCCGTACGTAATGTTTCAGCTACATTGGTAATGTAGTATGTAAATAAATGCGGACTGTGGCTGAATCATCCGGAAAACAACACGGTGAACCATCGGAGCTAAGAGAATGTGACAGGAGAGTTCTGCGAAGGACTGCTGGCTTAAAACGGAAATCAACATTGTATCAAATCATGCAAAATCCTATGTAAGACTATTTGGACTGGTGTTAGTACGGCGGTTGAATATCCATCCACAAGTTGCTGATTACTTCAACACACCGATTAGCGTGGAGTAAGGAACTTCGATTATGGACTGTAGACCAATGGAAAACCGTGCCTTGAACTGACGAGTCACGGCATACAATCTACGAGTCTGGTGGCTGTTTTCGGGTCTGGCAAATGTCGAAAGAAAGGTATCTTACGGGATCTAACGTCCCGATACTGAAGTTTGATGGAGGCAAGGTATTGATGGTATTGATTCCATTAGTTGTTTTAGACAAAACTATGACTGAAGTTCTAATTAAAGATTCTGGACAATTATGCACTGTTAACGTTGTGGCAGTACTTTGGGGAGAGGACAAAACTCTATCAGCCTAATAACTCATCATGTCCTACTGCTAGCGTTGTTACAGATATTGATTTGAGGATATGGGTGTCGAAAAGTTGGTCTGCAGCCCCGGTGGTGCAGTGTCTTCTGATCACTCGTCCCAAAGGGGTCTGGGTTCGAATACCGGTGAGGCATGGATGTAGTGTTTGTCTTACGGTACTGGCTCTCTCCCTTCCCTGGAACCGTGGCTCTAAATTAGGGGCGGGCGACTTTTTATAGCCCAATGCGTTGCTCACGGTGCTCGTTAAACCTCCAATAAAAAAATTAAAAAGTTGGTCTGTCCAGCTCAGAGTTCGGATCTGCATCCAATAGACAATCTCTGGAACGAAATGGATGGTCGTGTGTGTGGATGGCTGAAGCGAGTGCTTGCTTATAACTACTGATAGGTTTATTTTTGATACTGCTGACATGAGAAGAGGAAAGGAATTATTTTATCGTAGCTTTCGTAAAACCCGGCCGCTATATGAACATTTCTGTTTGAGGACGCTAGACACCATTTAGTTCACGTACTTCGCCCGCTTAAACGGTTAATATAGGCATACAAATAAATATATCGAGACACCGGCTACTCATATAGACATACAAATACATTATCTTATACGTCTCACTTGGGGATTTTACTTGGCTTGATGACAACTTCTTTCTCAATCACTTCTCTTCCTAGGGAATTCATTTCCTATGCTTTGCTTACTCTCTTTTCTGGCAAGAATATCCTTCCTGATTATGTATCCCCATTCGAGAGGAAAAAGAAAATTACATAAATGTAAAAAACAGTTTCGCCAAAAGGACAGAGTAGCGATTTTTAATCCCTCATTCGTAGTGATATCAAAAATCGGTGAAGCTAAATGAAATGTTTTTTCTATCTTGCTTCGGTTTCATTTTTTCGTGTGCCGATTTGCGACCAGAAGGATCCACATTTCTTGTCCCAAAACAACCGAGAATAATTTTTTAAAATGTGCAATACTGCGTTCAACCTTGGCACGAGTCTCAAAAACACGATAGTTGCATTAGTAACCATAGCAACCGGCCACACCTGTTTATCACGTATGCGTCGTCGTTAAAGTGCAGTATAATAAATGTTGTTTCGTGAACCCCTAACAAGTGTTTTCGCGCTGTGATTTTTTGAAAAATGGATGTGAAAGAAGAACAACGATGCACCATTAAATTTTGCTGTCGACTTAAAAGTCTGTCGGAGAGACTTTCCGTCATATTCAAGAGGCTTATAAAGATGAATGTCTAGGAAAATCAACAATTTACAGATGGCATAAAAAACGTATGGATGGTCGGGAGTCGGCGGCTTTTATCGCACATGGAAAGAAGACCTTCAACGAGTGCTACAGAGGTAAATATCAATACAATACGTGTTATCATACGGGAAGGCAATGTTCCAGGGCTTGCCGATAGCCAACCCCGAACCAAAGATTCTCTCCCGTCTGAAGTCCGACGCATTCCTCCTAAGCAAAGCCACACACTAAGATGCCTCCTCTCCGAAAAACGCAAGATTAATTGATTGGCTCGCTGGCCCCCTCTACATCGTACTGCTTGGGACAGCTGAAAAGCAATAATGTCCAGTTTTATTCTTCTCACATCGACGAAACTATAAATCTAACACCCCCTCTGCTGCGACGCGTTGGAAAAGAAGTACTTTGCCTGTTCGCTGCCCTTCCCATCCAAATGGCGGGAATTGAAAGAAAATGACTACAATTCACTATCTTTTAAAATGGCTACTGAATTTCGCTTCTGATAAATATGGAAGCCCCGGTTACAGCAAACACCTATCGATTAGAGATATCGAAGATGTGGTTCACATTTAAAAATCATCAATTCACAGAATTTTAATCCAGAATTTGGGCATGAAACGAGTTTGTTGAACTTGGGTTCCCCATTTCTTTTCATGTGGGACACAATGCAAGGCCGCGCATGTCCAGTTCTGTCGTCTCTCATTTGAAGAAAATGAATATTAAGTTGATGCCCCAACCTACATATAGTCCAGATTGTCGCCATGCGACTTCTGGTTGTTCCCCATTTTAAAACAAGTTAGTAAAATCATGCAATGCTTTGATTATGATACGCTTTTCAACATACCAGAAATCATTACTCGAGTTGTTACTGAAGTTCTGAGGATAATGGCTGTGAAATAAATATCGCTCCTGTGTTTTGACCTTTGTCTCTCTTTCGATGATATTAAACAGAACCGGTTCAGTATACCTCCGGAACAACATACTAAAGTTTTGTCGCAATAGAATCGTTTTTATTCAAGTTATGAGGATAATGGCTGTGGAATAAATCTCGGTCCTGTGCCATGTCCTTTGACCCCGTTTCGATGATATTAAGCAGAATTGGTTCAGTATGCCTCCGGCACAACGTACTAAAGTTTTGTCGCAATAGCAGAATTTTTAGTCAAGTTATGAGGATAATGGCTGTGGAATAAATCTCGCTCCTGTAACCTTTGACCTCATTTCGATGATATTCAACAGAACCGGTTCAGTATACCTCCAGAACAACATGTGAAAGTTTTGTCGCAATCGAAGCATTTCTACGTAAGTTACGACGCATAAGGGCAATGGAATGGATCCCGCTCCTGTGTCCTGACATTTAACCCCATTTCGTCCATTTTAAATAGGGTTCGTCTTCAGATTGTCCCCTACCACATACTAAAATTTCATCGAAATCGAACCATTTTTAGGTGAGTTATCGTGCGGACAGACGGACAGAGCTGGAGGATATACGCTTCTTCGACCTACGGTTGGAAAGCGAAAGAAGACATTAACGGCGACGACAACTTGAGACCGAACAACAACTTATTACAGCTGAGCAGGGGGGCTTCAATAGCATTTTAGAAGAATTCCAGAAGACATTCAAAAAATGGGAAGAACGTTGGGACACCTGTATTCGATGTTATAGACTGTATTTCGAAAAAGATGACCACTTCCCTGATAATTAAAGTACGCATATTTTTTTTATAAAATCATTATCAGTTGCTTTGGGACAACTCTTGTACTTTCGTGTTCCGTGACGCCATCTGTAGTTCGCGCATATACAAGACTTTCCTCATTTTGCTGACCCAATCACTTATATACAAATAATGTATGCTTTCATGTGGGAACCTTCTCATAAACAGCTGAGCAAATAAAGCCAACATTACTTCGAGCTCAACAAACGCCACCAGAGCAATCGACATCTGGATTCATTATTTATGCCTCCTACAGGTCCATTGTGACGCAAGCGATTAATATGTGAGAAAATAATAACTTTCGCCGATCTGCGAATAAAGAAAATCGATAAAAGCACACGCAGGAAAACGTTCCATAAATTATCCACTGACAGTTTTCCACAGCTTTCCGCGAAAAGACGAAAATAAAGAAATTCGTAATACTGAAAGAAATATTTTACGTCAAGAATATTTCCTGTAGACGTGCGATCAGTTTTTGGAAAACACTTGATAATTTTGCAGGGCAAATTAATCCTTTATTTAACGCGGAAAGCGAAACGTGTCAATAATATGTGCTGCGAGACTTCTCCTTCAGCAAGAAAAAACTAACACCTTTATATTATTATAATAAAAATAGTTCCATCCCAATTCCCCGCAAAGCTGCTTAGAAAAGTGATCAATAACGTTAACAATTTGCCTGCTGGCACACAATGCAGACAAACACGAATTTCACTATCTCATTGTTAGTGACTTCAGTGCTTACAGCGGCGGCATCATATCATTCTTCAGCAGCAAATTAATATGAAGAAAGCAAAGATAATATTTACGAACAAAGCAAAAATTCTTACCTTCTGCTGACAATACTGTGACAGTGTAATTCGGTCACAACATTACGTTACAAAGTGATATTGGGACACATACAGGGGTTGGACAGAATAATGTGAACACCACGCTCAGAAAAGTGACTTTTAATGCAGCTGCGTGCGTCGTAATACGCAAAAGGTGTCCACCACATATTGGTTGTAATTGCTTTGTTTAGAACCTCAAGGTCCTGTTTAAGTGCATTAGAGTGCCTTGTTGCAAAATTTCTTTCAGATTGACGACGAAATGAGTGACCTAACTCACTTCGAAAGAGGGATAATTGTTGGTGGCCGGCTAGTTGGTGCCTCCGTGACAACAGTCGCCTGTGTAGGGGGGGGGGGAAGGGTATAGAGAGCTACTGTATCTAGCGCCATGACAGCATACCGTGTTTGGCTAAACCTCGTCTGCGAAATACAACAGCTGCCGAGAAACGACACTGACTGATAGAGACAGGAGAGCATTAAAGAGGATTGTTACCCGTAATAAGAAAACCACGGCGCTGAAAATGAGTTCGCAGCTCAATCTACATCTCCAGACCGCAGTATCAACGAAAACAGTGCGCAGAGAACAGCATAAACAATATATTCATGGCAGAGCTGCTATTGAAAAAGCTCTGGTGACCCGGATGAATGCACAACGGTGACGGCAGTAGTGCGAGGAGAATACAACGTGGATTGCAGATGCATGGAAGCGTGTAATGTGGTCGGATGAATCCACATTCACACTATTCCCCACCGCAGGACGTGTTTACGTGTGGAGAACACCGTCAGAAGCGTACAACCTAGACTCTCTGCTCCCAACAGTGCAGCATGCTGGTGGTTCTGTCGTGCTCTAGGAAGGTCATATCGTGGTTTTCAGAAGGTGCTTCGATCACCTTGAAAGGACGGATGACTGGCAGAGCGTATGAAACCATTTTAGTCGGCCAAGTCCATCCAATGGCTCAGGCATTGTTTCCTGCAGGGAATACCATCTATCAAGTTGCCAACGCTCCAATCCACAGAGCTCGGAATGTCCAATCACGGTTTGAGAAACATGAAGACGAACTTTCACATCTTCCTTGGCCTCCAAAATCACCAGACTTAAACATCATCGAGCCAATGTGGTCTATGTTGGAAAACAGAGTACGATCCCTTTATCCTCACCCTAGGTCTCGCAAGGACCTGGAGCAGTTTCTGCATGAAGAATGGTTTAACATCCCACTAACCACCATCCAGGATTTGTATGCGTCCATTCCAAGGAGGATTCAGGAGGTTTTGAATGTCAAAAATAGTCCTAGACCCTATTGGGTACGTAAAACCTTCTTTTCCTGGGTGTTCACATTATTCTGCCTGACTCCTGTAGGTTTATGAGCATGCACATGCAGATTCCATTTATTTTTTCTCTTTACTACTGTTTTACGGATCTCATTTTGGTCAGTACGCGAGATAAAGTTTGCTCTTCTGATCTGACTATTTCCTTCGCATTTAATTATCAGTGCTTTTGATAGATGTTTTTCTGAGAATTTCCTTCTGCTGTGGATGTATGATTCTTGGAAAGTACAAGGGCGGTCTGATATTTTAAAGGTACATGTAGCGTTGATGCAAATATGCCCGCGTAAGTGGAACGTAAGTTTCTTGAGTATACATCGTATGGATGAGAAGTAGTTGTTTCGCATTCGTTGTTATTCTCCTATCAGTGGTCTGCGGTTGGCAAGCGAACAAAATGGATGATGTTATTGAAAAGTATTCCAAGTAAGAAGTACTGAGCGGAAGCAGTCACTCTAAGCGATATTTATCGCTGGTTTGTGAGTGTCTATGGACAGAATGTTTTAAGCCGAAAAGAAGTGTCAGTATGGAGCGGGAAATTCCAAAATGGTGGAACGGAGTTGAATGATGATTTCGAGCGACACAAAGTCAGACCAAGGACTTCGGACACGGAAGACAATTGTGTTCTTGTAGAAGATTTGATATGGGAAGGTCTAAGAGTAAAGGTTCGTGAAATAGCTGAACAGACAGGTGTTCCTGAGAATATTGTTCATGTAAGCATCACAAATTAGGGTTTCGTAAAGTTTCTTGTCGGTAGGTTATAAAAATGCTGAGCGACAGACACAAAACTGACAGTATGGTTGCTTCATTCGAAAACCGCACCCGTTATCATGATGAAGAGAACTCCATATTGAAAACTGTGACAGGGGATGAGACATGGGTGCACTATTGAACACCCCAAGTCCAAACGAAACTCAGTGACGTGGAAGCATCCACAATCTTCAATCTCCAAAAAATTCAAGGTTCAGCCATCTTAAAGAAATCAATGGAGTAGGTGTTTAGGGATTCTGAAGGCCTCCTCCTTCTGTATGAATTTCTCCCTCCTAAAACAAAAATTAACAGTGAACAGGTACTGCAACACTCCAACAAAATTTCAGAGAGTCATTAAACGAAAGAGGCCAGGACGTTTAATCCCTGGATTGCGAATTTTGCGTGAGGGCGCTAGACCTCACGCGGCACGCCAGAAGATGTAGGGAGTTCTGTTGCATCCGCCATACAGTCCCGACCTAATACCATCAGATTACCATCTCTTCGAAGTGTTAAAGAACTTGTTATTGGGTAAACGATTCGAGGACGAGGCAACACTTCAATAATCTTGGATGGGTAAGCTACCGTGAAGGAATGTTTAAACTCGTTTATAATAAATGTCTAATGTGTACGGTAACAATGAGAAAAATAACCATTTTTATTTAGTTTCATTGGCATGTATTGCTGATATGGTGACATAAACAATTTTCATGTAATTGTAGCTTGTACCTTACTTATCGGACGACCTGTGTATTACGCAGCATCGTATCCTAGGCGGAAGACAATGTAGTTTTACTGGGGCTTCACTGCGACTGAAAGTAAATGCTGCTCCGAAAAGATAAATGTGACTCATGGAAGACATGATTCAGAGTTTGCAAAATTTCTAAGACATGACCGAGAAAGATGCTTTCAGGTATTTTTACGCTCATAGAATTAGATACGCTACAACATAATATAATGAGTCAAATAAACCCAATAGTGATATCAAGATATGAAAATAAATATGTAACGATTACGAAATTTTTATTTAATATATAAAAACTGCTGACAAAATACTTGCATTCTTAAAAACTAATATCACGTGACCTCGCGCATTGTGCCTGGCGCCATCTTCAAAATATTATTCCAGTCTTGTCCCCTTGAGCTCTCATCTGAGTGATAGAAAGTGCAGGTGTCGAACCTGAGAAAATTTACTTTCAATCATGCTCCCAGCCCCGTTCGATTGGAAACAGATCCGCTGATCACGATGCGCATGAGAGAACATGCTTTTTTAACAGTCAATCTAGTAATGTTGGAAGTATAAAGGACGTCATTATTCTGTTGAAACAGCTTTAAGGAAATTATTCTGTCAGGCTAACCAACAACGAAATGAATACATAGTCGCTTTAAGCGAAATAAGAAATATCGTACTCTCTTCCTAAAACACGGAGCCTGTTTTTTTACTACACTGACAGAAAAAACAATCCCAACACCAAGAAGGGGTTGTGTTAGATAAACGACAGTTGGTAGGCGGTGAGAGTACATCTGTAAGATGACGTCTATGCAAATTTCGCGCTCGGCGCATACGTGTGGCGCTAGTAGCGCCCCTCGGAACATGCAAAGCAGGTTTGCTGTAAATACGCGCTATAACGTTCGTGAGCGTTAGTTATCGTTGAGATTCGACGTAGTGTGTTGATGTTAGTCAAGAATGCCTTTAAGAAGACGAAGAAGTCATTATCAACAGCTCACGGAGTTTTAACGAGGTCGTGTAATAGGGCTACGAGAAGGTGGATTTTCTTTCCGCAATATTGCAAAACGACTTGGCAGGAATGTAGCCACTGTGCATGATTGTTGGCAGTGGTGGTCAAGGGAAGGTACTGCCTCAAGAAGACGGGTTCCGGCGGCCACGTGGCACTACTGAGAGGGAAGACCGCCGTGTACGGCGTATCGCCGTTATGCATCGTACCGCGTCTACGGCAGCAATTCGAGCTGCAGTTGCCACCATAGTGACAACGATCTGTTACAAATCGGTTACTTGAAGGACAGCTCCGAGCCAGACGCCCTGTAGCGTGCATTCAACTTACTCCAAACCACTGCCGTTTGCGACGTCAGTGGTGTCAAGCTAGAGCTCATTGGAGGACGGAGTGGAGATCTGTTGTGTTTTCTGATGAAAGCCGGTTCTGCCTGGGTGCCAGTGGTGGCCGTGTGTTGGTTAAAAGGAGGTCAGATGAGCGCCTGCAACCAACCTGTCTGCGGCCGAGACACACTGGACCTACACCTGGAGTTATAGTCTGCGGAGCAATTTCCTATGACAGCAGGAGCACTCTCGTGGTTATCCCACACACCCTGACGCTACAGTTGTACGTCGGTCTGGGGATTCAACCTGTTGTGCTGCAATTCATGAACAGCATTCCAGGGGGTGTTTTCCAACAGGAGAACGCTCGCCCGCATACCGCTGTTGTAACCCAACATGCTCTAGAGTGTCGACATGTTGCCATGCCCTGCTAGATCACCAGATCTTTCACCAATCGAGCACGTATGGGACATCATTGGATGACAACTTCAGAGTCGCCCCCAACCAGCATTAACCGTCCCTGTATTGACCGACCAAGTGTACCAGGCTTGGAACTCCATCCCACAAACTGACATCCACCACCTGTACGACACAATGCATGAACGTTTGCGTGCTTGCATTTAACATTCTGGCGGTTTCACCGGTTATTAATGTACCAGCATTTCACATTTAAAATGGCTCTTCTCGCGCTTACATTAAGCTGTGATCTTGAAACCTTAATCGATTAAATATGTTACCTATACAAACGTATTGCCGCCATTTCATTCCTCTACAACTATTTTGTGGTGGTGTTGGGATTTTTTTTTCCGTCAGTGTATATCTGACAGCTCCCCAAACCATTACACCGGAAGTTTGCAATGTGTGTCGCTCGTTTGTGGTTCTTCTGCTCCCAGCCGCTCTTCTGCGACCAGGCGCTCTTCTACCCTTATTCATGCCGAAGCTAAAATGATTCGTATCACTAAGTATTAATGAAAAGTATTCACGATGCCTGTCAACCCATGAAAGACTAAAGACGTTAATTTTTACAAGAGTGAGAGAGTCACACGGTTCAAAGCTGGGCTCGAGATTTCGGCTCGGTTGCAGAAAACGATTGCGAGCTTTGAAGAAGTCATGTGAGGCACAAAAACACTTCTAATGTGTGCAGAAATAGCCAAAGCCCCCCCCCCCAACTCTAGGCCTGTAGTGCCTTTAGTCGGTGCCTCCCTCTCCCCACTGCGTCCAACATAGATGACTTGCAGACAGTTCTCGGGAAACTCGTTCAATTGTATCACAGAAAACATTCAGCCGGCAGGCATTCTATTCATTGTCTATCGAAGTCTGAGAATCAACACACGCGCAAAGCAATTTTGTCTTCTCCATGGTATCTGTCATTATATACAAAGAATTTTAAATATTTGAATTTTTAAGGAAAATAAACAACAACTTACGCTCTAGTCTTTGTTCGCAAACATGGTGATGTCTGTTTTAATACTGAATAAAATTTCTCCAATATTTAAATATTTTATTGCTGTAATTTTCTTGCTCTTACCATTATCACTGATCTTTTTAAGAATGCGACAACTCTTTAACGATGTTCCGGTTTCTATTAGCGTATTTCTGTTATTGGCAATTTCTTCGTGCGTGTGTCCAGCGGGAGATACGTCACCTCCTAGCGCCTACTACTGACAATTAGTATGTATTCAATACGTGTGCAGTTGACAATTTGGAAATGAAATGTGGCGAATTATTTTAAATTAGGAGCACAAAAGTTTGAGGTAGAAAGCCCGCGTTTTGGAAAATAAAAAGAAGGTGATAGAGAGTAAATTCACTGTTATTTTTAGCATTAATAGCCTTCCTTATTTGCCACTCATAAAATGAAAACATGTTTATTTTTTGCCAGTTTCTGTGGAAAGAAAGATGGTCTCTTTACTAATTTTCAGTCAGCCGATAATGAGGTAGAAAGATAACCATCCCTATTTTCTGAGGGCAGGTTGTTCGCGAAGTGCAGTTCGGAAACGACTTTAATGCCATGGAAATGATTTTATGGCATCAGCGTCCGCGGAGGAAGAGATGTGAACACTTGGCCTATTTGGAATTTTCAGAATTCCTCCTCTGTTTCACAAGGATTTGTCTTCTTCTTGGTATTAGTCAATAAAAGTAAAAGAACAATGGCTCACACGTAAGAGGAAAATGCAAGGGTGGTAATATACATGTGAAAAGTAAGTTGCTAACGAAAGGATCATGTTGCGTGACACCTACCTGACTTACGCACTCAGCAACTGTCCAAATGGTCGCAGGAGGGGTCACACAAAATGAACGGTCCACACTTTTTCGGAGAGCAGGTAGAAAGAAAAAAGAGGGTACTGGCTATCGAAAAAAGGGTGTGAAATAGATTTGGTATTTCTCCGTGCGACGAAGAGAGTTTTCGGCTCCCTGCAGAAAGAATGATCTTTGATGTTGAGATGGGATAACAAGGTAGAAATACAGTTGGAATCGGGGATTTGTTAGCTGAATAACTGAGATACCTCCCTGATAGAATACGGAATAACAGAACAAAGTGTAGTTAATAAAACGAGTAATATAGGTACAATATGAAAATCGGGACAAGCAATTCCGTGACCTCCATATACTGCTTTGAATAGAAAGCACCATTGACAAACAGCGAGCTCTCATGTAGCTAGGGATTCATGTATCTCATCATCGGGGGAAATTACAGCTAGAAATCCGTAACTGCTTAATTTTTACCTTATGAACGAAGAACTGACGAACCCACGCCCCAGGGTATTGAAAGTAACCTAGTGAACAACCTTGTTAAAGTTCTTACATACCATACAATTAAACTGCATGGAATCCGCTGATCTATTAGGGGTCGGTGTTCCCACGGTCCGAACCAACATTTGCAAATACTGTACTGCAACATGAAGCCCTTTGACTAAATATTGATCAGTCGATAAAACATTTGTGACGTGCCTGCGCCACAGGAAGCACATGAGATAAAGGACATGTGCTCTCATTGCTAGCAAATAGCAATGAGAGCACATGTCCGCGTAGCTCAGTTGGGAGAGCGACTTACTCCGGAGTGAGGGAACCCGGATTCGATTTCGGCGTGGACAAACCTGTGTTTACACATTGGCTCCCGAACTTCCAGGATGACCCGGCTGTTAAGTTTCTCGCAATGATGTGATGTTTTTTCCACACGGCGAGACAGGAAAACTGAGAATCCCTTCTTCAGTGCTTCGAAATAATAAATGTGTGTGCTGTTAAGTTCCATACACCAAATTGTCTGCGATTACTCAAATGCACGTTCTTCAGCGGATGACTGCCTACGGCGACACATGGTCCCACCTGATCCGTGGGTCATGCCCCCGTACACCTTTTTGGGGGGGGGGAGATGTGACGTGCCTGCACCGCAGGACGCACATGTGATAAAGGCAGATAGCAATGAGACATATGCCCCCGTAGCTCAGTTGGGAGAGCGACTTACCACGGCGTGGATAAACCTGTGTTTTCACACATACTAAACAAATAAATTACATAATCATACGGAGCCTTACTGAGAATTTGAAAGCACAAAATCATCTGCTAGCAAAAGCTTGGATATCCATTTCATGTTTATCTATCCGCTATGCACTTTTTTCTGTGTTCTTAAGAACCAGTTATATCACGGAAGAAAGTGAGACAGATTCAGTTACGCCACCAAGCGGTAAAATTCCGCATAAGAGAAATGATTAATACGCTTTTCTCGATACTACACAGTGCGAGGAGAGATTTTCCTATCCGGCTGCTAAAGAAGATACGAGCGAAGATACAATGATCACAGAAATACGAACCAGTAGACAGGTAGATAAGGCAGTGATGTATGATATGATAAAGGTGGTTATGTATGACATGATAAAGGCGGTTATGTATGATATGATAAAGGTGGTTATGTATGACATGATAAAGGCGGTTATGTATGATATGCTTTCGTGTATACTATCAAAAGAAAAGATGCTTTCCAATCAAACTTCTACAAATAAAAAGAGGGCATCCACAGACAGTTTCACATTCGGACGTACAGGTATTACCTTTCCAATAGATGTTTCCGACTTCTAGATGGTGTACAAATACTGTGAAGAGAGTTCTTCAAAAATGAATAATATTACGGGATCAAAATTATAAAAATTCCTTTTTGTTTTTTTTTAATTTGTCGTAGATATGAAAATGACAAAAATCACGATTTCTGGTGTACTATATTTATTTATCACTCGACTGTTTTTATTTGTTTGTTTGCTTTTTAATTTCTTTTGTTTTGCTTTTGTTGTTTAGTTGCTGCTTTTTATTTTTATTTTTTTGTTTCTAAATTTAATAACTACCGCGAGCGTCTAAGGAATAAGGAGTCTCCTTTTCCAAATTTGGGTTCACTTGTTTCAGGGAGCACGGGCGCACCTTCCACGCCTCATCCTCATCCTTACTCGAATGAGTAGCCAGAAGTCCGCGCCTCTGACACTCACTCACCGGAGCGGCTCGTTCAGGTTTCTTTTTTCAGAAAATGGCAGGAATGCCATATTAGAGTGACAACGATTCCAATTAAATTTATCACTGGATACGTATCTCGAGAGAACTTAAAAAAAAAAAACTATAACATTGTAGTAGTTGGAACGGCAGTTAGCGAATGTAAAAAAAATCAACAGTTTAAAGCAGCAAATCCAGGGCAAAAACCACGCAATAGGTAATTTAAATATAAACAGAGGATTAGATGCAACAGCTTTCTCCCGTTCGCTTCTACGCCTGACTGCGCGTATACGTACATGTATACAACATGTATCTCTGTAAAATTTTCTTTGCTTGCCTGTGTTCAGTATATTATAACCATGAGGAACTGTTGCTAAACATTTTTTTTTTAAGTAAAAGGAAATCTATACGTCGATTAACAAACTAATTCGAAGGAAAAGGTCTTAAAAAGAAAAGGAAAATTTACTTGTATTTGTTGTGTGTCTCAAAATCGATGATAAATTTAAACGTAACTCCTTACCTTAAATTAATTTGTTTTTTAATCTTTTAGTGCCTCATAACCAGAGTAGCTGAAAATTAAAATCAAAATTTACATTTCAAACTTGTTTTAGGCCTACCTTCAGCTTGCTTCCGTGGAGACCGTATTAAATATAAAGATAAATATATGCTGAATACCACTAGAAAGTAGATAACATTTTCCTAATTTTCCTTAAGAAATTGAGTGAAAAAAAGCAGACAGTCCTCCTCTGGAAATGTGTGTTAGAAGTGTTCATCATTTACTGAAATGCTGGTGTAAAGCATAAACAAAATGTGAAATTTCCTCACCTTCCTAGGTGTTTGAAACAAGCAAGGATGCAAAATCAAATTACAAAAAAAAAGAAAAAAAGAATTACAACTCCTCATTAATTTTGTTCATCAATAAATGCAGACCGACTGGTCTTTTTACAAAATTGGATTCTTGAGTGTTGTAATGTGTTGTGTGATTAATATATTAGTCAATAGCATGTGTCCACACTAGCCTAGAGCAGTGGGTGGATCGTACTTGGGCTCTTTCCATTTATTTTGCAAGTCACAAACCGCAATAGTTCTTGAATAACACAGACTGGGGGGGTCATCTCTCGGCCATAAAAATGAAATAATCCTCTTGTACTGCAACGACTAATTTCTTTCTTATTTTGATCACAGTTGTGGGAATAAATTAAGCCTTTATATACATACCTACCTGTAAATTTTGCTTGTCTGTTTTTAATATTCACATTCTGAGGAAAAGTGCTGAAATTTAAATTTATAACTGTCAACTTCAATTTAAATTAGTCTCCTGTCACCCCCACAACAAGTGCAAACGAACAAGGGGATATGAGAGAAAAGCTAGGACTGATCATACATAGGTAAGTACAAGACAAACCGACTTCTCGAGTTGCGAGGCATAGCCATCCACAGAAATCGATCAGCTGAATCCCCCTAAGAAAAAGAGACAAATTCCGAGTAACGCTCGAAAAACCCGGAATATAGCAAACAGATAAACGAAAAAACAAAAAAAAAAAAAAACAGGAAAAATTTAAATTTACAAGACACTGAGCAAGAGTCCAAACACTTCCGAGGTAAGAAGCTTCAAACTCCATTTTCAATCACTGGAAAGGAAACTTTCATCTATCCCGTTCGCTTC
The DNA here is from genome assembly GCA_039090855.1 of Macrothele yani. Taxonomy (NCBI): domain Eukaryota; kingdom Metazoa; phylum Arthropoda; class Arachnida; order Araneae; family Macrothelidae; genus Macrothele; species Macrothele yani. The sequence continues at coordinate 211,669,842 of CM076990.1, forward strand.
TTGATATTTCCTTAATTTCTTAAAAATATTTTTTTAAATAAAAAAGAAAAGAAAATAAATGGGGGAAAAAGAATTCGCTGGTTTTTTTTATTTTTTAAACGAAATACTTTTTTTCTGATTCCGATCTTCTAAGGCTCTTTACCACAAGTACAGCTCAATCCTCCCTCCCCTCTCCCTTAGTTGTTTTGTCGTTTATCTTCTCTGTCCGATCAAGCACCACTAATCTTTCCAGGTCATACTGCGAGCGTTCCCACCATGGTTTTTTCAGTGTTACCTGAGATAATTCTTCATGAGCCTTCATGAATATCTGTCTAAGTATTCTTTCTCTTTTCATAAACATCGATGATCACGTCAATTGAGTCTGAGATTTTGCTACGCCGATTAACAAAGCAAAACAATTTCATTATCCAAATAATTCAATAAGCTTAACCTTATCTCTCGGGTTTTCAAGAACGGCAACAATTCCCTTTCAGTTCCATACTTCTCAAGCTATTCTGTGTGTTCTAGGTCTCAAAGACTAGTCTTGTGACGATACGTATTAAGAGAATACAACGTGGTTTGTCACAAATATATTTTCTTTCAAGTCGACCATGGTTTCGCTGGGTATTGATCTAGCTTCATCAGGACGAATGGCACGTAAATATTCAAATTGTATATGATATCATAAATGGTGTTTACAGTCGCACGGGTTTTGGTTAGTAGGTTTCACGCGCTTGATAGAAATGGGGTGGATGCCATGTCATTAACAAGTTGCGAAGTCTTTTGATATATATGGAAAGCTTCCAAAATATCAAGTTTAACTAATTGACAATCCAGATTCAACCACGAAACTTGATATTTTGGAAGCTTTCCATATATATCAGAAGTCTTCGCTACTTGTTAATGACATGGCATCCACCCCATTTCTATCAAGCGCGTGGAAGCATCAAACCAACATACGTGACTGTGAACACCATTTATGATATCATATACAATTTAAATATTTACGTGTCATTTGTCCTGATGAAGCTAGGTCAATACCCAGCGAAGCCATAGTCGACTTGAAAAAATATTTGCGACAAACCACGTTGTATTCTCTTAATACGTATATTCTGTGTGTTGTTGCTCAAAGTTTTTTCGGGAAGTTTTTAACAATGTTTGGCATTCAACTCAAGAGACCGGTCCTCAGTAGCAAAGGTTTCGCACTTTTAATTCTACACCTACCTTTAAAAAGTATCCTTCCAAATTCTCCGTTAATATGAACACTGGAAATCCCACAAAGGCGTTTCTAGAATTATCTACCACGTATTCTAATTCGTCCTTGTTTATCTCCCTTCAGGATGTGTATTTTCCTTCCGATTAGATGTGTTAGACAAACTGACAGTTTTTCACTTCACGGAACCCTGTATTTTCATGTATTTAGTTGTATCCTCTTTGTTACGCCCTCCTTTATTTCTATATCTGTGATAGGTTCAATTTCATCAGGAGGTCAAGAAATGCTTCTTCCTGCTGGAACTTACGCTGTGGCCAGATTCGCCAGTTTATGAACACATGCGCCTACTCTTCATTTTCAGAACAAGCTCTGTAAATTTCTCTACAAAGTACTCGGCAGTACCCTATGTCTTACACTGTTATGCTCGACATTCACTGTTGTTCCGATTTAAAATTCCGTCGTAATTGAGATGGTTATCTTTAAAATGTATGACAATAGTGTCACAAAATTAGTTTCAATGGTCTTCATATTCGTATTTGGTATTTTCTACTATTATACTAGAATATGAAAATTCAGTGCAGCATGCTTTCTTATTGTTTCGTAAACTACAGGTCTCACAAGCTCTTTATAGGCCGACAAAAATATATATTACAATCTCTTCAAATTTAGACAAAAGTATAATTTAATGAAATTATAAATTTCTCTTCAAACAAGCTTATCGCCAATCTTCATCAGCAACCTAAATAATTTTAAAACATAGTACATGTGACACGTGCTGCTACTTATAAACAAAAAAATTCAGTCTCACCCAAAACAGATGCAAATTTCTTTTAAAAATTCAAATTCAAATATTCAAATTCAAATATTTGTCCGAATGCCAACCTTAGCCGCCTCTCTGTAGTCGTTGTGTGTATATCTATCTATACATAACAGTCAATCGCAAACAGGCACTCTGAAATGCTCAGCCCACGGTGGGTTATGCCACAATCACGCGGAACTAAATGCACAAAGCTTATAATTCTGCAGAAATTTTACTAGTCTGTACTTACCATACAAACGCAATATGGTATTTTCCTACGCGTTATGTGTTGAAGTGTGTGCGAAATTCTACGTAAAATTGCATCGGCAATACGCTTTTTTGTGTATGACTTGTTCCTACTTTCTTGAAGGAATACTTTTTCAGTTGACCGTCATTTCCATTAGAAATTCCGGTGACTAACGGAACTGAAAGTTCGTCTTTGCCAGTACTCCCTTCACTGACAAACTGAGTTCCGATGTGTATGCTGCTTGTAAAGTATAGAATTCATTTTGTTCATACTCACGGCTGCATGTCTGTATATACATGGTTTTTTTAGACGACAGAACTTAATGCACTCTGATTGTCTTGCGGAAAAACTATATATGTACATTTGATGATTAAGTATGTAAGTATTCGTGCTGTCGGCAATTACTGTTGGTCATGCACAGGCATACTATTTTGGTGAATAAGGACTGAATGCATGGTCTTGTTCTACCCTCGGCTATAATGAATTACAGGTATACCTATATTAGCGGTTAATGAAACTGCGTATACATTCTGAGAACGGAGATTTCTGTTCTCCATATTTTTATGAAACATTCCTGTAGAACTTACTGGGGTGATAGTGGATTTCAATGCATAGTGTTTGCTACTGTATAAGATTTCTCGTGCTCCTTTTTTTTACTCTACGAGTATTGGTTCATTCTTTTGGCATTGAATCTAGCCACTTCCGTTTTAGCAACACCCGTGAGCACCTAAGGAGGGACTCGTCTTTAATTTAAAGCCATTGGTTCTGGGGAAGGAGGAGAGATAACTACTTCTGCAAAGAAGAATAAAACACTCATCTCTTATTTCTGATTTGAAACAAAGATCAGTAGAACGATGATTCGGTGTCCTTCGCACTCGATAAGTTGTCAATTTCCGACTTTTAAAAAGTTCCAGGATTAATTTGGAGCAACTGTTCGATAGAGGGAAGGGAACCAGTACAGTATTCTTAACTCAACCCCGGACTGTAAACTAGACGCAGATGAGATCAGTCGATTACTGAGCGACCGCTTAATTTTGAAGCACTGGTATCCCCCAAAGATGCTACATGTTCTTTCAGGGAATTCCATATATGTGTACAACTTCCTGTCGGCTATCTTTCTCTCTCTCTCTCTCTCTCTCTCTATATATATATATATATATATATATTTTTTTTAATGAAGGTTTAACGTCCACCGTGACCAAGTCGATGTGCTATAAGCAGTCGCCAGTCTCTAATTTAGGACCACTGGTTCCAGGGAAGGGAGAGAACCCACAACATTCATCTCTCACCGGGATTCGAACCCGGACCTTTCTGGGACGAATGGTCATAAGTCAGCGTTTAGACCAATGCGCCACCGGGGCCGGCCCTCTATGTATACACACATGCAGCTACGGTACCAGCATAGTGTTCGGGAAGCTAATAGAACTAGTCGAGTTTTCCTGAGTTAAGTCAAGATACAGGCTAGATCTTATGAAATCTGGCAAATTTTCCACTAAATCATACAACTAAACCAATCTTTTCCTGCATTTTCTACGTTTTTCTGCATTTTCTACATTCGTTCCTTTGAAAAAAAAAATGACCAGTACTACTAAATTGAAGAGGCCGAATGCTGCACAACTCTCCAACTACGTCGTCATCCATTCTGTTAACGGGAAGAGGTAAAAAGGGATTCAATTCAAAGTCTAATTTTGAGCGATTCTTCAACACTGCTCGAATTGTGATTTATGAAGGATTTCGCGATCAAACAGCGTTTCATGGAAAATGAATAATTCGCATTTACGAGAAGTTTTCGGTTTGTTTTCATGAAGTTTCAGGCATGTAAGTTTTTCCGGGTTAGATTCTCAGTTTTATATAATTTACGTGTTTAACAACGTTACCTACACATCTCTTAGTTATACAGTACGTATGATCTTAGTTATTCCCAAAACAAACTCAATTTTGTTGAATTTTAGAAACTAAAGTGGAACTAACCTGCAGCATAGTATATTCTGTTCTAACTTACCGCATACTTATAACTTACAGCATAGTTATTCCCCAAACAAACTCGATTTTGTTGAATTTTAGAAACAAAAGTGGAGCTAACTTGCAGCATGTTATATTCTGTTCTCATCGAAGAAATGCTGAAGTGCTTGGGAATATTAATTAGCCACTCAAAATGCACATGAATAATTTTTTTAAACTGTTTCTTCTCATCGTTCTTCACTCAGCTCATTTTTAATACACTTATTTTTACACAACGTTTTATTTCTTTCATGCAAAAAATGTTAGTTATAAAAAATGCTGAGTGAAACCGAAAATATAAATATATGCTGGAGGAAATTGTCATTATCGTGGTTCGCACACGCTTTAGTTCCGTTTTAAAGTTTACATAGTCTGTTATCATTAATATGAGTTTAAAATATTTATTGGCGAAACACGCCAATTTGTGTAAAAAGAATGGCACCGATATTTTTGCATGGCGTTTTACATCTCTTATTTCAGGTACGTTATTCCTCCGCAATCCATAATTTACTGATAACAAAAATCAGAAATATTAATGCACTTACCTTGTCGATAACTTGAAATTAGTCAAACATTAATCCTTGCTATCCTTGCGAATAACACACGGCATGTCGATTATTATTGGCATTCCTTTTTCTTCCTTACACTTGGAGGGGGATAAAAGCACTTTTTAATTCCAGACGAAACGAAAGAAGTCGAAAATCTCCACAGAAACGACGTACCATGTGAGCAGCTCTTCCAGCAGTGCAGCGTTAAAGGAGTCGCTTCCACTCAACAGGGGGCGCGCGCTATCGGCTAGATCGAACTCTCCGTGTACGGCGTAAATGGCTACAACGAAAAAATCAGCCAGACGCGAAATGCTCAAGATGATACTAATTTACACTTATTATTGTTGTTGTTCCTTTTCCTGTTGCCCTTCACGCACTATAGAACAACGGAGCTATTTTTCTCTGCTCTGATTTCTTTTTCTTATTCTGAAAGCATTGTAGGTTATGTACCATACTTGTTGCAGATCTTCATCTTTGTCATACATGTGGCACTGCAGTTTTTAAGAACGAAAAGGGTTCTTCATACTGTCAGGTTCTCAAATAATTTTTATAACGTTCGCTGTGATATCACCGTCGCATGACGCGAACGGTATGAATTCAACAGAACCTCAACTCTGGACAACTTTCTTTATTTCTAGGAAGTAGCTCTGTTACCTTTAAAAATCAGAACATACAGTTTCTACATTTCATCTCATCTTGGTCTTTTAAGCAAAATTTTTATTTAAAATTTTTAAGCATCCTTTGTTAAGAGAATGAATTCAAAAAATTTATTAAATGATGAATACATGCAACAAAAGTTTTTAGATATATATTAAAGAAAAAACTCCCGAAAGAAAAAATGAAAACCTTTAGCTGAAAATCAGTAGACTCTGTTATTTGTAGGCTTCAATATTTCAATCCAAAAACGGCAGCTTTTTGGGGAAAAGAAAGTGATTTCTTGCAAGAAAGAAAAAATGTTCCATCCTCGTTACAGTTCTAATCGACTGAAATGTATTTCCATTTTGTTCTTTGATTTGGACTACAGAAATAGTCAGTGCTTAATTTCGAAGCCAATTATCAGTTATTCCAAACTAAAATTATACTTTATGCATGCTTAAAAATATTAATTTCAATTTTCACATCATTTGCTTCTCAGTGTTTTTTCATAAGTTTCCTTTGCGTGATCTGTTCGAGCTTTTCGGCCAACGTACATTTCATTGGCAAAATAGAAAAGAAAAAAAGAAAGTTGCAGTAAATGATTTTGACCTCGAGTCTTTGGAATTCAGTTGTGCAAATGTTAATTCATTTCAAACTTTGATGCCGAGACCTTGTAGGTGAAGCAGGTAAACTGGTGTGGATAAATATATTGCAACAATCTTCCTTGTGTCTATTCAACGAGAGACAACGGGATTTGCTTCGATTCTAATTGTCACAACGTGAATGCATTTGGAGAATCCAAAGCGCTTGTGTAGAGATTTGCAGGTATTATCTATCCGTAATTATCCGTACCATGCATATTTTATTTGAAAGACGCCAAGGAAGTAATCAAGTTATGTATGTTTAATTAGTTCCGGAGATTACCTTTAAGTCAAAAGGTTCGTTAACTCACCGTAGTTGGAGTCATATGTTCATTAGCAGCAAGTGGTGCTGCATAAGTGTCTACAACATTTTACAATCGCACAGCAGCAATTCGATTTTATTTTTATTTTAGAAACACGTTACTTTTTAAAGCATAGAAATTTTCTCTCCTTTTGAGAAGCATTTGTTGTCTCAAATAGAATGCATAGAAATGGTTTCTTAACGGAACCAAGAACACAGAAATTGAACGGAATTCATCCTCAAACAAATGCAAAATTATAGAACGTACCGTCAAACAGAAAAATTGTACAAAATTTCTGTACTCAGCCGTCAACAATTTTCTCAGCGTATAGCGGACAGAATTATTTTGATGTTCTTCTAGTAGTACTACCAATTTCGGGCAATATTCCGAAACTCAACATAGCGTCATCAAATATAATACCTTTACCTGATTTTTTTCTCTCACATTCAGAAATCCAAATGGATGCATAATTGTAGCATAAATCATTTGAAACAAAAAGCTTTTTCTACAATGGTGTGCATTTTTGAGTTGTTTTTATGAGTCAGACTTTAAAGTTGTCAACTTTGACATTGGTTGAAAACAGTTCGCAGAAATGTTTTGATGTCTTCAAACTAGGGGAAATGCCTCTACAGGACAATTTAATTCAGTCCCGGTGGTACTGAACCAGCGTTTTCCACTAAAAATGTGTATAATCGATTGTCTCCTTTTTTCCTGGTTAATTCGCAGGTCAGAAATTCAAGCGACAGTTGGTTCTCTACCAATGTGCACAAATCATGTAATTTTTCCAAAGGACACCCAGGTATATGTTCATTTTTTTCTGTTTAAGTAACATTATGAACTATGAACTTCACCACACATTTCAGAATTTTCCATATTTTTTTTGTGTTTCATACTCTATAATATATTAAGAGATTTTAGTAAAATGCATGTGTGAATAATTAAAGTTTTTGTTTTCAATAGGAACAATAACTTCGCACATTAAGAATAAAAATACTTTCAATGTGTTATAAAGTTCTTGCTTTACCGTTTATACGTAGCTGATTTTATCTAGTGACGGAAACTCTATTTTGAATGTGTCACTATGTATTGTGTCAATAACAACTGTCCCATTTAGCGCATAAAATTTCACGTAATAAAATTACTTTTTTGTTCATCCTTTATCTTATTTCATTTCATCTGCGCTTCATCTTTTCGTACAAGAAATTGTTTAAAGAACCCTCATTTGATCTTTGTTTATGTATGAGGGAATACACTTTCTCCTACATAAATAACTGAGTTTCGCATTAAGTTCACTTTATATATTGCGAAAAGATTTCATTTCGACTAAACTTAGTTGCGTCATAATTTTAATAATACGTTTCCTACCCGCTCCTTTTAATTCGTTAAAATGAATTAACCTTACATATCTCTCCGCCGAAAATACAGAATCTACATCATTAAGTAAAGGGACACTTGCCGTAACACACCTAGTAGTCGTCATACTAGGGGAAGAACACGCACTTTAACAAGCTCATCCTCTTCAATTTCTCGGACAACTGAACGAAAATCATTGTTATGCGAAAGAGCCGAGACCCCAAGGGCTATAGCCAGCAAGCACTAATAGCGGCGCATCAAAGAGCCACCGCAAACAGCGGTCTTCTCCGGCGGTTTGCTCCCAGACTCCACAGTCCTCAGTGTGTAGATAGACCCTCCTCTTCTCTCATTCTCATCTCTCTTTCTGCTTTTCCCGCTGCTCCCCGATGCTTTGATCACGTGGTGTTCCATCGCTGCTTCATTCCATCGAGCAGCAGCGCCTCCTATCTTCGGGTTTGCCGCTTTCAAGCTCCGGCGACCACTGCACCAGCCAAAGATGACAGCGACTGCCGTTTATTCTTACGGGATGAATCAGATTATAATAATCTTTCGTGATATCAGTGTGAACGGCTTTCGAGCGAAAAGGCTCCAAAAGGAAACGCGAATTCATGCCTGTCTTCACCAGGCAGCATTGGTTAATCACAACGGCTGCTTAAGTAATACTGTGAACACCAAACGTTCCTCATCAGAAAGTTATTTAATGATGAGAAGTCTAGGTTGAATAAATAAGTGCTTTTGATAGTAATGGAGTGGGAAAAGTTTTAAATCCACTGTGCAGCATTTAACCTACGAGTAGTTCGATACAAAACGAATGAACTACCTTCTGTAAAAAACATAGTAAAAATGTACAGCACACCCTAAGTAATTGATGAACATTTGTCCAAATGTAGTAAGCAGAGTACTATTCCAACTCCTTTTTATAAGGCAAACTGGACATAACGCCATTATGAATTAGGTAACACGCCGAAACTACTTGCAGTTGCAGTGACGTTGTAATCTTGACGTACACTTAGCGTTCCTTTCATTCTTGCAAAATCCTGTCGTTCGAAATAAGAGGAGTGACAGGCTGGAAGTTCTCATGTCGCTAAAATAATTTGAGAAGCAGCACCTCTGTTGTACCTCTTCCTGATCAAAAATTTTCTTCCAACTTAACTCAAAATGAAAATCCTTTCCGAAACGGATTAGAGGGAACGTATGTGACTCGTCCTCCAGAACAATATCTGATATAGCGCAAATAGATTAAATTCAGAAGTTTTCTGAAAGTTAAAGTACTGCGAAGAACGTTTGTGAGATTTTGAACTGAAGAATAATTTTCTTTTTCTTTTTTTCTTTTCGCTTTCTCAGTAAAAAAACAGGAAAGATAAGAAAATAACTGGAAACATCAAAGCATAATGAACAGCGGCATTCAACAAAAGCTTTGTTTTTTCCCCCAGTTCATCTACATTCAGATGCGTTTGATGCCGTATACAATACAATTATTTATTGCACACATTTAAAACTTACAGTTATATGAAAATGCAGTACACCAGGAGGAATCTGAACACATTGGTTGTAAGGCGATTCCCCCTATCAGATGTAAGAAAAGGAATAAAACATATGGCATATATGAAAACAAGTAAGATGGTTATAACAGAAGCACCACTGTTAGTAGCATGCTTGGAACTACAATTTAATGATAGGGTTGAGATTCGTTATGGAGTTTAGGGTGATTTACAATGTAATTTCGCAGAGACAAGGAAAACTTTTTGATAATTTCCAGAGATCTGATGTTCTCTGGGAGATTATTCCATAGGATAATGGCTTTATACAGTATGCTATTTAAACCATAATTAAGTCTAACACACGGCTGACATAATTTGTTGTTAGCAACAGATCTGGTGCATTATTTTAAAAAAGCATGATACCTAGTTTCAAGGTAAAAATTTTATGAATTTTTAGAATATTTAGTTTTAGAAATAATGGTTTTCAATGAGACATGTAATCTGTGTTCAGCATATAGCGAACAGATTTCTTCAGTAATTTGAGCAAGCATAATTTATTGTTTGCACTTATATTTGAATACCAAGATTCCAGACAATAGGAGAGATGGGTATAAATAAAAGCATAGTAAAATGTTTTTAGGACATTGATAGGGAAGAGATGCTTAATTTTACCAAGCAGGCCAACCTGTAAGGAAACTTTTTTAAAACAAACTGAACATGCGTATTCCAGTTAATGAATTCATCAAACCAAACGCCAAGATACTGAACTTTGTCCACAATTTTAAGGGGGAGATCATTAATCCTGACTGGAAAGTTATTTATGTCCTCTCTTTTATGAACGTTCCGGAAATATACGGCGTTGGTTTTTAGAATATTAAGTGATCATTTGTTAGAGCATAACCAATGAGATAAATTTGATAGATCATTATTGATCATTATCTGTAACTTATGCAAATCATGACATTTTTGAAAAATGAAAGTGTCATCAGCGTATAGCAAAGCATGAGTTGTTTGCAAGCACAGAGGAAGGTCATTAATATATAACAGAAACAGTAACGGTCCCAATACCGAACCTTGAGGCACTCCACATGAAATATTAAGTAGATCGGAGTTTATTTTATTTACAGTGGCATACTGTTTGCGATGACAGAGGTAGCTCATTAAGCGGGAAAGAATTTTGCCACGAAACCGTATTTGGGTAATTTATGTAACAGAATGTCGTGATTTACCGCGTCAAAAGCTTTTTGGAAATCAATAAAAACACAAATAGTATAATAACTGTCATCTAGTGCTTCGGAAATGAAGTTTGACAACTTAGCAACAGACATTTCAGTAGATCTGTTTCTTCGGAAACCGAACTGTTCCAAAGAGAGCATACCATGGGTGTGTAAAAAATCAACCATTCTGCTGTGAATAGACCTTTCAAAAATCTTACTCAAAACGGGTAACAAAGATATCGGTCTGTAATTACAGGTAGATTCCCTATCTCCTTTTTTAAAAATAGGAATAACCTTAGCGATTTTCAGATTAGCGATCAAAAATAACCTTAGCGATCAAAAGCCGCAGTATGGCTTCTGTAAAGCATTTTTAAAAATCGCAAAATGCTACTTCGATCAGCTTATGAAGACATGACCCTCTTCTGAAAATGATTTTGAAAAATTCGTTGTGTTTCAATTGTTGGACAGTTTACCTCAAATATATTTTGCTAGAGCACAATTCCACTAAATGACAAAGATTTCTGCCACGTTTCTTTTTCGAGTAAACCCTAGGGGGAAAAAATATATTTTTTAATTAGATAGAAAGACATTGTTTCACATTTTTCAGTTCACTTAGTCTGTCTGGCAGTTGTCATTTATTCTGGCAAAATGCCATTAGCGTACACTATGAGTGAAGGAAAACCAGAGAGAAAAATCTATCTGTGGACTTGATACTTCATTGACTTGTAATTTCCTTGCAGAGATGTCCACCTGATTTTGTTATATTTTATGACGCTCTAATTGTAGCTTTGTTAAGTTAAAAGACACAAAGTCATTAGAAATGAAACTGTTAATTTCTAGCACTTAATTTCTGTTTCTGAGCTGAGCAGCCCTTAAGTACGATGTACGATGCAAACCATATGACTGAGACAGCAAAGGCTGAAAATCTGAACGCGTTGCTGATTTATTTTCAAATTGGAAAATCCACACACAGTACAGAAAACATTACAAATAGGAATGATGGGAAGTTGGCATAGCATCCTCCTACAGAGTGGAACAGACCCAAACTAAACGCAGGCAATAAATTGCCCACCGCCTGGGCTTCGAAACAGTGTATTGCAATAGACGAACATTGGTAAACGTGGCGATCTGAGAGACTTTGATCGTGGACTCATTGTCAGCTGAAGACTAATGGGTCATTCTATCGCCCAAGTGGTAAGAAATAGAGATGAGTTCGGGCTCAATTTTAGGAGCCCGGACGCACCCGGGTCCAAAGGCCTAGAGCCCGGGCCCTCCTGGGCCCGGATTCTTGGAATATTTTGCTTATCAAGGCTTGCATTTATGCATTATACACTGGCCAAAGATATGGCCCAAGCAAGGATTAGTTTTAAAATCATTAGTTTAAAAAATTTAGCTCAGTTAATCCACTTCACAATATTAATTGTTAAATAATCAACGTGCCCTTCGACCGTATCAGGAGAATCAGTAATTTTGGTAAAAGCTGAAGAAAAGAAAATCGTTTAGAAAAAAAAAATCCATTCGTTATTTCTTTTTGGTTTCTAAATTTACTTTTATTTTGAATAAATTGCATTATAAAACATACAACGCCGTACAGACAGTTGCAAGTGTTTTAAATTTTGACTCTAGAAAACTAATCTTTGCAATATAATTTACATATATGCTAATTGGTAAAGGTAGTGATGTAGTAGAATATATAAAAAAAAGTATGTAGGGAAATTTCGAAAATAAAAAAAAAAAGAACCAGATCAGATTATTCTGCATTTTGTAACATTACAAAGTTTTGCGTTTAATAGTATAATAATCACAATATTATCATATCTGTGTGCAGTTTTCAGATCAAGTTCATCATGAAAAGAGAGAGAGAGAGAGAGAATTGCATATAATGCCTCAGCGCTTCAACTTGATCTTCTTTTCTCTAAAACTCGACCTGCTGCACTAAAAACCAACGTCACCTCAAAAATCGCGGGAGTGAAGAAATTTTAAAAAATAAATAACAATACTTTTAACTGCACAATTTGAGAAATTAATACATCATTTTAAAGATAAAATTCTTGATTTTTAATAAAATACAAAAAATGGGATTTTGATTTTTTTTTCCAGTTTTTCGATACCAGACCTCCTTAAACTAACCCTTGCTTGTGCCATAGCTTTGGACAATGCATAATGCAAGTCTTGCTAAGCAAAATTTGTCTTGCAATGGCAGCTAGCTTAGAAAATTGAAAATCCTTCCACCATGGTAACAAATCCACAATGAAATTCAACACGTGTAATTCAACCGGGTTCGGAATTACACGTTTTGAATTAATTACGGTAATGAAATTCAAGCCGTGTAATTCCGAGCCACGGCTCGGTTTTTGGTAGTAAATGAATTCTGAGCCCGTCTGGCCCCGGGCTCATCTCTAGTAAGAAACATAGGGTACCCGAGGGCAACCATATCAAAGGTGTACCGCGAGTATACCATCGACGGCCGTACCAGCGCACAGAGAGGAAGCGGTGGCCACCCCATTGGTGACTGTGGTTGACGTAGATTATCCAGGCTCGTACAGACCAACCGCTTGCCAACGGCAGCGCAAATCACTTCCAGGTTAAATGTCGGAGACCAAAGGAGCATCAGCAAGCAAGCGGTTAAGCACATGCTGCATGCCCTGGGCTACAGGAGCCGACGCCCTACACGTGTGCTACTGTTGACTACTCTTCTTCGAAAATTACGCTTTTTATTGTCGGGAACATCAAAACTGCACCTCTGCAGAGTGGTCCCACGTCGTGTGGTCAGATGAATCTCATTTCCAGCTGTACAGAACTCACGGATGATTTCGGGTGTAGCGTCGACAGCATGAGGCCATGGCCCTGTCGTGCCAGGTAAGATCTGTTCAAGGCGGTGGTGGATACTGAAGATTCTCATGGGACATATGAGTTACTTTAGTGAGTATGAAGAGTTTCTTAACCGCTACGTGATATCAGCATTTGCTTGTAGATTATCTACACGCTTTCATGGCATTCGCGCATCCTGCGGCCGAAGGCGACTTTCAGGAAGACAATGCGCCGCCCCACCGGACAGCAACTTCCATAGCCATGGCTCGAGGAACACTCATCGGAAAGTGGAACCATCCGGTGGCCCCAAGGTTCCCGAACTTAAATCTTGTGGAAGGTCTCTGAGATGCCGTGAAGGGAACATCAGATCAATGGATCCTGAACTGACGTCTCGCGTAGATTTGTGGTTATACTGCAACGCATTACCTCCGGAAAATCTCTGGCATTTGATGAAGTCAGTGCCTTAGCGTGTACAGGCTGTTGTTATTCGCTCTACAGGAGGATCAACACGAAATTAGGTAAGTATATCTAATGTTTTGTCAACTGAGTATATATTTTCTTTCATACAGAGGGTGAGTCGACAGTTTTGCAACATTTGCATAAACGCATGTGCTGCGGAGGGTGTGTCACGTGTTTAAACTAATTCAAGTCGCGCACTGCAGTCAGTCGAAAGCGATATAAAGTGGTAATCGTTGCTCTGAACAGCATTGCATGTCTTCGTTCTGTCAGTGGTTGGAACGCCCAAAAGATGAACAGCCACAACCGGCTAATTAGGGAACTTTTGCTTTACGAGTTTGAACTGAGCCATAACGCGGCTCAAGCAACACTAAACATTTGTCATGCGAAAGGGGAAGGTTCCGTGAATTACAGCACTGCAACCAGATGGTTCCAGAAATTTCGTTCAAGTTACAGAAACCTCGACGATCAGCCAAGGTCAGATAGGCCCGCGAACCGTGGATTGGGAGGGCGTGCGCCAAGCCATAGAGGCAATTCCGACAACAAGCACTAGAAGATTATCAGGCGATCAGGGCATATCACCAACCACCGTGGTTCGCCACCTTCAGGACCTCGGCAAGGTCTACAGGAGCTGCCGTATTGTCCTTCACGAACTGACGCCAGCTGAAGCAAACCGCTGAGTGGAAGTGTGCACGAAATTCCTATAAAACCCATGCAATGTACGTACATCAAAAAAATTGTTATGTGCGATGAAAAGTGGGTCCATTTCCGTAATCCTAACACAGAACGACAGTGGTTGAGCCAGGGCCAGCTTCCTGAACCTTTTGCCAAACGTGGGCGCTTTAAGCACAAGGTGATGCTCTGTGTCTATTGGAATTTCGAGGGGATAATCCATTACGAATTTGTTCCAAACGGTCGGACTATCAACGGAAACCTCTACTCTGAACAGCTGGAGCGGATGTATGCCATTTTGGAGGAGAAAGTACTCGGCACTAGTGAACAGAAAGCTCACTCTCCTACAGCAGGACAACGTTGTGCCTCATACAGCTCGAACGGCCCAAACAAAACTCCAGGAACTTGAGGATATCGAACTCATGTCACACCCAGCATATAGTCCGGGCCTTGCCCCGTCGGATTATTAGTTGTTCCGTCCCATGGTCCACTTCCTTCGCGGGCGGCACTTCAACAACTAGGAGGAGGTTGCAGCTGGGATGAAGGAGTTCTTCCCCTCGAAGGACATGAACGGGTACCACCGCGGAATCGAAAAACTGGAAGACAGATGGCTAAAGACGGAGCAACACGATGGCCTCTACTCTTAATGCTTGTCAGCTTTCAAAGGTACGTATGAAGACATAAAGGGATTCAAATATTACAAAACTTTCGACTCACTTTCTGTTTATTCATAATGATGTAGGTAAATTCGGTCACGGAAACAGAGAGCGTTTCCCAGACAAATCGTACTTAGTACATGTGCTTAGAGCTCTGATCATTTTATTGTCCGTACATTGTGATCATCGGGGTGTCAGAGAAATTCGGGGGAAATATAGCGTGGGTCAGAGGAGATGGAAGACACTCTAGGAAAGGAGTGGGATGGAGAGAAGTTTTTGAAAGAAGATCCTTAGATCTTCTAGAGCAGGAACCAATTCTCTGCTCTAGGAAATCTAAGTACGTACCTCCGAATGACCAGCGCAAAAGAATAAGAAAGTAACGAAAATACTGGAATGAGTAAAAAAGAACGAAGAATCAGGAAATGGAATAGCTAGAAAAAAACTTGATTAAAGAACTACAATAAATTCTGGGATAACTTAAGTAACAAGTATAAGCAAAAAATAAATAGAATGAAATGACAATTCATCTCATCAGTTCCTTCGTGGTATATTTGTCAGCACAACGAGTTGCAATTTGGCTTAAATATCGAACCCAAACGGGGCTTATAATAACTGCACGTCGACAATGCCCCTTAATGAGAAATCCACATGGGAAATAGCCATGGAGGCATCCCAATGCAATGACGAGAAATTGAAATTCGTTTTGTTTTGTTCAAAAGGAAATTTGTCATCAAAGGCTGCAGTGTCCTAAACGGACACAATACTGGTAGTAACCATAGAATATTGAAATGTAAGATGCACCTCAAAGCTAAACTCAAATGTGACGCTCATAAACCTAGCAAAATGTATTGACATGAAAAATTTTTAAAAAGCATCATAATACCTACAAATTCGAACTGAGGAACCAATTTTCTGCTCCAGAAGATCTAGCGTCAGTAGAAGTAGATATCTCTGAAGTAAACAGAAGCGTATCTAAGGCTATTATGAGAACAGCAACACAACGCAGGTGTGGTTCTAAAAATAAATTGAATTTGAAGAAAATATCGGAAAGAACCAAAATGCTGAATAGAAGAACGTTGAAGAAAAGTAAAGGAAATGTAACTTTCAAACTGGGACATTTAGAGCTATGCAAGACAGTGCGAAATGCGATCATTGCAGACCTACAAAAATTCAATTGTGAACTGAGGAAAAAGCAATTGAAAGCAACCAAACAAATCCTAAAGAAATCAAAGGGACATCTCATTAATGGAAGAAAACAGATTATGGCACTGAAAAAAAAAAAGATGAAACTATAGCTAGGAATGGAAGACAAATTTTTACAAGAGTGTAAAAGTTCTAAGCAACACTATATGAAAGGAATGACACATCTATTCCAGTCATAAACAAACGCACTTGTAAAAATGTTCCTCCAGTCCTCGCTGCAGAAGTTGCACATGCAATTAAGAACATGAAAGATGGAAGAGCTCCAGGGGAAGATTAGCGTGGACATTATACAGGAAGCCAGTGGAGAAACAGAATCACACTCGCCCAAGTTTTCACTAGATGTCTCAACGAAGGAAAGATTCTTGGTGACTGTAACAATGCTACAATAATCCTGCTACATAACAAAGGTGACACTAAGGATCTCAGAAACTACAGGCCCATCAGCTTCCTATCAGTGGTTTATAAAATCTTCATTAAGGTTCTTTCACGTCACTTGAAAGCTACATTGGACATGGCTCAACCGAGAGAACAAGCGGAATTCAGATCTGGTTTCAGCACTATAAATCACATCCATGTACTGAGAAAACAAACCGAAAGAACGAGGGAAGGAGAACTTCCACTATGTATAGATGTTACTGATTTTGAAAATACTTTTAGTTCCGTGAAACCATCAGCACTTATGAGATGTTTTAAATCCTGCGATACTGAAGATGCGCTATTTGAGTAACAGCACCAATAAAAATTGGAAAGGGAGTGAGACTGGATGACATCATGTTTCTGAAACTCTTCAATGCCAGATCGCGAAAGGTCTTTTTGTCGTTGAACTGGCAGGACAGAGGGATAAAGGTTAATTGCGATTTTTTAATTCACCTTCGTTCGGCTGATTACAGTCACTTTTGCAGGTACCCTTCAAAGCTGCAGACTATGATCTAGAAACTTGCTGACAAGAATAAAGAAGTGGGGGAAAAACAAACTTCCGGAGAACAAAATTGATGTACAGTGCTTTTGCAAGAAATAAAAATTCAGCGATTGAAGGGAAAAATCTAGAGGTAACCGATACCTACATCTACCTTGCGCAACGGACATCAAGCAAGAACCACATTGATGAAGAAATTAATCGGCACATAAAACTTGGCTGGAGAATGTTTTGGATCAAAGAGTTCAATTTTCTAGAGAAACAATTTACCTTTATGTCTCAAAGGAAAACTATTTAACCAGTAAATCCTTCCACTTCTTACGTATGAACCAGAGACATGGAACTCAATTAAAAAGGACATGCAGAGGCAGCAGACAACTGAAAGCAGCATGGAGAGATGCATGCTTGGTTTAACCAGGAAATATAAGAAGAGGAACTCAAGGATCAAGAAAATGACAAGAGCGGAAGGCATCATGATCAAAGTAAAGTTCATGAAATGACAATTGATTCGACATATTGCTAGAAATACTGACCACCCGTTGATGTGGACAACTGAGATAATAGGCTGGATACCAAAGGACAGAAAACCCCCTGAAGAAGACCACGTGGGAGATGGGTAAATGTAATTCGAAAGTATGCTGGAGCAACAGTTGTGAAAGAAAATTGGAAAGACCTTCATCCAGCAGTGGATTGGTTATGGTTACAAATGATGAAGATGATATACAGTATATATATATATATCAAAAAGTCTGCTCCGGCAGACTTTCTGATAGTCTTGTGCATTTTTATAAACTACACAAACTGTAATTTCTAAAAACTGCAGTTTTATAAACTACACAAACTGACTATCATTTTACAATTCCTGTTAGTTATGGAGATAATTGCAACGGTACCTCACGGATGCGATTTTACTGCCAAAAACGCAAAAATGAGGCAAAAACCTATAAAATCGAATTTTGCTTTTTAAACAATGTGGATACTCAAGGAAGGCAGCGTCAATAATACATTGTCATACATCGAATTCTGGATTTGTGCTCAACTTTAGTACAAGATTTGAGAGAGAAAGATATTAGAAATCTCGTTTTTTCTTTTCTTTTTCCAGTATCTTATTCGTGGGAATGGGAGTTTTCAGTAGTTACCGCTTTAAAGACTTGTGACTAAATGCTTTGTGTGAAATGAAATCTTCAATTCCAAACACGAAGCTGAAGTTCGAAACACTAATTAGTGCCAGGCTAAGAGCCCTTTTTAGCTGCAAGCTGGCAGCTTGGAATGTAACATTTTTTTCATGTGTGAATAATTTTTAATTTCACATAGACTTCATACAATTATCATCAAATTGTCAGGCAATTCCGAGATCATACAGTTAGGACACCTATGATTTAGTTGCTTTTCCTGTAAGATTAACTTTAAATAATGATATCAGCTTTAGACAGGAGACGGCAGAATAGAAACATACCAGTCTGGGAGAAAAAACTACCTTCAATAAAAATATTAGCGAGCGGATGGAACATGAGACATTAATAACAGTGAAAGGGTATCTAAAATGGTATCTAAATCGAAAATGCAATCTACTATTGCGAAACGAATTCATCAAAAGAACACATTTGTCGTTTCAACTTACTATTTATTTTTTTGTCTTTAGTTATTTACTTTTCTTACAGTAGTCGCGGCAAAGCAATAAAATAGTACATAGATACTAAGAAAGCTATGGAATTTATAGTGTGAGCAATAGCATTATACCAGACGGGACTAATTTTAAAAAAGGAAGAGAATAATAGCGTTTGGTATCTAGAAAATATGCTTTGCTTCAACATTTTTATTTGTTCTTTTGTACGAAGCTACTCCATATCTCTTCGGACACATGGGCCACTCTAGCCAATAAGCGCAGCCATGAAACCGCTGAAGGGAAGAACATTTTCTTCTTCTCCTCGTCCAATATAAATATCGATCGACGTATTCCCTACTACCCCATTTTGTTCATTTCTCAATTCATACCTGTATGACTTTGCGAATCGACGGGGACTGACACGCCATTATTGTTAGACATCAGCTTTAATTAATTCACGTGTTTTTATCAGTCATCTGTCGTGTTTCCTTACGTGAAACGCTTGTACTAACGATTTATACGGTTTCCCTTACAAACTGCACAACATGTTTTATCCTGTAGATATCGCCGGTATTTGCCTTGCAGATATATTGAAACGAACGAAAGCCAAGAAATGTATGTGTGTTCAAATATTTTAAGAGAGAAACAAAACATTCCCCTTTTCGCTGAAAGTTTTTGTGACAGTATGTCTAAAACACGCATCAGAATTTTACTGAAACAATCACTTGAAACAAATGTATGCCATCCTAATATTTTAACAAATAACCATAGTTCATTTCAATGCGATTTATGCCGCAAAAACAGCGTTCGATCAATCGTAAAAAATCAATGCAGGTAAAACCTCTTTTGAATAATGTGTTCTAGCGGAAGCAAAGACGGTTCGAAGGACTTATTGATCAAATGGCCGAAAAGGTAATTAAGGAAAATCATTGTTTGATTTTAAATTGAATCTGATGATGAAGAATTGTTACCTCTAATTATGCAAACAATGATTTCTTCGGAAGCTGCAAAAATGTGCGTGTCCTTTATTTTTATCAGCATCCCTGTTTCCTTTTTCCTGAACAACTTTCATTATTTCCAATTTCTATTACGTCTTACATGCGATCATTAAAGTGTCATGACCCATAAAAGATTTAAAAAATAATATAGGCTAAGTAAACAAGCTTGATTCGGCTTTCAGCTCACTAGAGAAAGCAAACAAGCAAAAGGAACGCTTGGGAGCAGTGACACATAAAGATTTTATTTATTTTTTTGTGCGTGTGTAGGCCACCTTGCATTGTTATCCATGCACTGATTGTGAACCTCCACATTTTTCCCTTCTCCTCCTCCTCCTCCTCTCTCTCTCTCTCTCTCTCTCTCTATCTCTCCCGCTCTCCCTTTCTCTCTCTCTAACCCTCTCTCTCACCCTATCTCTTTCTCTCTATATCTCCCTCCCTCTTTCTATCTCTCTATCAAGAAAAACCGTAATCATTCCGACGTGTTTCCATGGAGTAAAAAATTTTAGTCTGAATTTGTAACGTCTTAGACAAGTGATTTTCCATACTTATGTTTGTGTATTATAACGAGAAATAGCCTTTGTGTTAGCGGCGTATGTCTACCAACATGTGGAACAAATATCCCAGTATCGAGAAGTCATACTGAGAAAATTTCATCTCTGTGAAAGCATATAAGTATAAAATCATCTAAGATCATCCATGAACTTCTCACTTTTCTTGATGCACTATTTACTAACTAGGTTGGCGAATATTTGCTTTTGTGTTTCTTTCTATAACTGCATGAATTCTAGAGCAATGCACATGAGCTTTTGTATCGATATCTAGAAAATGGACTCGAAATATTCCACGTTACGAAAATGTCTATATTTTTTACGATGCCTCTGTTTATAGAAAGAGAATTAATAACTTTTTTAAATTATATTAAGGTAATCATAAAAACGATTCCTGATTCTTTCTGGCATTTCATTTGACGAAAACCTACAGAGGCGGGGATCGAGTCAGTTCGTCGCCAGCGTCAATTCGTCGCGGACCAATACGTCGACTACGTCAGTTCGTCGCGGACAAATTCGTCGACTACGTCAGTTCTTCGCGTTTACAAATTTTGGTTACATACAAGTTGCATGCTGGAAAACGTACAATTTGGTTGTCTTCCACCGTGTTCATATTTATAAGGTTTGGACACCCAGACAGGTTAGTAATTCCGCTTTTTTTTTTTTTGGCACTAAAAATAAATTAATATATGCCTAGGACCAAGCTTAGGCCTTATTAACAGTTTTTATTCCATCGTGCTCATATTCATAAAGTTTAGACACCAAGTCAAGTTAGTATCATTGCGCTTTTACTTAGACATTAAATATCAGTACCTTGGCTTAGGCCTTTTCAACGGTTTTTATTCCATCGTGTTCATATTCACAAGGTTTAGACACCAAGTCAAGTTAGTATTATTGCACTTTTACTTAGGCCTCGGCCTAGGTCTTTTTAACAGTTTTTATTCGATTGTGCTCATATTCATAAGATTTAGACACAAGGTCTAGTTAGTATCATTGCACCTTTACTTAAGCATTAAATATTAATGCCTTGGCCTAGGCTTGGGCCTTCTTAGCAGTTTTATTCCGTCGTGCTCAAATTTAAAAGCTTTGCATCATGTTAAGATAATATTGCGCTTTTACTTAAGAATAAATGTTTCATACACTTGAACAAAATATGTCAGAAATGCCTGGACCAAAAGCTTATTGATTAATATTCAATGCCTAAATAAAAGCGCAATGCTGTTAATTAGACTTCATGTCCGAACCTTACGAAAATGAGCACGATGGAATAAAATGTGTCAAAAAACCCAAGGCCTATTTATTAATATATAATGCCTAAGTAAAAGTGCAATAATACTAACTTGACTTAGTATCCAAATCTTATGAATACCAGCACAACGGAATAAAAACTGTTAAAAAGGCCTAGGCTTAAGGCCTACTTATTAATATTTACTGCTTAAGTAAAAGCGCAATATTACTTAAATTACTTTGTGTCTAAACCTTATGAATATGAGCACAATCGAATAGAAACTGTTAAAAATGCCTAGATCTAGGTATTAATATTTAATGCCTAATTAAAAGCGCAATAATGCTAACTTGACTTGGTGTCTAAACCTTATGAATATGAGCACGATAGAATAAAAACCGTTAAAAAGGCCTAAGATTAGGCCTAGGCATATTAATTTATTTTTAGTACCAAAGAAAAAGCGTAATATTACTAACTTGTCTGGGTGTCCATACCTTATAAATATGATCACGGCGGAAAACAACCGGAATCGTACGATTTCCAGCATGCGATTTGTATGTAACCAAAATTTGTAAATGTGATGAATTTGACCGCGATGAATTGACGCAGGCGGCGAATTCACCATGGCGACGAATTGACGTGTAACCATAGAAGCATACCACCCCGACTGTTTTTTTCCGACTGTGAAGCATAGAGGTGGAGCTGCGTGATGCCATATCATGGTATTCCTTAGGGCCACTGGTTATTCTGAAGCGTCATGGCACATCTGCAACGTACGGATCCATTCTTGGAGACCACCTGTACCCAATGTAGCAGGCATTGTTTCCTAATGGCCGTCCCTGGTTTCAATCATCTAATGCACCCGTGAATTGTGCAGAACGTGTAAAGTTGTGATTTACCGAGCCTGAGGATGAGGTACAGCAGCTACTCTGGCCACCTCAATCTCCAGATTTCGATATTATTGAACGTTTGTGGGAATACCTGGAGCGAAGGATCACACGGTTTTTACAAGGAGAATGGTCAAAAACTCCATTATACCGTATGTTCATGCCTTGTATAAGTCTATTCCAAGTAGAACTGCTTCTGTTCTCTTGAAAGCCCGAGATGGGCCTACGGGTTGTTAATAAAAAGTTTCCAACAAATAGCAAGTGCTCCAATTGTGTACAAAACATTAATAACTCGAAGTGTGCACAAAACATTGAACTTATATGGTGTTTCTATGCTCATCTTTCAGAGCTGTCGAAATCCATTCCTTAAACTTGGGTGATTACAAACATTTTAACCTCTCATAATTCATTGTTAACGTCCAGGCTACCATGCAGAACGTCCTTTTGCCGCCAAGCACATTTTTCAGCATTAATTTCATCACTTAAAGCTTAGTAAACTAGGTACGTTTCATGAGGTTATGCAGCGTTCGTCTCTTCAAGATAGCCTTAGATATAAACTGTTTCTCCCCCATTTAGAGCCGCCAAGTTTTTGAATTTAGATTGCTTAAGTGTACAATCGAGATTTCTAAATTAGCTCTGTAGGCGGGTAGTATTTATTAGCTTAAAGATGGGTGGTTCCAGCTAAATTGATAGCTTCTAGGACAAACAGCAGACGGCTGTCCAAAGCTCCACAAAAAGTTTCTTTTGACCAGCCTAAATCAAAAGCACGTAAAGAAGTTGGCTATCTAATGACAACATAATGAATCCTGATGACTTCATTTTCATCCTATGTGCGTAATCATGTTTTCCAGTATAACCCAAATATCTTTTTCTGGGCTATATGGACTTCCTTGCGCTGTTGTTTATTTTCGAGTTTATTATGCTAAAATTGGATGGATGCACTGGTCTATTGCAATCCTTCCAAGAGGGACAAGTACGCTACCAAGGCAAAAATGCTACATTTTCCCTCTGTTTCCTGATGTTTCCAATTCAGTGCACCCGCCAGGTGGCATGGGTCATGACATATGTGCTACTGGATAGAAACGGAAACAAAAACCCTAAGTTACAACAGATCTGATGATACGCATAAAATTTGACAAAATGCTACAGAATACTTCTAGTGATTCCAGATTTTTTTTAAAAATTTGACAAATGCTATAGAATATTTGACAAGATGCTAAAATTAACGAAATGCTAAAAATCACAAAAAAATTAAAAACTATAAACAAAATATAAAAAAATTAAAAAAAATTATTTATTACAAAATGCTAAAAATTTTACAAATGCTATAGAATATTTTCTAGCAATTCCAGATTTTTTTTTTTTTTTAAGATCAAAATTTGCAAGGATGTAAAAATAGGTTGCCGTGCTGAAAGATTAGCGTAATTCGGAAGCAATTAAATTTCCACTAATGAAAGCGAAATACCTTTGGGTTTTGCAAATCCAGTTTTGATATTTTTTTATTCTTCGTACTTTTAATGACAGTGTTGTGCGCGTCACTGGATTAATTTTCGTGAATCTGCTTAAAGAATCTAAGAACATTCGATGAAGTTTTCGTTAACAAACGTCAAACTTTCTTCTGCTGCAAATTGATTGCTACAGATATTTAGGTATGGTTGACTTCACAAAACCTATAAAAGTACCTCCCTTAGGAGGGTTATGCTCTAAACAGACGTACGACCCCTTTGTTCTTTAGAATGCCTTGTATAAACATATTCGAATTTTTAGTAGCTTCTATTAATTTTCGGGGGGGGGTGCTGGGGTGATAACTAAGTCGTTGGTACTCGTTGACTTTCTTAATGAGGATATGGATTATTATTGCTCAAAGAATTAATTGGCACCAGGCGACAACCCTAGTAATAAGCTGGCTTGTTCCGTTTGAGATAATACAATAAGACATTTACGACCTTCGTCGAGAGGTTGGGCTGTCTTCCCCTTCTGAGGACAAGTCTTGTACTTCGGGGAATGCTTTGATGGGGAAAAGCGGCGACTTCGCCAAGGGAACAATTGACAAACTTCCTCTTGCATCTTCCCTCTGTTTTGCTCTTCCGCTTCCTTCCTGTACCTCGTGGCATTTATATTTCTCTTAAGCATCCTTATCCCCTCTCCATCCTCATTGTGTCTCTTCCTCCGACGTCCGAAGTCATCATTCTCCTCCGTTGAGCATGAATTATATTTCTCATCAGTGCCCTGATGATCATAAAGAGCCTGTAGAGATGAGAACATTTAGCTGGTTAATGAATCATGTTCGTGGAAGGGATGAGAGCAGGATTCGGGGGATAAAATTCTCTCCTCTTGCACTGTCATCATCTTTCTTACAGTTCTTCCACGTTTTTTTTTTTTTTTGCTATGTGTGTGTATTCTTCGAGAGGAGCATAATAAAGGCATGAAAATTTTTCATGACTACATCTCTGTGAGAAGAGAGAATGGAGGGGATTCTGAAATTAAGAAAACAACGTTCTTCATAAATCTAAATTAAAAATTTTGCAAGAACAAAATCTAATGGCTCTTTCCATCGAAACCTATTATTAAGTTGACAAATTTTGTTAATCTCAAAATAGAAACTTTCGACTGATTCCTTTCGGTGTTTTAACACAACGTACAGTTTGCCTTTAGTTGGATAGAAACATTTCAAGCATGATATTTCTTTCTACGCACAAAGCATTTAATTACGCCTTTAACACTAACTCAGAACTTTATGCAGGAATTAACACTGATTTCAGTTGTAAGTTTTCAAGAAGGAGAACTATGAGAAACCCTCCCAGTGGCCTAGAAGTTGGGGCCACAGGCACGTAGCAAATCATCCTATTTGGGCCTGATTTCGAATCCCGGATGAGGTATGTGTGGTGATGAGGTATATGTGATGTATTATCTATTGGCGCTGGTTCTATACATTATTATTATTATCTATTGGCGCTGGCCACTGCTTATAGCCCTTAATGTTGCTCATAGTGAACATTAATCATCTCCTTCCCCCCAAAAAAAGTAAATGAATGAATAAAAAAGTACCAGGCTGTATGGGGATGATCATTGTTCATGAAACTGAAGCAAAATTCCTGCCATTTTTGAATTCATGTCTTCAGTTTGCAGTCGGGAAAGTAAGCGTAGAATATATTGGGCTTTCGGCGCCCTTTGTGTTGTGACGTATATTCTATTTTAACTTTCAATTTTAGTTCCTTTTCCTATGTAAATTTGAGTTTGTTCTCTTTTGCACTTTCCAAACTTAACGTGATATCTTCTCTCTCACATGAATGGAGGTTTGGCAACACCCTAAGGTCAGTACGTAAGTGACGTATGCATGTTGATAAGAGCGGAAAAAGATCCTAATATATATTTTGCTAGAGCCCCTTTTCTCCCCCGTGCCACTTTTTAAGTCGTCATAGCAACGACCGAGAAACAAATGTTTGTGACGCCACACCTAGCTTTTCGTGTAGGTGACGTAATCACCTACACGCGCACAGTCCACACGTATATCACTTTGTTCTGTTGTCAAAACAGCAAGGAACACAGCTGCTGGTGTGGCGTCACCTAATCCAAATCATTCTCACATGACGTCAGAGATGCGTTATGTCACGCGGTGAACTCTTTAGAGATACGAAAACTTTACATCAGGAATTTTGGTTCACTACTTGAACCGGTGTTTAGCCATCTGTATGTGGGAACGTCAAGAGTACGACGATCTGACGACGTCAAGATAAAAATATTAGGTGTTTGAATTAATTCCCGCTGTTGCCCAATAGAGCGCAGCAGTGGTGCGCTGTGGCTCAGGCCACACGTGGCCTCCCTTGCACACGCACGTACCGTCCGTAGTCTGGGCGAAGCAGTGTGTGACACGCGATCTTATGTCACAAAACACGAGTTTGTATCGCATTCACGATTTCGAGTTTTGTACCAAAAAAACAGCATTTGCGGGAAGCATTACTCTTCTGCTTTCATCTCAAGAAATCTGCAGCGGAAAGTCATCGTTTGCTAGTGCAGGCCTATGGGGAACATGCTGTATCGGAAACAACATGAAGAGAGTGGTTCCGACGCTTCAAAGCCAATGAATATGACGTGACGGATACAGAGCGCCCTGGGCAGCCGAAAAAGTTTGAAAATGGCGCATTGGAAGCCTTATTGGACGAGAATTTATGTCAGGCGCTCTACGAGTTTTCTGGAACACTACGGGTAGATGAGTCAATGATTAGCAAACGTTTAAAGGCAATGGGAGTGATCCAGAAGCTCGGAAACTGGATCCCACATGACAAGTTTGTTCTTCTCCAAATCCGTGAAGGAACTCTTGAAAGCACTTGGCTGGGACTTCTTACCCCACCCACCTTATTCCCCGGACATTTCTCCCTCGGACTTCCATTTGTTCCGGTCGCTACAACCAGGCCTGTCATAGCAGCACTTCCTTTCTGTCGCGGATATCCAAAAATGCCTGCATTTTTCTACCGCGGAATCCATTTGTTACCCCAACGGTGGGAAAGGGTCATAGCTGCCAACGGACACTACTTTGAATAGACTATCCTGTACCGTTCTGTGGCAACAGGTGTTTGTGTGGCCAAAAACAACGGGAATTAATTCAAGCATCTAATAGTTCACGGAACAGAACACTAGAAATTGATACAAAGTTCACAGTTAGTGTTTACGAAAAATGTTGTCTACAAGGAAGTGTTGACGAAATAGAGACTAAATGTTTTACAAAATACATAACAAACAGACAGCCCATCGTATCTAATTCCATAACCGACTGCTCGGGAAATTTTATATATTTTGCGGCGTAGTTGTTTGTGGGTTGAGATGTTAGATCTTTGTTGAGCTTATTGATTGTGCGAGAGCTAATAACGTATATGAAGTTATATTTTTATTACCGTCTGCATAACTACGTTGTGAAACTCTGTGGTGTGTCTCACTGTGATATGTTTTTGATTCCGTAAATACACAGCATTATGTGATTTCGTCTAAAGTTTATTGAAGTCTAAAATGGCTGAAACGATAAAAGAAAGTTTAAGTAATTCCGCTTTCTGCATATGTTTCGTCTGGCTCTAAAAGACTTAATTTAAAGTGAGCCATCCAGTGCAACTAGTGCATCATATTTACATTTAATTCAACATTTCCTCAGCCGGACATTTGGAGCTTAGCATAAAAACAAATCTTGCATAACGTAAAAGAGTTACGTTATAGTGTAAAATATAGAGATTTATTCGTTGTAGCTCTATCAGTTAAACATGAGAGCAAGAAGAAATACGTTCTATGAATATAAAAGAAGAACATAAAGAATTATAATTTTACCTGAGGACATGTGTGACACATATGGTAGTGTCTGATCGGAAATTCTACGCGTAACTGAAAAGGCCTTGGACAACACCGGAAATTCAGTGTGGAACGAAGGCAGAAGTGTTGAGCACTGCAGATCGTCACGGGGAAATGCTGCCGACAGTGGGGCAATAAACACAATCTGGAGAGTTTTGTAGACCTCATCTGTTGATTGTGATAGGCACAAAGAGACACAGACGCTCGTGTGAAAAGAATTTCCTAAAATAATATTTTAGAAGCAGTTTTTTCTGTCGGTGGTTGAAGGTCAATAAACTGATCTGAAAATTTCTTACAAGATATCTAGCCAGTAAATTGGAAATTGATAGTGCATAGAGCCTTGTCTTGCAGAGTGAGAATTTAATTCTAGTTCTCCGTGCTAAGTTTGTGTAGTCGAGTATCACTGGATTCAGAAGAGATAACAAGAGACCAAAAGATAGTGACTGGTGCATAATGAGAATCTGCCATCGACAAATTCCGAAAGTCTTGATTTCAGAGCCGATTGTAATTGTTAAGTTGTATTTGATTAGAAGATGTAACATGTGAAGCGCAGGCAAAATGACAGCAATCAGTTTACATTCTTTGAAAAGTTAGCTGTCAGTCTACAACTATTCCCTCTGAAATCATCGAAGGGTACACAAAATGTTATCACTGTGACGTTCGTAAGAGGGACGAATGAAATAATAATTCGCGAGTGAGTAAGTAATTCGCAGGTACGACATGTAAGGAATTAAGTGATTCGTGACATAATTTGAGCGATCTCCACTGAGGAAGTGCCTTGAAATATGGATTGAGGTGGTACGGAGTAAGAAGGAAAGGGTCAGTTTTAAAAAAATTCCGCTGACGTCTAGACGGTATTGTTTCGATAAAAATGCATTTTCGTGACGACAACAGATGGTTACAAATCATGTTAAAGTTGATGAAAGATAAAAGAGATGCGAAGGGCTTTATATTTTTGCGTGACAGAAGTTACACCTTGTCCACGAAGTGGAAGAATCAGGTTTGCTTTTGACACCCAACAGGTTTGATCCATTGAGGACGTGCTGAGCTTCGTAGACGCGGCACAGGACTGGTAGCACAAGACGGATCACGAAGGCCTCCCTCCCACGATTTGATGTAAATAGTTTCACTGTGTTCCATTATGACAAAATCCGTGACTTTCTGCTGAAGTGGCAGACAGATGATTGGACTACAATAATCTTGTTCATCAAGATACATTCCTAGCAATTTATGCCCTCGCCGATCGATCGTTGAGGAACTGCCGTTCACCGTTCCAAGTCCGGTACATTTTTCCGTGAAGCTTGGTCATAAGTGTAGTACGTGCGAGCCGACAACTGGAATTCCTCATCTTCTTTGTTAAATAATGTTATAGTGTGTGTTTTTGGCATCACCACAAACATATAGTGTGTCTTTGGAAAAGACGATTAGAAATCGCACAATGAAAGAACTGCCTTCAAACATAAATGAGAAAAGGGTAGAATGCTATGAAAACTAATTTCTCTGACAATAAGAATACTTGAAAGTCCTCCAAATACGTGGCGTCAGTTAATAAATAAATACATCGCTTCCAGAAACATATAGCAACCGAAAAATTGTTTTTCAGCCGCCGCCGTGAAATTGAACCACGGAACTCTCGATATCTAGTCGAGCGCGCTAACTTTACACCACGGTAGCCAACAATCCACGATGCCATGTGTATTTTTAAATCAGCTTCTGACATCATAAATCCGTAAGATGGGTTCAGCTACTGAGACGTCTCCATCTGGTGGGCATTAACGGCACTGGCTATATATATTGTAGCAGTTAAATCCAAACGGCGAGATCCAAGGTGAAAATCATCCAAATACGGGCGTATTGACCACCGTGGTGTAAAGTTAACGCGCTCGGCTAGATATCGAGAGTTCCGTGGTTCAATTCCACGGCGGTGGCTGAAAAACAATTTTTTGGTTACTAAGTGTTTCTGGGACGTGGAAAGAGCGATGTACGTGGCGTATTGGCACCTCATTATTCAATCTGGCATCAAACAAGTATTCTTATATATCATCATCATCAACATTGTCAACCATTATCAATCCACTGCTGGACGAAGGTCTCCCCAAGTTTCCTCCATAACGGTCTGTCTTGTGCCAGTCGCTTCCATGTCACTCCTGCACACTTTCGAATTTCATCCACCCATCTTCCATGTGGTCTTCTTCTGGGTCTTTTCCTGTCCCTTGGAATCCAATCTAAAATTTCGGCTGTCCATCGTTGGTCTGTTCTTCTGGCAGTATGTCCAGCCCATTGCCATTTCAGGGATTTAACTCTGATCATGATGTCTTCCACTCTTGTCATTTTTCGGATCCACGTGTTCCTCTTCTTATCTCTCCTGGTTACACCAAGCATGCACCTCTCCATGCTACTTTGAGTTGTCTGCAGCCTTTGTATGTCTCTTTTAGCTAAGGTCCACGTCTCTGCACCATACGTAAGCACTGGAAGGATGCATTGATCAAACTCTTTTCTTTTAAGACATAATGGCATATTGCTCTTGAAAATTATGCTGTTTCTTCCAAAAGCTCTCCAGGAAAGTTTTGTACGCCGATTAATTTCTTCACTAATGTAACCCTCACTTGATATCTGCTGTCCAAGATAAACGTACGTGTCTGTTATGTCCAGCTTTTCTCCATCAATCGATTAATATTCATATCTTGTAAAAGCATTGAACATCACTTTTGTCTTCTGAAAGTTCATTTTTAATCCCACTTCTTTACTCTTGTCAGCAAGTTCCTGCATCATACTCTGTAGCTCCGATGGGGTAGTTGCAAAAATGACTATGTCATCAGCAAAACGAAGGTGGGTTAGATAATCTCCATTAATCTTTATCCCTTTGTTTTCCCAGTTCAGTGATTGAAAGACATTTTCCAATGTGGCATTAAAGAGCTTTGGAGATATGGTGTCACCTTGTCTCAGTCCCTTTCCAATTTTTATGTGTGTTGTATTTTCAAACAGCCGAATCTTTGCACTTGCATTTTCATAGATGTTATTAATAATATTAATCTATGCATCTTCAATATCGCAGGATTTCAGAGCCATTGTAACTGCTGATGGTTTCACCGAATCAAAAGCTTTTTCATAATCGATAAAAGCCATGCACAATGGAAGTTCATATTCCCTCGCTCTTTCAATTAGTTCTCTCAGTACGTGGATATGATCTATTGTGCTGTAGCCACTCCTGAATCCAGCTTGTTCTCTCGGTTGAACCATGTCCAGTGTTACCTTCAAGCGGTGTGAAAGAACTTTAGTGAAGATTTTATAAACCACTGATAGGAGGCTGATAGGTCTGTAGTTCCTGAGATCCTCAATGTCACCTTTTTTTATGTAGCAAGATCATTGTAGCTTTGTTCCAATCCTCAGGAATTTTCCCTTCATTAAGGCATCGAGTGAAAATTTGCGCGAGTACTGTTTCGATTTCTCCACTTGCTTCTTGTGTGATGTCTACAGTAATTCCATCTTCTACTGGAGCTTTTCCCCGCTTCATGTTCTTGATTGCATGTGCAACTTCTGCTGGAAGGACTGGAAGAACTCTGGTACCTTTCATGATGCCTGGAGTACATGTATCATCCCTTTCATATAATTTGGAGTAGAAATCTTTCACTCTTGTCAAAATTTCGCCTCTATTTCTTGTTACAGAACCATCTTCTTTTCTCAGTGCCATAATCTGTTTTTTTTTCCCTTACTGAGATGTCCCTTTGCTATCTTTAGGCTTTGTTTGTTTTCAATTGCTTTCCTTACTAGTTCACAGTTGAATTTCCTTACGTCTTCAGTGATACTTTTTCGTACTGTCTTGCATAGCTCTATATATTCCACTTTGGAAGTCACATCTTCTTTAGTTGTCCTCATCTCTCTTCTTTTTTGCATCAACATTTTGGTTTTTCCTGATAATTTGTTCACATGCAATTTGTTCTTAGACCCAGCTAATTTTGTTGCTGTTTCCATAAGAGCTTTGGTTACTTTTCTGTTAACTTCAGAAATATCCACTTCTTCCGATGTTAGGACTTCTAAAGCAGAGAATCTGTTCTTCAGTTCCAATTTGAAGGTATTATGGTGTTTTTAAGGTTGGTTATGTCAATACATTTTGTTTGTCTTATGAGCTTGCTACGTTCGAGTTTAGTGTTGAGGTGCATCTTAGATCTCACCAATCTATGGTCACTGCCTGTGTTGAACTTGTTTAGCACACTGCAGTCTTCTATGACGAATTTTTTGTTACACATAATAAAATCAATTTCACTTGTCGTCCCATTTGGATGTCTCCATGTCCATTTCCTGTGTGGCTTTTTCTTGAAAAAGGAGTTCAAGATGAAAAACTCTTCTGCCTCTGCAAACTCTACGAGAGTATTTCCACGCTGGTTTCTGTTGCCGTGACCGAATTTACCTACTGAAGTTTCATATTGTTGCCGTTGCTTCTTATATATATATATATATATATATATATATACCATCATCATCATCATCATTGTCAACCATTATCAATCCACTGCTGGACGAAGGTCTCCCAAGTTTCCTCCACAACGGTCTGTCTTGTTCCAGTCTCCTCCATGTCACCCCTGCATACTTTCGAATTTCATCCACCCATCTCCCATGTGGTCTTCTTCTGGGTCTTTTCCTGTCCCTTGGAATCCAATCTAAAATTTCGGCTGTCCATCGATGATCTGTCCTTCTGGCAGTATGTCCAGCCCATTGCCATTTCAGGGGTTTAACTCTGATCATGATGTCTTCCACTCTTGTCATTTTTCGGATCCACGAGTTCCTCTTTCTTATCTCTCCTGGTTACACCAAGTATGCACCTCTCCATGCATCTTTGAGTTGTCTGCAGCCTTTGTATGTCTCTTTTAGTTAAGGTCCACGTCTGTGCACCATACGTAAGCACTGGAAGGATGCATTGATCAAACACTTTTCTCTTAAGACATAATGGCATATTGCTCTTGAAAATTATGCTGTTTCTTCCAAAAGCTCTCCAGGCAAGTTTTGTACGCCGATTAATTTCTTCATCAATGTGACCCTCACTTGATATCTGCTGTCCAAGATAAACGTACGTGTCTGTTATCTCCAGCTTTTCTCCATCAATCGATAAATCTTCATTTCTTGTAAAAGCATTGAACATCACTTTTGTCTTCTGAAAGTTCATTTTTAATCCCACTTCTTTACTCTTGTCAGCAAGTTCCTGGATCATACTCTGCAGCTCTGATGGGCTAGTTGCAAAAATGACTAAGTCATCAGCAAAACGAAGGTGGGTTAGATAATCTCCATTAATCTTTATCCCCTTGTTTTCCCAGCTCAGTGACTGAAAAACACCCTCCAATGTGGCATTAAAGAGCTTCGGAGATATGGTGTCACCTTGTCTCACTCCCTTTCCAATTTTTATGTGTGTTGTATTTTCAAACAGCCTAATCTTTGCACTTGCATTTTCATAGATGTTATTAATAATATTAATGTATGCATCTTCAATACCGCAGGTTTTCAGAGCCATTGTAACTGCTGATGGTTTCACCGAGTCAAAGGCTTTTTCATAATCGATAAAAGCCATGCACAATGGAAGTTCATATTCCCTCGCTCTTTCAATTAGTTCTCTCAGCACATGGATATGATCTATTGTGCTGTAGCCACTCCTGAATCCAGCTTGTTCTCTCGGTTGAGCCATGCCCAGTGTTACCTTCAAGCGGTGTGAAAGAAGTTTAGTGAAGATTTTATAAACTACTGATAGGAGGCTGATAGGTCTGTAGTTTCCGAGATCCTCAATGTCACCTTTCTTATGTAGCAGGATCATTGTAGCGGTGTTCCAATCCTCAGGAATCTTTCCTTCATTAAGGAATCGAGTGAAAATTTGGGCGAGTACTGTTTCGATTTCTCCACTTGCTTCTTGTATGATGTCTACAGTAATTCCATCTTCTCCTGGAGCTTTTCCCCGCTTCATGTTCTTGATTGCATGTGCCATAATCTGTTTTCTTCCCTTACTGAGATGTCCCTTTGCTATCTTTAGGCTTTGGTTGTCTTCAATTGCTTTCCTCACTAGTTCACAATTGAATTTTCTTACGTCTTCAGTGATACTTTTCGTACTGTCTTGCATAGCTCTATATATTCCACTTTGGAAGTCACATCTTCTTTAGTTGTCCTCATCTCTTCTTTTTTGCATCAACATTTTCGTTTTTCCTAATAATTTATTTACATGCAACTTGTTCTTAGACCCAGCTAATTTTGTTGCTGTTTTCCATAAGAGCTTTGGTTACTTTTCTGTTAACTTCAGAGATGTCCACTTCTTCCGATGTTAGGCCTTCTAAAGCAGAGAACCTGTTCTTCAGTTCCAACTTGAAGGTATTATGGTGTTTTTAAGGTTGGTTATGTCAATAGATTTTGTTTGTCTAGTGAGCTTGCTACGTTCAAGTTTAGTGTTGAGGTGCATCTTACATCTCACCAATCTATGGTCACTACCTGTGTTGAACTTGTTTAGCACACTGCAGTCTTCTATGACGAATTTTTTGTTACACATAATAAAATCAATTTCACTTGTCGTCCCATTTGGATGTCTCCATGTCCATTTCCTGTGTGGCTTTTTCTTGAAGAAGGAGTTCAAGATGTAAAACCCTGCTGCCTCTGCAAACTCAACGAGAGTATTTCCACGCTGGTTTCTGTTGCCGTGACCGAATTTACCTACTGAAGTTTCATTCTGTTGCCGTTGCCCTATTTTTGCATTGAAATCTCCCATAATTATTTTCCAGTGCTGCTTACCTTTATTATTTAGATGACAAATTTCCTCATAAAATTCTTCAATTTCTTCTTCAGGATGACTTGTGGTGGGTGCATAAGTTTGAATAATCTGAGCCTGGTATCTTTTCGAGAGTTGGATAACAAGCCGTGCTGCTCTGTCAGAGGAACTTTCAACTTCTACAACTTTATCCTTCAGTTTCTTGTTTATTATAAATCCAACACCACTAGTTCTGCCAGTATCTGTCCCACGATAGTAGAAGAGATGTCCACTTTTCAGTTCGATGAGATCTTCTCCTTTTCTCCTTACCTCAATTAGCCCCACGATGTCCCACTTGATCCTTTGTAGTTCCTCTTCCAATTCAAGAAGCCTTGAATCAGAAGATAGGGAGCGTCCATTGTACGTTGCCAAGGTCAGCATCAGATGGCAGCCTAGTCCGGTCCTCCGGGGATTCTGAGCACTCTACCTTCATGTCGCACTGGCCGCTGCCTTGGCCAGGAGTACATTCCAGCTGCCGGAGACTGAGGGCCAAGATTTAAGTTGTGGAGTCATTTTTGAGGGGTTTGGCCAAAACTCACCACGCTGGCCAAGCGGGTTGGTGAGTGTGGGATAAATTTCCTCTAATCCCGATGGTATAGTTATACCGCTATTGGCGGTCGTCAGAGCCCCTTTAGTGGGAACAGGATGCACCACGAGAAGGCGGGGTTGACATTTGTCATGGAGAGGCTGTGATGTTACGCATCACCTGATATATATATATATATATAAGAATGGGATGTAAGGTCAGGTGATGCGTAACATTACAGCCTCTCCTTGACAAATGTCAACTCCGCCTTCTCGTGGTGCATCCTGTTTCCACTAAAGGGGCTCTGACGACTTGCCAATAGCGGTATAACTATACCATCGGGATTAGAGGAAATTCTATCCCACACTCACCAACCCGCTTGGCCAGCGTGGTGAGTTATGGCCAAACCCTCCAAAATGACTCCACAACTTAAATCTTGGCCCTCAGTCTCCGGCAGCTGGAATGTACTTAGCCAAGGCAGGCGGCCAGTGCGACATGAAGGCAGAGGGTGCTAAGAATCCCCGGAGGACCGGACTAGGCTGCCATCTGATGCTGACCTTGGCTACGTATAATGGACGCTCCCTATCTTCTGATTCAAGGCTTCTTGAATTGGAAGAGGAACTACAAAGAATCAAGTGGGACATCGTGGGGCCTAAGTGAGTAAGGAGAAAAGGAGAAGATCTCATCGAACTGAAAAGTGGACATCTCTTCTACTATCGTGGGACAGATACTGGCAGAACTAGTGGCGTTGGATTTATAATAAACAAGAAACTGAAGGATCAAGTTGTAGAGTTGAAAGTTCCTCTGACAGAGCTGTACGACTTGTTATCCAACTCTCGAAAAGATACCAGGCTCAGATTCTTCAAACTTATGCACCCACCACAAGTCATCCTGAAGAAGAAATTGAAGAATTTTATGAGGAAATTTGTCATCTAAATAATAAAGGTAAGCAGCACTCCTGAAAATAATTATCGGAGATTTCAATGCAAAAATAGGGCAACGGCAACAGAATGAAACTTCAGTAGGTAAATTCGGTCACGGCAACAGAAACCAGCGTGGAAATACTCTCGTTGAGTTTGCAGAGGCAGAAGGGTTTTTCATCTTGAACTCCTTCTTCAAGAAAAAGCCACACAGGAAATGGACATGGAGACATCCAAATGGGACGACAAGTGAAATTGATTTTATTATGTGTAACAAAACATTCGTCATAGAAGACAGCAGTGTGCTAAACAAGTTCAACACAGGTAGTGACCATAGATTGGTGAGATGTAAGATGCACCTCAACACTAAACGAACGTGGCAAGCTCATAAGACAAACAAAATCTATTGACATAACCAACCTTAAAAAACACCATAATACCTTCAAGTTGGAACTGAAGAACAGGTTCTCTGCTTTGGAAGGCCTAACATCGGAAGAAGTGGACATCTCTGAAGTTAACAGAAAAGTAACCAAAGCTCTGATGAAACAGCAACAAAATTAGTTGGGTCTAAGAACAAGTTGCATGTAAACAAATTATCAGGAAAAACGAAAATGTTGATGCAAAAAAGAAGAGAGATGAGGACATCTAAAGAAGATGTGACTTCCAAAGTGCAATATATAGAGCTATGCAAGACAGTAAGAAAAAGTATCACTGAAGACGTAAGAAAATTCAACTGTGAACTAGTGAGGAAAGCAATTGAAAACAACCAAAGCCTAAAGATAGCAAAGGGACATCTCAGTAAGGGAAGAAAACAAATTATGGCACTGAGAAAAGAAGATGGTTCTGTAACAAGAAATAGAGGCGAAATTTTGACAAGAGTGAAAGATTTCTACTCCAAATTATATGAAAGGGATGATACATGCACTCCAGACATCATGAAAGATACCAGTACCAGAGTTCCTCCAGTCCTTCCAGCAGAAGTTGCACATGCAATCAAGAACATGAAGCGGGGAAAAGCTCCAGGAGAAGATGGAATTACTGTAGACATCATACAAGAAGCAAGTGGAGAAATCGAAACAGTACTCGCCCAAATTTCACTCGATGCCTTAATGAAGGAAAGGATTGGAACACCGCTACAATGATCTTGCTACATAAGAAAGATGACTTTGAGGATCTCGGAAACTACAGACCTATCAGCCTCCTATCAGTAGTTTATAAAATCTTCACTAAAGTTCTTTCACACCGCTTGAAGGTAACACTGGACATGGCTCAACCGAGAGAACAAGCTGGATTCAGGAGTGGCTACAGCACAATAGATCATATCCACGTACTGAGAGAACTAGTTGAAAGAGCGGGGGAATATGAACTTCCATTGTGCATGGCTTTTATCGATTATGAAAAAGCTTTTGATTCGGTGAAACCATCAGCAGTTACAATGGCTCTGAAAACCTGCGGTATTGAAGATGCATACATTAATATTATTAATAACATCTATGAAAATGCAAGTGCAAAGATTCGGCTGTTTGAAAATACAACACACATAAAAATTGGAAAGGGAGTGAGACAAGGTGACACCATATCTCCGAAGCTCTTTAATGCCACATTTTAGGGTGTTTTTCAGTCGCTGAGCTGGGAAAACAAAGGGATAAAGATTAATGGAGATTATCTAACCCACCTTCGTTTTGCTGATGACGTAGTCATTTTTGCAACTACCCCATCGGAGCTGCAGAGTATGATCCAGGAACTTGCTGACAAGAGTAAAGAAGTGGGATTAAAAATGAACTTTCAGAAGACAAAAGTGATGTTCAATGCTTTTACAAGAAATGAAGATTTATCGATTGATGGAGAAAAGCTGGAAATAACAGACACGTACGTTTATCTTGGACAGCAGATATCAAGTGAGGGTCACATTGATGAAGAAATTAATCGGCGTACAAAACTTGCGTGGAGAGCTTTTGGAAGAAACAGCATAATTTTCAAGAGCAATATGACAGTATGTCTTAAAAGAAAAGTGTTTGATCAATGCATCCTTCCAGTGCTTACGTATGGTGCAGAGACGTGGACCTTAACTAAAAGATACATACAAAGGCTGCAGACAACTCAAAGAAGCATGGAGAGGAGCATGCTTGGTGTAACCAGGAGAGATAAGAAGAGGAACTCGTGGATCCGAAAAATGACAAAAGTGGAAGACATCATGATCAGAGTTAAATCCCTGAAATGGCAATGGGCTGGACATACTGCCAGAAGGACAGATCATCGATGGACAGCCGAAATTTTAGATTGGATTCCAAGGGACAGTAAAAGACCCAGAAGAAGACCACATGGGAGATGGGTGGATGAAATTCGAAAGTATGCAGGGGTGTCATGGAGGAGACTGGCACAAGACAGACCGTTGTGGAGGAAACTTGGGGAGACCTTCGTCCAGCAGTGGATTGATAATGGTTGACGATGATGATGATGATGATGATGGTGATGATATATAAGAATACTTGTTTGATGCCAGATTGAATAATGAGCGAAGCTGTTGGGAAGGAGCCACCAGTTAAACACGTGTACAATTTAATATCGGCTGACAGGACACAGCGGAATTATTAAACAGGTGTGCATTTTGATATCGGCTGCCAGGACGCAGCAGAAGTAATAAACACACGCACGTTTTCGTATCAGTTGACAGGACGCAGCAGAAGTATTAAACACGTGTGCATTTTGGTATTAGTTGACAATATGCAGCAGAAGTATTAAGCACGTGTGTACTTTGATATCGGCTAACAGGACACAGCAGAATTATTAAACACATGTGCATTTTGACATCAAATGCAAGGACGCAGCAGAATTATTAAAAACATGTGCAATTTGTTATCGGCTGTCAGGACGCAGCAAAATTATTAAAAACATGTGCAATTTGTTATTGGCTGTCAGGACGCAGCAGAATTATTAAAAACATGTGCAATTTGTTATCGGCTGTCAGGACGCAGCAAAATTATTAAAAACATGTGCAATTTGTTATTGGCTGTCAGGACGCAGCAGAATTATTAAAAACATGTGCAATTTGTTATCGACTGTCAGGACGCAGCAGAATTATTAAAAACATGTGAATTTGTTATCGGCTGTCAGGACGCACTAAAATTATTAAAAACATGTGCAATTTGTTATTGGCTGTCAGGACGCAGCAGAATTATTAAAAACATGTGCAATTTGTTATCGGCTGTCAGAACGCAGCAAAATTATTAGAAACATGTGCAATTTGTTATTGGCTGTCAGGACGCAGCAGAATTATTAAAAACATGTGCAATTTGTTATCGGCTGTCAGGACGCAACAGAATTATTAAAAACATGTGCAATTTGTTATCGGCTGTCAGGACGCAGCAGAATTATTAAAAACATGTGCAATTTGTTATCGGCTGTCAGGACGCAGCAGAATTATTAAAAACATGTGCAATTTGTTATCGGCTGTCAGGACGCAGCAGAATTATTAAAAACATGTGCAATTTGTTATCGGCTGTCAGGACGCAGCAAAATTACTGAAGAGACCTAAATTCTCGCAGAATTATGAGTAAATACTGGTGGTAGATTTTCATCGAAAGCACCCTTTTGATCCATTGAGGCAACTGACAGAGATTCCTAATGAGAATAAGCAAAATGCTTCAGATCTTTAAAAATACCAATGTTGCCTTAAATGCTGTTGCACTTCATTCTGTGAAACTGATCGATATGAGCAGAATGAAGAAGAACCCAATCTCGGCCCTTGCTGTTCTAGCGCACGTTTCAGTGGTGTGACGCCATTTCTCAGCAGTATCTTTTTGTTTCTGTTTCGGGTTTAACGACTATAATGTGCTCATCATGGTTGTCAGATGGCTATAAGCAGCCGCTTGTCCCTAATTTAGGGTCATCGTTTGCAGGGAACGGACAGAGCCAGAGCCATAGGAGAAGCACTGCCCGCGCCCCATCTGGCACTAGAACCCGGGATCACCTCCGACCAAGTTCAGAAGCCAGTTCCACAGACAAATCGGCCGCCTGATCGGTTGAGCAGTATCTGAAGCTCATTCTTAAGGTGGACATCTAGTGATTTTTCTTCCTATACTTCCAATGGGCAAAATCTTCATATTATAACTTGGAATGCTTAATATTTCTAAAACATAATCTTTCTAAAACATAACCATAATTATATTAAAAATCAATAACTCTTCCTTTGGTGGTGTTGAGACCAAAAAAAATGGCTCGACCTGTACATTTATGACGTCAGCAGACAAACAAATGTTGGATTTCTTAATTATGGTTATGTTTTAGAAATATTAAGCATTCCAAGTTATAATATGAAGTTATTTTAATCGATGTTCAAATTTTCATCCTTGGGAACGCGTTAATTTTGAAGAAAATGTGTATAGAAATTTGCCCGTTGGAAGTATAGGAAGGAATATCACTAGATGTATTCCAAGTTATAATCACTTAAGAATTCCAAGTTATAATGTGAATTTATTTTAATCAATGTTCAAATTTTCATCTTTGGGAACGCATCAATTGTGAAAAAAATGTGTACCGAAGTTTGCCCATTGGAAGTATAGGAAGCAAAATCACTGGACGTCCACCTTAATCTAAATAAATATCAACATAATTCACTCAAACTAAAATGAAACATACGCAAACTAAGATATTTGATTGGTTTCTTGTTACGTCGCCTTGATATACAATGAAACACAGTACACAGGTACTATATATATTCGTTTATGGAAGTAATAACGCACTATACAAAAGCAAAGTTTCGCTCACTACAGAGAGCTTCCTCAGGCAGTGTTTTAAA